>JAUCMX010000016.1:13373769-13973769 GCA_033459395.1 Hemibagrus guttatus | reverse complement strand
GACCAAGAGCTACTGTGCAGCTCGTAAATTAGCTCAACATCTGAGTTTAGCTGATTATAGCTTCAACACCAACTCCTCCATGCCGAAGCCTTCAGATGCTCAATGATGGAGATACAGCATATGAAGAATATTATTTTGTGTTAGATTAGGAGGTTGTTGTCCTCAAAGTCCACATCGAGTTGGCATCTTCTCTTTGAATGTCTGAAATCATGAAATCTTCATGACAGTGTTTTTATTTTTATTTTTACAGTGGTTCGGATTTGGTATGTGAGTTCATACAGCTTTTAGAGGCTTTTACATTTGAAACACATTTCATATACATTCCAAAACACTGTTTTTCTTAAAAAACTTCATATATATATTGTTTAAATATTTTTTTTCTTCTACTGTATATCCCCAAGAAGCTAACTAAGAAGAGTCAACTCCAGGAATATTTTCCAGTGGAAAATATGAACATGACTATGGGCTTAAAAATGAGAGCCTGGCAATAGACTGTGCCTCAGTGCCAGGGCCAGGTCTGCAGTAAACCAGTTAGGTCAAGCTCGATTTAGGCACCAGATATCCTTTATACTGTCACGCAGTGCTGCACTCAGTGACTTAACGTTTAGACCTGATCGCTGGTAATAGTTCATATCGTTGTATGATGTAGACTTTGCTTTCTTATATAAACTAGCATTGTAATTCATGAAAGTAAAAACTTGTTGATATGTTATTTTCTGTACTACTAAAATCACCGTGTCTTGCAATGATATTTAGTCTGATTTTTATCCAATGAGCTTTTGAAGCAGGTAGTGTGTAGTATAACATAGCATATCTCAAAGAACAGGATTTGCTTATGTGATTAAATGTCTGCATGCTAGCATAGTATCCATCCTGGCTTTACAGGAAAATTATTAGTGTCCTCCATCAGCCCCTGGATTACAGTTTCCTGAATTAGCCACAGAATCTATTTCATTTCTGGCTTCCACCGGAGGACAGTAATACAATCAAAAGTGCAGAGATTACTTTGAGGCTAATTTGTCCGAATTACTCAATGATGGATGCAGTGTTGTCATTCAGATGAAGATCCTCCTCACTGCCCTTCTCACATCCTTCCGACTGTCTCACTCTTGTACCGAGTGTGTTGTGCTCTTCTGAGAATTTTGTGCCTGGATCATATTCTGAGAATGCAGATCTGCACTAAATGGACCTAGTGCCTTTGGCTGTAGCGTTGGTAATTCGACCCCCTCACAAAACTCTATTCCAATATAGACTCTCCTTTTCTCCATCCCTGTGAAGATGTATTCATGCTTGCTATGCTCTCCACAACAGCCGCTGCTTCCCCAGTTGGTAAGCAAGCAATGCCCACACCTACCTACTCTATGCCAGTTTGCTCTGGCATTTCAAAGATTTTGGCCAAGTGTTGGTAATTCTATCTCTATCCAATAATCTATTAACAATGCTTCCTTTCCAATGTTGGACTCCAATACAAGCTTATATGTAGTCCCTATTTCAGACAAAAATCAGGGGTTTCCAAGACACTGGCTAGTGTGGGATGATCCATAAGCCTTTTTGGCTGCAAGTAGAAATGCCTTCAGCATTGACTCTACTGGTGGCCTTGATTTGGAGGTCATCCCTCAGCCAGACTTTAAACACCTACTACAGTTATTACCTGATAAACACAGGTCAGGATTTGAAAAGCATAATGAATAGGACTGAACTTAAACCACAGAACATTAAAGTGATTCTAGTTTTCTAAATATGAACCTGCTTAGCTTCTGTAGAGGTATTTCTGTTGGCGATTATTCAGTTTTTGGTAGTTATGTAAATTATTTAGAGGAAAGCAGTTTTTTCAGAGCAAAGGCTACCCATAGAGAGGAGTACAGATGGAAGGGATGGGAAGATGTGCTGTTTTTTGGTGTGATTAGAGAAATTACTTGTTGATGAAAAAAAAGTTGATAAAAGCAGAATGTTGAAAAAAATGGACAGAGAAATATACATTTAGCATTTATTAAGGGTCTTAAACAGGGTCTTAAATGATGTGTCTGCCTGGTTCAGATATATTTTTTAAGACAAAAAAAATGCTTTATTTTAATACAGGTGTTGAAATATGAAGCTTGTGGGAGAAAGAAAGATGTCTATTAACATGGAAATGAACAGGTTGGCCTTGTGGATCTGGGTCAAGCATTTACCACATTCATTCATTCATTCATTCATTCAATCAATCAATCAATCATTCATTCATCTTTGTAACTGCTTTATCCTGATTTTGGTGGGTTTTGTTTCTATTCTGTGAAACAGTACAAAAATTAAACATAATAACTACATTAGTGGGTAGCATTGCTCTGACTTTCTCTAGGAGTGGACCTGAGTGGGATTAAAAAACAGTCAATTAATTTTACACCTCTATTTTGTTGTGAAAGGGTTAATGCAATGTGCCAGTGTGAAATAAAACAACTCTATATTGTCTTATTTATAGCCATGAAGTAATCACTAATGGTTATGCAATTAAATAGTTCCTTAAAAAAAAGGATGTTTATGCAACCAGGCCACAAAATTTAGTTGACTACTCTGATATATTATTTTGTTTTTAACGTAAGTGTGCATGCTTTCCTTTTTATTTAGACATTTGTGGTTTGGTGGGGTTGGATTCCAACTGGTGTTTGCTGTCAAAAAATATAGATCATAAGGCTGCAAGGATCTACTGCTTAAGGTCAGTTCTTAATTCCTTTAAGCAAGGAAAGGGTACCCTGGTAAACAGTGAGGTGGTGTTAAAGAGAGGGACTTAATATTGCTGATGTGTGGTGATGTCCCCAGTGTTGGAGAGGTCACAACATCCTGGATCATATCCAAAGGATGACGCAGGCTGCTCAGATAAACAACCTCTCCCAAGCCAATCAAACCTCTTGTTGCCTGATTAGTAGGTGGAGCTCAGTAACCTTCTATGCTCACTGCCATATAAGTCAGTGTGAAATATGATAGTAAAGTGTCAAAGAGGCAGCCTGCAGTCCCAAACTTTCAGTTGCTACCAAATCAATTTGTCTAGACTTGAGCACTTTATCAAGCATCGCTACTCTCCTGACCATAACAGAAAGTTGTTACCAGTGGGGGTTTAACCAAGGACAACTTCAGTTACTAACTAACTTCTTCTACATGAGAAGTTGTTTTTAAAAAGAATTCTTTATTATATCTTGTTTAATATTTCTTTTCATTGAGACCAGTGGGAAAGCAGCAAGGTGACAGGTGGATTTAGGTGAATCGAATACTAAGTAACTTGAAGTACAGGAAAATAAAACTAGCAGCCATAAAAATATCATCACACTGGTATTAATTATGCGATTTATGTCTGCTGGTCAGATGGTTTGTTATGTCTCCTGGGTGTTCACGTGTGTCTTGAGGAAGGGATCAGGAGATTACTGTATGTCTTTGCTATTTCTCTTGCCTAGGTATTTGCCTGGCACCTTTAAAATTCTTAGAGCTGAGCCCAAGACCATTAAAAATCCAGATTGAACCAGCTCTGCTGCCCTCCAAAGTCTTTCTACAGGAGTACTGCAGTCTATATTGGTCTGGACTTCAGAGTGTAGTCAAAGCACAGCATTACATGAGAAGGATAGGCTTCTCTTTTCACTCAGGTTTTGAGCTTGTATGACTGACAGCAAGGAATAGCGGATATGAATAGTGGACAGTGAGGAATAGTTGATTTATATCTGTTGATTTATACTTCCATTTATATCTAGAACATGATCTCTAATCTAGTTAATATGGTTGGAAATTAAGATGAACATGAAGAATTTAACTTTTCACTAACATGCCCTTAAATAGCACCAAATGCAGACAAATTCATTTCTAAACAACATATTTGTTGAGCCACACCATATGACTTTTAAGATTCCATACTGAGGGAAGGGTTGAACTTAGCAAGTTTGATTTATATGTTTTCTTGGACACCACATTCACCAGCAGGACATGCTGGACTGTCTTGGTGTTTTTTTCCGCAGTGTTCTAAATCATCTAGTCTTGTAAATAAAGTTTTATTCTGTTCCAAATGTAGTGTTATTTTTTTTTTTTTAAAAGCCATAAAAACCCATTAATAAAACCCAAATAATACACTATATATTAACGGTGTATTGTCTATGTATGTATGAGTATTCCGATTTCAAGACATGCAAATTAATTCAAGCACATGGGAAATTACTTATAGAAAATCATTGCATTAATTCCACTCTCAGCATAATGTAAAGCAGTATCTTTGTCTGTTCTAGATAAATGGGATTAGCACAAACTCCATTCACCCATCTGAGACCATATACTGAACGTTATGCCCTAGTTCCAAGGCATGTGACATTACCTAACTGCTGTTGACCAGCATGATTAATGCGAAGGATTATTTGAAAGTGCTATTTCAAAGATCACATGTGGCTTGTGCATGCTAAGGAGACATGTGCCTGTTGTCAAACTTTTATTTCCTTTGCCTGCTGCCTACAGCCAACAAGAGGACCGGAACCGAGTTTTGTTGAAATACTACTGACAAATATAGGCGTAGCTACATCATGACAAACTGCACGTATTGGTCGAATTTTTGAAAGTGCTTCATGGGGAGCAGAGTCAAAGGTTGTGGCCCATGTGACCGCATTCTGGGAGTGGCTCCTGGGCAGCCACTCGCCTCTGTGGTGAAGTCACTTGATACGGAACGACGTCCCCAAAATAACTTGACAAAGGGTATAAAGGGCTCTACTTTAGCTCGTACAGAGGAGAACCCAAAATGAGATTGCACAAGATACAAACACAAGTATACTAAGAAGGAAAGAGAAAACTGAGTGAACAAGACGCAAAAACTCTGGTTTGGAAAGTAAAGCATTTGAGAAGCATTTTGTGTTGGAATTCTACCGAAAAGGTTAACAGACGAGGATAAAGTATTTAAAAAGGACTGTGAAGTATTTCTGCAGCTGTATATCTGGAAGTCTACTGAAAAGAATAAGACAGAAAGTCTTATCTTGCCTGCATTTGGGGGTTTTTTCTGCATTTTTCCTGCACCTCCTCCTAAGCTCGGAGCAGCGGGGGAGGCCAAAGCGTAGTTATAGCAGTAATGAAGTACAGCTGCCAGAACCTTGTGTCTCAGTACACACGTCCGAGCACATACACCCCAACACACTACACCACTACCTATTATACTCCGAAGCACTATTCCACCAGCTCCTACTCCCCAAGCCACTACAGCTCAGCAAAGTACACACCAAGCTACACGCCACCAGCTTACACCCCGGCTTACAAAAGCAGTTCTTCCTACAAGTCTGTCTCCAGCAAGCCTTCACGACATGCCAGCAACCACGGTACACCTGTACAGCAGACTCCCATTGCAACGAGCAAGCCTGCTCGGACTGTCCGCTTCACCAATGATGTCATCTTCCAGGACTATGTACGCCATGGAGATCTGGAAATGATTGGCCGTTTTATGAGAGCGAGGAAAGTGCGAGTGGATACAATCTTCCATTCTGGTAAACAAGCTTTGCATTATTATTTTTTTAACCACAATTGATTAGCTTTAAATTAATGGACATACTTGAGAAGAGTGGAGTGGTCTGTTATGGTTAACATTGTATCGTCTTGATGGAAAGTGAACGACATATGTGAGGAAAAATGTGTGAGCCAAGCCATTCATTTTCCCACCTCTATCTTTTTTCTTAACAGGCATGGCAGCTCTCCATGAGGCTGTACTCGCAGGGAACCTGGAGTGTGTGAAGCTTCTGGTAAAATATGGAGCTGATGTGCATCAAAGAGACGAGGATGGCTGGACACCTCTGCACATGGCCTGCAGTGATGGCTACCCTGAGATTGCACGGTAAGCTGACAAATACATGTGTTAAAGCAGCATAATAATAATAATAAGAAGAAGAAGAAGAAGAAGAAGAAGAAGAAGAAGAAGAAGAAGAAGAAGAAGGATAGCAGATGTTTAAGGAATTTCAAAACAAAAATCTAATAATATTATATGATCTAATGTCAATATATAGTTTAATGTTCCTTCAGAAAAATACACCTTAGTGAATTAATCTACTCTTCTCCACAGGTATCTACTTTCTCTAGGTGCTAGTGCAGAAGCTGAGAATTCAAATGGGGAGAAACCGGCAGATCTCATTGACCCTGACTGCAAAGACCTGGTCAAACTGTTTGAAGTGGGCTGTGTTTAAAGGCCAGCACAAGAAAACCCAAAAGAACGGCAAATAAAAAGTTCCTCTGGACTCAATCTGTCAGGAGAAAGGAACAATCAAAGTAGCTTCTGGTTATTGCTTGTTTTTGTTTTGTTTTTTGAGAGAGTGAGAACTGAAATTGGAGCAAGGACATTCATATATTTTCTTTTTTTTTCTTTTTTGCAATAAGACATAGGAATATCTGTAAAGTGAAACTGTATGTGTTTGCCGCTTTCCTTTACATTTTCTGTATACTTCTTTATATTGCCATGTATCAGTACTTTGGTTCGTTTAATCCCCCTTCCTTACCATGCCTTGCAGTTGCTGCACACATACTATCCCCTTTGAATGTCTGAATACAGCGCGACCTTCTCTGGAGCTCGTATTACACTGCAAGGCCAACCCAGCCACCTCGTTTCATCAATGCAAGTACGTCATCCAGTTCAAGCCTTAAATTTAGAGCAGGACAACTCTCATATAAAGTCACACAAGGAATTACTGTTATGTTCACAGATCTGTGAATGACTTCTAAGATGTAGCTAAGAACACAATTCTGAGAAGAAAGTGCTTGTTTAAAACAAGGTAAACGTACTGGCATGGGTTTGACCTGTACGCTGTTTAGGACAGCAGTGTGTCTCTTGTCTGCAGGGCAGCTTGAAACAACACTGAAAACATGTACTGTACGTTTTAATGCTAGAATTTGTATATGAGCAACATAATATAAGTTCTGTATTGCTACAAGTGAGTGCACTATTTCTACAGACTTGTGGAATTTCTTGTGTAAAGTCTTATGTTTTTCCATTTTTTACTGATTTCATAAATAAAGGTGCTTTTTAATGTTTAATTGTGCCTTTCTTTTGTTTATGGAAACACAAACATCTATTAATAACTTCTACAACGGATATTTTATACTTTAGTGTACATATACTATACATATACTTAATGGGCCTCATTTAGCAATGTAAAGGTTTCAACAGTTAACTAAAAAATTCCCATTTTGATGATGCTGATTTTTTCATACTCACATGCATATGTTGATAAATGCAAAGCACATTCATGCTCGAGGTGATTTGCATTTAGTGACACTCGCAAAGCTCACGGAGAGCTGAAAACTGGCAAATAAAAGGAATTTCTCTGACACAGAAGTGGAAGTTATTTTGACTCAATAAAAAAGGTGAATGAAATGTGAAGTAAATGAAGTGACATGAAAATGGTGTGACATTAAATAAATCTACATATACCCAAATGATCATGGACACCAAGCACACTGAGAAACTTATATGTAGGGTTGTTTTTCAACTATATAGTGTCACTCATAACCAGAAGTCTTGCTAGAACACTCTTCAGTCTTTCTTGCACCAGTACACCCTTCTCAATGCCATCTTGAAAAAATAGCAGAGCATGTGTCACAAGGAAACCTGAAGTATTCAGACAAAAGCCTGATGATGGCACAGTGGAGATTTTGTAGGTTGAAACATACCAAATTAGTCACTTATCTCTTTTCGAATGTGCAAGTAACAAGAAATCTGGATAATCATGGACATGTACAGGAATGGCACAAGATGGTTTTGTCAGTCAAATTAGTGCTGGCTGAAAAATGCTAAACAGCATTACAAGAAGAGGTCACTATTTCCTTAATGACAAAGCCAGAGGCAATGGTGGCATTAAAAAAAAAAGTCTCTGAGATGATTAGGAAGAAACCTTAAGAGGCATCAGACTCAAAAGAAAACCCATCCATATCTGGGTGACATCGTATAGTGCAATTATAAATAATTACCTTCTATAAATGTATTCTACATGGTCAAAAAGTGTAATTGTGTAACTAGGAAAATCATTCTAGTTTTAACATGAAGTCTATTCATAGTCACAAAGTAAACCAGCTGTCAAATCCCAAATAAAGTCATCCCAGTGTTTAAATATACTTTCGCTCCTAACACTGGGTACACCAAAAATTCCTGAGCCTCAAGAGTGTGCTGGCTTGCAGAGTGTCAGGCACAGGCCAGCCAGTCTTCCTTTAATACAGCTGCATGTGTTCTGTCATAATTGAATGACTAGTCATAATTTATGGATTTTGGTTGCCTTACATTCTTAAATCATTAATTGTTTGTCATATTTAATATTTCTTAAACCCTTTACACCAGTACACTGCCTGTCTATGGAAATCAACTTATCTGTTATTTTCAATCAGTATAAATAAATGAATAAATTTTATTGCCAGGTGTTTGATATAAAATTAGTCAGGACGCTGTTGGCTTTCAGTGTGAGATGTTTTTTTATATCTTTTTGGATAACCTCACACAGAATTTTAGTTAAAAATAACGCCATAAAGTTTCAAAATGGCTTATGAACAAGCACATGGGGCATCTGAGCAGGCAGAGATTGGTTTGATATCACAGTTTACTATGAATTCAAGTCAAGAAGCTTTTATTGTCGTTTCAACCGTATATAGCTGATGCAGTACATTTGAGTAAAAAAATAACCTTTTCAGATTTTTGGTAGGCTAGATAAAAAAGATAAAATTCTTAGGATAAAAAAGTCTAAGTGTCTACTTTCATATGAGTCATTAAGCATCACTGTAGAGTGTGACATGATTTAAAAAAAACTGAATGTTAAACATGGGCACCTCAAAACAGGCAGAAATTCCTTTTTTTTTGTCCTCTGGTAAAAAGTAAATAAATACCTTTGATATAAGACAACTTTCACAATTCTTTATTAAATCCATGTGTGCAATTGAAATAAATTAATATATAAAATCCCAGTCGTTCATCACCGCCTATATAATTTGTATGTTCCTGTATGCCAGTTATACAATTTGCCTATCAGTGGCATTCAGAAGCTTGTGTACAGGATACAACCATTTTAGCAAATAAACTAGATATTTGTAAATACCACAATTTTTGTGTAAAACTTTGCTCTTGCAAATGATTTCCTAATACATTTGTGAGCATCCACCTTAATAAATAAGGCAAATAATTGTGTTTGTATATCCATTCCATTGTCTGTACCGCTTATCCGATCTATTCTCGGGTCACGGGGAGCCTGTGCCTATCTCAGGTGTCATTGGGCATCAAGGCAGGACACACACACTGGACAATTTAGAGATACCAATCAACCTGCAATGCATGTCTTTGGACCAGGGGAGGAAACCGGAGTACCTGGAGGAAACCTTCAAGGCACAGAGAGAACATGCAAACTCCACACACACATGGCAGAGGCAGGCATCGAACCTCCAACCATGGAGATGTGAGGCAAACGTGCTAACCACCAAGCCACCGTGCCCCCATAATTATATTATTTTAATTTAATATTTATAATGGGTGACACAATCAGGGATGAGCAGAAATACTTCACATAACACTGGATATTGATACTCTATACAAAATATCATTATGTTTCACAAAAAAAATCAGAAACAATATTTCAAAATACAATATGTCAATTTCTGAATTTGTGTAGTAAATGGAAGGACATTCAGTCTTTAAAAGTAAAAATGTTCCACAATTTTACATGGGTTTCTATAGGACCCTGGTATCTGGTGATAGAACCAGCAGATCTCTAGTCTACAGCACCACCTAAAGGGCATATTCTGTCTGTGATTCAACCCCGAGTCAAGATTGCCAGATGCGGATAAGCCGAGAGCTCTGAACTCAATTTCTAGAGTTTCTAGCAACTGCTACCTTCTACATTATTTTCTGCATCAACTATTTTTACCTCATCAAGTGTTGGCAATTAGTTAACAACATTCAGCTATTACAGAAAGGCAGATTTTTATCTAAAAAAATAAGGTCTGGGGATACCCAGGAGGTCCGTGAGTTACATTTTTTCAAAGTAATGTCAACCAGAGTGGCAGAGCAACATTAATGTAGCAACTCCAGGGTCCCAAATTCGATCCTGAGCTAAGGTTACAGTCTCTCCAAAATGTCCCATGTTCTTCCTGTGTCTACATTTGTTTCCTTTTGTTTCTCCAGTTTCTTCCCAACTCCCAAAAACATGCCGGAAGGTAGACTGGCTATGTCCCTGGGTGTGAATGTGTGTGTGTGTGTGATTTAGTGCATTGTGATGAGCTAATATGCACTTTCCTGCTCAGTGATGAAAATTCCCAGTGTAGAATAAGCTCCTGATCTACTGCACCCCTGACCAGGATAAAGCATTTACATTTTACATTCATGGCATTTGGCAGACATCCTTATCCAGAGCAACTTACAGAAGTGCTTGAAGTGTCTATCAATAAATATATCCTGATACTGGTTTACTAGGTCACAGACTAAGAATACCATCAGTCTAAAAACCTGCTCAGAGTTAATATAGTAAGAAAAGCACACAGACAATGTCTTTTTATTTAAAGTAAAGGTTGTGCAGCTGTATTCTGAATTGGTTGCAGAGGTGGAATGTTGTTCTGAGGCAGACCTGCCAGGATTGGGTTGCAGTAGTTCAGTCTTAAAATAATAAGGGACTTCACAAGCACCTGAATGGCCTGTGTGGATTAAAAATGATGAATCCTTCCAATGTTGCAATGGAGACATTGACATGAGTGAGTCCGATTACCAGTGTGAGAGGTTGTGTGCAGTGATCGAAGGTGAGAAGTTGTCCAGGAGATCACAAGATCCTGACATGGCGATGAATCACCAACGGCAGTTCTGTTTTGCTGGGATTAAGTTTCAGCTGATGAGCTGCCATCCATGATGAGATATCTGAATAACTTGTTGAGATTTAAACAGAAATATGAGTGTCTGAGGAAGGGAAGGAGAGAATGAGTTTAATATAATCTGCATAGCAGTGGTACTCACCAAGAGAGAGGATGAACAGAAAATAACGAAGTACTGAGCCTTGTAGGACACCAGTATATAGTCTGCGTGGAGCAGATGTGGATCCCCTCCACTTCACCTCATACGAATCACTCACCTGATACATTTCTACAGTATAATTTCCCTAATATTTGAAGAGCTGTCTTATGATAGCTTTTTCTGTACTTGCTTCACAATATACTTTGAATTATGACATCTTTTTCAGATATATTTAGCCTAATAATTCCTAATAATTCAAAAACAAGCAGGCCTGTAATAATAATAATAATAATAATAATAATAATAATAATAGGGGGGCACGGTGGCTTGGTGGTTAGCACGTTTGCCTCACACCTCCAGGGTTGGGGGTTCGATTCCTGCCTCCGCCATGTGTGTGTGGAGTTTGCATGTTCTCCCCGTGCCTCGGGGGTTTCCTCCGGGTACTCCGGTTTCCTCCCCTGGTCCAAAGACATGCATTGCAGGTTGATTAGCATCTCTAAATTGTCCATAGTGTGTGATTGTGTGAGTCAATGAGAGTGTGTGTGTGTGTGCCCTGCGATGGGTTGGCACTCCATCCAGGGTGTATCCTGCCTTGATGCCCAATGACGCCTGAGATAGGCACAGGCTCCCCGTGACCTGAGAATAGATCGGATAAGCGGTAGACAATGAATGAATGAAGAATAATAATAATAATAATAATAATAATAATAATAATAATAATAATAATAATAATAATAATAATAATAATAATAATAATAGCTCTAGGAAAGACAGTCAAACTTTTTACAACACTGTTTTTTTCATATTTAAATAATGAGGCTTATATATGAATAGATGGATTTTGTTCTTAAAATAAATCAGTTCTTTTGGGGATCTGTGAAATTTATTTTATTGTTAAAGCAGCTACAAAAAAATTGAGAACCCCTGATTTAGAGTATAGCTGAATTTGTTGAAGACACAAATCTAGCCTTTGTGAAGTGTATTACATGCAGTTATATGTGAAAGCTAAAAGCTAAAAGTAAAGACTTGTAGTTTGTGAATGTTTTTTCTACTTTAACTTGTCTACTGGATGTGAATTCCTGCTGATGGTCTGAAATAAGAGAGCAGTGCGTTTCCTCCGGAGGTCTGTACTGCGCATGCGCCAGTATATCGCTTTTGTTTTGCCGACCCGGAGCCACTTGGGCTGTATTAGCAGCACTGCGGCTGACGAAAGCCTGCGTGTTTCTATTATCCGAAAAAGTGAGAAGAAAGGAGCACACAGGTTTGTTTAATCTTACCCTAAGTGCACCATTCCGTTGAGACGTCTTCACTCTTTTCTCCAGGTGTATGCGCTGGTTTTTGGGAGATGCTTGATAGCCATTTAGCGTCGAGAGGAAACGAGTGTTGCTTATTAACTGCTTAATGTTTATGCAGGAGAGAGATTCATATATTAGCTAAGAACCCCTGAAATAATCTTCCGTTGAGTTTAATCTAAAACATTTACGACGTTGAAATCATAATGAGATGCTAAGTGAATAATATGCAGAACAGTTCAAATGACTTGCTTTAGCTACACAGACAGAATTAGCTCGTTAGCTATAAACAATAACAAACACAACGTATAGCGTATATAACGTGTTTCTTTTACGTTAATGTCTGGGGTAGGTAGAGATTTCTGGTCAAACCCGAATGTATAGTTTTTTCCATTTTCCACGCTAGCTAAAATGGCACCATTTTTGTGGGAAATTCCACTCGAACATCAAGCCTTTTTTTCATCACGTTGTGAAAGTTGTCATGAAAGCCAAATGATCATTCTCCTTATTATTTAGATTTATTAGCATGAGTGTGGTAATTCATTCAAATATGAATAAGCTTGCGTCTCAAGAAGGTAAAGATGACAACTTATTTACAGAAAAACAGGAGGTTCTGCCAGCTTTCATGTAGCACAGCTCTGATGAATTCTCAATTCTGATTGGTCAGAAGGTGTTGATTCATTTCCTGTAACAGCAGCTCTGACGGTTGTTCCAGCTGTAATTCACATTGTTCTGATATGTTACTGTTTCCATAGTAACTCAGCCACTTGTATTGCTGACGAATAATATTTTCCTTATAATCTTTTTTTAAGTGTATGTTAAAGACACATTTAGTCAAGCAACTGTTTATACACTGCATTGGCAAAAGTTTTGGGACACCACTCCAAATCATTGAATTCAGGGGTTGGGATCAGCCCCTTAGTTCCAGTGAAATTAACTCTTAAAGCTTCAGCATACCAAGACATTTTGGACAATTTCATGCTCCCAACTTTGTGGGAACAGTTTGGGGATGCCCCCTTCCTGTTCCAACATGACTGCACACCACAAAGCAAGGTCCATAAAGACATGGATGAGCGAGTTTGGTGTGGAGGAACTGCACAGAGTCCTGACCTCAACCTGATAGAACACCATTGGGATGAATTAGAGCGGAGACTGTGAGCCCGGCCTTTTCGTCCAACATCAGTGTCTGACCTCACAAATGCACTTTTAGTGGAATGGTCAAAAATTCCCTTGTGGAAAGCCTTCCCAGAAGAGTTGAAGCTGTTATAGCTGTAAAGGGCGGGCCAACTCCATAGTACATTCATGTACATGTAAAGCAGACGCCACAGTTGCAAGCAGTCTCCACTCTAATTCATCCCAAAGGTGTCCTATCTGGTTGAGGTCAGGACTGTGCAGGCCAGTCAAGTTCCTCCACACCAAATTCTCTCGTCTATGTCTTTATGGACCTTGCTTTGTGCACTGGTGCACAGTAATTCTTGTGTAGAATTACTTTGAAGTGGATGATAGTGACTCGGACTTGCTCTGGACTGCTAAAATTGCATGAAGTGGAATTGCCACTAAAACTTGTAACACAACTAAACTGATTACCTGCCTTAAAGCTCAATACAGCAAGGAATATGACAAGTTCTTTAAAGCTAAAGTAGAGGCTGCTTCAGCTAAAAAGGGACAAGTTTTATCCCAACCAAAGGCTAACAGTCTATAGTGAAAGCATTTGACAGCACAAGAACATTCGAACCACATAGCACAACGGCTCAAGCCATTACTGAGAGAGGAATGGAGTTTATCACACTGGGTTCTCTGTAGAGTACACTACTTTCAGCCACTGTATTGGTCAAACAGGTATACAGTAATTCAGTTAATGTTAATGCGAGATGAGGACATCCAAAAAGCTAAGGAGTCTTACCAGTTTAATGTTCAGAATTCAGTTAAAGTGATTTAAGTGTGTTAATGCCTTTTTTTTTTTTAAAGGTTTATAATAATCCTCTTTATACATATTTCTTCAAAATTTGATCTAATCTTTCTTCCATCTGATGTCACATTCATAAAACAACAGCCGAGTAATTGGAAATATTTTTCTGCATTCTCCTGGAAGGATTGTTTATACAGGCAATTAGACACTTTGCAAGTCAACCTGAGTTCATTAGTCCTCCTAACGGCTGGAATTACCCTTAACATTACTGATAAACAGCAGGTTTTCAGATTGTGTCCTGTTGCATACGTTTTTTGCTGAGCATGCAGCTAAATATTATATTACTCTCCAGTGTGCTACTACCAGCCCAGTCTGAATCTGCAGTTTAACCTTCCTTTATGCATCCTCTGTTCATCCTTAGTATCATTTATATTGTGTCTGTTTGCGCCACAAAGGGATTCTCTGAAAGTTATCATCCAGGACCGAGAAGAGGAGACATCTATTTATTGTACAATGACCAGGTGAAGATTTAAATGAATTTTATTCTAACTGCCTGTTTAGTTAGACATGTAGCTCAGTGCAACACACTGACAATGAAACCTAATTAATGTAAGTTTTTTCAGTTGCTTGGCAAAGTAAAATTGCTCACACATGGAGCTAGGTGATTAGTACTAGGTTGTTGCTGTATTTGCACTCATTCAGTTGTGCTGTATAACTGGCCCCAAATGTGGGCACAAATAATATAGGTGATGACAATAACAGCTAGAATGATGTCCAGTAGCTGGTTTGAAAGAAGGAAATCAAACCACTGAATACACAGAGAGACAGATTTGAGGTGTAGCGTATTTTTGAGCTGCTGATCAAATCCTCCTCTTGGTAATTGTCTTGAATAATAAGAAAATTTGCATGATTTAACGTTTCTGTGTGATTTCATATTTTACAATGCTTTGAGGAGATTAAACTGATCTCTGAGAAAGGGGACTCTTAACTAATAATTCCACCAATGTTTATTTCCTCAAGCTCCTCTACTCCCAGAATGCATACATACAAAAGGACCGCTAGTCCTCGGTCTCCAACTAATACCGGCGAGCTTTACACCCCGGCACATGAAGAAAATGTGCGCTTTATCCATGACAGTAAGTCTTTTGATGTGCACGATCTTAATGTCCATATTGTCTTGTTTTCTTTTTTCTTTAATAGCTAAAATTCTATTAGCTGTATTAGGTTAAGGCCAGTAGCCAGGCTGGCGGTATAGTCTTGAATGCGTCTCTTTCACTTCAAATGAGATGCAGTCCAGATACACAGACTTACTGAAACTAGAATTTCTAAACTGAGCTTAAAAACTGAAAACCTTCATAGATGTTTCCTTATGCTCTCTTTTCCAGCATGGCTGTGTGTTCTAAGAGACATTAAATCACCTCAGAACAGTGAACGAGGACCACAAGAATACGTGGAGAAAAACCCAAACCCAAATTTGCTTTGTGAGTTTTCAGAGTTTCATATTTACATGCAGCTTCCTTATAGCCTAAGGTTATTACTCAGTTGTTATTGTAGGTTATTGCAGGGTGCGATTTATTTTTGGAAATAGTTGGTTGTGGGGTCATTTTAACTTAAATTCTACATTGGAATTTGTAATCATATTCATTTAAATCAAATAAAAAGTATAGTCCTGTTGAACAATTAAAAATGACAACTAAATGTCACTTAATATTGAGGAAAAGAATGCGAATTATCCAAATTATCAACAGCAGTACCTGTATTATAATAAGTTAGTAAACATTAGTTAGCTAGCCAGCTTTAATGTTTGTGATTTAGAGTATGCCTCCTTGGTTATTAAAACAGTTGCCAGTGAGACAAACTAGGATTAATCTCATCCTTCAGAGCTCAAGTCGATCAATCACTATAATATATTTGTGTAAGCTAACTGAATTGTTCCTCATGGGAGGATGCATAATGTCTTAGCAAGCCTTTCTCAATTACACCTTCAACTGTTAGGTGTAGGAAATGCATTTTGATGGAGCAGGGATAAAACACAAGACCAGAGAGTGAGAAATCAAGAGCACATGCAGGTATATTCTCATATGACTTCCCACGCTCCCAGGGATACTGTGGTTAATCTTGTTTAGACACCATGATTTCTAATGTCCTGATGAAGCATGTGATTATTCTGTTTTAGCCTTCACTCCAGTGGACCTGAGTGAACTCAGGAGGCCAAGCACACAGGACTGCAAGAAGTCTTAGTGAATTTCCTGTCATCTTGGTCCAGCAGCTTTTTTTTTTTTTCTCCCCACTCATTCTCATTGGGACCTTTTTTTTATGCCAGCAACCTTCCATCAGCCGCATTAGTCCAGAAAGCCTCTTCATTCTCTGCCTCATCAGACTCTGGTCTGGACAAACTGGCTGATGTGTGTGTATCCCTGATTCTCATCCTGAATCTGTGCAACTTTTAGTAACAGATTTCAAATTTCAGGGAATTTGTCATCACTTTGTTTTTTCTTTTTGTTTTGTATTCTGGATTTCTTTTTCGTATGCATCGTTTATTATAAAAGCTATAAACCCAACAGAAGACGATGGCAGGAAGAAATTGGTATGCAGTGACTAAGGGAAGAACTTGCACTCTTGGGGAAAAAAAAGGACAAGCTGCGGCCTTAAACATAGGCTTTACTTTCAAAACCTGACACTTTAGAGGAAAGTGTTGAAAGGCTGTTCTTTGTTTGTTTGTTTTTGTTTTGTTTTTAGTTAGTTTGATAGAATAAAATATTGGAATAGTAAAGGCAGGCCAAATATTTTTATAAATATTATACCACATTCACAAAAATATTAATAAATATTATACCACAAATATTTTACCACATTCTTCTATTATTATTATTATTATTATTTTTAAAGAAAATACATACTTTCAAAAGAGTATAATTACATTTTTCTGTGTCTTTTAAGCCTTGAAATTGAAATAAAATTGTCTTTTATGGTGTCTCAACCTACAGCTCACAATTGTGTTCTTCTCATTTACCCTCATTAACTGACATGTATATGAATGCAGCATGCCAACAACTACTGCTGTTCATACTGTGCATGGTTGTGAAGGAAAGCTTGAAGTCCAGACAGAAGTATATCTGGAACATGCATTTAACAGCAATGACCAGTCATGATAAAACAATATAATATATGTAAAATTCATTGTTAATATGTTTATTTCGCAAAGGGTGGCATGGTAGTGCAACAGGTTGCTTTGGCACCTCACACCTTCAGGGTCTCTTGTTTAATGCTGAGGTCCAGTTACAGTCTGTATTGGGATATATGCTACATTGGCCCAAAGTGTGAATGAGTGTGAGTGTGCATGATGCCCTGTGATGGACTGGCATCCTGAGTGAACTCTCATTTCACACCCAGTGATCATGAGATTAGGTCTGGACGCACTGTGTCCCTGATTAGACTGGGGCAATTATTGAAGATGCTTGAATGTTTGACCAAGACTTGCTACTGTTTATTTTCCTGAGGGAGCAAATACACTATATTGCCAAAAGTTTTGGGACACCCCTGCAAATCACTGAATTCAGGTGTTGTTTCTCAGGGGCTCAGCTTGGCCCCTTAGTTCCAGTGAAAGGAACTCTTAATGCTTCAACATACCAAGATATTTTGGACAATTTCATGCTCCCAACTTTGTGGGAACAGTTTGGGGATGGCCGCTTCCTGTTCCAACATGACTGCACACCAGTGCACAAAGCAAGGTTCATAAAGACATGGCTGAGTGAGTTTGGGGTGGAGTCCTGACCTCAACCAGACAGAAGATCTTTGGAATGAATTAGAGTGGAGACTGTAAGCCAGACCTGCGAGCCAGAGATCAGTGCCTGACCTCACAAATGCGCTTCTAGTGGAATGGTCAAAGATTCCCATAAACACACTCCTAAACCTTGTGGAAAACTTTCCCAGAAGAGTTGAAGCTGTTATAGCTGCGAAGGGTGCGCCAACTCCATATTAAATTCATGTGCATGTAAAGGCAGACATCCCAGTTTTGGAATGACTCGCAGTCTCCGCTCTAATTCATCCCAAAGGTGGGGGATTCTATCTGGTTGTGCAGACTAGTCAAGTTCCTCCACACCAAACTCACTCATCCATGTCTTTATGGACCTTGTATTGTTCACTGGTGTGCAGTCATGTTGGAACAGGATGAGGTCATCCCCAAACTGTTCCCACAAAGTTGGGAGCATGAAATTGTCCAAACTTGGTATGCTGAAGCATTGAGTTCCTTTCACTGGAACTAAGGGACCAAGCCCAACCCCTGAATTCAGTGATTTGCAGGGGTGTCCCAAAACTTTTGGCAATATAGTGTACCTCCTGTTAGCTATCATGAGTTAAAAAAAAAAAAAAAAAACACCTCCCTCTTCCCAACTCCACAGTGATCACGAGAAAACAACTTTGGTTATGTCGAGATCACAAGAAAATTAAGTCATGATCATGTGAAAACAAGAAAAAAAAAAAATAATAACACATGGCCTCGTTAGATTTCTGTAAAATAGCAAGAGTTACCAGATATTTCACTTGATATTTCACTTCCTCTGCATTGCATCTGGAGCCTGCCAAAATTCAAAGTAAATCACAAATCCCTTTGCATTTGCATTTATGATGCTTTGCACAGATCACTGTAGAGCACACTGGGAGAACACTATGGGGTGTGTTTGTATTTGGAAGTGAAGTCAGTCAGTTGATGACCAAGAAATAGTCTAGAAAATACTTCCATATAATGCCCAGGTATATGGAAATATTTATATCTGTCTGTCTATCTATCTATTTATCTATCTATCTATCTATCTATCTATCTATCTATCTATCTATCTATCTATCTATCAACATACTGTACGTTTCACCTCATTAACTGATCGATCATCAAGGATGCATGAAAATGCCACTTTTCAACAGGTCTTTGCTTTTTGCCCTAAATACTATTTTCATATTCATGTACACTCCGTCCAGGGTGTATCCTGCTTTGATGCCCAATGACGCCTGAGATAGGCACAGGCTCCCCGTGACCCGAGAATAAATCAGATAAGCGGTAGACAATGAATGAATGAATGAATATTCATGTACTGCCATTAATAAATGTGTTATATTTTATGCTTTGTTTCACCCTTGAAACTTAACATAATGACTAAGATAGTCCTGATTTAATTTCATATCCGTTTACTTGAATTTTGTGTAGTATTACTAATGTAGGGTTCGACTAAAACTTGTAACATGGAATTTCAAACTTTCAATTAGGTAAAAACAATAAACAAACAAACAATCCCAACCCCCACAACTCAAATTCCGACCCAGAAAGTCTCCTCAATCCCAATATCATCAAAATGGCTGCTCACACCTGCAAAGTCCAGTTGAAAATTTGTGCATGATACAAAAGTAAAGATATACATTTTTCCATCCCTATCCAAATTGTATCACAGTTGTTGAAGTTAACATTTTTACTAATAATTTCTGTTTGCTGCATAGACCTATGGTACTCAAAGTGGGGTCTGTCAGTTCTGAAAATCAAAACCCACAATTCACTATTTTATTATACTATTAATTTTAATATATACATATACACACACACACATTATATATATATATATATATATATATATATATATATATATATATATATATATATATATATATATATATATATATATATATATTCTAATTAAATATCGTATAATAATATTAATATTATAAATTTATAATAATAATAATAATAATAATAATAATAATAATAAAATTATTATTATTATTATTATTATTATTATTATTATTGTTGTTGTTATTGTTATTATTGTTAGTATTAGGTGGTTTGACCTGCCTCTTAAATTGAATAGATTTAATCCAAAACTCCACAACACACAAACAAGAGGACTTGTAAATAATGTCCACGGAAAGTTCAGAAATGAAACCCTCTATGACTTTAATAAATAAAGAAGCGATTGAAATAGACAAAAAGTTAAAGGAGTCTCTGGTATATATCATACATTTTATACACGTGACTGTAGTTCATATGTAGATATGCTATTATACACGAACTAGTTTTCGTCTAGTTTCACGTACAGCGTCAGACCAACGTGATTGGCCAGTTACAACGGAAGCACTTACCGCGCGTCACCGCGCTTGTTTACGTCATCGTCTCTGCATTATAAGAATCGTAAAGGCGCCTTTTCCTGCTCTAAAAACATTCAGGCTAGGGGCAGAGTAGCTGGTTTTTTGGGTGGTATTTTTTCCGTTTAGTCAGCAGCCGCGTTAGCATTAAGCAGGTTAAACAATGGTAGACAAGATGGATATGTCGTTGGACGACATCATCAAGCAGAATAAGCAGCAGAGAGGAGGCGCGGGCGGCCGTGGTGGGAGAGGTGGCCGAGGCCGTGGCGGCGGTGGCCGAGGTGCAGGAGGCGCTGGGCGGCTGGGAGTTAACGCGAGCGGAAGCTTTGGAGGCCGCGGCGGAGGCTCAGGCCCGATGAGGAATCGTCAGAGCCTGAACCGTGGCAGAAGCAGACCCACGCCGTACAGCAGGGTAGGAGAAAGCTAAAGAAAAATTGCCTACGAAAGCGGACCAAACCTTGAGCACATCCAAAAATGCCTGGGTGAAGTCCCCCTGTTTCCTTTCTAGGCTTGCTAGCATACGCGATGGCTAGCTTGCTAGTCAGCAGTGCTACATGCCCCTCAGGAGTTTCTCTCGAAATGTGATGTAATGTGGAGAAGCTCGTTAAATTTGGCTTTTAAGTTGTACATAATATTCTCTCTCCTCCCCACACCCCATTTTGTCTTTTCATCGCTTTGAGAAATCAACAGTATGGAGCAAATGAGCTAATTTGGCTACATCGTGGCTAAAGTGGCTTATCGGCTAACCTTCAGCAACCGGCGCCATTTTGGATCCAGCAGCTCCTGTCGTTGAAAGTGTGGCTTTTCAACTTTTGTGTTTTCTTCCACATCTGATGCTCAACACCTGAAAGCCTGCGAGATGACCAGCGGTCCAACTCGAAGATTTCAACTAGTTTTTTTTGTTCCCTTTAAGGCTGAATCTGAATGCGGCCTGTTTTCTTGGTGGAATCCCCTTTGTCTGGGAGGGGCCGTGTTCACATATCCTTAAGATTAGTGCTATTCGAGTGTTGTGTTGAAAATGGACTTTAGTTTTAAGTTGAGCATCCTTAAGTCTTTTTAATAATGGGTGTCACGAGGCTAAAGCATTCGTATTTTGTAATATTACAAGCTGTGCCAAAATGTCTGTTTCAAAATGGACGCTCGTTGGTCGCAGTGGCTTGCACAACACACAGTAATGGACACTTTTTTTTTTTTTTTTTGGTCATCGTACGCTCGATGGACTTCAGAGATTCATCCCGCACCATTTTTCCTCAGCGGAGATCTCAGAAAATCAGCCGTGGAACATCACATCTGGAGGTCTAGGATTCATTTAAAGTGAACGGCAAGAGACTTTTGGGGCTTTTTGGGGCATGTTAAGTTGTCTCCTAGTGGGTGGGCAAGAAGATATGGATGATGAGAATAACAGTAGGCCACCAGGTGTAGGTGTTCAGAAATTTGCAAACAAAACAAAAAAAAAAGCCCAGAATTGTAACTTTTCTTAGTCAAGTCACACTTAAAGTTGTATTCAGCTGTACATGAGTTGGAGCAGCATTTTTGTTACCTTTCATTGAGACATATCACAGTCCTAGCACCCAAACAAATCCCTTAAAACCAGTGTATACATGTTCGGTTACAGCTAAATGTAGACCTGGTGAAGCCTGAGAACTAGGTTAAAATGCACTCCTGTCTTTAAGCATTATTGTACTGCTTCTCTTGGCTGTTTTTAACCTGCACTGATCTGGGTTCCTACACTTGGTGCACAGTGCTGTACATGTTGCACTCTTTCCTTTTGCATTGGTTTACTTGTATGTAGTGATGGGGTGGGCAGGGATTGCTGGATCACACTGAACACAGTTAGCTGGGTGCAGCCGGCCTTGTTGAGGTGGAGCCCCCCTGCTTGCCCCAGCACCCAGCCGAGTGGACTGTCAGTGAGAGACGGGATCCGAAGTCAGCAGGTGCGTTCTCTCTCGTTTGTTGCAGCCCAAGCAGCTCCCTGACAAGTGGCAGCATGACCTGTTTGACAACGGCTACAGCACCAATTCTGGAGGTGGCGGTGGTGGAGGAGCGGGCGTGGAAACCGGAGGGAAGCTGCTTGTGTCCAATCTTGACTTTGGTGTCTCTGATGCAGACATTCAGGTATTGGTAGTGTTTAGCACAGTTACTACCACATTGATGTATGAGCAACATGTAGAAGATCTTGATTGGTTGTATTTCATGCATCTGATAATTCTATACAGGAACTTTTTGCGGAGTTTGGAACCTTGAAGAAGGCTGCAGTCCATTACGACCGGTCTGGACGCAGCCTTGGCACAGCAGATGTCCACTTTGAGAGAAAAGCAGATGCTTTAAAAGCCATGAAACAATACAATGGTGTTCCTCTTGATGGTGAGTTGAGTGAGTGAGGCTTTTTTTTTCTCCCCCCCTTTTGTTTTTAATATTGTTTTATTCTTCCTGATTATCGTTGCTTCTGTTTTAGGTCGTCCAATGAATATTCAGCTAGTCACATCACAGATTGATGCACAGAGACGAGCTCCTGTGCAGGGGTAAGTTGTATTCCTTTAACTAAGAGCACACTTTGAGTTGGTTTTCACACAGTAATTTTTTCTTTTTTACTTTTCAGCCTGAGTCGTGGTGGTGGAGGAGGCATGAATAGAAACAAGATGGGGAGCTTTGGAGGCATGCAGAGAGGACGTGGAGGTCGGGGAGGTGGAGGCCTCAGAGGCCGTGGCAGAGGGGGAAGGGGAAATAACAAACAGCAGCTCTCAGCAGAAGAATTAGATGCCCAGCTAGATGCCTACAATGCCAGGGTATGTTCCATTAGACATACTGTATTTCTTGATGGTAAGGAAACTAAACTTCTCAGATTCTGACGGTTTTTTTTCCTGTTGGTCTTCACAGATGGATACCAGCTAAACTGCCCGGTCTGTTCAAGCTGCAGCTTTCTCTTGCCACAGTTGTGGGGTGGATGTTACCGCTTTGAACGCCGGATGTTTTACATTTACATGTCTTCAGAAGTGATTTAAATTTGTGTACCAGTTTTCTCCTTTTAAATGCTCTGACATTTTTTACCTACCGTTTTGTTTTATTTTTTTTTTGAAAACCTAGTCTGACTGTAGAACTTGAGTGTGGAGGTGCTTGTCTTTACCTTCCCTTTATAGTTCATTGTAATAAAATCTGCAGTACATAGTATCAAAGAAATGGCTCTGCTTCCTTTTGTATACAAGCAATTGATGTAAAATTTCACTGTACAGATATTAGATGGTTTGTAAAGCTGGTAGCATCTAAATTTTGTTTCAATGCTGTTAATACTGCTTATGCTGTCTTAAAATTTTAGGTTAACTTTCAAGGCATATTAGTTTGCCCTTCAATTGGTTCCCCCCCTTTTCTTTCTTTCTTTATAGCCCTCTATACTTGATGTATGTTAATCACATTAAATATTTGTACATAATGGCAGTGATGTGTTCTGAATTGAAGTATCATGATTCGATTAAAACACCTTTCAGGGTCTTATCTACTTCACTTTAAAACGAGTTATTTTTCCCCACACTGTTATCTGGTCAACAGGCTCTACAACACGCTTCTGTTTTGTTTATGTATGGTTTGGGAAGGGGTGTGCTGGACTTGTATATTTATTAAAAAAAAAAAAGTTAGTTTTGACTGAGAACTTGATATTTATAGCTGGTGTGTTTTTGGGTGGGGATGTTAAATACCACACCAAACTGTCATGTTCCAGATGTGATGTGAAATTGATTCTGGCTATTCACTGTGTAGCACCTGGTATGTTGGCTTAATAGAGCTGAAGATGTTGCAAATTAATGAGGATTTCATAAGAGACTTAAAAATAGGGGAAGATTAAAATTGTGGGCCAGTGCCTTTTGATTTGTTTCTCTAATCATTTAACTGAAGTCAAACTTGCAGCAATAATCTTTCAATAATTAGCTTTCTGCACAAGCAGTTTATCAGCTATAATGAATATCTAGTATAGACAAGTAAAGGTAAGCTTGTTGACTGCTGAGACATTCAAAAATTAGTGTAAATCAAATGATTTGGGGTTCAGAATTGGTGCATGCTATCAAACTAAGTGTAAGATGTAAGAGAGACAGCTGTTGTGTGTGTGTGTATAAAAAAAAAAAAAAAACAGTCTCAGCTGGATTGAAGGTAGGACAATTGAGATATATATATATATATATATATATATATATATAGAGAGAGAGAGAGAGAGATATATAGATATATATACTGCTGACCAAAAGTTTGGAATCACTTCAAAAGAAAAAACATTTCACAAAGTTAGTCAGATGATTTTTAAAGAATGATCTACATTTTTTTTAGTAGAAACCTATTATTAGCAATTGTCAGTTCTCTCCATCAATCTCCTGGTATGGCTGCTCATTCAAGTAAATCATTTTATACGGCTAATTGATTATGAGAAAACCCTTTTGCAATTGTGTTGCACAGCTGAGAACCGTTGTATTAATGGAGCAAACAAGGGAGCATGGCATTCTTTAGGTTAGTTTAGTATATGAACATCAGCAGTTGTTCAGAATGGCCAGAAACAAAGAACTTTCATTAGAGAACCGTCAGTTTATAATATATAAACTTAGTATATGTATATATATATATATATATATGTATATATATATATATATATATATATATATATATATATATATATATACATATATATACACAAATATAAACTTGGGGCATATTGGCGTTGTCTTTATTTCAACATTTAACCATTTAACAGGACTATCAACTATCAATTAATAGAGCAAAACGGCAATCAATCAGTTGATCAATAAAGCGCTGTCGTGATTTCACACTAATGCAGATAGGATTTAGGGAAACGTGTTTTCACGACACCGGATTTTATTTCAGATCACTCATTTCTGGTTGGCGGAGAATTTCTTATTGTTGTGCGCATGCGCACGAATGCATTGCGCGCTAGCATGCGCGCGCGCGCGCCCCTGTATTCCCGGAAGCGGGTGGCTGCCTGACATCGCCGCTCCCTCCTCGCGCCATTGAGAAGTCAGTTGAAGCTCACGCTAGCCTATTGACTCACACAGCACCCGCATCTCCACGGTAAGCGCCTTTAATGGCGATATATCGGGGGTAAACTAATATTACGGTTCGTTATTGGGTAAACAATCGGAAACTCTTGAAACTAGTTCAGGTTGTATTTGTGAATTTCGTCGCGAGCTGGCGAGCTAACGTTAGCGAGTCCGGGAACTTGTCACAAATCAGAAGTTGCTGGTTAGCTATTTCCTGTTCTCGCAACAGACTATATAAACTGTAATTGAGGGAATTGTTTCTTTTTCTGTTTCTTTATTTCTATATCCGTGCACTTCTCGGTTCACAGCGCTAGCCGTCTGGCCAACAGTCTAGTTTATCACATGCTGCTCACAGCCGGGACTGAATAATGATCAGGTATTGTCTGTGTGATGAGAATAGGCGACTCGAGTTAGTAACGTTACGTGAATTCATTTAGTAGAAAATTTCTACACGCACCTTTTTATCCTTTCCGGAAACTAGTACTGCTATTCTGTGGACGTTTAAAAGTTTTAAAAACGCACCCACATTTTAACATGATGCTTTTTTTGTTGAGACATCGCCTGTGGGAAAGTTGACATTACTCTTCCCTCTGGGGATTAAGTAAAACCCAAAAATAAATAAAGCTTCCGGAAATACAGTGCAAGTGAAGCAAGCACACAAAATGCAGTAAGTGGAGCCAATTAAAGGCTTTACATTTAACCACATATTAATATAAGCTTGCTGGCTAACTAGCTGTAATGTAAACGTTGTGAATTCCGCTTCTTTCCAGAATCTTCGACCTGAATTTATTACTTTATGAGGCATTTTCTCACTAATACCACACTATTTTACAACAGTATGTTATTTAAGTCCAGTGTTTCCGCGTTTAACAAGAGCTAGTGATGCTCTTCAGCTAACTTTTTCCAACTTCGACTTTTTTAAAAATCTACTATGGGCGTTGCATAGCCATTCTGCTAGGCTTGCTAACGAGCAAGTGATTTTTTTTCCCTCTCCACCCGTTTTCAGATAAATCCCGCCCCCTGCCCTAGGAATGCTCAAACGTAATCCTTCAATCAGATTGCGAGAATGAATTGGTGACCAATCCTCATCTTAGATGTGGGGGGGGTTGCCGCGATGCGGGTGGGAGAAAATGTGTGCAACTTCCTGTATGGACAGTTCAAAGGTGGTTGAAATGTAACAAACGATCTGGTTTATTTCTTGCATTAAAAAAAAACAAACAATGATTGTTCGTTGATTCTTCAGTTGCATAGTAATTCGCTTTGAGCTGTAAAGCACAGACTAGGAAGCCTGCAGCCTGGTTCGGAGGTTTGAGGAGTTGAGATCACCAATAGTTATGTATGTATAGCTCGTGTTCTACATGGTGATCGATCACTGATCTGATTTTAGGTTGTGGTCAATCTTTCTTGAGGTTGATCGCATGGCTGTGGTTTAGTGTTAAGCCGACTTGATGTAGACAGGAACTCGAGGAGGAGTCGCCGATGTTTGCTGGGGGGAAAAAGATTAAGCGAAAGCGCTCTAGGTTTATATTTGTGTATATGCGTACAAGTATGAGGAAAAAACTCGTTTAAAAAAAAAAATATATATATATATATATATATATATAATTATATATATATATATATATATGCGCACCGACACGGCATTGCGCGAGCTGCTTCCTCTTCCGTCCTGGCTAGGTTTCTAGTTTGTTCTGTGGCTGTAAAAGCAGGGCGGTGTCTGCCTCCGCGCCACTGCTGCAACTTCACTGCTGCCACTGAAAAGCCTTCATGTCACGGTTTCATTCATTTAGCTGTGTTCATCAATGCCAAAGCTTTCTGTTACTAGACAGGCCAGTTGATCTTTGGGTAACCAGCAAGGCTAGGTCAGGTGAAAACGTCACTAATGTCAAGCCGGGTTTACACAGCACGATTTTCAGCCGGATTTTTTCACACACCTCGCATAGTAGAATTTTTTTGGTCCTGAGTTGTAGTTGGTGGTTTCATGTCCTCTTTATTTGTGCCCTTGCAGCGAAGATGGTTGAAAATATCTGTAATTTAAAATAAAAATAAAAAACTCACTGTGGCCTCTTACTATGCTTGCCTGAAAGCCACTGATGGATTGTCTCACATTTGACAGCTACAAATAGATTAATAAGAAGAAACATGAACAAAACGTCCTAATGGGCAACAAAACCCCAGCTCACTTTGGTTATTTGTCATTTATACAGCCCCTTTTCTTTCTTATGTTACTTATTTATTTATTTTGCATGAGCCTATATTACAGTAATCAATATCTTTAGATGAGTCTTATTATATTCAATGAAATAAGCATGTCATCCCATGGTACAGGACAGGATTTAGTCAGGATTTTATTTGAGCCAAGTAATGGTCTAAAAAGACTGCTGAAATCACAAAGCCTAAAACTAAATTTCATCTAGTCCTATTTGTGCTACGGCTCTACTTTTCATGAATAACTGAGGCTTGATAAAGAAGTGCATTCCTGTTGGAGATATTGCTATAACAATCATATTACCTCCTCTTAGTATGTGATAGAAATGGAAACCTGCATAATGAATATTGAAGAATAATTTTAAAAATGTGTTTTTTGTCGTGTAAGAACCTAAACATCACAATTCTTGAAAAATTGGTCTTCTTTTGGTCATTTCACCTTTTGCCTGAAACATAAAGCAAAACAAAGCATTGAAGGATAATTCAATGTCCTAATACATTGTAAATGTCTTAAATGCATTAAAAAGATCTGAAACAAGCTGGAGACATTGTGTGGATGATATCTGTATCACCATATTATATGAAGCGCTTCACTGGAAAGTGAGCAAATTTAACTTCACGTTCAGTCCATAGTTTTGAGTTAATGCTGAAAAAAGCCCAGTGAATAGTCTGGAATGAAACGCATAAAAGTGAAATACAGGCGGATTAATAAAAACATCTGCTCTGTGCTGCAGAGGTAGGTCCATAACCTCATTTCAGTGTTTACAGCATCATTTCGCTAGTGACGGCCCGAGAAAATGTGCCTTTTATTAACACGTTCCTCTCTCTCTCTCGCTCTCTCTCGCTCTCTCTCGCTCTCTCTCTCGCTCTCTCTCTCTCGCTCTTCCTCATGTAAGAATTGTGACTTGTAGACACCATGGTGTAGTGTAAGTAGTGTGTTCAAACTGGAAATCCCAAGTGCACTTCAAGTACCCAGATGATGCAGTTATTCAACCAAAAAAACTGACCGTCCGGAATGTTGGACACTTCATGTTGCACTCAACGCTCTCGCAGTTTTGCTTGTGCATCAGCAGAAAGGTGATACATAAGGATCACCTAAGCTGACGCTGGATGAGAAAACATTTTCAAGATTTCAGATGATGCACCCAGTGGACAAGACGTCTTACAAATTAATATTTTTAATTAGCTCACATTTGTGATTTATTTTTTATACATTTTTAAAATTCACTATTTTATTGCACTATTCTGCCTTCTGAAAAAAAAATCCTTTAAGACTAAACAAATCTTGATTGGAGCCATCCATTTTTTTTGTCACTTTTTTATGATTAGAAAACTAATATATGATGTACCTGCAGGTGATTGTTTGATTTATTACATTAATAAAGTGAGGTCATTCTTTTGAAGCATTGTCATAAAAAAATAATGGCAATTGTTTCCCCAACAAAGTTTCTCGGAAACCTGTTGTGAAATTTTTCAAAGCTTATTAATGCTTCACAGTAAGCAGCATTTCCTGTGTCTGCTAGTGTAGAAGCATGGCCTTGCCAATTGTTTCTCGTGCCTCGTTTTTGCAAATGCGCTCAAAACGGAAGAGCTCGGGGGGGGGGGGGAGCTTGAAGAACAGGAAGTAGAAAGAATGCAATGCTGTGTCACCTCAAGCACATTTCCTCTCACTGATTTAGCACAGGTTTTAAGCTTGGGTTTTTTGTGCCTTTTGATTAGTACAGCTTAAATGATATTTTGTCTTGCTGTCCCCTCCCCTATTTTATTTATTTGTCTTTTGCTTTTGCATTTTGGGAAATGACAGAAATTCATGTATCTATGGTTCTGTGCACACCGGATAACTGCAGTTGGAATATGAAAAACAAGCATCACACAGATCCGCTGGCGTGACCAGCCAACACAAATATCATCTGCTGGGAACACTTTCAGTGCTTTTCAAATCTAGAATCAGATGGAAATGATCTTGATGTGCCAGAAAGTAGGTTTAGTAGATCATTTTATGCTGAGGTGTCTCTGTCCATGAAGGAACAAACTTCTATGGACAGAGCAGTAAACTTGATCGGGTCAGAAATCAACCATGTCTTGATCCTCAAGTGCAGAAACTAAATCTCCATTTAGTGTACACCCACGAGAAGGTTTCTAGTTATTCTCACAGTCCCTGGTGCATAAAAGGAGTGAAATAGAGCCACTTAGTGTTTTGTTCCTGACTCTTTTGCCCACCCATTTGCTTAACCTTAAATAAGCCATTAACCATGACTCATTAAGTTTAAAGAAGGATTAAAGAAAAATCAGTCCCTCTAGGATTGTGATCGCAGAAATTAATGCAAAATCGAGCAAACTTTGTGAGGAGCAGCGTGCATTATTTTTTAAATGAATGAATCTTGCACATATTTGGGCCAAGATGCACCATGTCATGTAATGCACATTCAGCCACAGTGCTCTTTGATTCACGTGTGTTGAACATGAGTAGAGCTCTTACAGAAAGTAGTTACGTATTTGTCTTCACTGGTAGTAGTTTAAAAGAAGTATTTTGTGCTTCAATTTCTCCAGTTTCCAAAAATAGGCACAGAAAACTGTTATCACTAGAACGCTGTTGCAAAATCAAGCATTTTTTACTTCAACAATCATAATAAAATTCTGGAGAGATCGAAAGCTAGAACTGTGATCTTTTACAGTGGTGTGAAAGTGTTGGCCCCCTTCCTGATTTCTTATTTTTTTGCATGTTTGTCACACTTTAATGTTTCAGATAATCAAACACATTTAAATATTAGTCAAAGATAACACAAGTAAACACATCATGCAGTTTTTAAATGAAGGTTTTTATTATTAAGGGAAAACAAAATCCAAAACTACATGGCCCTGTGTGAAAGTGTTTGCCCCCCCTGTTAAAACATAACTTAACTGTGGTTTATCACACCTGAGTTCAATTTCTCTAGCCACACCCAGGCCTGATTACTGCCACACCTGTTCGCAATCAAGAACTCACTTAAATAGGACCTGCCTGACAAAGTGAAGTAGACCAAAAGATCCTCAAAAGCAAGACATCATGCCGAGATCCAAAGACATTCAAAAACAAATGAGAAAGAAAGTAATTGAGATCCATCAGTGTGGAAAAGGTTATAAAGATATTTCTAAAGCTTTGGGACTGCCACAAACCACAGTGAGAGCCATTATCTACAAATGGCGAAAACATGGAACAGTGGAGAACCTTCCCAGGAGTGGCCGGCCGACCAAAATCACCCCAAGAGCGCAGTGACAACTCATCCAGGACGTCACAAAAGACCCCACAACAACATCCAAAGAACTGCAGGCCTCACTTGCCTCAGTGAAGGTGAGTGTTCATGACTCCACCATAAGAAAGACACTGGGCAAAAATGGTTTGCATGGCAGAGTTCCAAGACGAAAACCGCTGCTGAGCAAAAAGAACATAAAGGCTCGTCTCAGTTTTGCCAGAAAACATCTTGATGATCCCCAAGACCTTTGGGGAAAATATTCTGTGGACTGACGAGACAAAAATTTTACTTTTTGGAATGTCTGTGTCCCATTACGTCTGGCGTAAAAGTAACACTGCATTTCAGAAAAAGATCATCATACCAACAGTAAAATATGGTGCTGGTAGTGTGATGGTCTGGGGCTGTTTTGCTGCTTCAGGACCTGGAAGACTTGCTGTGATAAATGGAACCATGAATTCTGCTGTCCACCAAAAAATCCCTGAAGGAGAATGTCCGGCCATCTGTTTGTGACCTCAAGCTGAAGTGAAATTGGGTTCTGCAGCAGGACAATGATCCAAAACACACCAGCAAGTCCACCTCTGAATGGCTGAAGAAAAACAAAATGAAGACTTTGGAGTGGCCTAGTCAAAGTCCTGACCGCAATCCGATTGAGATGCTGTGGCATGACCTTAAAAAGGTGGTTCATGCTCGAAAACCCTCCAATGTGGCTGAATTACAACAATTCTGCAAAGGTGAGTGGGCCAAAATTCCTCCACAGTGCTGTAACAGACTCACTGCAAGTTATCGAAAACGCTTGATTGCAGTTGTTGCTGCTAAGGGTGGCCCAACCAGTTATTAGGCTTAGGGGCAAATACTTTTTCACACAGGGCCATGTAGTTTTGGATTTTGTTTTCCCTTAATAATAAAAACCTTAATTTAAAAACTGCATGATGTGTTTATTTGTGTTATCTTTGACTAATATTTAAATGTGTTTGAGTATCTGAAACATTAAAGTGTGACAAACATGCAAAAAAATAAGAAGTCAGGAAGGGGGCCAACACTTTTTCACACAACTGTAGAATCTGTACACATGCAGCTCTTTCAGACATAAAGCCTGTGCTGGGGCACTGGGCCTCAAACTCAACAAAAGAGCAGCTTCCATCTTCCCACAGCGAGTGTCTTTCAGTATGTTCTCTGGCCATGCTGTATTCTTACCTCACTTACTGTTCCTCTATGCAGTCATCTGCCTGGAAATGTGCATTTAGCTTATCACTACTGATAATACAGGGCTCTGCTGACTGCATCACTGACTCACTCACTCTCTCCTCATGGCATAAGGGTTATTGACTAAGAAGTGATCACGATAACCTTGCTGTACGTCGCCTGTTACAATCAAGGGACAGAAGCTGTGGTGTCTTGGCTGGCGAGGGCAGACTGCTCTCTATTCACATTAAAGCTGCTGCCTTTGTCAACCTTAAATGTTAGTATAGAAACAAAATGAGAAAATAAGCTCCAGTTAAGGTTGGAACCAAAGCATGTGTGGTTTTGAAGTTGCTCAAGATTTTTATTTATTTATTTTTTTTAATTTTATTTATAAATAGTGGACTTTGCTTTAAAATCTTTTGAGACCTTGTGAGAGTACAAAATACTGCCAGTGATGAAGGTAATAAAAGTTTCGGGGATAAGTACAAATGGTCTCAAAGTGCTTGGACAATTAAAAGAACGCCTGTAGTCCAGGGTTTCCAGAGTTTCTCTTCTTCTTCTTCTTCTTCTTCTTCTTCTATACTCGTTCCTAATCCTGTCCAATCTTGTCACTCTCAAAGAGAACCTCAACATCTTCAGCTCTGCTACCTCTAGCTCTGACTCCTGTCTCTTCCTCAATGACACTGTCTCTAAATCATACAGCATGGCCGGTCTCACCACTGTCCTGTACACCTTCCCCTTGATTCTCGCTGATATTTTCCTATCACACGAACTCCCGACACCTTTCTCCACCCATTCCAACCTGCCTGCACTCGCTTCTTTACCTCTTTCCCACACTCTCCATTACTCTGGACTGTTGACCCCAAGTACTTAAACTCCTGTACCTTCTTCACCCTGTAACCTTACTGTTCCACTTCCCTCCCTTTCATTCACACACATGTACTCAGTCTTACTACAACTGACTTTCATTCCTCTTCTCTCCAGTGCAAACCTCCACCTCTCCAGGTTTTCCTCCACCTGCTCCCTGCTCTCACTACAGATCACGGTCATCTGCAAACATCATTGTCCAAGGAGACTCCTGTCTGACCTCCTCTGACAACTGGTCCATCACTATAGCAAACAGGAAGGGGCTCAGAGCTGATCCCTGATGCAGTCCCACTTCCACTTTGAACTCCTCTGTCTGACCTACAGCACACCTCACCACTGTCCTGCTCCTCTCATACATGTCCTGCAACACTCTGACATACTTCTCTGCTACTCCTGACCTCATACAGTACCACAGCTCTTCTCTTGGCACACTGTCATACGCTTTCTCCAAGTCTACAAACACACAGTGCAACTCCCTCTGACCAGCCCTATACTTCTCCATCAAAATTCTCAGAGCAAAAATTGCATCTGTTGTGCTCTTTCTGGGCATGAAGCCATACTGCTGCTCACAAATTTCCACTACCTTCCTTAACCTAGCTTCCACTACTCTTTCCCATAGCTTCATTGTATGGCTCATCAACTTTATCCCCCTATAGTTGCTGCAACTCTGCACGTCACCCTTATTCTTAAAGATTGGGGTTTCCAGAGTTTCACTAATTCATCTAATTAGCTACACAATGTAATGACTCTTATGTTTGGCCTTCAGGGGTGTAAGGACTTTCCAGACTTGTTGCTTGGATTCTTCCTGTTCATTGTTTGGGTTTGTTTAGGTTAACAGGAGTTGCATAACCTTGAAGATATAATAAAAACCAACGTGTACACACACATTCGTCTATAGCAGATCAGCTTTTCTGCAGGGTTTCATTTTAAATTTGAGACTCCCAACAGTTCACCTCTGTGAACATGCCACAGGTGTTTGTGGCCTGGACCCAAGAGCCTTGCTATCTGAGTTCAAGGGATAGCCTGCTACCTCTCGGTCTTTGTCCTGTCAATTACAGCAACAGTATGCGGAAGAGGGTCGATAGCACTGTCTTCCGATTATGTTGCGCTGCCATGTGACGCATTTAAGATATGAATACTGGATTCTTGTGTCTCAAGGAAACACGTCAGCCTTCAGTCTCACAGGTTGGTAGCTGTAGTGTAATAGCATTAAACTGGCAGGTGGGTGAGAATTTGCACGTGACCAGATTGAAGAGAGAATTTAAATGACGTTTGAGTCAAAAGTTGCATGATTGGTGCAATGCTAATGCTGCTAAAGAGAGCCCACAAGTAGGTCTGCCCAAACTGTTCTCTTCAGAGATGACTCATGAGCTGTGGATCTGTGCTGGGTTATTTCTACAATGAGCACAGGAACCCAGCGACTAAAAATATGAACATGTGTGTAGTGGACAGGTCCAAGAAGACAAATGGAAAATTGTAAACAAGGAAACTGCAAAGGGAAAAGGAAAAACAGTGCCATGGAAAGGGCTGGAAATCCTTTTTAAGCAAAACTGAGAAGTACACAGTGATCTGAGAAGCGTCTCGCCTCAACTCAACTTCCCATCAGACTCACTTGATGAAGCTTTTCTTCTGTCTCAATAAAACAGGTTGTGTGTTACTTTGTAGATTACTTTAGAACGTAGGCAGCGAGTCCATTAACCTTGCTTTTACATATAATAATAATAATAATAATAATAATAATAATAATAATAATAATAAAAAAACTTACTGGCAGATGCTTGAATTACTGATGTTGTAAACATAATCTGTGACAGTAGGTTCATGTGCAAGCAAAAGATGAGTTGTGTGTGTTTTGGACGTTCAAATTTGTTTGTATTGCTCATAAAGAATACCACATTGTCCAAACTGTCAAAAGTAGCTGTGTCCGTGCTTGTTTGTATACATGTGTGCGTGGAAAATCTATAATCACACTTTTACATTCAGGTTAGGTTGACTTCAAAACAGCTTGTATATAACTCCAGGAGCCAAGGTTGAACATGCTAGAATCTTTTTATATTGCTTTAATAACATTAAATATCAGATCAAAATACAGATAAGGCTGTGCTTTGTGCTTAGACTTCTACAAAAGGAAAGATTCCACCCTGAACCACTTGCATAGCAATGCAATTAGATATTGCATCTGGGAATTTATTTGTTTATTTGTTCATTTTCTTCCTGTATTAGTCTTGGCCAATTCCCAGCCGGCAATCAGGGTCAGTCCGGATTTGAACATACTGTCTATGGACAGGATTGTGCCATTGAAGATCCCAATTGTTGTAAAATTTTCACAGGTGTATTTTTCATATATATAATATAATATAAATAAAGAAAAATACACCTGTGAATTTTACATTTAAAAAAATTGACACTTTTTTATATATATATATATATATATATATATATATATATATATTTATATATATAAGTAGTAGTAATAATAATACGGCATTCCTGTATTGCTGTCAGTTTGTGTTCAGACCACTATTTTGACGTTTCAGACACACACACACCATCCTTGTTCTTCCTCCTTGTGTTATCTGCCTTTGTACATTTTGGTGCTCTTTTGAACTGTTTCCCCTCTCCTGTGTTTCATTTTTCAAAAGGTGACGCACAGGAAGGGGTGTTGGATAAAAGGTCAGTGTAACGGCATGCACTCTGAATTTCATGAATACTATATGTTTTGTGGAGGAAAGCTCAAGAATCTGCTTCTTGGGTTTTATTTTTGACTAGAACACCATAGTGCTCTGATTTTCCCAAGTCTGTGACCTCAGATCTGAAACGAGTGTGCTTCAGAGGAAAAGGAAGCACAGAACTATAATTCAGCAAGTAACTTCCCAATCCACAGAAAAAGAGGAAATGCTGCTTGATTAATGGCAAAGTCATAAACCATCTCTAGCTTCGTGATTCTCGTGTAAATCATTCTCGACCCAGGTACTGTAACTCTGCTGTGTGCATATTAATCATACAGTCATGATTCTGACTCTGATGCATTGAGAAACTGCTCCATCTGAGTCCCTTAATCAGGTCAGGGTTGAATCCCAAAAGTCTCCTGATGAACTTTGTGGATTCTTGCGGTGTAACACAATTCCACTGTAAGCATGTGTATCTGTTTAGGGCATCGGATATCCGTGTATGTATTTAAACCTGAAGTGGGTGTGGCCAAAAAAAGAAGGGTTTTTATTCCTGGTACATCATTCACATCCAGAATTGATCTCGACTCGAAATTTGTGCAGGACTTGCAGAACATGCAGTTAATAATAATGCTGCATTTCTGACCATGCAGTTACTAAGTACGACTTATTATGGCTTAGTCCTGCATGATCATTACCACAGAGAAAAGGCAGAGCATCCCTGAGAGGGTACCAGTTTTTGGGTTGTTACGAAGAGTCATAGACAGATTTCACTTCTTTTAGACCAAGTGGCTATTGGGTTTGAACCCGAAGAAATTGCCAGACTGGAGCATTTTCTTTTGCACAAAGTCCAACATTTTCTTCATTAGTTTCTTAGTTTCCTTTTAAAAAGCCATGTCCCTAGATTTAACGCACGTATTAAAAAAAAAAATAAATAAATCAAAGCAGCTAGCTTAACTACTGTTAATTTCATCTCATCTGATGGCTTCATTTCGAAGCTGCAGCACATGCTGGCAAAGGTATTTTAACAAGCTATTTAAAATGTATATGAAAACTAACAAAAACAAATTAATCATGCTTGTGCCGTTATAAACACGATCAGACAGCTCTCTCTCTCTCTCTCTATCTATCTATCTATCTACCTATCTATCTATCTATCTATCTATCTATACATACACATACATATTATACACACACTCTGTGTTTCCTTAGGCTTTTTTAGGATGAAATCATTAATTTAGAAGAAAAAAGTAATCACAAACTATAAAAAGTCTAAATGAGGTGCCAATCGGTCAGTGACCAGATATGTGGATATTGGTTTTTGTGGTTTTGTGCAGCTTGTGATCAGATAAGCAGCAAAGCAGAACAGGGGTAAATTTATAGCTGCTGATGCTTATGGGCTTTTTTTTTTTAGTTCTACATTTTTAATGTTGCATGCTGTTTATCATTTGATTTGTATCCGTATCACACATGATTATCAGCTATAGTTAAATTAAAACAATTTTTTTTAAATGTGTGGGGGGGGACAAGTTCACTGAAGCGAGAATTTTTTTGGGAAAATAAAATTTTAACATTTTGACACCAAGTGTCATGAGTATCAAAAGCAGAAGTAGCAGAGACAGATAGCACAACACCAAGAAGAAGAAACCATGCAGAGCACATTTCACAATCCCAGTCAGATCCCTAAAGAAATCTTGATGTGGGATTTCATTTCATTTTGGGAGCTGCGTTGTGTTTCCCAGATGGAAATACTTTTGCTTTTATTTATTTATTTTTTAAAAAATAATAAATTGTAATGTTCTGTTCCTGAACTCTGTAACAGTGCAAGTCCACTTGGACCCACTGCCTCATTTATTTTTACAAGCGATGTATGGATCTCCATGTGCATGTTAAGCTTTACTAGCTCAGTGGAGCAATCTGCCAGATGTGGTATTGATCATAGTCAAATAATTGCAGCTATGTTTGAAAATAATTTTTTTTTTTTTAATATTCAAGGCAAGTATCTTCATCACTGATGCTTAAAAGTATGACAACGTAAAACTTTAAACCAATTTTGGTGTTTGTCTGAAGATGCAAGTATTAAACTATGTAGCCCCACTCCCGATGCGTATCGGTTGATTGTGATTAGTCGATCTTTTTTCATCTATCACAGTTGGTATTGGTGCCAGAAAATGCAGATCATTCCATCACCTCTCACTCCTGTTAAGTTTAAGCAGCATTGTTCTTGTTGGGATCTGATGTGAGGTGAGCGTGAGTGATGATGGTGCCGCTGAGAAACTGACGGTCTGTATTTAGAGACGTTGAGGTAATCCTCCAAGCTTTTCATGGTGAGGATAATTGTATCTCTCGAGGATGCTGATTAGGCTGGTAGGGGAGTCTTTCTGGGTGACACTTTGCCCTCTTGTGAAGCCTCATTAGCAGTAATCGCAAACGCAGTAATCTTATCAGGATATTGTTGCTTAGAAACTGCCTATAGGTCCTTATACCTGAAGTGGATTTGGATTTGCTAAAGGTGATTACCTACATGATGCCTGAATCACACTTGGTCATTGCACTGCTCATGATCTTAGAGTCATGGTATTAGGCAAATTATCCTTCCAGATTATTCCATCATGTGGGATGTGTAATCTCACATCCTTTACTGTCCAGTTGTCCAGGCTTTGTGTGCAAGTCTGTCAGTGCGGCCCAGGCTCTACACTTTTACAGGGATTGTTTGATGGTAAGGTAGTGTGATTGAAGGTACAGTGGGGGTGGAGAAGCTAACGTCAAGTTCAAGCTGGCAAGTGTGAACTGTGTGTGACAGCTCTGTCAGACTGGCTCAAGTGGCCAGGGTGTTCTGCTTTGCTTGAATCGAGATCTCCCCCACCTCTAAACTAAATGTCAGAAAATATAGTCTGTTTATTTACAGTCATCCTGGATTGTATCTGGTGGTGTAACACAGTTATCTGGATCTGTTTAGCTCTCCAAATGACTGCATCTATTCAGATTTATTTTTTATTTTTTGTGGAATTAAATACAAACCCTACCACTATGTTTCTAGTTACTCCAGTAACAGTAACTTGCTTGCAAAATTTTCTAATGAATTAATATAATGACTACCACTACACAACTTTACAGCCAATTGCCCAGTAATCCTTTCTGATGATCTTCTTTAAAACGAGCGATAATGTGTCTTCTGTTCATATCTGTATTTGTTTCCGGTTAGTACACATTATCTGTATTCCTCTACATCCCCAGTGCCTCGGAAGAAGCCAAGAAGTAATTCCAGATCATTCGATCTTCCTTCATTTTCGCTCCTCATAGCACCAGTGTCACTGTGAATAAGTCATCTTTACCAGCCGGTAAAATCTTGTGATGAATGGTGTGGCTGGACGTGCTCTGAACCACAGCCGAAAATGCACGTGGGCCTCAATGTCTTTTCCAGGCTCCATTTACTTCACGGTGATTAAGTAAATTCAGTGCATCGACCTGAGTTCATATAATGATGTTCGCTTTACCCTCACTGTGCTTGTGAAATTACTTTTCTGCCTGTGTTCTGTTAATAGAGGGAAGTCCTATTAGAGCGTGTACGGATTATTTTTATTCTGAGCATGTTTTCTGTCATCTCGCCACCTGTACATTAGTGCTGCCAGCTGTTACTCCCTACACCGAGTCACCCTCCATAGATGTTGGGTTACCAGCATAAAGCATTCCACATACTTTATCTTCATACCATTATGAAATCAATACTCTTTATCTAATTTTGATATTTTTTGCCCCAGTTTTTCAGCTTCCTCAAGCCTTCCCCCACCTCCAAGCTGCTCAGCTCAGAAAGCACACTCCAAGGGCTGACCTGCCAAAATGTGCTGTTGGCAGAACTGGATTTTCTGCTTTTATGGGAATGCAGAGGCCCTGTACAGGAAAATGGTGTAGTGTACTAATAGTTTCTCTTTTCATAATTCACGTTCTAATGTATTTAGGTAAAACATTATGATTATGCTCGGATTATTACATTTGCAGTGCGTTTTCTCGCTGTGTTTATGAAAGCAGCCTGTGGCTGTTGTGTAACGTTTTGGATTCATTCCCTAGCCTGTGCCTTTTTCCAGATCTTCTAGTCCTTCTGCAATAGTTATCACATCTGTCTGTAACATGTGCGTGCTTGGCTGTGTTCTGACTGATGTGTGATGTGAAGGATTAGTGGTGTATTTTGCTCACTGAATTTTTAAAATATGTTCACCTCGAGATAGCTGTGTACCTTGAATGACTTGTAGCACAAGCTTTTCTGTGTAATTATGTAACGTTGGCAGTGTTGCCGTCAGAACATGTATTTCACAGGCATTAGGGGTGTTAGCTTGAAATTCTCCCTGTGATAAATAAGAACTTAAAAATATCACAGTATTAACAACCCTACTGTACATAATACACCATAAAGCTAATATTGCTTCCAATTATTAAATTGCTATATTGCTAGTTGTCATTTGTATATCATATTTTATATTGAGCCTCAATTATCAGTTTTTTTAGTAAAGCTGCATGTAAATGTTCGCACAGACTTCCAAGATACACTGTTTATCCCCCCCCCGTTCTTGTGTGCATATGTTGATGAATGACAATACCATTCATCTGTAAATTACCAGGCATATTCAGCACAGCTGATTTGCATGTGTTCACGCCCACAAAACACCCTAAAAGGCAAACCGAGTCGTAATGACGAGCAAATGGCAAGAAAAAACTTTCTCAGAGGTAGAATGTTGGTCCATGTTGGCAATGTGAGTGTCACAGGAAGTCTTATGAAGGCACACCAGGGAATATATGGCATGTTATAGCTTGAGACATACCAGATCTGTTACTCATCAGACAAAGTGCTGGCTCTAATAGTGTTACACAGCATTAAAAGAAGTTACTGTTAACGTGCTGAGTCATACTCGCTGAACTATTATAACTTGTTTATATAGTGTCCTCCTTAATTGAGTGACTGGTCTTATTGTTTTCATTTGCTTTCTTTGTGTGTGTGTGTGTGTGTGTGTGTTAATATTCAGTATTTCCTTAGATAATGCATTTAAATTGAAATTAGTTCATTTATTTATGCAAGTTTTATGATTTGAGCCCGAGCAAATGAGATTTTCATTAGTTAGACTTGTGCATAAATTTGCACACACTCAGGAGCATGAGTAGGATGCTTTTTTTTCCCCAACTAGCAAATTTCTTATGTAAAAGGCTTGTACAAATGATTTATGGATAAATTTAATGTTTCGTGATGAATGAAGCCTGTCGTATATTATTCTGGACAGTGTCACATGTTTTAAAAAAAAAAAAAATTAACTCTAGCCTGCTTTATCTTGAATTTCAGCTGACTGCTCATATTTCACAACCTGTGAGCAAAGGCCCACTTGAAAGAAATTTAGTTTTGTTCTGAGCGTGCGTTCTTGTAAATCAAACACGCATACCATGTAAGGCAAAAGCGCCACAGAGCAAAAGTACTTGTAGCCTTACAGGAACAGGAAGCTGCAGCAGAGACAGAGGGTGCTGCAGAAGCAGAGCAGAGAGGCTTTCATTTCAGCACCTGACTGCTGGCACTTGTTCACTGCTCTCTCAATATCTAGAGAAGAATTTGTTTCAGTGCCACTGCATTGCAGCAGAACAAAAAAAAATTTGCAGCAGTGTGTATGCGTGTTGCATCTTCCTGTTAGAGAAAAGGAAGCTGCACGCCAAGCTAAAGAACCCGCATGACCTGTGAGACGTGAGGGTGTTTTATTTGAAATGGGGTGAACGAGTAACCCTGATCTAGAGCTGAAGGCAGCTGTGCATGTTAACGCTTGCTTTCTTTTTCTCTCTCCCCCTTCATTCAGGCCTCTCAGTTACAGCCTTTCTCCAAGAGCCCGCTCTCCTTAGGGCCGGCCTCCTCCCTTTTCCTCTCTTTTACCATAACAACCCAGATTACGTCCTCCTTATTGGACTGCTGCCAAGCCTTTGTGTCCAAGTCACACACTCTGGCTCAGAGCGGTTCATACGTGACACTAGTTTGCCAGTGTCAAAGTGCACTGTTATATGACTAGTTAGAAAATAGGAACTGCTATAAGGAACTTTTTTAGTTAATCTTGTTACAAGGGTTGAAATATTACAATGTTACAAGAGGAAATATTCAAATTGTAAGCACGCTTTCTAAGACGCTATAGTCTCTGATGTCTTTTCTTTGGTGTCAGGAGTGTAACTGTTCTGGCCTGTCTGCATGAAGGATGCTTTTCTGCTCACCACAGTTGTAAAGAGTAATTCCTGTCCTCTTATCAACGCATTTCCACCTGCAGAACTGCTGCTTTCTGGATGTGTTTTGCATTCTTTACAAACTTTAGAGTGTCTTCACAAAGTTAATTAAAAGGAGCAGCAAGTGGTGGTGCTGTAAACGCTTTGGGCTACTGATCATGAATTGTATCGTGTCTCAGTTGTAAATCTCTTTCAGCAGAAATAAAACCAAAAGGTGTGCGTTTGTTTGTGTCTCCAGTGGTAAATCATGGCCGAACACGAACCCACCCCGGAGCAGCTAGCAGCCATCGCTGCCGAGAATGAGGAGAGCGAGGCTGTGAACTACAAGCCGCCGGCACAGAAGAGCCTTCAGGAGATCCAGGAGCTGGACAAGGATGACGAGAGCCTGCGCAAGTACAAAGAGGCTTTGCTCGGCTCATCCTCCCCAGCTGCAGGTGTGTGTGTGTGTGTGTGTGTGTCACCCTGAGGCTTATTATGCATAACTAAAACTGAAACTACAAAAACAGTTTTCAAATTGAAATAAGACTATCCCAGTGAAATCGAACACTACAACTAAAACAAAAACTAGAAACATTGCCTCCAAAACTCAGCGAAAGCAAAATAAAAAGATGAAGTTCTTTCCTCCCCTTAGGAAGATTTGTGATTTGTTTGTGTTGAGTTAACTGTGGAAAATGGAGGCTGGCAGGAATAGAGCGAGTGTGCCGAGGAAATATTTCACATCGAATTCTCTTCCGTGGTTTCTAATAACACAGTTCTACATCTGTATGCAAGTCTTTGTCAAAGAAAACTTTGTTAAAGTTAATTTTGTTAACATCTTGTCTTCACTTATTTTACGGACTGTCAGGCAAAGTTGCATGGATAAGTAGAAAATGATATTTTAGATAAACGTTTGGCTTTATAATGGCATGCTCATATTTCTGTTACGCAAACACAATATTCAGTGCACTCGTCTCAAATTCACTGTTTGATGGGGTGAGGTTTATAGATTATTAATGACTGTAAACATGCTTTGCTTGTTAGAGGGAGATGTTCAGGGTGGTTATGGATTTCTCATGTGTTGAAAAAGTATAGTGCCATTTTGTACGGCAACAGGAATTTACTTACACTTTACTTTTTGAAAATGCTAAATAACAATCGCATAAGTGCAACTAGAAAACCCTTTCATGTTCCAGCAAAGCAAAACATGTTGTGGGATGTTGTGTGCTTGGGTAAGCAGGATGGCTGCAGTGTTCACTAGATGGCCTGATTCAGAAAAATTGTTACTTCTGAAAGTGTTCTGCGCATCCAAGCGGCTGACTTTGTAGATGGCAGGTCTTGAGATGAATGGGCAGAAAGGAGGTCACATCCCGAGAGGCCCAGCTTTCTGTCATCAGTGTCCTAATAGTGCACTCAAATAAGCTCGAGACCGTTTTCCATTCCTTTTTCAAGCCTTTACTTTTGTCAGTTGGCATTTAATCGATTCATTTTCTGAACCTAAATCCAGCATGAATCATCTGTGATTTTTTTTTTTTTTATAGGATCTCTTTTTATAGAATAACTTCAGACCACGTATGATGGTGCTTGTCAAAACACAGCCAGTCGAGTTATTCAGAGTCACGTCCCTCAAGAATCCATCCAGCATTTTGTCGTGATTTTAAACAGGCATGTTTTTTCTTTTTGTAGATCCCAACGCTCCCAACGTCCAAGTGACGCAGCTAACTTTAGTGTGTGACACGGCCCCTGCTCCTCTGACCCTTGACCTGCAAGGTGAGTGATGCCAAGCAGACTGTTATCTTAAAGTGCATGCACAACATGCCTAATGTGTATAAGAGGTGCTCAATTTAGAACTGCGTACTTGCCGAGCATGTCCACTTCTGATTAAAGTAGTATGGATAACAGATAATGGTTATTGATTACTAGGGCACTTTGTACATGATGCATGCTCATAAATAGCGTCCCTTTTTATAAATAAAACCTATAAAGTATAAAATCGCTGACTTTGGGTTATCCCAGTATAATAAATAGCATTATTTCTAGTATCTAGAACAGACTGAAATCAGATAAATGGGAGATAATGAAACGTCAAGAGAAAACATAATTGGAGATTAAAATGTAATTAAAAACTGTAAAAAGTGTATGTTTTTGTATTTTTCTGCACAGAAATATGCAATGGTTAAAAAAATTAAATGTCACATGGACGTTTCAGTTATGACAGTGTCTAAACTGTTATGATTGTACCAAGTTCAAAAAGCACTAGCATCGATTTGATTTTTCTGTTTGATAATACCGTTCACATTTTTATTATCAAGAGTTAGATCAGTAAGTCACACACTTTGAATAGACAGTGTGTGACTCGTTAGAAGTGATGTCTGACTAAAAAGGAGTCGTAGATCTAACAGTCACATATGCCACATTAGCGGCTGTTGCTGACTGCTTTTATGTCAGCATCTCCAAGGCTCATTAGAGAAAATATTTGCAGACCTCACAAATTTTATGTAGTACAGTCTTCATTTTTCCTTCTAATCAAAACTACAGATGTGCCAGTCAGCATATGAATCTTTACTGTCACTTGCACACTCGTGTGTCTCTAGTATTAACTGAGCTTCCCTTCCCTTATCTCATTAGGATTCTATTGGCACTGTCAGTGCTCTTGTTTCAATTTCATTTTATTTTCCTCGCTTGATCGAGCTGATGAAGCGCTTGTGCTTCCTGTCAAGACACATCACGAATTCTTTAATGTGAAATGAAATCTGTTAACGTATGTTTGACTTGCCTAACATCTGGCATATGTTATTGTTCATTAGAAATACCACCGAAGATTTTCAGCCAAATATGGTCAAAATTGTACTTGCTCAAAAAGCAATTAAACTGGCGTATAGCAAATTGTTAAAAACGTACAAATCAGTTTATAGTATTGATGAATGTTTTGAGCAAGAAAGGAGGAGAAAGATCCCCACCATACACTCTCAGGGACAACAATCTCAGTTGCGTTGTGTAATTCCTCCTTCAAACATGGACTTAACCACAACTACAAATAGCTAGGAGATAATGCAGGGCTTTGTGCTTGAGGTAGAGGAGAAAGTGCAGAAGGACAGATTGCACAAAGCCATCTGCTGGATAGAGACTTGCACTGCAGTCTCATTTCAACAGAATTGTTGCTGTTTTTATTTTCCTAAAGATGAATTCATCAAGCCTCTTTCCAAATGCTGTAATTTATTTTTTAATTGTCATTCATTATATGTACAAAGGTTAATGATAGTCCAGTGCAGCCCTTCCCAAGTAAGTTTGGAGAGAACGGTGCTTATTTAATTATTCTCTAGTTTAGAAGTTATTTTTCACCTCCCGAGTCATTTATCAGTGACGTCACTCAGTATTTTATGGCTATAAACAGCAGTCAGAAGGACTGATTAAGGACATCTTTATATAACCCTTGGAATGTGTACTTACTGGTGTTGTCTGGGCTTGTGTTTACTCAGGGGATCTGGAGAGCTTCAAAAAGCAGTCGTTTATTCTTAAAGAAGGAGTGGAGTACAGGATAAAGATCAGCTTCAAGGTGAGAGTCATTTGTTTCTGTAGTCATTTGTCTGGGTTCAAAGCGTGAGCTTTAATATCTCTTTCCTAGCTTATAGCAGTCATACATTCTACACTGCAGTAGCCTGTATTAGTTAACATTGTTAACAATTTCTGTCAAATCTGACCCAGCTGGATACTAGCAGTCCTGCTGACAATTTATCACAGATCGCTTTGAGCTATTGGCTTTCATTAAGTGTGTACTAGTGGGAAATTTGCATGCAGTTTTTTTTTCATACTTGGAATAAGAAAGTTTTACAATATAAAAAGGTACCAGCTTGTGGTGATTTACTCTTCCACAAAGTTTCTTGCAAGTAGTGGTTATGGTGTTTGTTTATGCCTGTAAAGAGTTTTTTTAAATGAGAATATTAAAAAAACAAAACACACTGCTTATTGGCATTACGGCTAAGCATGGCATGAAGTAGTGGTCAGTGTAAGTAGCTTCTAAACCAATTTGCAGCATAACATCTTATCTGCCTCGTGTTCTATAATTGAATCCTTCCTTTTTAAAGCCATTTAAATTTGATCTGAATAGCTAGTATGCCATTCTAACATTACCATAGCTAAGAGATCTCTTACTTCAGTCATTTGTACCCATCTTATGTCTAACATTTCCATGTCACGTCTAACAGTGAGCTACACTGTTAAAGAAAACCAGACTTGGTCAGTCATGATTCGGGCTTAGCAAATCTAACGCTTTTGTACAGGAAACTGATCCAATTTTCTATTCAAATCTTTCCAGGTAAACAAGGAGATTGTCTCAGGACTGAAGTATGTACAACAGACCTTTAGGAAAGGGGTGAAGAGTAAGTACGATCAGGTTTTCAAATAATGAAGGCAATCACTGATGCTAGTGATTTCCCCCCCAAAAATCTTCAATTTAAATCTATTTCTCCTTAAAGGGGACATCATTGAAAAATTTGGCTGTGTAAGCTGCTACTGTTGTAAACATGTTACATTGCAACTTTACTGACACTAAGAATCTGAAGTGGATGTAACAACAATCTATTTTTAGTGAAGTAGCACTGTAGCGCTAGATTGGTTTGTTTACTTTTGGCTCAGCTTGTCGCCTCTCCTCCTCACAGCCATCCTCTCACTTTACATGTGAGATATATGTAGATCTCACAAAACTGTGTGTATATTTGTACATCTGATGACTCAACACAATTTATCAGCACCCTGTACCTCAATAACTGCAATGCACACATCTAGAGTACCTAATAAACTGGCTTAGTGTGGCTTGTTTTTACTTAATTCATTGTCTCTGTACACAGTTGACAAATCTGACTACATGGTGGGCAGTTATGGGCCTCGACCAAACGAGTACGAGTTCCTCACCCCTCTGGAGGAGGCTCCAAAGGGGTTGCTGGCCCGTGGCACCTACAACATAAAGTCCAAGTTTACTGACGACGACAAGCACGACCACCTGTCCTGGGAGTGGAACCTCAACATCAAGAAGGACTGGAAAGACTAAGTCATCCCGAACCTCAGCTGCTTTTCCTCTCCATCGTTTTCCACGTTCTCTCTCCCTCTCTTTCCTCTGTATTTCCTCATAAGTACCTTCATTATGGAATAACTGGTTAATCAGCAAAGTTTCTCACTCCGTCCATCTTCCTACCATTTGTCATTCTTTGCAGTTGCTCCTCCCCTTCGCTCCCTTCCAATGAACGAGTATTGAGGATTTTCATGAAAATTATATATGTGAAAACAAACAAATGTGCACAATCCAAATTTTGTGTTTTTGTTTTGTTTGTATATAAAAGTAAAAAAAAAAAAAAGAGAGGAAAAAAAATGTTCAAAAAGATGAATGCTTTTGACATGGCTGTTGTTGGTAATCTTCACGCCCCCAATGCTTATCCTTTTGTGTCCTCTACCCTACCCATGTGTGTCCTGTGTGCAAAATTCCTTACATTCCTTTTCTTTATTCGTTTTTTTTTTTTAATTACCATAATCTGCCTTGATGAAAGTAATGGGAACGGTGCCGCTTAACATTTTGCAACTGGCAGATCTATTGGTTTTCCTCAACCCTATACATGTGGGAAGGTGGCGTGTACCTTTTTTGAGATAATCTGTGTGCAGTGGTTGGTGTGGGTGGTTATAGCTGACATTTTGAAAATCTGTTCCTAGCAGGGTGTTTGTACGTGGGTGTTTGTACGTGGGTAATGTAGTGTTTCAAAAAAGACGTAGCTGACTTTGTTGCAAATGTGACCTCCTGTCCACTGGAGGAACTCCACTGATAAGCCTTCCTGGTAGTGGCCTGTTTTGTTTTTTTTTTTGTTTTGTTTTTTTTATTATTATTATTATTATTATTATACATATGTGGCCTTAAGAAATTATTCCTGTAGCACGATGTTGAGGAACTTTTTTTTGCCTTTTGAAGTGTAACAATTTTAAACATTATAAATTGACTCCCCAAGGGATGGAGCCAAAGGTGCTCGCTCTGTTTCCGGCTGCTTCCACTTGGGAAGGATCGTTTCATCGGGTGCCTCATCCACTTGGTTTGATTCACGATAAACCAACTCATGAAGGCCAGTAGAAGTAGGTGAACGATGCTAAAAAAAAACCACTCAATTTTGGCATCCCCTGTACCTTTTTACGCTTTTTCTTCCTAGATTCTGTCCAGTGAAATTCTCTCCCCCAAATGTGTCCATTTCTAAAGAGGGCACGTGCTCACTTCTCAAAATGTGCCCTTGGCATCTTGGTCTACACAAGCTGTCAGTGAGCGCTAAATTGATTTCTCATGGCAGAAAGGGCTGTTTTTTTGCCTGTAGACCTCAACTATTAAATGCTTCAGCTAAATATTTCATCACTGGCTGTGCCTCCACTATTTACCATGACAAGCTGCTTTTATGAAGACCTCAGAAACATGAAAACAAAACTCTAACTGAGGTGTGCGTGGGCGAGATGGACAATATTGGTCTTAGGGGGGGGGGGGGGGGATGTCCTTTCGATCTAGATGCAGTGTAGTCGTTTTCACCTCAAGGTTTAATCTCAGAATAGCGAATACATCCGGTATCGTACACTTTTTCCATCGATGTTGCATGGAGATTTTTAGCACTTGCTTCTTGCTTTCATTTGGTCTCTATGTACTTCTGTCATTCTATCACTGTGGAAGGAGATTACTGTTCATCTGTGTCAACATTAAAAGTGTTCAAAATGGAATTTGTTTCTTCGTTTCATTCTCTTTTTTTACCCCACATTGGTGTGGCCATACCATTTTATTATTTATTTTTTGGTTGAAGTTATAAAGACCACCGTGTTGTCAACTCACTCATTCATCTGTTCTCAAAGTAATAAATGCATCAACCACCTTATAAGCAGTGTCTTTTAATATTGGAAAGAGATGATTACAGAAGAGCTTGTTACATACAGTTAAGGAAATAGGAATAATAAGCAGTGGTGTACCTTTTTTTTTTTTTTTTTTCTTTTAACTTTTTTTTTTTTTTTTAAATACAGGTTGCCTGCTAGTGAGTTAGGTTCCAGGAAAACCAACATTGAGAATCTTAAATCTTCCTTAAAACACAACCAACCAAAGAAAGATCCATCAGACATGTCGGTGTTCGTCCACCAACATGGCAAGTAAGCCCCGCTATTCTACTCTAGCCATTAGCTCTGCATTTATCATGAAGCTTTCTCAAATGCCAGCTTACTGAATCTGGCCAATTAAACAATTAAGACTGTGGTCTTAATTGAGGTAGAACAATAATGCCTACCATGCATTCCTCTGAGCAGAAAAGCCTAGAGCTATTTCCCACTTTTCCTCCCTTTAGTGGAGTTGATATCGGTCTTGGTCTTCTGTAGGCGTGAGAAGATCTCTTTGAACAGAGCCTTGTACTCTGGTGTGTTCTGGCTCAACCGCTTGTCCACAGCCTCCACCTGCCGGCTGATGCCCTCCATGGCCTCAGGTGTTGAGGGTGTTTGCGGTGGCGTGCCTGGCTGCGTCGTGGCCTCTGCTGCACGACACTCCTTCATGGACGGGTCTCTGGACACGGGCCGTGAAGTTTGCACCTCGGCGTGGCGCAGACTCTCTTCATGGCGCCGACACTTGCTCAGCAGCTCCTCATACCTCTCGAGCAATGCATGGTACTGCTCGTCCACTTCACGTAAGATGGACATGCCACGCTTACGCACCCCATTGGCATGGAGGGCGTAGCTGCCCTTGCGTCGTCCAGAGGCGTCTACGGCTGAGATGACGTCCAGTGCTGTGTCGCTACAGCTCTTGCGTACTGGGGGTTCACCAGAGCTCTCTTGGGTTGCGCCTGCAACATCCTCAGCCGTATCCGTTTCCGGGGCACTGCTGAGCAGTGTCTGCTCCAGACCATCCTCAGCAACCAGTAAGCAGGCACGTGACTTGCGTAGCTGCTGTAGCTCCTGCAGTTCTGCCTCCAGCTCATGGACACGCTGTTGGCAGCCCTCGGCACCCAGAAGCCGCTGCTCCAAACGCTCAAACTCCTGTAGCACAGCGGTGCACTCGCGCTCTGCGTTCTCCCGTCGCCCACGTTCAGCTGATACAGCTGCACGGAGAGATGCAACCAGTGCACGCAGGTGCTCCTTTTCATCATCTGCTGGCCTCCGCTCTTGCAGGTCACCACTACCTGGGTCAGACACCCTGAATCCATCCTCATACCTGACAAGGGAACAAGTGTAAAGGATACAAAAACCATACAAGTCCATATTGTAGTGCCAAGTTCTGCACTCTTAATTTTGTATATAAAGTGTTGAAACTCTTACATTAGGACTGGATTGTAAACTTTTCAAATAGGTTCTACTTTTCTGAAAGGCAAAACTTCTGCTGTAACCATTACAAGTTCCTTACTGGACAATCCAGAGGCCCAGTTAGATTGTTTCTAATGAGGCATGAAGTAACTGTTAGCCTTCACCCTCCTGTGTGCACTGTCCTGTGATAGCAGAGACCTAGGGTAGTAGCTTAAAAACTAAATACAGAGCGATTTGGTTTAAAAAAACAAACACAGATGATTCCAAAGTACAGCATTAGAATAAATGTCTTTCTTAATATTTACAACTTTTAATTTCCAGATTTAAAAAGCTTTAACTACAGACTTTGTACCTCATTCAAACTTCAAGACCATATGAATACCTGCATTCTAAAATTGCAGGAAATGTTTTCAGGTTCTGTTTCATCGCCATCTTGATCACAAACTGCCAGTTTGGATCAATTAGATATCTGAACTCTAATGAGAGACGTAAGCAGGGATGATGTAATACCTGGGTGCGGTGCAGAGCTCCTTGAGGCATGGGAAGGAGTGCACAGTTTTTCGTCTCTCTTTCTTCTCCCTGCGAACCCTGAGCTCTTCAAGTGTGCGCAGTTCCTCCACACGGGCCGTCAGCGTATCCACCTGGCCCTGCAGCATCTCCATGGTGCTCGTCAACCTGTGTGGCCATAAATTATCTCCACTTACCACCTACTGACCTCACAGTACTAGTAGTACACATAGTACTTTATTGTAAACCTAGAACAACTCGGTGTATGTCCACACAATTTAACAGAATGTCATGCTTAGACTATTATAGACAAGTTATACTTTTCATATTTAGGTAAAACAACAAATGAATCCATTTTAAGAACAGATCTATGGAAATTGCATTACAGTGCTTCGATATATTCTCATTGATTTTGTAGAAAAGACGGAATACCATAGCTGCGGAGTAAATACAGTAGACAAATCAACACTTAGGGCTACAATTTAATGATAATAATCCATTATATACACTATAAACACAATATTCATTTGATTCTTCATGTCAATCACTGTATTAAACTTCACCTGCGTGTATAGTATCAGCAGTGAGTTCTGTTGGATTTTGTCTGTTCATGTCTGTAAACTACCAAGCTAAATAATGCAGTGTGTACTGTAGGTAAAAGGGTGCCTGAAGTTTGATCCTGGCCTCCAATATCGAGTATACAAGAAGGCCAAAGGGGCCAGCTCAGTATGTGCTGCTCTGCATATAAATAAAAAATATATTCAATGGCAAGGGTTTGGTAAGAATGGAACATGTAGTGGTAGTGACTAGACACTCGTACTGAACGAGACCTGACAAATAAAAGGCTACGTCCCAAACTGCATTCTTTTCTTTGCATAGCCCAGCTTGTTAGGAAGTTACGGCACAGGGTCAGCCAGGACACAGCATCCCTGGAGCAGAAAGAGTTAAAAGCTCCCAACAGTGGCAGCTTGGAGGTAAAACCACCAACCTCATGTTCAGTAACTCAGAGCCTTAACCACTAATGCTCTGAGAAGAAACTACTCTGACGAAGTGGCAGGGTAAGCCCTTGGCAATGTGAGGGTCAGGATACGGTTATGAAATGGATGAATTTCACTAATTGTACTCACCTGTCTATTTTCTGATGTGAAGCCTTGCTTTCCAACACCAGCTTCTCATTAGTGATCTCAAGCTCTCGAGCCGTCACGTCCAACTGCTCGTAGACTTTCGCATGCTGCTCATTCATCTCCCGTAGCATCTCCACTTGCTTGGACAAATACTGCCAGGGAAAATAAATATGAATGAAATGAAATAAATATTTTTATACACACACACACACACACACACACAGGCCACAGATTTCTATCCTACAGTACAAAGGAAAGTAATGGCAGTGTATGTGGTGTAGTTACATTGCTGGGATTTTAAACATCTAGTTGTAAAGAGTAGGGGCATCTAATATACAAACCACTTTTAAAACATTTACAATGGCAAATCTGCTAACCCCAAAAAGAAATAAACTGCAGGCTTGTCTGGTTTGGAATTTAGGATACAACAAGCACTTGTTTCAAATTATCATTACCATTAAAATATTTTGTAGCGTGTTTGTTTTGACACCCCCAAGTGGCCAAGCTTTTGGTTCATTTCTAATAAATATAGATGACTAATGTTAACTATATACAGTTTCCTCCAGAAGTATTGGAACAGCAAGGCCAGTTCTTTTGCCGTACACCGATTGTGATTTGCGTTTGTGATTAAAAGATGAATAAGAATCAGGGATCCATGGTGATGTCAGTGGCTTGACGCAGTAATTACAAGCAAAGGTCATTTACATCTGTTCCTATACTTTTGCTCACCTAAAAAATTGTCTGGTCTGCCGCCAAAGTTGACATTTTCTTGACAGGTTGTTTAACACATCTAGATATAAATATCAGGAAATTCTGTTCTCTGAACTCAGGTTTGTCTTTTGACCGCAAACTCAAATGTATTTGATTTATAGCACAAAGAACTGGTCTTGCCGATCCAATACTTTTGGAGGGGACTGTATATATGCTTTTCTAAATGTCAAAAACAAGTTTTCAGATTTGTATGTCGATTAGCTAATTCTCCCTTTTTATTGGGAGAAGAAAAGAAGACTGCTGTTTTGTTATGTTTTACTGGTACTCATACAAGCATAAACCAGTGTTACAGTGCAAAATGTTTGGCATATCTGCAATGCTGCAGCATGACTGATGGAGGGAGCAGAGTACAAACATACAGAGGCTGATGAGACTATGCACATCACTGCATAAAGCATACTGCATAAAGTGTGTGAACAACTGACTAAAGTCATCCTTAAAACAATGCACTATTCTTTTCTTTTCTATCATGGTCTTTGTGCAGCAGATTCTGACAAATCTGGCAATGTGACAGGCAACCAGCAGGCCTCCTCCCATACACCCCCCCCCTTCAAATCCAACACCCACACACTCCCAAAAATACTCTTATTCACCTCACACTGCTCTCTGCTGGCCTCATGCCAAGACCCAACAATGGTCACTGTTAGGAGAAATCTTCTCAATGTCTGCTGACTTTTTTGTGGCCAAGTCCATGTATAGACCATCTAACGCACACACACACACAGCTTGACGTATCTTCACATCAAACAGACGGGGGCCGTACCTCAATCTCCTGCACCTGCTCCTCATTGGTGATGTACATCTGCTGCAGCGAGTCCTCCAGCTCCTTATTGCGTTCCAGAAGGGTCTTCCCTAGCTCTGCTGCCAAGTGCAGATCTGAGAGAAAGCAAACAAAGACGAGACGACACGAGGGAACCGTGAACATAAAGGAAAAAGGGGCAGCTGCTGCAGTAGATTGGGAAAGCATAAAATATGAAGCTCAATGATCTTGAAGTTTACTACTAGCTTTGATACTGTGCTTTTAACACAGTAGCTGTTTTATATACGTCCTGTCACTCTAATATCATTTTCAGCATTTGTAGATGAAAGTGTATAACTGACTGTACGGGTTAAAAATAAATGGGAGGGGCTTTTGAACCAATAAACCAGTTATAGGTCTTATAGTAAGAAATTTTGTCACTGTACCGTTATACTAGTACTTTATATGACATAACATATACACCGATCAGACATCACATTATGACCATCTGCCTAATATTGTGTTGGTTCCCTTTTGCTGCCAAAACAACCCTGACCCGTCGAGGCATGGACTCTACTAGATCCCTGAAGGTGTGCTGTGGTATCTGGCATCAAGATTTTAGCAGCAGATCCTTTAAGTCCAGGACTTAAAAGATATTTACAGGACCTAAAGGATACTTTTGATAGATACTGACCACTGCAGACCGGGAACACCCCACAAGAGCTGCAGTGTTGGAGATGCTCTGATCCAGTCGTCTACACATCACAATTTTGTCCTTGTCAAACTCGCTCAAATCCTTACGCTTGCCCATTTTTCCTGCTTCTAACACGTCAATTTTGATGACAAAATGTTCACTTGCTGCCTAATATATCCCACCCACTAACAGGTGCCATGATGAGGAGATAATCAGTGTTATTCACCTGTCACTGCTCATAATGTTATGGCTGATCGGTGTACACACATGATCGTAACTTCTAACCCAGGAAGTCACTTTTGCGGTAAATGTAAATCTATGTTTGAAGAATGAAAGTTATGTATGTGTTACAGAGACAAAAATGAGTGAAAATGATAGTAGCTACTGTAAAGACCTGTTTTTCCGTTGAAACTGAAGGCTGCTAGCGGCACGTGTGTAAAAAGTATGAGATTATCACCAACAATGCAAATCATAATATTTGTTTTAATTGATAAACATAACAATGCAAATCATAACATGTTTTAATTGATTAAAAATAGTAGGCGTTTATTCAGGGTTGGTGTGGTTTGCTAGGTCCATTTTAGTGGGTTTAAATTTGTAATGTCCATTAAATCTAAGAAATTGGATTTTAAGGACAAGATAAACGTGAGTTAATTTGATTTAGTTATTTGTGGATCGGGGAACTAAAGAATACCAAAATTATCAGTCAATAAAACATTTTTTTAAAAATTTCTAATGATATAAAAATATTTTTATGGTATAAAATGATCAATTATTCGATGATATACAGCAATACCATTGTATTTTATCATTATCTGCTACCTTCTGGTGTTTCGTTTTGGGGTTTTTTGCAAATCAAATTATTTTGCTCTCACTGGAGACCATGCATCATAAAGCTACAGAGGTTCCTACACAACAGAACACACTTCTGCTAGTTTGCTAGCATCCACAGGGACTGGGAAGGAGAAATAGATTTGTATAGGGAAGACTTAACAAGGTCAGAAACATTGACCTCCATGGCATACGTATGAGTGCAGCAATGAATCACGAAAGCGCTGGTGGCAGCAATACTGCAAAAATCTGGTAACATAGTACAATACAGTAACATATCCACATATAAATCATACATGAGAAATGGGACACATCATAACAGCTGTTTGTGTGCAGTTCCCTGAGGTCCCCAGGCTGGAGACTAAGCCAGGTAGGTCTTACCAAGGAGACCATTCATTGTACACACCAGGAAAAAAAAAAGTCTTTTTCCCTCCTTCGCTCTTTTCCGGTGTGTCAGTGAAGACACAACTGTTTGTGTCTTTTTCTAAATTCCTCACAAAGTCTTAAAGCCAACTGCTGTGACAGCCAAGAGTGAGGGCTGGAAATGTTTTAGAAAGAGACAACTAAACCATCAATATCACATGGCACACAGCTAAAGGCTAGAATACAGTGAAGAGAGTTCAAGAGTTCTCAGTGTTGTGAGACTTTAATTCATGTGTGAGGGTTAACAATTAATCCTGGATGTTCATAATCTGATGTTTCACACCGTACATTTTTTCACATTTGCAGCATCGACAACCATGACTGGATAAACACTGGCCGCTTTAAATAACGACTTGTCTCAAATATTCGCATTTTCCATAATTTTTCAGTCCCTCAGGTATTTCTGACTGGGCCATCCAGTTTGTTCTAAACAGACTTTTCTGACCACAAGTGTCTCATCTTTGCTCCAACTGACATGTTTTCTGTCACCATTTAACTTTTTTTTCTCCTTCAACCCTGCAATTACAGTTTACACAACAGGCGGGGTTTCAGTGACTGGACAAATCATGTCATATGAGGCACACACTGTTTATTTTCTGTTTCTAAGCATCTAAGCGTAACATTCTTACAGTACATATTTCATGCTGCACACGTCTGCACTGCAGTGTGGGGTTAACACTGTAAAACCGGGCGCTAACACTGGGTCAAAGCAGGGTTTCATAACTCCAGGTATAAAGCGGTGCTCACCCCACTTCTAAACTACAAGTGTGAAGCGTTCCTCGACCTGGGGTTAAAAGCAGGGTTTAGAACAATGAAGTGGAGTGTGAAAAAAGCCCACATAGGAGGCCATACTGTTTATACATTCATTCCTCCTCAGTAACCACATTATCCTGCTCAAGGTTGCGGTGGATCTGGAGCCTATCCTGGAAAGACCGGTCACAAGGCATCTACAAGCAGGTTTTTACTGAGTTACAGCAAAATTCAGTAACCAGAATTTGTTTAAACACCGCACCCTGAAGCTGTGAGGGACAAACACCACAATGCTGCCTTTGGGTGTACATATCTTTAAAAAAAATCTATTTGTCTCGGATAAATTTAAGTTTCCATATCCGTATTTTAGCGGATATCTGACAGGAGCAGCAACGTATCATCACTAGCCTCAGGTAGGCTCTCAAAGAACATTTATTCAAGTCATCATGTGAAGGAGGAGAATGATTGAGCTGCATAAGCAGTGAAGCCAATGAGCTTTGCTTTTGTTCATCTATATAGGTCATCTTATATATAGAAATTTGCTTTTAGACCAAATTAGGTCAATTCCTCAACAATGTAGTGTAATGTTACGTTGGATATTAGTTGGATGTTGGTTTAAAACGTCACATTTTCAATAAGAAATCATTCATTCATTCATTGTCTACCGCTTATCCGATCTACTCTCGGGTCACGGGGAGCCTGTGCCTATCTCAGACGTCATTGGGCATCAAGGCAGGATACACCCTGGATGGAGTGCCAACCCATCGCAGGGCACACACACACTCTCATTCACTCATGCAATCAATCTACAATGCATGTCTTTAGACCGTGGGAGGAAACCGTGGGAGTACACGGAGGAAACCCCTGAGGCACGGGGAGAACATGCAAACTCCACACACACACGGCGGAGGCGGGAATCAAACCCCCAACCCTGGAGGTGTGAGACAAACGTGCTAACCACTAAGCCACCGTGCCCCCTCAATAACAATTACTGGCCAAAATTACTGATGATTACTCTGTGTTAATTTCATCAGGTCCCACTGTGACCACCATCATGCTGGTTTTCGGTATCATCGCTGTGAGAATATTTTCAGAGAGAATATTTTCAGCATGCTATAAAAACTGTCACTTCCTGCTACTTCATAAACAGTCTCATTGGTGGAGCTTTGAAAGGTAAGCAGCAACCAAGGACATATTTGCATTTCATTAAACTTTAATTACAGCTGCAAAGCTTAAGGTACTGGGATGGAATGATCTCTTTGTGGCTGTATGTTCAGGAGACTGTTAGCTTGTTAAACATGCCGTAAGTGAACGCCAGAATTTTGTGAAATCAAATATTTTTAAAGTGGAATGTGACGGTTTTTGCTAGCTATAACACCATATTTCATTTAAGAAAAAAAAAGCACAGCATCTCCACCTAGCCCAAGTTACATATTTAGGGGTGATTTACACTAAATGCTTATACAGCTATGTATATACACTTAGTGTCCACTTTATTAGTAACACCTGTACACCAGTGATCACTGTGACTTTAAACATGGAATGGTTGCTGATGACAAATGGGCTTGTTTGAGTTTTTGGGGGGGATTTTCATACAGCAATCTCATATGTTTCATATGGTTGTTGAGAAGTGCAAAACAAAATAACAAATCCAAGAATAAAATAAACATGAAAACAAAATAACAATAAGCGGTAATTCCATTTGCAAACTATACCTACCTTTTTCGGTTTGTCTGTATTGTTATTTTGTTTTCTGATTTGTTATTTTGTATTTTTGATTTACTTTGTTTTCTAATTTGTTATTTTGTTTTCTAATTTGTTATTTTGTTTTCTGATTTGTTATTTTGTATTTTTGATTTACTTTGTTTTCTGGTTTGTTATTTTGTTTTCTGGTTTGTTATTTTGTTTTCTAATTTGTTATTTTGTTTTCTGATTTGTTATTTTGTATTTTTGATTTACTTTGTTTTCTGGTTTGTTATTTTGTTTTCGGATTTGTTATTTTGTTTTCTGGTTTGTTATTTTGTTTTTTACTTTTTTCTGGTTTGTTATTTTGTTTTCGATTTGTTATTTTGTTTTCTGGTTTGTTATTTTGTTTTCTAATTTGTTATTTTGTTTTCTGATTTGTTATTTTGTATTTTTGATTTACTTTGTTTTCTGGTTTGTTATTTTGTTTTCGGGTTTGTTATTTTGTTTTCGGGTTTGTTATTTTGTTTTCGATTTTTTTGTATTTTTGATTTACTTTGTTTTCTGGTTTGTTATTTTGTTTTCTATTTGTTATTTTTTTTTCTGATTTGTTATTTTGTTTTTTGTTTTTTGTTTTTTTTTTATTTTTGTTTTTTATTTTGTTTTCGGGTTTGTTATTTTGTTTTCGGATTTGTTATTTTGTTTTCTGATTTGTTATTTTGTATTTTTGATTTACTTTGTTTTCTGGTTTGTTATTTTGTTTTCGGATTTGTTATTTTGTTTTTAATTTTTTTCATTTTGTTTTCTGATTTGTTATTTTGTATTTTTGATTTACTTTGTTTTCGGGTTTGTTATTTTGTTTTCTAATTTGTTTTTTTGTTTTCTGATTTGTTATTTTGTATTTTTGATTTACTTTGTTTTCTGGTTTGTTATTTTGTTTTCGGGTTTGTTATTTTGTTTTCTGATTTGTTATTTTGTTTTCTGATTTGTTTTTTGTTTTCATTTGTTATTTTGTTTTCTGATTTGTTATTTTGTTTTCTGGTTTGTTATTTTGTTTTCTGATTTGTTATTTTGTATTTTTGATTTACTTTGTTTTCTGGTTTGTTATTTTGTTTTCTAATTTGTTATTTTGTTTTCTGATTTGTTATTTTGTTTTTTGATTTACTTTGTTTTCTGGTTTGTTATTTTGTTTTCGATTTGTTATTTTGTTTTCTGATTTGTTATTTTGTATTTTTGATTTACTTTGTTTTCTGGTTTGTTATTTTGTTTTCGGTTTGTTATTTTGTTTTCTGATTTGTTATTTTGTATTTTTGATTTACTTTGTTTTCGGTTTGTTATTTTGTTTTCGTTTGTTATTTTGTTTTCTGATTTGTTATTTTGTTTTTTGATTTGTTATCTTTGTTCTGGTTTGTTTATTTTGTTTTCGGATTTGTTATTTTGTTTTCTAATTTGTTATTTTGTTTTCTGATTTGTTATTTTGTATTTTTGATTTACTTTGTTTTCTGGTTTGTTATTTTGTTTTCATTTTTTTTTTGTTTTCTGATTTGTTATTTTGTATTTTTGATTTACTTTGTTTTCTGGTTTGTTATTTTGTTTACGGGTTTGTTATTTTGTTTTCTGATTTGTTATTTTGTTTTCTGATTTGTTATTTTGTTTTCTAATTTGTTATTTTGTTTTTGATTTGTTATTTTGTATTTTTGATTTACTTTGTTTTCTGGTTTGTTATTTTGTTTTCGGATTTGTTATTTTGTTTTCTAATTTGTTATTTTGTATTTTTTGATTTGTTACTTTGTTTTCTGGTTTGTTATTTTGTTTTCGATTTGTTATTTTGTTTTCGGTTTGTTATTTTGTTTTTTGTTATTTTGTTTTCTGGTTTGTTATTTTGTTTTCGGGTTTGTTATTTTGTTTTCTAATTTGTTATTTTGTTTTCTGATTTGTTATTTTGTATTTTTGATTTACTTTGTTTTCGGATTTGTTATTTTGTTATTTTGTTTTCTGATTTGTTATTTTGTATTTTTGATTTACTTTGTTTTCTGGTTTGTTATTTTGTTTTCTAATTTGTTATTTTGTTTTCTGATTTGTTATTTTGTTTTCTAATTTGTTACTTTGTTTTCTGATTTGTTATTTTGTATTTTTGATTTACTTTGTTTTCGGATTTGTTATTTTGTTTTCGGATTTGTTATTTTGTTTTCGGATTTGTTATTTTGTTTTCTAATTTGTTATTTTGTTTTCTGATTTGTTATTTTGTTTTCTGGTTTGTTATTTTGTTTTCTAATTTGTTATTTTGTTTTCGGATTTGTTATTTTGTATTTTTGATTTACTTTGTTTTCTAATTTGTTATTTTGTTTTCGGGTTTGTTATTTTGTTTTCGGATTTGTTATTTTGTTTTCGGATTTGTTATTTTGTTTTCTGATTTGTTATTTTGTTTTCTGATTTGTTATTTTGTTTTCTGGTTTGTTATTTTGTTTTCTAATTTGTTATTTTGTTTTCGGATTTGTTATTTTGTATTTTTGATTTACTTTGTTTTCTAATTTGTTATTTTGTTTTCGGGTTTGTTATTTTGTTTTCGGGTTTGTTATTTTGTTTTCGGGTTTGTTATTTTGTTTTCGGGTTTGTTATTTTGTTTTCGGATTTGTTACTTTGTTTTCGGATTTGTTATTTTGTTTTCTGATTTGTTATTTTGTATTTTTGATTTACTTTGTTTTCTAATTTGTTATTTGGTTTTCTGATTTGTTATTTTGTTTTCTAATTTGTTATTTTGTTTTCTAATTTGTTATTTTGTATTTTTGATTTACTTTGTTTTCTGGTTTGTTATTTTGTTTTCGGATTTGTTATTTTGTATTTTTGATTTACTTTGTTTTCTGGTTTGTTATTTTGTTTTCGGATTTGTTATTTTGTTTTCTGATTTGTTATTTTGTTTTCTGATTTGTTATTTTGTTTTCTGATTTGTTATTTTGTTTTCGGGTTTGTTATTATGCACTTCTCGGCCAACGTAGTTTCACAGAATGATGCGAAAAACAAACAAACATCCTGTATACAGAGGGTCTGCAGGCTGAAACACCTTGTTGTGAGAGTTCAGAGAACAATGAGCAGACTAGTTTGAGCGGACAGGAGGGCTATAATTACTCATATAATCACTCTTTACAACTGTGGCAGAAAAACATCTCAGAGCACACAACACATCAAACCTTGAGGTGGATAGGCTACAACAGCAAAAGATCACGTCAAGTTTCTCTCCTGTCAACCAAGGACAAGAATCTAAGGCTGGCTTCAACAGTCTTCAACTGTCACTCACTCAATGTTTTTTGCTTTTTGCACCATTCTGTGTAGAGACTGTTATGGGTGAAATTCTCAAAAGATCAGCAGTTTCTGAGATACTCAAACCAACAACCATGCCATGGTCACAGAGATCACATAAATGAGATAGTTAAAAATGAATTGGAGAGAAACTTTATAATGCTGATGTCTAAATGAGTTATACATACAATTAATTAATCCATATTAAAAACCCTATTGTAAAACAGTTACTAGGACGTGTACTGTATATACACTCACATATTTAGTCTTCTCTTGCTCTCAGAGACGGCTGTTGGAGTGTCTGCTGGTTACAAACAGAGCTATAACACTACCCTCTCACCATCTAGATAATCCCAGGCTTAATAACAGTTAATCAAATATAGTGCAGCCGGAGAGGAAGTGGGAAAAGATGCCATGGCAACTATGTAATCCACCTTTAATCTCTGTTTCCTGCCTGAACAAAACTCAGGAAAGCTTTGTGTAGTGGTCATCATGGGGCTACACATTATATTGTTTGTTTATCTTTAGGTCTGTCATAGTACTGGATATAGCATAGCAACACTACAATATAGAAATGTGTCTTTGTACCCTAATACTCCTCCTCCCCTTAAAACAATCATATTTACTTTCAGTGGATTGCGATATTAATGAAATAATGCAAATACAAATGAAATATTTATACTGAAATATATCCAGTATGCAATAATGATGCATTAGTAGTGTTCGGTGCACAAGAAATAACACCAAAAGGTATTTTTTCACAGCAATTTTGACCACAGAAAGTCAGCAATATACAAGTCTAAACAAATATTAAGCCAATATACTGCAACTATGATGCAATATATAGATTGTAGTTTAAATAAATAAATAAATAAATAATAAATAAAAAACATAAGTAATAGCCTGTTTAATTTCAGGTAACTTAAAAATAACCTACATGCCATGGTAAACTTCATGTAGGAACAAGCTTGTATGGCTTTGATATTGCATAAATAACAAGAGAATGGACCACCATAGATGTTGTGCATTTCTTATCCAGTTGTGCTCATACAAGCTCGTCAAACTCCATGGACAACCACTGTACACATTAAAGCTTGTGATTGAAGCAGTCATAATTGAAGTCGTGACTCTGAAAGAGTATGAAAGTGTATAAACTTGTGAGGGTTTGTTTTGTCTTCTCACAGCCACTGTGAACTTTATTTTGACTGAACGTATCCCAAATCTAATTTGGTGAAGACATTTCAGTAGCAGTGAAACAACTCTTCGCTGTTCATGACACCGACAACTTTAAATCCCCAAACTATGTCTTTATGCGTTCTTTTCAAAACATTAATGGATTTAATCTGTGGTATTATGCAAGTAGCAGATTGCCCCTGATGGTCCAACAGCATGATTCTGTACTCTTGATGCAGCAGCCCAGCTTCAATTCCTGTGCAAGGAACCAACTTGAGGGGTTAACTCTCAGTGCCAGTCCCAAATCTGGATAAAATTGCTTCAGGAAGGGCATCCAGTGTAAAACCTGTGCCAAATCAAAGTATGCAGATCGGATGATCCACTGTGGAGACTCCGAACAGGGAGTAGCTGGAGGACAACAACATGCAAGTGTTATATTGACCATGAGGAAAAAATTTCGACAGAGTTGTGTTTTTGAGAAACACTTGTCATGATAACACACCATATTTATCTTGCAATACAGTCAAGAAGTTATGTGTTTGTGTGAACGTCAAATGGCTTACAATTTGCACTAAATAGTGTAGAGAAAACATTATTTCATTGCCTACATAGTGCACTTATATATAAGTAATGGTAAAGATAAATCAGTAAATCAATGAATTCAAAATGGTTCACACCAGCCTGACATCTGCACATAAACCTAGTAGCTCACAAGTGTGTTTTTGCAACCACAATTAGAGTAACAACAGAATTGCAATACAAACAAATTATTATGTCTCTATTGCACAGGTCAGTGGATAATACTGCATTTAACTAAAGCTTGTAACTGTGAATTTCCAAACTCCACCGTGGAAAGAAAAAATGTATAAAAATTGGAATAACAAGAAAAGTCCAGAAGGTGTCCTCAGCTTTGAGTTCTGCATATGACATCATGTCAACATGACCACTCACGCCGTCAGTAAATAAAATATTACTTCACTACCTGCTTGCTGTACCAATCAGGCATAAGATTATGAGCACTGACAGGTTAGAAGTTATGATTAGAAAACACCTCAATCCTTCGATCACGTGTGTACACTGATCATACATAACATTATGAGCAGTGACAGGTGAAGTGAATAACACTGATTATCTCCTCATCATGGCACCTGTTAGAGGGTGGGATATATTAGGCAGCAAGTGAACATTTTGTCCTCAAAGTTGATGTGTTAGAAGCAGGAAAAATGGACAAGCGTAAGGATTTGAGCGAGTTTGACAAGGGCCAAACTGTGATGGCTAGACGACTGGATCAGAGCATCTCCAAAACTGCAGCTCTTGTGGGGTGTTCCTGGTCTGCAGTGGTAAGTATCTATCAAAAGTGGTCCAAGGAAGGAACAGTGGTGGACCGGCGACAGGGTCATGGGTGGCCAAGGCTCATTGATGCAGGTGGGGAGCGAAGGCTGGTCCGTGTGATCCAATCCAACAGACTATTTCTCAAATTGCTAAAAAAACGTTAATGCTGGTTCTGATAGAAAGGTGTCAGAATACACATACCACCTACCTAAGTTTTCCAAATTGCTAGTTAAAGCTAAATATCACTCCAGTATGGTGCTATGAACTGGTCCATGTTTCAGATCATCTTCTGACAGTCTACAATATGCAACCCTGGAGTACACCTGCCCTGACCATGCTAGTGTGTTCCTTAGAAAACTAACATGTACATGATGACTAAGTCATCTTTTCAATTTGCTGATTAGCTGAATCAAGTAAAAAATAAATAAATAATAATCCTTTAAGTAACAGTGATGGGAGACTCAAGCCATTAGAGGAGAGAAATCCATGATATCTAGCATCAATGCCTTCTGATCTGTAATTCCCTGGATTTTCTCTGTAAGCACTAGAACTGCCAACCAATCCTCTATTGATTGAATGTTTACAGAGGAAGATCAATAGTAAATTCTCGTAATGGGAAACCGTTTGTGTATGAGTGTGTGCAGTTGTCGCAAATCCATTTGCAGAAGTGCATGTCAAATACTGATGAACTGATAAAATCTGACTCTACTCTACATCACACATCTAAATATGCAGTCTTGTAGCAGGCATCAACATGCAGCAAAATTAGCGTCTTGCATTTACATGTCAGAACAGGCTTTAGCGCCTTAATTCCTGACCTCAGGTCACTGCAGTTAAATCAATACAATCAATACTGCAAAAGTGAATGAAAGATAATTAAATTGTTGGTGGCTTTATCTCTGTTCTGTCACTTTTGATAAAAAGAAACCTATGTAAAATAATTCAAAAGCATTACGGTCCAACTTGAGTCCTTTTTCAGGGCTCTGGGCTTAGAAGTGTGTTTTTGCTATCACATATTTAGTATTTTGTCTCTGTTGTGCAGTCTTAGCAGGTCAGTGGATAATGCGGCATTCCACCTGTAAAGGCTGTAGTGTAGAGGTCACTGCACATCAGTACAATCAATATAGCAGAAAGGGAAAAAAGAGAATTAAATTTTTGTCTCTGATACTTTTTATAAACAACGTAGGTTAAAAAAAAAAAGAAAGGCATTAAGGTCTGTTTTTATTGTTTTTGAATTGTTGTCATTGTTGGAAGCAACTTGAGTCTCTCTCGAATCCGTTACAACCCACTCGGAGCCAAGAACTTTCTGTACAAAGTTCCACATGGCCATTCAGCCACAAATGGTGAGAATTCCCTCCCTGCACATTCCTTCCCACTTCCCACAGATCACTTCCATGTGTCAAATTCCTAAATCACAGTATCATACTGTTAGATTAAAACTAAACTGAGCGTGTCATTACATGGTGTTCAAGGAGACCTTGGAAAATGCCTGCAAATGCACATCCATCTACTCAGCAATAACAATAGTGCCAAAAATACTTGCTCTAAGGTCAGAAAAGAGCAAAAACATCATACTAAGCACTATCACACCCACAGGGGTGAATTAGTTGATTTGTTCCTCGCTACAGAGATGATCGAAATGAATCGTCTACATTTACAGCCAGTATGGAGGAAAAGTAGGAACAAAGTAATGCATATGCTATAGATAAAAATGAACACAAATGATAGTGTGAATGCAAAATGAATAAGGAAGTATGAGAAAATTACAATAGGCTGTGCTGTTATGGGGGGGGGGGGGGGGGGGGTAACGATGAGTTGCTACGATGTCATTACCACCCTGGAGTGGATTATTTTCCTATAACAGCAAACCCAGAAGTCATTTTTTCCACATATTCAGTTCCACAGTCTTTTACCATTTACAGTTATATTTAATGTATAGGACGTCCACTAGGCGAATTATCACATGTTACAGCAACTATAAACAGAAATTCCCTGAACAGCCTGGCTTATTTCTGTTTTAAAGTTAATAAGACAGTTTGTCATGTTAATGGGAGACCAGAAAACACAAAGTGTTCATTCCTGAAGACTTTCCTGTGTGGAACACTTACTGTTAATACTGGAAACTCCTTCCACAATATGATCAGATTGGAGAATTCAAAACACAAGGAAAATAATGCAATGTGATAAGTGAAACTCAATAAACATATCACACAATTTAAGATCTGGGTACACGTGTAATTCATTCTGCTTTGATATATTTTGTTGAGAAATCATTTCGAGATATTACAGGATTAATCCTAGTAATAAGACATCCATTTAAAATGGCCTACATAGCACTTTAATCCCACAGTGAGATGGGAAGATGGGGGAATAATGGGTTTTGTGGAAAAGGACACTATTACTCACAGATATATCATCAAAATAATATTATATTCATCATATCATGATGTAAATGATGGGCTCAGCCTTCCACCTTCACTTCAGCTCCACAGAGCAAATCCTTCTCCGATGACATCAGCAGAGCAGGCCATTACAGAAAGCCTTTGTATAATCGTACTAGGTTTTTTCATTCAAAAGGATGCTTGTTGTTGCTAAACTAAATCTCTAATCTCTGCAGCTGTTGTCGTCAGGCAGATGTTTGAGGTTGAATCACGGACTCACCCTGCTCCAGGTCTCTCTGGTCGTACCATGGCTCGTCCTCTTCGGTCACAAACTCCTCCATCCTGCTAGCTCGGAGCATCAGGCACTTCTCCAACAGAAGATGTTCAGCGGCTTTTTATGAGCTGATCAGAATGAAGCTGGATGATGGTGATTTTTTTTTTTTTTTTAAAGAAAGAAATGTAAAAAAAAAAAAAAAAATGTATATGTGCGTGCAACGTGGAGAGTGAGAGCAGTCTGATCGAAGAGTCTGATCAGCTGTGTGCGGGCGCCAGAGAGCGATGAATGACAAAAGCAGGCGAATTGTGCGCAGCTGACAGCTAACACACTGACATCACTGGTCGGTTCATTAAAACTAATTAAAAGCACAACGGAAAACACCGCTGCTTTTCAATAAAGTGCACACATCGCTGCTGTTTGTGCAAGGAATCTATTTCTCGCAGATGGCATCTAGTTTTGTCAAAACTCAGTCCCTCCCACTGCCGTGCTAATCGCCGACATCACCTCCCCGTCCTCTTTCTCTGCCGACTTCCCGACATCCCGTTCGGTTCGTGCAGATGGTGAGGTGGCTGGCTCCGGTCCTCACTGCTACTGCTGTACGTGTTGCCAGATTGAACGTTTTCAAACACACACGTTTTCACTTCTTTCTGTTTCAGTGACATTGTTGTGTATGCTATAACCAAATGCCTTTTTTTTGCACTAAAACTTTAGATTTGGATTCATTTTTCATTTAATTAAGAAATTAAATTTAGATACATTTTACCTGATAATTATTTATACTTTATCCTCTCGTGTGTTATTCCATAATCCTTTCATGCATATTGTCCACGCCTATATATGGGCAATGTATTGCCTATATATGGTATATATATGGTATAGGTATATATATGTGTAAAGGATATTTTGCTCAAGAAATATATTTTCTATAATTTAGATGGAGGGGGGCACACTGGCTTGGTGGTTAGCACGTTTGCCTCACACCTCCATTGTTGGGGTTTGATTCCCACCTCTGACATGTGTGTGTGTGTGTGTGTGTGTGTGTGTGTGTGTGTGTGTGTGTGTGTGTGTGTGTGTGTGTGTGTGTGTGTGGAGTTTGCACGTTCTACCTGTGCCTTGGGGGTTTCCTCCAGGTACTCTGGTTTCCTCCTCCAGTCCAAAGACATGCATTGTAGGTTGATTGGCATCTCTATAGTGTGTGATTGTGTGTGTGTGTGTGTGTGCCCTGCGATGGGTTGGCACTCCATCCAGGGTGTATCCTGCCTTGATGCCCAATGACGCCACAGATAGGCACAGGCTCCCCGTGACCCGTGAATAGATCGGATAAGCGGTAGACAATGAATGAATGAATAATTTGGATGGATATTTGGATTGCTTCACATCACACTTCCCCTGTTTTATTCCAGAGCATGTATTAAGAAAATAATCCTCAGTAGTGGATGGCAGTAAAGAACAAACCTGTAAATAAATTGTAGTTATAATTAACATTTTTTTTCTGAAGCTAAACAAAAACATTTTTAACTAAGCCGACACTATGTATTTGACAAAAAGAGTTGATTAAAAATATATCATAATGTAGTGTTTATCTCCTCCTGCTATAAAATAGTAGAACAATCTACTTCCCCACATTTCCTACAGCACTTCTGCTTTACCAATAGAAATGTACTTACTGGGAGGTTTGCTAGCAATACTGCTACTGCTGTGAGACAGTAACACTGAGACAGTAAGGGCTTTGTGATCCTGACAAATGTGACAGGCTGAATGCATATTTTAAAGCTTAAATAAAACATACAGTTAATATGCAATATAAACTTCACCCTAGCTCATGCAGTCCAAAGTTTATATCTGCATACTTGGCACCCTCAGTTCCTGTACACTTGGTCAGAACCACAGCACTGATTTATTTTAAATCATGTTGGATTGGAAAAAATGGCCTTCGTTGGCCGACACTAAAATGGAAGACTTTAAATCTGTGATTGGCAGGAAAATAGTCAATCCAATCTGGCAACCCTAGCCGCTGTGGCTGACCTCCTCCTCTTCCTCCACCTCTTCCTTCTACTACTCCTCCTCCTGTTTCTCCTCTTCCTCCTCCTTTTCCTCCTCCAAAAGAATAAGACTTAGCTCAGTTATTTAAGAAGTACAATAGTGGCTAGAAATGAGACAATGGAGAACTGGAGGCCTTAAAGACATTTCTATGGGTTCAGCTGACTGTGAAATCTGCATTATTTAGTGTTGGTTTATCAACAGGAGAAATCAAGGCATACAAGATCTAATTTTACACTGAGGGGAAACATTTTGTGCCTGAGTGAAAATAGGACTTAATGCATCTGTTTTGGTTTTTTCATTGTTTTTATCATCAAACAATAACTTTCATTAATCTTGTTATTAAATTATATATATATATATATATATTTATATATATATAAAAAAACAGCCATAACACCACAACACACAAAATCAGAAACATAGGCGTTTATACCGGATATAAATAGAAAGCAAGCCAAACTGAGAGCGTATAACATTTCCTGACTATATTTTTAGTGTCTGCTTTATTGATTTTCTTTCAAATATTTCACTCCTTCCACATGTACTTGCTGATGCAACACCCAGCCTAAGAAAAGCGGCAGACTGTGAAGTACAGGTAGTGTTGAGAGAGGAGTAGCTTTGCCTGTAAAAGCATTTGAGAAACAGAGAGTTATAGCAGGTATGGAAGGAATGTTATATTCATTTAATGATAGTCTTTGCCTTCACTGAAACCAGACCTCAGCATTGGGCTATAATATATACACCATATGCAATCTGTGAAAGTTGCCTCTATTCACAGGAAATTTCCACTAATTAGATGTTACTGTTTTAGTTATTGATTTTGAAAGTATATATCAGTTCTGAAACAGCTTTTTTTTCATGATCAGTAGCAGATTTAATCTCCTGATTTTCTGGTGAGCTCACTTTTCTGATATTCAGAAGCTCTCAATATACAGAGGTGACACTGAGAAAATAGGACACAGAATAGCCAGCGAGAATTACATGAATAATTAACTTCTCTACCAGCTACCCTTTAAAAGGATGTACAAAATGATTGCACTGGCTTCAAAGAAGTGGAGGAAAAAACTACTTTACTCTAACCAAAGACATTTAACATTTTCCTTTAAAATGCATGTAGCAAAAATGGTTGGCGGCTATAAAGAACATTTAAATCAAGCAAACAAATCAACAACCTTTAACCTATTTCAATTTTTTTTCCATTCCCCTGAAACACCAGAAGCTCCCTTGTTACCTTTGACTATTTCCTTTTTCCTTAAGCTATACATTTGAACACATATGTGTCAAATCCCTTTGCAATACAGAAGAGTCAGATAGTTCATTAATTTCGTTTCTTTGAACATGGAGAAAATGCACAAAAACTCCACACAGACATGAATCCAAGCTCAGGATCCAACCAGGGACCTTGAAGCTGTGAGACTGCAACACTGCCCGCTGCACCAGTGTGCCTCCCATGGCAGATAATGAATTTAAATATACATAAGCATTTAAAAGTACCATTAAACATAATAAGAGGATCATAAAATTTGTCACAGATGCATTGCAGTAATGTACCCTGCTGTTCTCCGGTCCAAAGGTTTTTCATCATATATTAAGGCCAATAGATTTAAATGTATATTGATAGTTCTGTGGCATTTTGTACGCATATTATCAAGTCAGAATAATTAATATGTATGTGATGTTTCTCTGTAAATTCTCCCAGTTCATCTCAGTAAAGTTTTAAGTTTTGCAATTCAATCACTGTCTCTGTGTGGTTCTTTGGCAAAAAGCTTCCCTGGTATCAGCAGAAGTAGCGGCAGCAGCACAGCTCTTCCGAGTGAACCCGAAACTTCTAACAGACTTATCGTCCACTTTATAAGGAATATCTGTGTATCTGCATATTCATTCAATTATCTAATCAGCCAATCATGTAGCAGCAGTGCAATACAATTAATCATGCAGAAACAGGTCAAGAGCTTCTGGTAATGTTCACATCATACATCAGAATGAAGAAAAAGTCTGATAATTTAATTGTGCCATGGTTGTTAGTGCCAAATGGGTTGGTTTGAGAATTTCTGAGCTCCTGTTAATTTCAGACAGTCTCTAGAGTTTACACAGAATGTTAGGAAAAAAACAAAAAGCATCCTGTGAGTGGAGGGACTGCAGATTGAAAAACGCTGTGTTAATGAGAGAGATTAAAGGAGAATGACCAGACTGACTGGAGCTTCCAGGAAGGATATTGGAACTCAAATAAGCATGTTTTTCGAACATGGTGAGCAGAAAAACATCTCAGCATGCACAAAACATCAAACCTCCACTCCTATCAGCCAAAAACAAGAATTTGAGACTATCATGGGCCCAGACTCACCTAAACTGGACAGTCTAAGATGAAAAGTCTTTTTCCAGTCTTCAACTGTCCTGTTTGGGTGAGTCTATGCCTATAATAACCACAGATTTTTGTTTTTGGCTGACAGAAGTCAAACCTGATGTGGTCTTCTGCTGTTGGAACCCATCCACCTCAAAGTTTGAAATTTTGTGTGTTCTGGGTTGCTTTTCTGCTCACCACAATTATAAAGAGTGGTTATTTAATAAACTTTGGTCTTCTTGCCAGCTTAAACTAGTCTGGTCATTCTTCTCTGATCTCTCTCATCAACAAGGTGTTTCAGCCTGCAGTGTTTCTGTTTATCTCATTAGCAGCCATTTTGTCTAACGTACTGAGTAAAAACTAGCGTTCTTTGCTGCTACGTTTACGTTATTTCTTCTGCTATCAGACACCTCCTGAATGTATATTTTTTCCCCCAAGCCTTTCTTCACTTCCCTTTTCACGGACTACACTATACCCAGTGCAGAGCTAACATATGGAAGGTCTTGGCCTTCCAGGGTTTCCCATGGTTCAGACCATAGTAGACAATACATTGTAAACACCACACTGACTCCTGTGAGTTTTGACCTTGTTTTGCTCTATTTAATTCACTTGATATATTTGTGCATCTATTCAGCCCCAGTCATGGTTATTCTTACATTTTTGTATGTTGTACATCTGGCCATTTAACGGTCAAAGTCAGCTATGAGCCGATAAAGAAAAAGAGTGTAAATGCTGTGAGATTTAGAATGAGTTAGCAGACTATCTGTGTATACTGAGATAAAGAACAACACATCACTAGATGAATACTATGTCTTTCAATTAGACAATTTTTGTTGTGGCTTTCAGAACAGCTTCAATTTTGTTTAGATTCTCTAAGATGCTGTGTTGTTCGAGAATGGTTTACAGTGATTGTGATTACAAGACTGCTGCAAGGAGGGTATGGAGGTTTAATGGTTGGCATGTTTGCCTCGACCTGAGTATCTGTATTGAGAGATTTAACCTCATTTGTGATTCATATGCCTAAAAGATCTGTACATATGTTTGTCATTTATATGCACATGGTTGCCATAAATAGGGGGGCACGGTGGCTTAGTGGTTAGCACGTTTGCCTCACACCTCCAGAGTTGGGGGTTCGATTCCTGCCTCCGCCATGTGTGTGTAGAGTTTGCATGTTCTCCCCGTGCCTCGGGGGTTTCCTCCGGGTGCTCCGGTTTTCTCCCCCAGTCTAAAGACATGCATGGTAGGTTGATTGGCATCTCTAAATTGTCCATAGTGTGTGATTGTGTGAGTGAATGAGAGTGTGTGTGTGCCCTGCGATGGGTTGGCACTCCGTCCAGGGTGTATCCTGCCTTGATGCCCGATGACGCCTGAGCACAGGCTCCCCGTGACCCGAGTGTAGTTCGGATAAGCGGCAGACAATGAATGAATGGTTGCCATAAATAATATTAATTTCAAATGTGATACATGTGAATGTTATTCATGTAAATTCAAGTAAAGGCATGTGACATTATGTAAAATCATGTGACGTCATGTTAAATAAAATGGAATGTTGTGGAAAAAATGTATGAAACAACATGTATGTGAAAATTCATTTGACTTTTCTGTAAGAGTAGTAGATGGAGAATCTTCATTTTTAGAGAGATATTAACTTCGTCTGAAGGAAGATTTCTGAAATAAATGTAGGGTCCAGAAATAAGCTCCAGAAGTAAGTACACTTAGATATGTATAGTACAGATATGATCAAATTAATTGTTGAGGTAACTGAGGGGGAACAGGATTGTGATTTTATAATATCTAGACAAGAAAATATTCCACCAGGTGGTGACAAACAACATCAACTACACTAAACATTTTCTTTTAATAGTACTCTACATAAGATTTAACAAGAGCAAAAGCACCAGATTGATGCTGTATAATAAAAATGCTCTGTAAATGTTTGTTCGTCTCTCTTGAGTTATCAACACATTTGCTTATAAAATTATTATGCCATTCAATATGAAGGCAAGAAATTTACAAAACATCTATCTGTCTGTCTGTCTGTCTGTCTGTCTGTCTGTCTGTCTATCTATCTATCTATCTATCTATCTATCTATCTATCTATCTATCTATCTATCTATCTATCTATTTATCTATCATTTACAACAGCACCATCTTATTATTCTCCAACCTAAAGGTGCATTGAATTAAATCTAGATTAAAACCAGTTTAAATTTGGGGATTACTGTGCAAAATTTAGTGTATTATTATTTTTGAACCATTAAAGTCATAATATTTCTAGTGTAAATAATATTCAAAACTTTGTATGAGAAATAACGACACAGAAGTTATTATTTCTTCCTTTGCAAATAAAAGGGAAACGTCTAATAAGAAGACAAAAGGACAATCATCATCATAATCATCATCATCATCAACAACAACAACAACAACAACAAAGATGATGCAAGATTTATAAAGGAATTTATAAAATACGGAGGAAACATGTGACGTCATTTTAGTGCGACTCTTCGGCTTTCTAGTAGCTGAGTGAAGTTGGCTGGCTGTGTGAGTCTTGTAGGGAGAAAGCGATGACTGCTGTTGAGCGAGCTTTGAAAACCCATTTTGGGTTTGAAAAGTTCCGATCACAGCAGCAGGAGAATGTTGTTAAAGCTGTGATGAAAGGTAAGCCTTTTGAGACCGGTTTTGTTTTGAAGATTACTTTAGTTTTGGCTATTCTTGGCTACACTGGCTAGCGAGTTTGAATTGTCGCAGCTCACCACAGCAGCATTTACGTGGTATATCTTGTCTGGTATTTTGAATGGTTTGAGCGTTTCAAGCTTACATAATTACTTTTGAGGATAATGGATTACATTTTAAGACTGATTTGACGTGACAGTAGTTTAAAAGTAGTCTAATCTACCGTCATTATCCCTTAAACGCAGGTGACAGGGATGTGTTTGTGTGCATGCCAACCGGGGCAGGGAAGTCTCTGTGCTACCAGCTTCCTGCAGTGCTTGCCACTGGCATCACCCTGGTCATATCTCCTCTGATTGCACTTATACAGGTATATAATTCTCTCTTTTGTGTGTGTCTAAAGCACTTATGTCTTGTTTTAGTATTAATCATTCATTTAAACGTTGACAAATCATTTATTATGGTGTAGGAACACTGTTTATTGTCTTATGTCAGGTCCTTCCCAAGTGATTTAGTGAATGCTTGATCTCAAATAATAGTCAGGTCACTGAATAACAAATAATCATACTTTCCCTATGATTTTAGAAAATGTTGGTTATTAATTAGTTATATTGGTAGGAGAATGTTGGACATGGAGCTGCCAGGCAGGAGGCAAAGAGGAAGGCCAAAGAGGAGGTATATGGATGGAATAAATGAGGATATGAAGCTAGTGGGTGCAAGTGTTGAGGATGCAGAAGATGGGGATAGGTGGAGAGAGATGATTCGCTGTGACGACCCCTGAAGGGAAAAGCCGAAAGAAGAAGAAGTTGGTTATTAATTAGTGCAGACAAGAGAAACTACATCATTAAGGATCATCTATACATTGTCAAACATTTCCAGACTTAGAAATAAAAGCTGGCATAAACACATGTAAACTCAACTTGAAGGTAAAATTTGTTTCAACTCGCAAGTCAGGACCATGCATTAGAAATTACATTTTTGAAAGCTTATAAACTTGAGTTCAGTATCTTTATGACAATTAGTTGAAGCGAAGTGAAGGCTTACAGTTTATCAGGCTTTATAGTGTATGGTCTGACAGGTTATCCCTGTGATCTTCTATGAAATGCGACATTCCATCCTTCAATTAATTAATTAATTAATTAATTCATTCATTCATTCATTCATTCATTCAAGTTATTTATTTATTTTTGTTTGTTTGTTTGTTTGTTTGTTTGTTTGTTTGTTTGTTTATTTATTAATTAAACTGCTTTATCCTGGTCAGAGATGTGGTGGATCTAGAACCTATTCTGGGAACATAGGGCAAGAACCAGGTATACAACTGGAACAGCAGTTCATTGCAGGACAGCATGCACACACAAACACATCACAATCCATTCACCTGTGTGTAATTTAGCATAGGAGGTGGGAGGAAACTGGAGAACTGGGAGGAAATCCACATAGGCAATTGATCCCTGGAGCTGTGAGGCAGTAACCTTTCTTGCTTTGCCACCATAACACTCAAAACTGCAACTATATTAATTTTTTTCTGTTTATTCATAGTCGTGAGTCAATGCTAAGGCACATTTTGTTCTTTCCTTACTTGGTGTATAATACTGTATGATACAGAGCTCAAACTGAGCTTGAGAACTGGACTGAAATTTACTGCTTTTGTATAGAATATGTATTGCTGACTACACATTTGTGTCATGCTTAAGTGTTGTTTGTCTTCCTTTCTTAGGATCAGATAGAGCACCTTAAAGCATTAAACATACCGGCATGTTCCATAAACTCGAAGCTTCCGTCTGGAGAGAGGAAGCAGATCCTGGCTGATCTACATAGTGAAACTCCTCGGCTCAAGCTGCTGTATATCACTCCAGAGATGGTGGCTTCTCCATCATTCCAGCCTTGCCTGAGCTCCCTCTGCTCCCGCAGTTTGCTGGCCTGCCTAGCAGTTGATGAAGCCCACTGTGTGTCTCAGTGGGGTCATGATTTCAGACCTGACTACCTGAAGCTGGGAGACCTGCGCACCCGTCTTCCTGGTATCCCCTGTGTGGCCCTGACAGCGACGGCACCCAAGCGGGTGCAGGAGGACATTGCACGCTCTCTGAGGCTACGATCCCCACTCACTTTCACCACTCCAGTGTTTCGGAAAAACCTGAAATACGACGTGATATTTCGAGAACTGCTCCCTGACCCATATGTTCATCTGCATGCGTTTGCTAAGGAAGCACTCGGGGGATGCTCAGCTGAGAAGGTCAGCCATTTTATTTCTATTGTAAAATATATCAGTTTCTCAGAACTTTAGGAAAACTGTCTTGCCAAAGTGTGTGATTAGTAAGTCTTAGCAGGCTGAAGAGGGTTTTTTTTGTATAATAGGCAGAAGATATATATATATATATATAATGTATATGTGTGTGTGTATATATATATATATATATATATATATATATATATATATATATATATATATATATATATATCACACACACACACACACATATACATTTTATATATATATATATATATATATATATATATATACGTATATATGTGTATATATATTACATGCACATTTTCTTATTAACTGATGCGTATAACATCTATTCCTAGAATAATTTAAAAGAAAGCATTTAAACTTTGCTACTGTCTACACTGTAACTAAAACAGCAGCTACTGGTTACTGTAAAACCCCATATATACAAATAATGTTTAGATATTTCTCAGGCTTAAGATGTCTGACAATCTGATCTGATCCACTATATCTAATCTAATATAGCATTTATAATAATATAGAAATTAGGGGTCCAAGAATGAAGCACTGGAATCCTATTGTTATTGTATGGATTTCTTCTTCTTCTTCTTTCGGCTTTTCCCTTCAGAGGTCGCCACAGCGAATCATCTCTCTCCACCCATACCTATCTTCTGCATCCTCAACACTTGCACCCACTAGCTGCATGTCCTCATTTATTCCATCCATATACATTGGCCTTCCTCTTTGCCTCCTGCCTGGCAGCTCCATGTCCAACATTCTCCTACCAATATACTCACTCTCTCTCCTCTGAACATGTCCAAACCATCTTAATCTGGCCTCCCTAACTTTGTCCCCCAAACGTCCAACATGAGCTGTCCCTCTGGTGTACTCGTTCCTAATCCTGTCCAATCTTGTCACTCCCAAAGAGAACCTCAACATCTTCAGCTCTGCTACCTCTAGCTCTGACTCCTGTCTCTTCCTCAGTGACACTGTCTCTAAACCATACAGCATGGCCGGTCTCACCACTGTCCTGTACACCTTCCCCTTGATTCTCGCTGATATTTTCTGATCACACAGAACTCCCGACACCTTTCTCCACCCATTCCAACCTGCCTGCACTCGCTTCTTTACCTCTTTCCCACTCTCTCCATTATTCTGGACTGTTGACCCCAAGTACTTAAACTCCTGTACCTTCTTCACCTCTTCACCCTGTAACCTTACTGTTCCACTTCCCTCCCTTTCATTCACACATATGTACTCAGTCTTACTACGACTGACTTTCATTCCTCTTCTCTCCAGTGCAAACCTCCACCTCTCCAGGTTTTCCTCCACCTGCTCCCTGCTCTCACTACAGATCACAATGTCATCTGCAAACATCATTGTCCAAGGAGACTCCTGTCTGACCTCCTCTGACAACTGGTCCATCACTATAGCAAACAGGAAGGAACTCAGAGCCGATCCCTGATGCAGTCCCACCTCCACTTTGAACTTCTCTGTCTGACCTACAGCACACCTCACCTGTCCTGCTCCTCTCATACATGTCCTGCAACACTCTGACATACCTCTCTGCTACTCCTGACTTTCTGAGTTCACCCCTTCTACTCTTTTTTCCCCTCTCATTTTCCTCATTCATCAGCTCCTCAAAGTACTCCTTCCATCTCCTCGGTACACTCTCCTCACTTGTGAGCACCCTTCCATCTCTATCCTTAATAACTCTAACTTGCTGCACATCCTTCCCATCTCGATCCCTCTGCCTAGCTAACCTGTACAAGTCCTTCTCTCCTTCTCTAGTGTCTAACCTAGTGTACAACTCGTCATATGCCTTCTGCTTGGCCTTAGACACCTCCCTCTTCACTCTGCGCTGTAACTCCTTGTATTCCTGTCTACTCTCTTCAGTCCTGTCCATGTCCCACTTCTTCTTGGCTAACCTCTTCCTCTGGATACTATCCTGAACTTCCTCATTCCACCACCAAGTCTCCTTCTTTCCTCCTTCCAGATGACACACCCAGCACCTTTCTCTCTGTCTCCCTGATTACTTCTGCTGTAGTTTCCCAGTCATCTGGCAGCACTACCTGACCACCCAGAGCCTGCCTCAACTTCTGTCTAAATTGCCCACAACATTCCTCCTTTTTCATCTTCCACCACTTGGTTTTCTTCTCTATCTTTGACCTCTTCGTCTTACAGACCGTCAAAGTCATCCTACACACCACCATCCTATGCTGTCTGGCTACACTCTCTCCCACTGCCACTTTACAGTCACTAATCTCTTTCAGATTGCCTCTTCTACATAGGATGTAGTCTACCTGTGTTCTCCTACCTCCACTCTTGTAAGTCACTCTATGCTCCTCCCTCTTCTGAAAATAAGTGTTAACCACACCCATGTCCATCCTCTTAGCAAAGTCCACTACCATCTGTCCTTCTAGGTTCCTTTCCTTAACTCCAAACTTGCCCATCACCTCCTCATCACCCCCTCACCAACATGTCCATTAAAATCCGCTCCTATCATCACTCTCTCACCCATGGGAATACTCTCCATCACCTCATCTAATTCACTCCAGAATCTCTCTTTCTCATCTAACTCACAACCTACCTGTGGGGCATAACCACTAACAACATTCAACATCACCCCTTCAATCTCTAACTTCAGACTCATCACCCTGTCTGACACTCTCTTCACCTCCAGAACATTTCTCACAAACTCCTCCTTCAGGACCACACCTACACCATTTCTCTTACTATCCACACCATAATAAAACAGCTTGAATCCTGCTCCTATACTACGAGCCTTGCTACCCTTCCACCTGGTCTCCTGTACACAGTATATCCACCTTCCTTCTCTCCATCATATCAGCCAGCTCTCTACCTTTCCCTGTCATAGTACCAACATTCAGAGTTCCTATTCTCAGTCCTACACTCTTACCTTTCCTCTTCTCTCTCTGTCTGTGCACTCTCCACCCTCCTCTACTTCTTCAACCAACTGTAGCCCAATTTCCACCGGCGCCCTGTAGGTGAACGGCGTCGATGGCGGTCGTTGTTAACCCGGGCCTCGACCGATCCGGTATGAAATTCGTACTGACAATTCGCATGGTTAAATTTGGCAATGTTTTACGCCGGATGCCCTTCCTGACGCAACTCTCTCTATTTATCTGGGCTTGGGACCGGCACAGAAGTCACTGGACTGTGACCCCCATGGCTAGATTGTTATTGTATGGATTTATTATTATTATTATTATTATTATTATTATTATTATTATTATTATACTGATTATGCAGACCAACTCCAACTTGCAAAGGTCTAGAGTCTTAAAACTTTGAGGCATCATAGTACTCCATCTACAATGGCGCAAAGTCTCGCGCCCATCTGCCACACGGTGCAGCTACAGTGATCAAAACTACAGCAAAAAATGAACAAAATGACCTTTTTAACTTTTATTGTCATTTCTATTATATGTAGCTGGTGCAGTACACAGTGAAATAAAACAAGGTTTCTCTAGGACCCTGGCGCTACATAAAACACAGAGCTACTTAAAACAACACAGGACTAGATAAACTGGACAGTACTACATCCAGTGCATGTGTCAGTATAAATCAATACAGTTGTACAGTACACCCTTCTGTAAACAGTCAGAGTCTCAAGTAAGTGTTCATGCATGATGCGTCAATGAAGATGACACCATGCCAGAATGAACCTCAGGTTATAGCTATGCCAAACCTTGGCATATTGACACTAAACAGCGTCATGAGATATGAAAAATTGTTATTTTGGCTTATAACTTCTGACTAATTTGTCCTGAAATTCTGGAAGTGTTATCTTTAGGTTCAGTGAAGCGTATGGAGTCGAATGATTTCCGAACGCATTGGAATATCGTTAGGAAACTCGGTGAATGTGAATGAATTTTCTTTAAAGCTCTCCAATTTCAGTGCTTACTCACTTGCTAAATAATACAAGATGCATACACTTAAAGTGCTGAAACCCTGATAACTGCTACTCACAGCTGTATTTGTGATTGCTGTTTTAGTTTTCCAGCAGTTTGATGCATTGAGTGAATTCAGGGCTTCAGGCTACATCTTACATCAGAGTGTCACTTCTTGTACAGAGGTTTTTCAAACACTTCGCACTTCCAGAAATGTTTAGCAAACCCAACCAATTATACATAAATTAGTCGTCAAAATAAGATGATGCAAGATGTAAGAATCGTGATCATTGATTGATCTTTTCTTTTGATGGAATATATGAGTATCCTGTCAAATCAACTTTTTAATCAACTCCACCCACTAATCCATTTCCGATTTTTTTAGCCCTGAATTTAAGGCAGCCAGCAGCAGTGCTGCTAAAGCTATAGCTCATAGTTAGAGACTGTACTCTTGTCTGTATGCTTGTCTTTCTAGTGCACACTGCTGCTCTTTGCTTTACACTAACTTACTCATGCAGCTGTCGTCTTTTTTTTTTTTCTTGAGGTCAGAATGTTGGATCTCTTTCTGCATATTCTGTGCTACAGGATACATGGAGATACCACAATGGCTTCCTGTATGCTTATTGGAGGAATTTTTAAATATGGGCTAAAAAAGGCTAAAAGGCTAAAAAAGGTTCTTTTACTATAATGATGAAGTAATTGACAAGAATCGTTGACTTCAATCCTCAGACTTCTAAAGCCGTCAGCAACATTCAGCATAGTACTCATTTCCAGTATTGCTGACTTGTACATCCGGATATATATCCACAATATTGGTCCTTTCATGGTATCCAGATAAACTCAGGTTCTTCACCTTAAAGCTGTATTATAGAAATTCCCCAGAGGTCAGTTCTTATGCCATGTTCACACAGTGATCCTTCATGTCAGTGTGAGCTCTGCGACATGAGCTCCGGCAACATGAGCAACAGCAACAGTTGGTGACTAGATGTGGGCGTGTCCAGAGACACGACAAAGTTGAGAAAAGTTGAACTTTATGCAAATATGGAGTGACTCGGTGAAGACTGTAGAGCGCACCTGATCTGTGGCAAGGAGCACAAACTGCTTGCCCTTCATCGCATATAATTTGATGCATATATAGACACTGGTAAATTTTATAGAATGTTTCATTTTGGCAGAAGGAAAATTCTGTTGTCAAGCGGAATGCTAGTTGCTCCACCCACTGATAAACGTTATTACTATGGCAACCAGTAGGAGGAATGCCTAGTACAGACTTCATAGTACAGCGACTGGAGACTTGCAGTGAGAAAATCACTGTATGTGTGAACATAGCTTTAATCTAAAAAACTAATCTCAGTGAAGAGATCACATGGTTTTTTTATCACTACTATAACTTTCTTTTCACCCTCCACCTATCAGACCTTGCTCAAATCCCCACTGATATATATACACAGCTGTATTAATATGAAGCAGCAGATCCTACATTCTTTAGAATTTACTCAGGTTCTCATACAAGCTCTGTTTATCTTCAGATTCGATTACCACAAACATTCAAACTCTGTTCATAGCATTTACAGTGATGCCTGACTCATAACCTCCTGAAGTTATAGTCATAACCTCTGCTGCTTCATCTGCTTTGGCTTTGTGAACTCCAGGCCTCTAAATCTCTCCACACCTTGGTTCAGAACTTCACACTTGCTTGCTAACATCAAGACACGGCCTTCATTAAGATCTAAGCATGCTTGGAATGAAAGATCTAGTTGCCCGTAGCCAGAACTTCGGACTGACAGCAAAGATTTGAACGCCATAGCAGCTTTTATTGATCAAGGTGCACTCAAGAGGGCATCAGAATCAGAAAATTTTTTATTACCAGGTACAGCAAAGGGTTCGCGAAGAGCACTTTACAGTACTAGGAATTTGTCTTGGTGTCAGGTGCAAACATATACACAGATAAAATTTTAAAATAATATAATAAATTAAATAAAGCTGTTAACAGCAAGTGACTTACGTGTTGCAATTTACAATGTAAAAGTGTAAGTGAAATTGAAGGAGACTGTCCAAACATATATACAGATAAAGTATGTACACAATCGAGAATGATAATAAATATGTACACAGAAGTTTGAGTGTGCATGAAAAGAAGAGCAATTTAGAATGTAAAGTTGAGTGAAAGTGACTGTCCAAATATGTATATCCAGTATGTACAATCAAGAATGAAATAAATATTGTATACAGAAGTTTGAGTTTGCAGAAGATGTAGTGCAATTTAGAATGTGAAAATGTCATGGTTGTCTGTAAGTTCTGGGGGTAAGTGGGGCACTGTTCAGCAGGCTGACTGCAGTGGGGAAGAAACTGTTCTTGTGGCGTGAGGTCCTGGTCCTGATGGACCGGAGCCTCTTTCCAGAGGGGAGGGACCGAAAGAGTTCATTTCCGGGATGAGAGGGGTCGGCTGCGATCTTGGCTGCACGTCTCCGGGACCTGGAGACGTACAGCTCTTGGAGCGATGGGAGACTGCAGCCAATCACCTTCTCAGCTGAGTGGATGACACACTGCAGTTTAGCTTTGTCCCTGGCTGTAGCTGCAGCAAACCAGACTGTGATGGAGGATGTGAGGATAGATTCGATGATGGCAGTGTAGAAGTTAACCAACATCTTCACAGGGAGGAGAAACTTCTTCAGCTGCCGCAGGAAACACTTCCTCTGCTGAGCCTTCTTGGTGAGAGACCTGACGTTCTGCTCCCACTTGAGCTCCTTGGTGATGGTGGTGCCTAGGAAACGGAAGGACTCATCAGATGTTACTGGAGAGTCACAGAGGATGACAGGGGGGAGGGGGGCTGGGTCCTTTCTGAAGTCCACTATCATCTCCACTGTCTTTAGGGAGTTGAGCTCCAGGTTGTTCATGCTGCACCATGACACCAAACGATCCATCTCACCCCTGTAGGCTGACTCGTCCCCATCAGAGATGAGGCCGATGAGGGTGGTGTCGTCAGCAAACTTCAGGAGTTTGACAGATTGGTGACCAGATGTGCAGCCGTTGGTATAAAGGGAGAATAGCAGAGGAGAAAGGACACAGCCTTGGGGGGATCCAGTGGTGATGTACTGGAGGTCAGAGACATGCGTTCCCACCCTCACGAACTGCCGTCTGTCTGTCAGGAAGTCCGTGATCCAACTGCACATGGAGTCAGGCACATTCAGCTGGAAGAGCTTGTCTCTGAGCAGAGCTGGGACAATCACATTAAAAGCAGAACTAAAGTCCACAAACAGTATCCTGGCATAGGATCCTGGGGAATCCAGATGCTGAAGGATGAAGAGGAGGGCCATGTTCACAGCATCGTCTACAGATCTGTTGGCTCTGTAGGCGAACTGTAGTGGATCCAGGAGAGGGTCTGTAATGTCCTTGAGGTAGGACAACACGAGGCACTCAAAAGACTTCATGACCACAGAAGTCAGGGCGACGGGTCTGTAGTCATTAAGTCCTGTGATCTTTGTCTTTTTGGGGACTGGGACAATGGCTGAGGTCTTGAAGCAGGCTGGCACATGGCAGGTCTCCAGTGAGGTATTAAAAATGTCTGTGAACACTGGGGACAGCTGATTGGCAAGGTGCTTCAGGAGGGAGGGGGAGACGGAGTCCGGGCCTGTAGCTTTGCGGGTGTTCAGACATTTAAACAGTCTATTCACCTCTTCCTCTTTGATGGGGTGGGGGGTGGGATGTCGCTAAGGTGTGGAGCTGTGTGGGTGATACAGGTATGAAAGTGTAGGAGGAGGAGCTACTGCTGATCAATAGCTGGTGGGGGGAGGATTGGAGGGGGTCAGGACTGTTCCATTGTCTTTCAAAGCGGCAGTAGTACTCATTCAGGCTGTTGGACAGTCGCAGGTGGTTCACAGAGTGGGGGGCTCTAGGCTTGTAATTGGTGATCGCTTTAAGCCCTTTCCAGATAGAGGCAGAGTCGTTGGTTTGGAGTTGCTGTTTCATTCTCTCACCATGCTCTGTTTTAGCTCTTCTCACCTCCTCGCTAAATCTGTACTTAGCCTCCTTGTATTTTCCTCCTTGTATTGTCCCCACTTCTGAATGCGGCCTCTTTCTCTGACCTGAGCCGTCCAAGTTTGGCTGTGAACCAGGGTTTGTCATTGTTATAACCCACCCTGGTGCATTTTGGAATGATGCTGTCCTCACAGAAGTAAATGTAGGATGACACAGTGTCTGTGTACTCATCCAGACTGTTGGTGGTAGACCTAAAAACATCCCAGTCTGTACAGTCCAAACACCCCTGAAGTTCCCCCACAGCCTCACTGGTCCACTTCTTTCATGTTCTCACAACAGGTTTGCAGAGTTTTAATTTCTGCCTGTATGCAGGAATCAAATGCACCATGATGTGGTCAGACTGGCCCAGTGCGGCACGAGGGACAGCACGATAAGCACCGCTGATGGTGGTGTAGCAATGGTCCAGTATGTTCCCCTCTCTGGTCGGGCACTTAATAAACTGTTTGTATTTTGGCAGTTAGTGTGAGAGGTTACCTTTTTATTAAAGTCTCCTAGGACAATAACCAAGGCATCCGGGTTTGTCCGTTCCACACTCTGTATCTCGTCAGCCAGCTCGCGCTGCGCTTCGCGCACATTACCTTGCGGCGGGATGTAAACACCGACGAGAATGAATGAGGAGAACTCACGGGGCGAGTAAAAGGGCTTGCAGTTAATGATGAAGGCCTCCAGGTCCGAGGAACAGAGTTTCACATTACTTTCACATCGTTACAGCAACTGTTGTTAATATAAAAACAGATTCCACCACCTTTTGTTTTGCCGGAGAGCTCTGTGTGTCTGTCCGCTCTATAAAGATTAAATCCGCCCAGCTGTAGTGCAGAGTCCGGTATAAGATCACACAGCCACGTTTCCGTGAAGCACAAAACACAAGATGTAGGAAAGTCTTTGTTTTTGTTCATCTGCAGGGTCAGCTCATCCATTTTGTTGCAAAGTGAGCGCACATTAGAGAGTAATATCCCAGGGAGCGCTGTGTTTAATCCACGCCAGCGGAGCCACACGAGCACACCTAAGCGTTTCCCTTTTCTGCGGGACTTCACTTTGTTACGTGCCTCTTTTGATTAAAATCGCCAGTAAATCCACGGTAGAAGCCAGAAAACTCGGAAATAAGTCCACTGGGGTAGTAGCTCTGATGTTCATGAGCTCTTCTCTGGAATAGGAGCCACCAGAACTGTGACACAAAACTGAATAGGAACACAAAACAAGGAAAAGTAGAGCGCACCGAAACACCGTGGCTGCCGTCCGCGGCGCCATCTTGAAGACCATCTGACTCGCATGTAAAGCAACCAAGCAACCAATCAACCAATCGTTTTGTTCAGAGACATCTGACATCGGAGTCATCTGTGTCTAGATATAATACTTTTAGTCTTTATTAATATGGTCTCTGGGAGCTCTAGAAACTAATAAACCGTGTAATAAACTTCACATTAGACCAGATTTACATCATTGGCTAACGATTGTTCCATCTAATTTCAAATAATTGCTAATCATATGAACCTTCAGAGAGTTAGGACCAACTGTAATCGAATAACAGATAAACCTAGACAAATTTTAATATTGTTGACTCTGGAAAATTCACTTCAATTTGCTAAATAAACCCATCAAGTGTGGTGTTAAAAGAAAAAAAAAACTTGCAGAAAGTTTACTGAAAATAGATTACCATCTTAATATGTCCAACATCAACATGGTTTATTGGAAAAGAAGTGAATTTACTTACAGAATACTTTAATAGGAATTCCTGTTTACCTGCTTATTCATGTGATCATCCAGTCAGTCAGTCATGCAGCAGCGGCACAATGCAGGAACTCATGCAGATACACGTCAAGAGCTTCAGTCTCAGCAACTTTGTGGAATTTTTTCAAAACTTGTAGGATTTTCGTTCAGCCTAAAGACAGAATGGTGCAAAGAACAAAAAAACATCCAGGGATCAGCATTTTGCTAGGAAAACCCATTGAGTTCAGAGAAGGATACTCACACTGCATTGGGGGGACACTAAGGCTACAATCATTCTTTACTCTTAAATAATCACTTAACAACCATGGTGAGCAGAACAGCATCTCACAATACACAACACATCGAACCCTGAGGTCAGTGGACCTCAAGAACAATGATCTGAGGCTTTAGTGGACGCTGTTACATTTCTTATCCTAATTGAATAAGTGCAAAAATAAGCACTATTAAAGTGGCCAGTATTGTCTATAGTTGTTCAATTTTAATGGTGTTTTGTGTGTGTATGTGTGTTAAAGGGTTGTGGGATTGTATACTGCCGCACAAGAGAGAGTTGTGAGGACGTCGCACACAGATTGACTAAGCTTGGGATTTTGGCTAGGCCCTACCATGCAGGTAACTCATTCAAAATCTATCCCTGAAGAGATTCCAAACATGTTCTCCACCACACACACTTGTTAAACAGGTAACAAGACCTTATAATGTACATTCTTCTTAAAATAAAGTGTTAATATTTATTCTTTTAAACAAGTAATCTCAGTAATTTGACTAATTTAATTAATAAGATATTTCTTATTATTTACTAGAATTAATCATTTTTATATATTAATTTATTCTAAAAAAATGATATTTTAATATTTTAATGGGGTTCTGTTGTTTCTTGTATGTCCTTGTCTTTAATTAAGTTGTGTGTGTAAATTGTTTCTGAATGACAAACATTGTCATACGGGTTAGGACAAGAGTTTAATTTTTCATTATAACTGGATAAGTAAATAAAAATAAATAAACAAATAAAAGTAATTAATTAATTACTTAATTATTCATTCATTCATTGTCTACTGCTTATCCGATCTATTCTCGGGTCACGGGGAGCCTGTGCCTATCTCAGACGTCATTGGGCATCAAGGCAGGATACACCCTGGACGGAGTGCCAACCCATCGCAGGGCACACACACACTCTCATTCACTCACGCAATCGCACACTACGGACAATTTAGAGATGCCAATCAACCTACAATGCATGTCTTTGGACCGGGGGAGGAAACCGGAGTACCCGGAGGAAACCCCGAGGCACGGGGAGAACATGCAAACTCCACACACACGGCGGAGGCGGGAATCGAACCCCCAACTCTGGGGGTGTGAGGCAAATGTGCTAACCACCAAGCCACCATGCCCCCATAATTACTTAATTAATTAAATAATAATAATAATAAATAAATGAACACAAAGATAACTCCAATACCTACTTAAAAAAAATTCTGCAATATCATACTTGTCTATATGCTCTCAATGTCCATCAATTCCACAAAACAGTCACCATCTAGACTCTGCAAAAAGTCATAGAACACTTTCCAGATGGACCACGTAGCTACGTAATTGCAAATATTTGAAAAAGTGCTTTTGCGGAATTCCAAACCAGTGTGTGTAAATTATGATTCAAAAGATTTACAAAAATTTCTAAAAGTTTGGAATAAAACTGTTCAACTTTTATTCTTTGGTTTCTGTTGCTTTTATTAATGTGTGTATGAGCAGGTCTGAAAGCAGGAGATCGCACTGATTCCCAGGCTGATTGGATGGAGGGAAAAGTGCCTGTTATTGTGGCCACTATCAGCTTCGGGATGGGTGTGGACAAGGCCAACGTGAGGTGAGTGGTGGTGATGATGATGATGATGATGATGATCTTTTTCTATCAGCAACGGATAATTTGGAATACAGTGTAGCTTCTTTCTCACGTTATTGTCTGTGTGATCCTGCTTATAGATATCTGCTGATGTGATGCGTCTTTGTATCTCACAGGTTCGTAGCTCACTGGAACTTGGCTAAGTCCTTGGCCAGTTATTATCAGGAATCGGGACGTGCCGGCCGTGACGGACTTCCCTCTTCTTGCCGCATCTACTACTCTCCCAAAGACAGAGACCAACTCCGATTCCTCATCTGTAAAGAGATCAACCGCAAACAGGCACGTAGGACAGACCACATTACACAGAGACTGGTGAATAGTGTGTTAGAGATTAGATTACATGGTGAAAAGTATGATAACACTCAAGCAGTTTTCTTTCAACTTTCCCAGTCATTTCAATAGTTGGAGGTCATTCAGTGCATGACTTAAGTCAGAGGTGTCCAATCTTATCCACAAAGAGTCGGTGTGGGTACAGGTTTTCATTCCATTCAAGCAGGAGCCACACCTGATTCCACCTGTTTGATCAACCGATCTTGGCTTTCAGTAGGCTCAGGTGTGGCTTCTGCTTGGTTGGTAAGAAAGCTTGCTTAGAAAGCTGTTCATGCTGGTGCAGGGAGCATGATGCTGTGTGTCACTGAATAAGCTCTGACCTGCTCGTCTAGCCATCACAATTAGGCTTTTCAAAGTCGTTCAGATCCTTATGTTTGCCAGCTTCAAAAACATCAATTCTGAGAACTGGCTCTTCACTTGCTGTGTAATATATCTCCACACCTTGACAGGTGCCTCTGTATTGAGATAAACAGTGTCAGTGCGTGTGTGTACACATATGTGCACTGTGTGCACAATTATTAGGCAAGTGAGTATTTTGACCAAATCATCATTTTCATGCATATTTTCCAACTCTAAGCTGTATAAACTTGAATGCATTTAAGCATATCAGGTGATGTGTATTTGTGTAATGAGAGAGGGTGTGGCTTAAGGAGGTCAATACCCTATATCAAGGTGTGCATAATTATTAGGCAGCTTATTTTTCTCAGGCAAAATAGGCCAAAAAAAGAGATTTAACTGATTCTGAAAAGTCAAAAATTGTAAAAAGTCCTTCTTGATCACAGAACCATCAAACGTTTTGTTGCAAATAGTCAGCAGGGTCGCAAGAAACGTGTTAAGAAAAAAAGATGCAAATTAACTGCCAAAGATTTGAGAAGAATCAAATGCGAAGCTACCAGGAACCCATTGTCTTCCAGTGCTGTTATATTCCAGAACCTACTGGCCTAGAAGTGCTCAGAGACATGGCCATGGTAAGGAAAGCTGAAACCCGACCACCACAGAACAAGACACATCAGTTGATCACATCAGAGCATCTCCAAAACTGCAGCTCTTGTGGGGTGTTCCCGGTCTCTATCAGAAGTGGTCCAAGGAAGGAACAGTGGTGAACCGGCGACAGGGTCATGGGTGGCCAAGGCTCATTGATGCATGTGGGGAGTGAAGACTGGCCCGTGGGATCCGATCCAACAGACGAGTTACTGTTGCTCAAATTGCTGAAGAAGTTAAAGCTAGTTCTGATAGAAAGGTGTCAGAATACACAGTGCATGACGGGTCAGGGCTGTTTTAGCAGCAAAAGGGGGACCAGCACAATATTAGGCAGGTGCTCATAATGTTATGCCTCCGGTGTTATTCTCTGAAGAAAGCCAAAACCTCACTTTTTGTCACGCCTCGCCCTGGAGTTAACCGCGAGAGGGAGCTCTCGCCCGCTTTTTGAGATTACTTCCGGGTTGCGCCCCGGGCATAAAAGCGGGGTGCACTTTATGCATGACGCGAAGTATCTTTCATGGGAAGTACCGAGCGTTTTGTTGTTGGATTGCCTACTGTTATTGACCTGGACTGTTTACCGCTTCCCCTTTTGGATTACCTGTGTTGTTTCTGTTTCTGGATTATTGACTTTGACTATTATTGACTATTGATTATTGTTTATGTACTTTTGTTTCTGCCTTTCGATTTTGGAATATACGCTTGGGATTATTGTTAACACGTTGCCGAACTCTGTGCCTGTCCCCGAGCTCCGTCACACTTTTACTTTCTTAAATATTTAGGTTTGAGGTTTTTTAATATTTTCGATTGACCGAGAGCACTGTAGTTGTTCAGTAATAAAATGAATCCTTAAAAATACAACTTGCCTAATAATTGTGCACACAGTGTATGTACAGTTGGGCAAAAAAGTATTTAGTCAGCCACCAATTGTGCAAGTTCTCCCACTTAAAAAGATGAGAGAGGCCTGTAATTTTCATCATAGGTACACTTCAACTATGAGAGACAGAATGAGAAAAAAAAATCCAGAAAATCACATTGTCTGACTTTTAAAGAATTTATTTGCAAGTTATGGTGGAAAATAAGTATTTGGTCAATAACAAAAGTTCATCTCAATACTTTGTTATATACCCTTTGTTGGCAATGACAGAGGTCAAACGTTTTCTGTAAGTCGCCACAAGGTTTTTACACACTGTTGCTGGTAGTTTGGCCCATTCCTCCATGCAGATCTCCTCTAGAGCAGTGATGTTTTGGCGCTGTCGCTGGGCAACACGGATTTTCAACTCCCTCCAAAGATTTTCTATGGGGTTGAGATCTGGAGACTGGCTAGGCCACTCCAGGAACTTGAAATGCTTCTTACGAAGCCACTCCTTCATTTCCCGGGCGGTGTGTTTGGGATCATTGTCATGCTGAAAGACCCAGCCACGTTCCATCTTCAATGCCCTTGCTGATGGAAGGAGGTTTTTACTCAAAATCTCACGATACATGGCCCCATTCATTCTTTCCTTTACACGGATCAGTCGTCCTGGTCCCTTTGCAGAAAAACAGCCCCAAAGCATGATGTTTCCACCCCCATGCTTCACAGTAGGTATGGTGTTCTTTGGATGCAACTCGGCATTCTTTCTCCTCCAAACACGACAAGTTGAGTTTTTACCAAAAAGTTCTATTTTGGTTTCATCTGACCATATGACATTCTCCCAATCCTCTTCTGGATCATCCAAATGCTCTCTAGCAAACTTCAGACAGGCCCGGACATGTACTGGCTTAAGCAGGGGGACACGTCTGGCACTGCCGGATTTGAGTCCCTGGCGGCGTAGTGTGTTACTGATGGTAGCCTTTGTTACTTTGGTCCCAGCTCTCTGCAGGTCATTCACTAGGTCCCCCCGTGTGGTTCTGGGATTTTTGCTCACCGTTCTTGTGATCATTTTGACCCCACGGGGTGAGATCTTGCGTGGAGCCCCAGATCGAGGGAGATTATCAGTGGTCTTGTATGTCTTCCATTTCCTAATAATTGCTCCCACAGTTGGTTTCTTCACACCAAGCTGCTTACCTATTGCAGATTCAGTCTTCCCAGCCTGGTGCAGGTCTACAATTTTGTTTCTGGTGTCCTTTGACAGCTCTTTGGTCTTGGCCATAGTGGAGTTTGGAGTCTGACTGTTTGAGGTTGTGGACAGGTGTCTTTTATACTGATAACGAGTTCAAACAGGTGCCATTAATACAGGTAACGAGTGGAGGGCAGAGGAGCCTCTTAAAGAAGAAGTTACAGGTCTGTGAGAGCCAGAAATCTTGCTTTTTTGTAGGTGACCAAATACTTATTTTCCACCATAATCTGCAAATTAATTCTTTAAAAATCAGACAATGTGATTTTCTGGATTTTTTTTTCTCATTCTGTCTCTCATAGTTGAAGTGTACCTATGATGAAAATTACAGGCCTCTCTCATCTTTTTAAGTGGGAGAACTTGCACAATTGGTGGCTGACTAAATACTTTTTTACCCCACTGTATATCCTTTTATAAGATCTTTTTATTGTCTGAACCAAGGCTATATTCCACTAGCTTATGGGAGTTTAGTGACTCAGTGTATTTATTGTCTGACTGTTAAATCTAGATAATTAAATCTATGTGCTCCTTTACATGCCTATTTTCAGACTCAAAGTGTTTGTTGCTCTTTTACAGCTTAATGTAATTTATAGGATGCATAAAGCCTAATAAGCTTTTCATGCCAGTCCTTTAATGCCTGATTAACAACTTCAGGGGAACAAAGGGTCCTGATATTGTTGTAAACTCATAGTTTGGATGTATTGTTGTGTGTTTTTGAAGTAAAACATAAGAGCTGTTTCTTCCAGGAAAAACGAGGTTCAGAGAAAGAGCAGGACAAAGCACCCCTGCTGGACTTTGAAACCATGGTTTCTTTCTGTGAACAAGAAGGGTAAGATTTCATATAATATACATTTTAAACACAAATACACACTTGAACCATAGCAGTTAATAGATTTGTGTTTATTGAATGTTTTATAGGCTTTAGGTAGATTAACATTAAAGAGAGGAGTATTTTTTATTATAGGTGGTTTACATTAATGGTGCATAAAGGTGCTACATGTAAGATTGAGTGAGTTAAAACTCATAGAAATACTTAACCTTGTGTTTTGTAATCAGTATAAAGACATTCAGGAAACATTCATCAGTAATCCTGACCATACTGATTATATTTTGAAAAAGGTACTTATATTTTGAAAGAGGTATGATTTGTTAGATAATTGTCATTTAAAGTTTAGACGCGAGTGTGTCTCGATCTGATAATGATTTGATAATGATAATGAAATATTATGAATTAACAAAATCTTACTTGTAGCTCTTACCTTGGTACTTTAGTTTAATAATACATTAAAAAAAACAGAATAAATACAGAATTGCATTGGTTCATCCCAATCATTCCTAAGCTCCTTTCATTAAAAAAATGCTCATTTGGTTGACGCTTTAAAGTGACAATTGAAACAAGATCCAACTGAGCTGGTAATGGTTAAAGGTCTTGCTCATGGACCCTGCCGTGGCAGCTTGGTCTTAAATTCTGGAACCATAACCACTGACCCTCAACTTCCTGTTCCAGTTGGCTTGCATAGTTTTGACACAGCTTCCCGGCTTCATTGTTCTCATACATACCTACTAGGTATAACACAGATTACATTTGTGAGATTATTCACAATACGTAAAAGAATAAAAAGCTGCCTTTAGGACATTCTATATACGTTGAAGTTCCATTAGTCGACAGCAGAGGGCTGGACAGATCGTTTCCACACCTCAGACTTTATTTCCTTATTACTTTTTCCTGTGTCACGGATGCAGGCCTTGAAAAGGCCCAGTGCAAAAACTAATTTCCCCAAAGCTTTTGTAGTGAGCTCTCTGCCGCTTCTTTTCTCTTTGTCCCTCTTCCATTGTCTGGTATCTCTCCATGCTTGACCGAACTGTAGAGACGGTTCAGAGGACAGAGTTATTTCTTGAGCCTCGTCCACAGCTACAGCAGCATTGTGCACAAGCAAACACCACCAAGGCCAGAAATGTCACTGAAAAACAATAACATCCACTTTATTAGACATTTTTTTTGTCCCTCAAGTACTCTACAGGTCTTGCAGGCTGTATGTATCAATTCAAAATTTTTCATTTCAAGCAAACTTGGACAACCTGTGCTCCAGCACTTTGGGTGAGAAATTACAAGACACCCACTGAGCCTGTAATTTCTCACCCAGAGTGTTACGGCAGAGAGTGAAAACAGTGAGAATGCATAAATGTGCCGCTCAGTGTCTCTGGCAGTTTCAGGAAATGACATTCTTCCAGGCTGTCAGATTGGCACATCTCAGCCTGTATTGTTCATAGCAATAAAAAGAATTTCTCCTCCTTCTCCTGCTGTTCTGACAGCATAGCGTTCTACTTTGATTGCGTTATATATATATATATATATAGTTTCATCTGCGTGTGTTACTGATCATCAGTGTGGCTCCTCATTTTTTCCATTTTATTTTAATAAACGCTTTTCCATATGTGTGGGAGAAAACTCATAGCACGTCACTTCGGCTGAATCCTGGAAACAACTCCAAACCATAATTGAGTTTTTCAACCAGTACTACACATTAACATCTCTGCTTTTTTAAAGCTTAAAAATATTTTACCAAAATAAAATGTTTTATTTAGAATATGTTGTAACTTTGACATGTAAATATCATGTGACCCACGATACTCCACGACATACACATTTACTTCTTACTACTACTCACTAGTACTAATAGAGGAGCAGCTAATTATTGATTTGTCCCAATATTCAGAGCTATTTCCTATAACCATTAAGACACCATACTTGTTTTTTGTCCACTGTAAAATGGCCATGGAATCTAATGCATCTGTTTGTGATTTAGATGCATGCTGGATTTACAAGCTTAGCTCTAGCCCTGTTTCTCCAAACACATCTTGATGATGTACCACTGGTTCAACCTGGTAGTAAAAATGCTTCAATTTTATAATCTTGCTAGCTATTCACACTGTTTTCATGCAAAGTTGTCAAATAGATGTATACCATGAAAACACAGGCATAGTTCAGTTTATATTCAGATATCAGTTGTCAAAATGTCCTGCGATGCTCCTGCACTTTCACATCATCAAAACATACAAAAGCTTCAAAATTTAAAAGATTGTAACAAGAAGAAATACATACAGTTACAGAACAGCACTGACTGAATAATACTTATTATTATTTTACAGTAAAGAGATGGCAGTGAGGCTTGTGTTTTAAATGCTGACTTTTAGCTCAGGTGATGAGACCGGGACTGATGATGATGATGTTGATGATCAAAGCTATAACTCATTTCGCATTATAAAATTGTAGTTCTAAAATGTAGATGTAATGTTTTTGCATAGGTACAGGAACAGCTGTAGTTTTCAAAACTACATATATAGAATATGTCCAAATTTTGTCTATCCTTAAAAGCTACGCATTTGTCTGGATCTATTCACATCAAAGTTAATTATTCATTTTAACAGTAACTATACATCATTTAAAACTATTAACCAAGCCTTTGTCTAAGCCTTATACTCAATTCACTTTAAACTCAGTACACTCAACTCAGCAGATGCTTTTTTCCTGTTTTTCCTATAAAGAAAGTTTTCATTAAAAGGCTATTTTAAGAATTTTGTCTCTTTTTTTGTTTTACTATTGTTACATCTGTTATTGATTATTAATGACGCATCAATACATACTCTTAACCTTTAACTGTATACCTTTAACAGTATGTTGGCTAAACTGTGATGGTTAGGGTTTGGTACCATGTGTTAAATTATGGATTTTGCAATGAGGTTTTCTCTGGAGTAGATGGAGTAGCAAAATATAAATCTATGCCCACATGAACTTCTTTAGTACACATATACAATATACATTACTTACAAATGAAGAGGAGGAGGATGAGGAAGCCTCCGATCTCGATGGAGTTTGCTTCAGGTAGACTCTGTAGCTTGGTCCAGATGTTTTGGAGGATATCGAGTGCTTCCTGTTTGGCATCCATTCTCCTCTGGTCACAGCTGTCAGTAACAAGTAGTATTTGGAGCAGTGTACAGGCTTCGTTCCTAATCTGGATGGCCTCCTGCCAAATACAGAGTTGACTTTAAAGCCAGAGTCATTTATAGTCTGACCTGACCCTGGAAATTCAGGCTTAACATAGATCTCTCACTCACTGCATAGCACACCTAAATGTCCTTACTCTGATTTGTAACAGACTACAGCTACAAAATCCACTTGGATTGTTGGTTCATGTCGTTTGAACAGACCGAACACACTTCCTACAGAAAATGTGTCTTTTCTGTCTGACTGCAGGCATGTGGTGCCAAACAAGAGAAACTGCTGGTTAAAATGATCTAGGCCTGTCATTCAGTGTGCTTTTTTGGGACTTGTTGTGGAGGAGTGAGTCGGGTGTGTTCTGTAAGGGTGTATATCACAGGGTGGGGTTGCCACAGTGAGCAGAAAGAGGCCTCGGTAGGGGGATACAGCTATTTAATTTAAAAAACCACAGGCATCTAGTTGCTGCTTTTCATCTAAGATGTAGGCTCGAGGATCTTAGTCCTACTCCATATTTAAAACTTGACTATACAAATGATTTTAAAGTCCATCATTACAGTGCAGCTGAATTTGTACTGGTTTAACAACATAGTAGAAGGAGATTAGTACATAAGTCTTGTAAAGACTGTAAGTCTGCAAATATAGCATGCATGTATGTAAACATAGAATGTAAAAATGTAGTATGTAAACATTTAGTTTGTACATATGTAAAAATGTAGTACATTAGCAGTAAATAAGTTAGTTGTATGTAGGTTGTGTGAATGTTTGCTTGTGAACACAATATGTTGGTTAGTATGTAAAATGGAGCATATATAAACATTATGTAAAGTTTTAGCATGGCGGTATGTTACGTTTGTACGCATAAAAATGTGTAAAAAGTTGCAAGTAAACGTAATGTTTTATAAAGGTTTAGTCTGTGAGTACATGTAATATGTAAAGGTTTAGTCTGTAATTATGTAAACAGTATGTAAATTATAATGTATAATTATGTAAAGGTTTAATCAGTGAGTAAACACAGTATGTAAAGGTTTAGTATGTAATTATTTTGAACAGTAGGTACATAGTTTGTAAAGTTTTAGCATGCAAGTATGTAAGCAGTATGTAGGTTTAGTTTGCAAGGATGCAAACGATCTGTAAACAGTTGGTTTGGTCTTTAAGTAAATGTTGTATGTAAAGTTATCGTGTATGTATGCAAGTATGTAAATTTTTAGTATATAAGTATGTAAAGATATAGTATGTACATATGTAAACAGTATGTACTTTTGGTTAGTAAGTATGTAAATGAGTAGCTGGTAAGTACAGGAAATATTACAAGGTTTAAAGGTTTTAGATGTAAGTAAATGTATTATGCAAAGGTTTAGTTTGTAATTATGTAAAGGTATAATACATAAGTATGTAAACAATATGTAAAGTTTTAGTTTGTAAGTATGTAAACAGCATGTAAAAGTATAATACAAAAGTATGTAAAGTTTTAGTATGTAAGTATGTACATGTATGAATAGTATGTACTTTTAACATGCTATGTCAGCAGTATGTTTAGATTGTAAGTACAAAAATAATATGTAAACTAATAATAAAAGTAAGCTTTGTCTGTAAGTTAACATGGCATGTAAAACAGCATGTGAAAGTTTACATTTGTCCATCATGCAGATGTGGTTATGAACAGATAGCGGTCAGCTGACTCTGCCACACAGTTTTGATATTTCTGTTCTCACACCTGGTGCAAGTTTGTTTGTTCTGTTTGCACAGTGGTGCATAGGCATTGGACTTTAGAAGGCACTGCAGCAACACAGTTGGACAGGAATAGTGTAGTGAATTCCTTGCTCGTGGCTTGCAGCAGGTGTTTGAATGCAGTGTGGCTTGTAGAAGGAATTTAGTGCTGGTTTTGACTTTAACCAGTCTTTAAGTAAATGCAAAGATTAGGTGTGACTGACTTTGCGATGGCAGCATTGCCTTAACTAGCCTAACCAGTTTACATTAACAAAACAAGGGATCCTTTCTTACCTGAGGGGAAAGGAATGTGCTGCCCCCTTTTCCACTTGCTTGCTCTAATTCCAGCAGTTTATTTGGGAATTCCACGAGCAGCCTGGCTGACTGTTTAACTCCTCCACTGAGCTGCTGCCTTTTGACTGCCGTCCAGTCTTGTTCCGCTTGTTATGCTTGTCTCAATCCAAGTTTTTTTCCCCCAGTTTGTTGCCTTCTCTTGCTGTACTTGTTCAGTGCAGGCAGTTCTCCAAGTGCTGCTGCTGTCCTGTTGAATGACTAACTACTTAACATGCATGTGGGTTGTATTTCTCAGCTTGTTTTTTTCCCTCGTCATAGCCAGAATCAAGCTTTAGGTCTTCTTTACATTCTCTCCACAAGAGACTGCTTCTCTCTCTCTGTCTTTTTGTCCTCCCTCTCTTTCTCTGTTTACCTCTCTCACCCCCACACACCCCTTTTTGTCTCAACAGGACTGCCTACTTCTCCTCCCCTCCGATCACCCTGGAAACTCTCTTTTTCCTTTTTTTCCCTGTCCTCTAATTCAGAAACTATTCTGGCAGTGTAAGAGTGTAGTTTTTTTCTTCTTCTTCTTTTATTTATTTATTTATTTATTGATTGCAAAAGCCTGCGGTATCTTACACTTTTTGAGACACTGACGTACACGTAGCACCTCAACTAAATTTGTTAGGATTCAGCCTCAGGCCTTCCTTCACCATGTGACTCATTTTTATTCTATCTGTTTTGTTTAAGAGGCTCAACGCTGTTGTGAAAATTTCCTTTTCACTAGTGCACCCTGTGAATCTTGCCATTGTGTAATCAGCAAGTGAACAAAACTGTGACAGAAATATGCACAACTGCTTAACTGGGCTATTTAATAGTGGCTGTGTTCTTGAAGTTGTAGCTGTTTGGTAGAGACGTGGCACACAGAGGTCTTTTGTGGGATTGTTGCGAAGTTCACTGTACACATGCTGTTTTCATCGAGTCCGAGTCCCCCTAAGAACTATCTCAGACACTGGTGTAATCTGAAACCTTCTAGTGTGAGCTATGGAAAGAAATTTCTGTGTGCAAGGATGAGAGAGAGAAAGTGTGTGTGTGTGTGTGTGTGTGTGTGTGTGTGTAGATGTGTATGCTTGGTAGCCTGGTAAACCCTTTTCTACCAGGTTTCTGCAATATCTAATTTTCCCTGTTTTCAATGTTTTGTAGAATTCAGTAATATACTGGCTCACATCCAAAAGTCTAAAAAAAGATAAAGAGCACTTCCATTTGAAGATTGAGGAGTGTGCAGGAAGATGTAATAACATGATCAGTTATGAACTCAGGAGCTGCTTGCCAGCAGTGACAATCATGGGAACTCAGCTGGTTAGTGGCTGCTAGAGTAATAAGATGGTGATGAAGCCTTTATTTGAGACACATGCATTAAAGCACGGTGAAATATTCTTCACATATCTCAGTTTGTTAGAAAGTTGGGGTCAGAGCGCATGGTTGGCAGTGATACAGCGACCCTGGAGCAAAGACATGTAACGGTTTTGCTCAAGCACCAAACAGTGGCAGCTTGTTACCTCAACTTCCTGATCAGTAACCCAGAGCGTTAACTGTTCAGCACCACTGCTCATAACTCAGCTGTTTGGACATCTAGGGGAAGTTTATTCCACCACCAAGGTTCCAGAACAGAGAAATGTCTTGATGTATGCCTCCCTGTCAGAGAGAGCATGGAACATTGCAGGGTGTGATGAGTGCTTTGAGATAAGTGAGCGCTAGTCTGATTTTGGCTTTGCAGGCAAGCATCAGTGTTGTAATGCTGATGTGGGCAGCTACAGGAAACCCATAGAGGGAGTGTAGTAATGTAGTGGTGTGGGACTTCATAAAGTTGAAAACAAAAACAAAAAAGTTGAACAAAAAGGCAGCTGCAGAGGTGGAATGGTGCTCTGAGGCCGACCTGCCGGGGCGAGTTGCAATAGAACTCTGAACATGGGTGATGAACAAACACCTGAGTGGCCTGCGTGGATAGATATTCTCGCATTGTAAAGGAGAAATTATGAGCGTGTAAGAGATTAATGATATGAGGGGAAGAGGACTGCCAAGGTTGCACATAGTGACATAATGTGATCTAATTGGTGTCCAGAGATACCCTCCAGGTAGGAACCAAACCATTGCTATGCTGTGCCATGAATTCCAAGACTAATGAGGATGGACAAGAGGGTCTTGTGGTTGACCGTGTCAAATGCTGCTGAAAGGTGTAGCAGGATGAGGACATCTCAGAAGCATGGAGCTTCTCAGTGACTCCTACAAGAGCAGTCTCTGTTGAATGTGCCACTTTGAAACCAGACTGGTTAGGATCTTAGAGGTAAATGAGAGATAGATAGAAGGCAGTTGATTGTAGACGGTGTATTTGAGGATTTTAGAAAGAAAAGAGAATTGGTTAGATGCTAATGTCTGAGGAATCCAGTGTCTGGGTTTCTTCAGGATGGGAATAAACCTTGCTCTGTGGATTGCATTTGGTATGTGACCAGATGTTATTCATGATAGCAGTGGAAATGAGGATGAGGTATTGTGAGATGGTCTGGAGCATTGCATAAGAAATTGGATCCATTGGGCAGGTGGTGGGATTGCTGGATGAGATGACTTGCAGAACTTGCAGAATGTTGCTGGATTAGAAAATGTGCCAATGAAGAAAAAAGGGAATTCTTTTTGTTTAGTGTCAGAGCTGAATATTAAATATCCAAGGTGTTGACGCTTTTTAAACCCCTGATTATTTCCAGATTTGGAGTGTGGTCTCAGACACCTGTATATATGTGTGTGTGTGCATGTGTGTGTGATTATATTTGTTAATTGAAGTTAGCATAAAAAGTGAAATGAAACAACTTGTGTTCTAAACCTGTATCTGTAAGGGTTAGGGCTTGGGTTGGTATGAGGTTAGGGTTAGATGTGGATGTAGCATTTAGGAGATCTAAATCTTTAATGCTTGGTGTCTGTACAGCTTAATGTCTGTACAGCTGTGATTGCATGCTGCCCGAATCTTGAGATGTTTGAGGTGTTTTTCTTCATGTATATGTTTAACACAAGGCTTTATCTAACTCTTGATGAAGTTTCACAGTGTGTCCAGGCAGTTCAGTGTTTTACTTAGGAGCTAGATCTAATAATAGCACAAGTCATTTGTTTGGCATGTATGGCATGAGTCATGGTGTGTTGGGCAAAAGATCTGTTTAACAATAAGAAATGTGTGCTCTAGTCCAGCCCAAATTGAAGTGTTCACTTATAGAAACAGCCTAGTGGCTTCTTTGTTGTACATTCCCTGAAGGAACCCTTGATGGTTCTACTTGTACAGTGGGGCAAAAAAGTATTTAGTCAGCCACCAATTGTGCAAGTTCTCCCACTTAAAAAGATGAGAGAGGCCTGTAATTTTCATCACAGGTACACTTCAACTATGAGAGACAGAATGAGAAAAAAAAATCCAGAAAATCACATTGTCTGATTTTTAAAGAATTTATTTGCAAGTTCTGGTGGAAAATAAGTATTTGGTCAATAACAAAAGTTTCTCTCAATACTTTGTTATATACCCTTTGTTGGCAATGACAGAGGTCAAACATTTTCTGTAAGTCGCCACAAGGTTTTTACACACTGTTGCTGGTAGTTTGGCCCATTCCTCCATGCAGATCTCCTCTAGAGCAGTGATGTTTTGGGGCTGTCGCTGGGCAACACGGATTTTCAACTCCCTCCAAAGATTTTCTATGGGGTTGAGATCTGGAGACTGGCTAGGCCACTCCAGGACCTTGAAATGCTTCTTACGAAGCCACTCCTTCGTTGCCCGGGTAGTGTGTTTGGGATCATTGTCATGCTGAAAGACCCAGCCACATTTCATCTTCAATGCCCTTGCTGATGGAAGGAGGTTTTTACTCAAAATCTCATGACACATGGCCCCATTCATTCTTTCCTTTACACGAATCAGTCGTTCTGGTCCCTTTGCAGAAAAACAGCCCCAAAGCATGATGTTTCCACCCCCATGCTTCACAGTAGGTATGGTGTTCTTTGGATGCAACTCAGCATTCTTTCTCCTCCAAACACGACAAATTGAGTTTTTACCAAAAAGTTCTATTTTGGTTTCATCTGACCATATGACATTCTCCCAATCCTCTTCTGGATCATCCAAATGCTCTCTAGCAAACTTCAGATGGGCCTAGACATGTACTGGCTTAAGCAGGGGGACACGTCTGGCACTGCAGGATTTGAGTCCCTGGCGGCGTAGTGTGTTACTGATGGTAGCCTTTGTTACTTTGGTCCCAGCTCTCTGCAGGTCATTCACTAGGTCCCCCCGTGTGGTTCTGGGATTTTTGCTCACCGTTCTTGTGATCATTTTGACCCCACAGGGTGAGATCTTGCGTGGAGCCCCAGATTGAGGGAGATTATCAGTGGTCTTGTATGGCTTCCATTTTCTAATAATTGCTCCCACAGTTGATTTCTTCACACCAAGCTGCTTACCTATTGCAGATTCAGTCTTCCCAGCCTGGTGCAGGTCTACAATTTCGTTTCTGGTGTCCTTTGACAGCTCTTTGGTCTTGGCCATAGTGGAGTTTGGAGTCTGACTGTTTGAGGTTGTGGACAGGTGTCTTTTATACTGATAACGAGTTCAAACAGGTGCCATTAATACAGGTAACGAGTGGTGGACAGAGGAGTCTCTTAAAGAAGAAGTTACAAGTCTGTGAGAGCCAGAAATCTTGCTTTTTTGTAGGTGACCAAATACTTATTTTCCACCATAATTTGCAAATAAATTCTTTAAAAATCAGACAATGTGATTTTCTGGATTTTTTTTTCTCATTCTGTCTCTCATAGTTGAAGTGTACCTATGATGAAAATTACAGGCCTCTCTCTTCTTTTTAAGTGGGAGAACTTGCACAATTGGTGGCTGACTAAATACTTTTTTGCCCCACTGTATGTAAAACAATACACATTTACCTGCAACTGTCCAAATTCCAAGAATCTGGCTAAAAACATTTTTACTAACATTGCAGCATCTCATCCTGAGATTGTGACTTAAATCCTTATTCCTGGGTCTGCTTAGCAGTTACATAACCTCTGCAGGTAACAGAAGGTTATTCAGTATGCCAGTATAAAGAATATCCTTTTACAGTGGACTACTGATAATGCTTCTTCTATGAAAGGCTGGCAAAAAAAGTATTAATGGGGTTAATACTCCACCTGTGGAATACCTTATGGGAATGATTATTTTCATGATTATTTTTATGATGAAAAGTCAATCAAAATGCTAAAAAAAATTGTAGTATCCCAGGAATGGAGAATAACTAGGCTTCCATTTCTGGTAGTCTGTAAGATTTAAGCTAAGCAAAATATAACACAAAGTAATAAATACTTTATAATATAGTGTAAGCACAGTATATTAAAAATCATTCTACCTGCTTTTAACTATATAATAGTGAAGAAGTTGCTTTCGGCTGCTCCCTGTTCAGGGGTCGCCACAGCGTACCAACTGGTCCGCACGACAACTTGGCACAGGTTTTACACCAGATGCCCTTCCTGCCGCAACCCTCCCATTTTTCCGGGCTTGGGACCGGCACTGCAACCAGTGGCTGGGGTTGAGGCATTGGCTGGGAATCGAACCCGGGCCTTCCGCATGATAGGCGAGAACCCTACCACTGAGCCACCAATGCCTCAGCCTTTTAACTATATAATAGTCTAGTACTATAATGCCATGACTCTGTTTTGCTGTTTATGTGTGTGCAAGTTTTAGTAATTAAAGTAGTGATGATTTTTTTTATTGTTTAATTATATTGAGATACTATTCAATATATTTGTTTTCTCTGGGTATTTGCTGTGCACTAATGAACTTTCTGGACATCTGTTATGCTAGAAACATGTAACAAATCACCACAATGCATATTTCTCCTTGTCTAAGCCACATAAATCTCTGTTCTGCTTCTCCAGATGCAGACATGCCACCATATCGAAGTTCTTCGGGGACCAGACACCAAACTGTGCCGGCGCTTGCGACTACTGTCGGGATCCTAAACTTGTCCGTGCTCAACTGGAGAGAGCCGCTGCCCTCAGCACGAGGACGGGGCCAGCACAGACCTCTGAGAGCAGGGGACCTTTCGGTTTTGATCGCGAGCTCTACGGAGGAGGGAAGAAAGGCTATGGTTTTGAGAGGTCAGCTGACACACTAAGCATATAAATAATCAGCTGTGTAATACAGCAGGTACTGGTAAAGTTCTTGCCGTAGCAACCAGACACGGAGCAGAAGGTGTGGTGTTTTCCTTTTTCAGCAAGTGTTTTATTCCTGCTATACCACAGCAATTTGGCAAAGCATGACAATTTTGATTAATTAAAGAACGACACATCTTACTTTCTGTCTGTTACAGCTTTAAACTGTTGTTCCCCAGACCTCATTACTTTTCACTTTTGAAGTTAGTAAGACAGAAACATGAAGCTCGTCACATTTGTGAGAAACCCAAATCCTCTGTGCTGAAGACTTTTCCATGGGGGAATGTGTACTGATCATTACAAAGCGCTGACACTGGAGACTCCTTACTAAAAGATATTATGAATAATATTCAGCTGATGTTATGTGAGCATCTACCAGACAGGTTCCTGTGAGCGAGCTGTTACTATAGAAACATATTAGAACTAGTGCATTAAATATATTTAACTCTTGTATTCAGAGTATTTATCATGTGTGTATTTTTGAGGAGTGGGTGATAGGATGCGAGTGTTCAGCAGTTAGAACTGTGTGTGTATGTGCATGAGTTTGTGTGTGTGTGCATGTGTGTGCTCAGGCATGTGTGTGTGTGTGTGAGAGTGTGTGTATACAAACTGTGTTTGCTTTGTGAGATTTGTTTGGGTTAAATCTGACTGATGTCCCCTGCAACGTGTGTGTGTGTGTGTGTGTTCAGGTTCGATGAGGAGTGGGAGGGCGGCGCTGAGGACGACACTGAGAAACGAAAAAAAGAGTTCGGGGATTTGTTCAGGAAACAGATGAGTCTACGGAAGGTAAATTTAGCAATGCACTACTCTCTCTCTCTCTCTCTGTGTCTCTCTCTCTCTCTCTCTCTCTCTCTCTCTCTCTCTCACTACTCCATTCTTTCTCTTTCATTACTTACTACTTCGTCACACATCTGTTTCCCAGCTGTTTTCTAAATACAGGCTTTATGTTTTTTCCATTTGAGTGAGAAAAGCAGAAAGCATGCTGCACCAAAGGGGAAAGTTTGAAACTTCCAGTTGACAAAAAGCCAAACAAATATTAAAGTGGAGTAATCAAAGTGCTGGAGTATCAGGATCATCTCTATTTTCTAGTCTTCATGTTCCTGTCTTCATATTTTTTAGTTGTCTTCTGTTGTTTATTATTGCAGGGATCAGTTGGACCGAAAGAGACATTTACTCCACCAGGTTAGCATTCAAAGTTTTTAAGTTATCCTGAATAGTGTAAAGTGCCATGACTCTGTTAGAGAAGTAAAATTGAGAGGACGTTGTGTAATCCTGGAGGAAGTCCGCTAACAGGATTTCAGTTAGGACCTAGAAGTTGCTTTCGGCTGCTCCCTGTTCAGGGTCCACGCGACAACTTGGCACAGGTTTTACACCGTTTGCCCTTCCTGACCAACCCTCCCATTTTTCCGGGCTTGGGACCGGCACTGCATCCAGTGGCTGGGGTTTGGGCATTGGAATGGTTTAAAAAAACATTGGCATATTTTCTGGACTTTCGGGGAAGATTTTTATATATAATGCTACCACAACGTACACACTTATGTTTTTTCATCTATTATATTTGTCTAATTGGGAACGTTGTGTGAGCAGCACTCTAATAAGTTTGTCAAGTAAATTACCAGATATCATATGAGAGGAAGGAGAAGCAGTGTGTGCTCTCTGCTACAGATCACATGCACTCTACTGTCTTCACTCTCATTGGTAGTCGCTGCACCGAGTCGCTTCATATTTGTTTAAAGTTAAACATTTCTCAACTTTGTTGCATCACTGGACATGCCTGCATCTAGTCTCCAACTGTTACTGTCACTCATTTTGCCAGAGGTCTTCAGCTCTCATTGAAAATAAATGATCTCTGGTTACTGTATGTGTGAACGCAGCATAAATGTTGGACTACAGATGAGATTTTTGAAGGTTGTGATTTTTAAAATCTCGGCACTGCTAAGCACCACTGTGACTCTTTAGCAAGACCCTTAACCTTCAACTGCTCAGCTGTATAAATGAAATAAATCTAATTCAGTTGTTACATTGTGCTTTGCAGACAGAGCAAATGTAAAGGAAAGCTATTACTTTTCCTTTTTTTTTTTCTTGTTGCACTCACTCATTGTGCTGCATGACTGCACAATTTTGCATTTTTCAAGTTGTGCATATTTCTTTTTACAAACTCAAACTTCTTGTAAGTGTTTAATCAGTTACTTGAGATAGGAAAATTTGAATACAATCTAAACCGCCATTTGGGCAGCTGGGTATATGAGCCAAACCAAGTGAATTAAAATAGACTGCTTGGTTTAGCTCTGCCTAAGGCATCTTAAAGGCAGTGGACCGATCACTAACAACTAACGCTAAATAAATATTACTCTTGATGCTTTACTCCGTCGTCTCAAAGTTTAAGAGTACCAAACTTAGTTGAGATATGACTGCAGCTCCAAAAAAGTTAGCTCTGGTTTATTTATGGGGTTTTTTCTGACACATTGTCATGGACACACATTAAATTTGGTATTCTGTTTGGGTTTTTTTCTCCTCCAGATGCTGACTGTCCATTAAAGGAGGCGAGCAGTCAGAGAATCCCAAGACTCACAGTGAAGGTGACGCCTCTGTGGCAGCTGTCACACTACAGCTTTCACTAAGCACATTATCGTATAGACATCTGTCTGAGCCTGAAGCATGGAGAGCAGCAGGGCTTCCACACTGTGTTGCAGGTCACTGAGCAGAGCTGTGTATTCAGTATAGTGCTTTCTATACAGCTAGCTTTCCACTTAACAGCAAATCAGTTCTCTTTCCGCCAAAATGAACCATTCTGGAGGGAGATTTGGCGTTTGTATATAAATAATAATAAAATTCAGCAGTGTATTTAAGCATCATATCATATGAGAAAAAGGAGAAGCAGTGTGTGTCTTCACTCTCATTGGTAGTCGCTGCACCGAGTCACTTGAAGTTGTCATATGAAGTTAAACATTTCTCAGCTTTGTTGAGGCTCTGGGTCGATGACCAGAAGTTTAGGGTTCAAGCCCCAGCACCGCTGAGCTGCCACCGTTGGGCCCTTAAGCAAGGCCCCCAACCCACCCTGCTCCAGGGGTGCTGCATCATGGCTGGCCCTGCACTCTGATCCCAACCCCCCAAGGACAGGATATGTGAAGAAAGAATTTCACTGTGCAGTAATGTATATGTGACAAATAAAGACAAATTCAATCTTATTGAAAATAAATGATCTCCAGTTGGTGTGTGTGTGAATGCAGCATAAATGTTGGACTACAGATAAGGAGGTTGAGTTTAAAATCTCAGCACCGCTAATCACCACAGTGACTCTTCAGCAAAACCACTAACCGTCAACTACTCCGTTGTATAAATGAGATAAATGTCATTTGTTCTGGATAAAGATGTTTCCCAAATGCCATAAAAGTAACTGTACAACAAAGTGAATGTGAATATAGTACAGAATCTATACTATATTATATTAGTGCGTTAATATAAACCTTTGATTGGACTTTCAGTTACAGAGTTGTGTTGTAAACAATGCAGACTTAAAGGATGTACTTAAAATTAGCTACAGCAGTGCAGAGTGTTTTTCTCTGGGAGATTTTATTCCCAGAGGAAATGGATAATCAAAAGGCCAGTCCTAATCAGCATATTATTTTTGAGGATTTCCTTGCGATATGGTTCATTGTCTAAGAGTTTCTTATTAAAGTGAGGATAATGAGCACTAGCCTTCAAGTAAGTGCACTTCTGGACTGCTTGCAATACACAGGTGATGTTAAAAAAACAAAAAAAAACCTAAGCATATTTAAACCTTGCTTAATCAGAGGTGGTGGAAGAATTGGGGATGAACTGCCTCCTAGTGGCAGAACTGTGTGTTGCACGTTCAGAAATATTCTGATCTAGAAATATTTCAACAAATACTGAAACTGAAGCTTAACAAAATGTACTGGATTGAATTTCTTTGAAAAGTGTCAATACCGGGGTGTGTGTGTGTGTGTGTGTGTCTCTCAGGCACGAGAGCACTGTCTGACTCTTCTCCAGGCATCTCTGACTAACCACAGAGGCACAACAGATCATTCAATCAGGTATTGTTTAGAAGTTCTTCTTAATTAGGAAAAAGGAAACAGTACTTATCATGTTCCATCTTTTATCGTCTGCTGTCAAAAGGAGAAAAATGCACCTGTAACAAAATATCGTAAAGCACTTTTTAACCTTTTATAGTTACATTTAGTGCTACAGTGACGTGAATATTCTCATTTTGCTGTCTCTGTGATTTTGATGTGTTTAATTGTCCTTCATGGCAGCACGGTGGCTTAGTGGTTAGCACGTTCGCCTCACACCTCCAGCGTCGTGGGTTCAAGTCTCGCTTCTGCTCACTGTGTGTGGAGTTTGCATGTTCTCCCTGTGCTTGGTGGGTTTCCTCCGGGTGCTCCGGTTTCCTCCCACAGTCCAAAGACATGCTTATAGGCTGATTGGAGTCACTAAATTGTGTGTGTGCCCTGCGATGGGTTGGCACTCTGTCCAGGGTGTATCCTGCCTTGATGCCTGATGACACCTGAGATGGGCACAGGCTCCCTGTGACCCGATGATGGATCGGATAAGCGGTAGAGACAGTGGAATTGTCCTTCATCACAGGATGTCTGTGGAGCCTGAAAAGTCTTAAAAAATCCAAAATCACAATAAAAATTCAGAACGAAAATAATTAAGTTATATATTTCATTTTGATTAAATGTGATCAGACATTTTATTCTAGATTGTTTTTTTTCTTTCACTTTTACAAAGCTATAGATACCTTGTGTATTGTTTAATCTGCTGTCTTTATTTCTAATTCCACTTCCTGTGCAGCTCTGACCCACTTTCCGCGGCGGTGGAAATAGAGCATGAAGTGTTCCGATCTTGCAAGTCGGCAAACCTGTACAAGGCTGCAGTTCTCAAGAGAGTGAGTGTGTTTATGTCTGATTTCTTAAACCGTTTAATTATATGAAACCTCCCATTATACAGAGCTCACGGGTTTACATATGCAAAAATATTCATCATTTGAACAAAAATAAAAGGCATCATAAAAATGGTAGTTTGGTTTACGTTTAGTTCTGCTCTGAAAAAACGATTTCACATAACTGATATGAAATGCATACAGTCATCACAACACAATAATATTTACAGAAATAAATTTACAGAAATAAACCAGTTCAACAGTTTACACACGTTTGATTCTTAAGACTGTGTGCTTACCTGGATGATCAAAGACTGTACTGCCCTTCAGAAGCTACCTACAGTGGGGCAAAAAAGTATTTAGTCAGCCACCAATTGTGCAAGTTCTCCCACTTAAAAAGATGAGAGAGGCCTGTAATTTTCATCATAGGTACACTTCAACTATGAGAGACAGAATGAGAAAAAAAAATCCAGAAAATCACATTGTCTGATTTTTAAAGAATTTATTTGTAAGTTATGGTGGAAAATAAGTATTTGGTCAATAACAAAAGTTCATCTCAATACTTTGTTATATACCCTTTGTTGGCAATGACAGAGGTCAAACGTTTTCTGTAAGTCGCCACAAGGTTTTTACACACTGTTGCTGGTAGTTTGGCCCATTCCTCCATGCAGATCTCCTCTAGAGCAGTGATGTTTTGGGGCTGTCGCTGGGCAACACGGATTTTCAACTCCCTCCAAAGATTTTCTATGGGGTTGAGATCTAGAGACTGGCTAGGCCACTCCAGGACCTTGAAATGCTTCTTACGAAGCCACTCCTTCGTTGCCCGGGCGGTGTGTTTGGGATCATTGTCATGCTGAAAGACCCAGCCACGTTCCATCTTCAATGCCCTTGCTGATGGAAGGAGGTTTTTACTCAAAATCTCACGATACATGGCCCCATTCATTCTTTCCTTTACACGGATCAGTCGTCCTGGTCCCTTTGCAGAAAAACAGCCCCAAAGCATGATGTTTCCACCCCCATGCTTCACAGTAGGTATGGTGTTCTTTGGATGCAACTCGGCATTCTTTCTCCTCCAAACACAACAAGTTGAGTTTTTACCAAAAAGTTCTATTTTGGTTTCATCTGACCATATGACATTCTCCCAATCCTCTTCTGGATCATCCAAATGCTGTCTAGCAAACTTCAGACGGACCCGGACATGTACTGGCTTAAGCAGGGGGACACGTCTGGCACTGCAGGATTTGAGTCCCTGGCGGCGTAGTGTGTTACTGATGGTAGCCTTTGTTACTTTGGTCCCAGCTCTCTGCAGGTCATTCACTAGGTCCCCCCGTGTGGTTCTGGGATTTTTGCTCACCGTTCTTGTGATCATTTTGACCCCACGGGGTGAGATCTTGCGTGGATCCCCAGATCGAGGGAGATTATCAGTGGTCTTGTATGTCTTCCATTTTCTAATAATTGCTCCCACAGTTGATTTCTTCACACCAAGCTGCTTACCTATTGCAGATTCAGTCTTCCCAGCCTGGTGCAGGTCTACAATTTTGTTTCTGGTGTCCTTTGACAGCTCTTTGGTCTTGGCCATAGTGGAGTTTGGAGTCTGACTGTTTGAGGTTGTGGACAGGTGTCTTTTATACTGATAACGAGTTCAAACAGGTGCCATTAATACAGGTAACGAGTGGAGGACAGAGGAGCCTCTTAAAGAAGAAGTTACAGGTCTGTGAGAGCCAGAAATCTTGCTTTTTTGTAGGTGACCAAATACTTATTTTCCACCATAATTTGCAAATAAATTCTTTAAAAATCAGACAATGTGATTTTCTGAATTTTTTTTTCTCATTCTGTCTCTCATAGTTGAAGTGTACCTATGATGAAAATTACATGCCTCTCTCATCTTTTTAAGTGGGAGAACTTGCACAATTGCTGGCTGACTAAATACTTTTTTGCCCCACTGTAACATAGGTGAAGTGATTAACACTGAATCTCTCCTCATCATGGCACCTGTTAGTGGGTGGGATATATTAGGCAGCAGGTGAACATTTTGTCCTCAAAGTTGATGTGTTAGAAGCAGGAAAAATGGCCAAGCGTAAGGATTGGAGTGAGTTTGACAAGGGCCAAGTTGAGATGGCTAGACAAATGGATCAGAGCATCTCCAAAACTGCAGCTCTTGTGGGGAGTTCATGGTCTGTAGTGGTCAGTATCTATCAAAAGCGGTCCAACGACGGAACAGTGGTGAACCGGCGACAGGATCATGGGTGGCCAAGGCTAATTGATGCACGTGGGGAGCAAATAGAAGGCTAAAGGCTGGCCCGTGTGATCCGATCCAACAGACGAGCTACTGTTGCTCAGATTGATAAAAAGTTAATTCTGGTTAACAAAGGTGTCAGAATACACAGTGCATCACAGTTTGTTGCGTATGGGGCTGCATAGCCGCAGACCAGTCAGGGTGCCCATGCTGACCCCTGTGCACAGCTGAAAGTGCCAACAATGGGGATGTGAGCATTAGAACTGGACCACGGAGCAATGGAAGAAGGTGGCCTTGTCTGAAGAATCATGTTTCTTATACATCATATGGCTGGCCGTGTGCGTGTGCTTACCTAGGGAACACATGGCACCAGGATGCACTATGGTAAGAAGGCAAGCCAGCAGAGGCAGTGTCATGCTTTGTGCAATGTTCTGCTGGGAAACCTTGGGTCCTGCCATCCATGTGAATGTTACTTTGACACATACCACCTACCCAAGCAATGTTGCAGACCATGTACACCCTTTCATGGAAACGGTATTCCTTGATGGCTGTGGCCTCTTTCAGCAGGGCAATGTGTCGTGCCACAAAGCAAAAATGGTTCAGGAATGGTTTGCTGAGCACAACAATGAGTTTGAGGTGTTGAATTGGCCTCCAAATTCCCCAGATCTCAATCCAATTGAACATCTGTGGGATGTGCTGGATAAACCAGTTTGATCCATGGAGGCCCCACCTCACAAATTGCAGGACATCTGCCAAATGCCAGAAATGTAAATGTAAATATAGTCCAGTGAATATACATAATAGTCTCCTTGTGACTGAAACTAAGGCTGAATTTTTTAAGTGCATTTTTTTTTTCTTTTTTGGTGTGAGTGAATCTGCTGCAATAGTGATGTTAGAAAAGTCCACAACATTACCAGTACACATTTTTTTACTTCAGTGAATACATACAGTACACAGACATTTAATGAGCTTACTTGTAGGACATCCCTGTATACTGCAGTTCTTATGCACAGCTTTGTAGCATCAGAAGTTCAGTAAAGACCAAATTAACACACATGGATACCGTGTTAGCCAATCAGAAAGGAAGTCCTCTTACTTCAGTGTAACCAAATAGGTATAAACATCACAGAAACATCCAACAGCACGAGCAGAGAGACCTGTGGTGAACAGACTCCTAGTGTCAGCCATTCACAAGATTCTGAAAAAGATTTGCATTAGTATTTTGTCAGAAAATGAAGGAGAGGGGTCTGTGGACTGTTTTGTTAAGTTAGAGTATGTTTGACTGAACATTTTAGGGAGACTGAAATGAGTAACAGGATCTCTTAAAAGTATATAAGTCATAAATAAATGAAGGATTTAATGTACATTATGGATAAAACTGTGATCCTGGGCAGCAGTGGAATGTTACTCCTTTATTGACAGGGTGATTATCCTTAATATATAATCTTCTCTCCAGGTAGCAGAGCTTAAGAAGGGCAACAGTGATACCGTAGCGCCACCTGTGGACGAGGAAGAGGAAGCATGCAGCTCCAGTGTGAATGAAGAGAAAAGGATACAAGAAGAAGCATCCTCCTCCTCTTCTTGCTCATCTGTGCCTGAAGATCAGCTGGGCTTTACATCCGCTTCTCAGATCTATTCAGTAAGAGTAGTGTTTTGTCTTATAGCTCTGTTTCTAAAGGTATTCTATACTGGTCAGAAACACAGCTAGATACAACAACATGCGCACAAAGGACAGAATCAAAGAAAAAACATTTAGTTATTATTAGATACAACAATAAAGCATTCGTTTCTCAGGATCAGTAGAATAGAAAATATATCAAAGAAAACGGGAAGACTTGAGGAATTTGATGAATGTGTGTATGATTTTAGTAAAACAGGAAGAGGCGTGGTCTCCTAGATAACTAATTCACGCCGGCGTGGTGTGATCCGGCCCAATGCAAAGTGGATTATATTCCTCTAATGACTCACATAACGTGTTTTATTCCTCTTGTACCGCAGCAACATGCCGATGATAACACTTATCGGTTTATTAATGAACTACATGTCATGCTTTTAATTATTTATAATAACATTTAACCCTTTTTACCGGTACACTGGTTTTCCAAATAGACTTATCAGACATCTTCAATCAGTATTAAAAAAATGTATTATTTTATCAGTGCAAGTTTGATATAAAATTAGTCTGGACATTGTTAGCTTTCAGTGTGAGTTCCTCTGTTAATAACCTTACACGGAATTTTAGTGGTTAAAGATAACACTTTCAAATTATAGGCGCTTATGAACGAGCACTTGGGGCATCTCAGAGAGCAGAAATGGGTTTGATATCACTATCTAATATTAAGAGATAAACATTTGTGTGAAGCCAACACTGTCCTGACTAATATTATTTCAGACGTCTGGCAGTAAAATAATTCATTTGTTTGTACTGATTGAAAATGTCTGATAAATCGGTTTCCATCCCGCCTGGAGAAAGGAACACCAGTCATACATGGTATGACATGCAGTGAAATGCTGTTTACAAACGTTTTATAAAAAATATAGCAACTAGAATTGGGTTAAAAAGGAGGATTAGTTGGCATTAGGTTGAGCTGTGACAGTGAGTGCGGACAGGGATAATTGAATGGATCGGCATTGTACTGGTAAAAAGGATTAACCATGTAACCTTTCTATGATGGTGTTTTGAAATTATCTCTATGGATAAAAGGGCATGTACGAGCCCTGATCTTCTGCTTTTCTTCACGATCAAGCAAGAAAGTCAGTGTACAGTCTTTGAAATCGGTTAAACTACTAGTAGCTGGTTGATGAGAAGGCAAAGCATAATATCAGCAGTGATAGGAGAGTTCACTGAGACTGAGACAAGCATATACAAGCTTGAAGGATCTCCTAATTCTATAAAGTTTTAGTTTTCTTACTTTGCTCTAATGATGATGCTGATTGATGTGTTTTTTTAAAAAAAAAAAAAAACAACATACCGCACTTAATTGAAATGAATTGAAATTGTTCATTGTATAAAAACAAAGTCACAATTGATGGTCGGATCCACTCTGATCCACTCTCCATTCTCGTAGCTGAAGCGAAAGCGAGTGGGTGCGGGATTCCGCGGCTCCTCCACCCTTTTCCAGTCCGCGTCGGAGTTTTTGAAGACTTCCAAGAACAAGACTCTAACATCAGTGCCCGTGTCTCAAGAATCGGCTCACGATGAAGAGGAGCAGGAAGGAAAGCCTGAGACAAAGAGAAGCAAAACATCTTCATCTGTCTCCTCATCCTCCAGCAGCCCCAGCAAGAGATCAGGCAAAGCCCTGAGTAAGAAACAGCAGAAGTTAGCAGAAGCAGCCAAGAACTCGCACTGTATCTCTCAGTACTTTGGAAAAAAGGTCATGGACGAAACCCCCAAAAATGGCGAGGCTACGGTCTTGGAAGCTGAGGAAGAGATTGTGGAAACTCCACACAACCACAATAGCAATAACACTGAGACTCAACATGAACGTTCCATGGATATGGATATGGAAAGCACTGAAATGAACGCAAGGCCTGTGGAGAAGCAGACTCTGGATGATCTTCCCATGGATATAAGCACTACAGAGGTAGAGACGCCCAGGACTGAGAAGGCCACTCAGGGCTTTGAGGAGAGAACAATGCTGGAGGCTGAAGGGTACGATCACGTTATGCCTCTCATTCTCATTCTCATACTCGGCTGATTTAGTCTTTCTTTGTGATCACGTAGGAGCTGTCTGGAATGTTCTCAGTATGTACTTTGCTCTCCTCTACACTCTCACCATAGGAAGAAGTCAAAGTGTGATGTTGAGGCACAACCAGAAAAGGTAAAATATCACTTCAGCAATAGGTCAGAGTGGAAGATCGAAACGGAGCTTTATTTTTATTTTGAAACTTTTTAGTTCGTGTCCTGGGACAAAATCTTTTCTTTGTTGGTTTATGTAAGGATACATAAAACTTACATAAACCCTTCATGGCAACTGCCAGTATGCTACATAAACACTCATAGCAGCTTATTCCATCAGGTGTCGGCTGTCATGGAGCTTGCATTCGTCATAACATAAAGCCTGAGTTTGTTTTTTTCCTGACATAAGGTTGTGTTATTACATGCAGGGTTACAATCAGAATTTTTATATTCCTGTGAAGCTGCTTTGTGACAATGTCCATTGATAAAACCACAATACAAATAAAAATTTAACTGAAATCAGATCACCATAGCAACAAGTGTCCTTCTAGTATGTCATAGCCACATAAGGTTGTGATAATAATAAACAGCTCTCAGAAATGCATTGCATTATGTAAAAGAAGCCTTTCCTTAAGTGCTGTGTTCATAAGGATACATAAAACCGACATAAGCCTTATATGACGCATCATAACCCTGAATATACACTCATGATGAATCCAAGCTCTATGACAGCTGGTGCCTGCTGTAATAAGCCATTATAACCTAATGCCTGAGACAAGTCACGGGTTTTGTTGGCATGAAGTTGTTACGTTATGACACTTTTTCAGGCTGGGTTCCATTACGTCATCATAGCAATTGACTTTGTAGCTCAGAGTCTTTCTAGTCTGCTTTAGTCATGTGCAAAAGCTTAGTGATTGCAAAGCACTTTCACACTCCTCTTACCCAGAGGTATTGTCATTCTAAACCTTGCTTTTTTTAACCATGGGTTAGAGGAACATTTCACACTTTGTTTAAAAGCTGCATTAGCACCAATTTTTGCCGATTTCTCTGAAGCAGCATTAGCACTACTTTTGCAATGTTTAGAAACCAACATCTTTCCAGAAACATCACAGAGTTAACTGACGTTATTAAGATGATTATGTATGTCAGCCTGGAAAGTCTTAAAACACAACCACAAATCCATGTCACGAAACTCGGGTATTAAGTCAACTTGATACTGACCAAAGAAGTCTTTAAGACAGCTGGCATTTGTTGTAATATGTGTTTATAAATGCTTATGTAGATTTATGGCAGTTACACTATGTTGCTAAAAGTTTTGGGACGTCTGCTTTCACATGCACATGAATGTAATATGGAGTTGGCCCGCCCTTTGCAGCTATAACAGCTTCAACTCTTCTGGGAAGGCTTTCCACAAGGTTTAGGAGTGTGTTTATGGGAATGTTTGACCATTCCTCTAGAAGCGCATTTGTGAGGTCAGGCACTGATGATGGACGAGGAGGTCTGGCTCACAGTCTCCGCTCTAATTCATCCCAAAGATGTTCTATCAGGTTGAGGTCAGGACTCTGTGCAGTTCCTCCACACCAGACTCGCTCATCCATGTCTTTATGGACCTTGCTTTGTGCACTGGTGTGCAGTCATGTTGGAACAGGAAGCAGCCATCCCCAAACTGTTCCCACAAAGTTGGGAGCATGAAATTGTCCAAAATGTCTTGGTATGCTGAAGCATTAAGAGTTCCTTTCACTGGAACTAAGGGGCCAGGCCCAACCCCTGAAAAACAACACCTGAATTCAATGATTTGGTGGGGTGTCCAAAAACTTTTGGCAATATAGTGTATAATGTAATAAAGGGTGTATATATGTCTTATGCAGCCCTTGTTTGAACACAAGTGGGAGTTCCCGCTGTCTTTTTTTTCGCAAATTTGGAATAGAAGTAAATAGAAAAGTTCATGTAGTAAATTATAAAACTGTGTTAAAACTATATAGTTATATAGAAAAAATAAATAAATAATATATATATATATATATATATATATATATATATATATATATATATATATATAAACTTTTTATGTATGACTGAAAAATGTCTATCTGACATGGTGTGTAATCTTCTTGCCTTAAAGCCCTGTTTGGACACAGAGTCATGCTCTCAACCCTCCACCAAACACACCCGTCCACCCGACAGCAAGCGCAGGGTGACCTTTGACCCTGTGGTGCAAGAGAGAAAGATGGAGGCAGACAGAGATGCCAATCACGTGTCACTCCAGCCTGTGACTCTGAAAGAAGCAGCAGATATTGTTGTGAGAATCTTGGATCCTTTCTACAAAAAGGGCAAATTTGCTACAAAGGTGAGTCTCTTTATACATTTCTATATTTAGAGGCAGAAAAGGGCATCAAATGAAAGGCTCAGGATTTTTCTTTTGTCTCTAGGACCTGTTCAAGTCATTTGCACGCTTCCTGTCTCATCTGCTTGTAGAAGGAAAAGCGAAGGATCGAGTCAAAGGTGAGATGCCGTTAAATGCACAAATGGCAAGAGAAGGAGAAAAATGTCATTATCCATGGTTTCCTCTCAATCTTTTTAAACAATAACTCTGTTTACATTATTTCAGAGAGACATTTTTATATAGATAAAAAATCCTTCAAATGAAATGTCATTTTAATGTGAAATTAATTGTAATTTATTGCAAATTCTTGTTTTTAGGGGAAAAGATTTTACTTCCTGTAATAATAATAATATGCCTATGATACTTGGCCTTGTTTTTGCCGTTAGTGGGTCAGGGGTGAAGATTGAAGACATCATGAAATTTCTGACCATCAAAAAACTTAGACCTGGCTACATCTGACCAGAGGGTCTGGCCTGGCCATGGATGGATGGACCTTTCACGAGGATAGCATCCACCTCAGTGTCTATATTTATAAACTCATAAAAATGGCATAGATTCAATTGTAAATTGTAAACGAGAGAATAGAAAGAAGGTTAAAATCCTCCTGAAAGTTGTCAGAGTTCCCTCTGTGTGTCTCCAGCTCTGTTAAACATTACAGGCTCCGTGCTGGTATTCTATACAGGCGAATCTTCAGCAACTTATTGTAGCAAAATATTAGGAACATTTTTAATAATTGAAAAATATTGTTTAAATAAAATTCACAAGTGCATATTTAATTAAGAAAATAAAATGTAAAAATGTTTTTTTGTTGAAAAAAACAACAAACAGTTGAACATATGTGTGCTTATGTTTCTTGCTTGTTTGTTTCCTCAGTGAAAATGGAGGCGAAGAGCTTAATTAAGCGGCTCTTCAGCAGCATCCAGCGCTGCGAAAACCAGACGGACTGGAAACACCTGCAAGACGCAGCCAAACCCAGTGCAGCAAACAGAACTGCAGCACAGGAGGACAGATAGAGCTTCCTGAATTATGCTACCCCCAATAGCACCCCACCAACCCCCAGACCAGCCCCAAACCTCACCACCAACCCCCATACAACCCCAATACCTCCAACCAACCCCTAGACCACCCCCAAACCCCATCACCACTGCTATATAACCCCAGTACCCCCCCAACAACCCCCAGACCACCCCCAAACCCCATCACCACTGCTATATAACCCCAGTACCTCCCCCCAAACAACCTCCAGACCACCCCTAAACCCCACCTCAGATGCTTCTTGGTAAAGCTACCCCTCTCTCAGGGACTGGATGTGCATATCAGAGACTGCCTTATATGAACGCAACATTGTTCAGCAACTGGCCCTCGTTTGCTTCCACTAGTGCACTTTAATGGCAGGTGCTAAGAATTGATTTTTTTTTTTTTATTCATTACTGTGATGTAGCTTTAGCTCCTAGCTGCTACTTTAGATGCTGCTAAGTATGGGGGAATTTCTGAATGACATTCAGACATTTTACAACGGTTATACCAAAAAAAAACAAAGCAAAAAATTAAACAGTTCTGTTTACGCAACTCCTAATTTATTTGGTTTTCTTTGTTTCAGGTAAAATGGGTATTGTTTATTTTTTTATGTGGTCACTCGTTATAAAGGGAACAGACCTGAAGCCTGATTGACTTCCATGTAAAACACTAAATAAATAATATGTAGTTCCAATAATATGTAATGTAGTTCCAATGAGCTACAATGAACTTTACAGTGTGACTGTTATGACTTGTAATGTACATTTACACTCATCATGCACTCTCTACACTCGAGTCATTCAGTCATCCAGTTATGTGGCAGCAGCACAAAGCATCAAATCATGCAGGTTAAAAGCTTCTGTCAATTTTCACATCAGCATGGGGAATTAACATGATCTCACTAGCTGTTGTTGGTGCTGTTCTGGGATTTTTACACACAGGTAGAGATGATGCAGTATAGTGTGTCGGAAAAAAACGTCCAGTGAGTGATACTCATGATGCTGAGATGATGATAGAGATCAGGGAGAATGTTCAGACTGATTATTATTTTGCTAACAGTAACCACTCTTTTCAACCGTAGTGAGCAGAAAAGCATCTGAGAACATGCTGAACCTTGATGTGATCAGGTTCCATCCCTATTAGCCAAACAGTTTTCTGTGGCTACAGTGGGCACAGACACCGAAGCTTGGTAGTTTCTGTAATTTTCAACTGTCCAGTGTGTGTACACTGTTACCTCAGTTTGACCTGTTTACATGTTTTTAACTATACCATTGCTGCCACGTGATGGTCTGATTTGATAGTTGCATAAATGGTGAATCAAGAGGTGGCCAATCTTCTGAAGCAGAAAGGGCCGGTGTGAGTGCAGGCTTTCATTTCAACTAAGCAGAAGTATTACCTGAATCTACTGAAAGCCAAGATCAATTCATTACACAGGTGGAATCAGGTGTGGTTCCTGCTTGATTGGAGTGAAAACCTAAACAGCTGCTGGCCCTTTCTGGATAAAGCTGGATCTGGAGAGTACTACAGGGCCTGAAGGAAATCCTCAGCCACATGAATAACCTGAGCTCAAGCTGAAACCTTGACCCCTTTGAGCTGCACCGAACTTATGACCCACTGTGAGTTTTTAATCAGCACAAAAGCAAGTGGTTTGAGCATAAGTAACTTTATTCAGACTTGTTATTCACAGAAAGTGCATTTTTATGTCTGGAATACTATTTCACAAATCACAGATACATAATTATTCGTTAAGTACATGAAAGTGCGCAGATTGCTTTCTAATAAGGTGCAGGTAGTACTACAGCAAGTACAACAGAAGCAGCAGCAGCAACATACTTTTACTGAGTGGTCAGAGCTATATAGAGCATAATAGAGCTAAGGATTTCTGTCAATCACTAGTGACCACTTGTTACCCATCCATTGAATATTGTCGGGGGAGGGGGATGATAGAGGGGGTGCCGATAATTTAGAAAACTCTGGCTCAGGTTTGGATTGAAGACCCTCAGCCCCACAGGCACAGGCAGTTACCCCTGTCCCCAGGGGATCTGATCACCAGGTCACTGACAATCTCAACCGTGCCGAAGAGCGGAAAGAGCTTCTCGTCAAAACGCTCGTTGTACGTGTAGATGTGTGAGCGGCGCTCGGCATCATAGAAGGACAGCTGGCCATGCTCGTAATCCAGGTAGACTCCAACCCTGCGTGGGATGAGAGACTCTGGGAGTGCTGTGAAGGGCACGGTGAGCGCCTTCAGCTCAATGCCTCGCTCCAGCCTCAGGGTCAGGTAACCCGTGTTGGTGTTGAGCGACTTGAAGCCCTTGCGCAAAGCGGACTCTTTAGCTACACCCAGCCTCCAGTCCATCTCTCCCACGTTGACTTCCCAGTAGCGGCGGCCCATGCCGAAGCCCTCGGTGCCCATGGTGCACCACCAGCCATCGAAGCGCTGGTGGTAATTAGGAACATCTTGGCGATCGAAGCCACAGCGCATGCGCTTCTTGTCAGCTGAAATCAGAAGATCCGGGTTCGCTGTGTCCAGGTCCAGGGTCACCTCCACTGTGGTAGATGCGACACACTTGTATAAATTATTCAAATTTGTTAAACAGATCTGTATATGCATTATGAATATGTCGATAACTAACCTGCAGCATCGCAGATCCAATCCCAAACTGACATGAGGGGGGAAAAAAATAGTCATGAGTTGTCTCATAGCTAAATCAACCACATTCATAAAGCTACGTTCACACATGCAGAGATTTTATTGATTTAAGTCACCACTTGCAGTACTATGAAGTTGTCAGTAGGCGATTCTACTACTGGTTGCCATAGTAACAACGTTTATCAGTGGGTGGTGCAACTAGCAGTCCATATCAGTTTTACTGCTGTTAAATTCTGAAAGGAGATTTGGCGTGAAGGAGAAGCAGTCTTTGCAATGAATCATGTGCGTTTTACTGTCTTCACACCCATCGGTAATCGCAGCACCAGGTCAATTCATATTTACATAAAGTTCAGCTATTCTGCACTTTGTCATGTCACTGGACACGCCCGTATCTGGCCGCCAGAAGTCGGCAGCTTTCTGTGAAAACGAATGATCTTCTGACGATTTGTTGCTATGAGTTGCTGCATGTGTGAACGCAGAAAAGAAAGGTGAAAAGGTATTATGACTTACCACTCTGAGGAATATAAGGAGTAGCACCTGAAAGTCAAAAGAAAATTAGTTCAGAACTAGTGACAATACACACAGCCTGTGTAGTGCACCTAGTAGTGCATTTGGAGATAGTAGACTTGATCCTTTTGAATCATTTGCTGTTTGGTCTGGTTTAGTTTCCCCACTGCAAATAATTAAACAAAGCTAAAGAATGATGGCTAGGGGCATTGTTGGCTCAGTGGTAGGTTTCTCGCCTATCATGCGGAAGGCCCGGGTTCGAACCCCAGCCACTGGATGCAGTGCCAGTCCCAAGCCCGGAAAAATGGGAGGGTTGCGTCAGGAAGGGCATCCGGCGTAAAACATTTGCCAGGTTGTGGCGACCCCGAACAGGGAGCAGCCGAAAGCTCTACTACTAAAGAATGATGGCTGAGAGGTGCGTACAGCTACAACTGTACTCAAAAAAGTTGAACAAATCTTTTGGCATATGTCTGTACAGAGAACACAGAGCTGACGCTCAATAAATTACTAGAGAATTATATAAATGACTAGTTTAAAACATTTTGCATCCTGTATTCAGTATTTTTTTTCCCTTTTTGTTTCTCAGGCCACAGATTTGTCTCATATCCAATTATATACAGTATATAACATGCAGAGAATTGAAAACCCAGCCTACTCCCCCACAGACTGTGCAAATAAATAAACTAAAAAATGAATAAGATATAGACTATTTGTTCAGAATGTGCAAATAGTGATATATAAAATGTGCAGTGTGTTACGTTTAATAACAGTACAAACTGCAGTGTGTGTTGTCGTCATTGGAGTGCAGAGAGACGAATAAGGGATTTGTATAATGAAGAAGCCCCTCCTGAGCCTCAGTTTCAGACTACAGAAACACTTGCCTGAGTGCGACAGACAAAATATGCAGAAAACAACATTTCTGCTGCATTACTGCTCTGCGCTTTGGTTCAGTCTGCCTCCCGAAACAGAAACCAACAGGACGTTTGGTCACTTTTAGCAGTTCTGAGTCGAAACTCTCTCACTGCGGTCAAACTCGGGCTGTTTCAGTTCACACTGACATGCAGTGCACCAAAGTGCACAATCAAATACAAGGACTAAGGTTATGAAGAAGACTTACCGATTTTCTGACTCTTCTGCTTCCAGATGAGCCACTGCTGTGGAATAGTCTCCTGCAATGTACACACTTCAATCACCAACCACTTTCAAACGTCTTAAGTCTTCTTGAGCTCTCGAGACCTTTTGCTGCTCACCTTGTCCAGTTCCTTTGTCAGTAGAGTCCAGAAGATCAGCTCCATGGCAGTCTGCAGAGTTGGAACACGGCCTCGCCGCCACTGCTTCTCCAGATCCTCCAGCACCGTCACCACCTGCTCACCGGGCCACACGCTCTGCTGCAGAGGGCAAAAGAGAGAAGAAGCGTGTCTACTGACCTGCAGCTACTACACCAGAAGAATGCCTTCAAAACATGTGAAGACATTTCAAGGGTTCTTGTGCTTGGCTAGGATTTTCAAAGCTTGGATGGATTGTTAGAGTGATGCAGTGGGAATGTTTGGGGGGGAGGGGGAGGGGGGGTATTTAACCCCGGTGTTTACTTGTGTTTACCTCCGGATGGGCCCTCAGATCCTTGATCCAGGTCATTATGAGCCTTTTGGCACTCTCTATATCCTGCTCGCTGCTCAAAGCCAGCTCCTTCCAGTCACTCTTCTCGGGCCAGCCATCAGTCTGCAGTGGCCTTTTCTGCCAAAGCACAACAAAGTAGTCAAATTCTTTATATAATGATCACATACAGTCAATACTTTGTTCCCATTTTCATACACACAATGGTGAAACTTATAATAATCATTGCTAAATTGAGTCAATATTAACACTGTTAGAAATACTAAAGTGTTACCTTTTGAATAAATACACCACAACAATTCAATGCCTTGTGTATGAGGTGATTAGATATTTCAAATACATACGATTATTTCCTTTTGAAATAATTACAGTCTAAAAACAAGTGTTAGTGTTTGGGTTTTTTTTAGCTTTTCATATATACAGGTCTTAGCAGCAGTGAAGTCTTTTACACCTTACTGTAGTTCAAACACATAAACCGATCAGCCATAACATTAAAACCACCTTCTACCTTAAAGGACACCTTCTTCCATTGCTCTGTGGTCCAGTTGTGATACTCACATGCACATTGTTAGTGCTTTTGGTGGTGGACAGTGGTCAGCATGGGCACTCTGACTGTTCTGCAGCTATGCAGCACCCATACACAGCAAGCTGCAATGTACTGTGTGTTCTCACACTTATCACAGCCAGCTTGAACTTTTTCAACAATTAGTGCTATAGTAGCTCTTCTGTGGGATCAGACCAGATGGGCAAGTCTGAACCTTGGGAGCCTGTGACCCTGTTGCTGGTTCAGTAGTTGCCCTTCTTTGTAACCACTACATACTGGGAACACTCAACAAGACCTGCTATTTTGGAGATGCTCTGATCCAGTCGTCTAGCCATCACAATTCTGGCCTTGTCAAAGTCGCTCAGATTCTTACTCTTGCCCATTTTTCTTGCTTCCAACACATCAGCTTTGAGAACTGACTGTTCACTTGCTTCCTAATATATACAACCCCTTAACAGGTGCCACTGTTTTACATGATAATTTTATTCACTTCACCTGTCAGTGGTTTGAATGTTACGGCTGATCGATGTATATGCACAGTAAGATGGATAGTTTAGTGCAGTAGAAGGCAACTTCATATTACTTTTTGTGTTAGTGTGTTTGATTTTCATAAAGTTTCACCTCATTTTTTTGAATGTGACATACAGGGCCTTCCAGAATTAATGGCACCCTTTATAAAATGAGAAAAAAAACTTTATTGTATCAAATAAACATTTCACACAATAAATGTAAATATTCTAGAGACAGATGGTTGCTGCTCTGCACAAATCAGGTAATCGATATACAAAATACACAGATAGAAATTCCATTACGCACAATTAGGTGCATAGGTTTCACATGTCAGTTTTGGAAATTTGCCTGGAGCGCACGGTCACTCCACACAGTGAAGAGGACAGTACAGCATGGAGGGAACACGTTTTTGTTAAACTTGCCAGTTTAGTGAAATCATCAGTTAAACACCATTTTTATTACCATTTTCTGCACATAACATGCATGTTTGCAATTACATACACTATACAGCCAAAAGTATGTGGAAACCTGATCATCCCATCCATAACAATGGACACTGCCACAAAGCAGCTTTAAAGAAGTAGATACTTTCAGGATAAAGTTTTATCCCTAATGAAGAAGCCAGAGGCATGAATCCAGAGCCTATATAAAGCATGTCTAGATAAATTTCTCTTCACTGAAACTTAGAGGCCCAAACCTGTTCCCTCAGGACGATTCCCCTGTGCACAAAGCAAGCTCCATAAAGAGTCAAGGTTGATGTGGAAGAATCTGAGTGTCCTGCACAGAGCCCTGACCTCAACCCCACTGAACAGCTTTAGGATAAACTAGAACACTGACTGTAACCCAAGGCTCCTTGCCCAACACTCAGGAATGCTCTTGTGACTGAATGAACACAAATCCTTATCAAAATCTAGTGGAAAGCCTTCCCTGAAGAGCTGAGGTTAGTTAGTAAACAGGGAAGAAATCTGGAACGGGATGTTCAACATGCACATACGGCTGTGATGGTCAGTTGTCCATAGACATTTGGCTGTAGAGTGTATATAATGCACAAAAAGTCCATTAATATGTAATATGGTTTGTAATCCTTTACCTTGCTCTCCAGCAGAAATGCCCACTCCAGAATAAAAGCCCTACAGGACAATGTAGGCCAAACATCCTCACAGCTGGTGATGTGCTCCAGCACCTCAGACATCTACATCCATCCAGAGACGGGATAGAATCATTAATAACAGTCTCTACACATGTTCCTCTGAAAGATAATTCTTATTCTCAATACGCATTATAACCTTGGACCAGTGTGTAGATAATGAATTTGTTATTGATATTATTCTACCTGGCAGACTCTGCTCAGGTCCTTGGCCAGGTTCATGATAAATTCTTGGCTCTCATCCAAAGGCTCTCTCTCCTCATCTTTTGCCTTCTTGCGAGACTCCTGTACACAAAAAATACATGGGTTATGGCTAGTGAGAAAGACCCAGAGTTAGTATTAAAGAATAAACAATATGATCTTGCTAAGCATTGGGGAATGATTTATTCAGAGAAGGAAAAACAATAAGGACAACAGTTCAGAGCCTCGTTTGTAATTCAGCTCATACTTTAACCTTCAGCCTTTCCTATTATTGCTTAGCCTGCTTGATTCACAGCTAGTGCACTGGGTAACCATGACCAGTCAAAAGAACCATGAATCAACCAAGAAACACAGAAAAAGTACGATTATCTTGTGTTGTTTACTCACTGAATTCCATTGTCACATAATTCACACTGCATTTTCCTTGACCCTTGCATCATAAGCTTGCATAATTATGTCATAAACCTCTCCTAAAGCAATGACTGCTTATGTCTAATGCAAGTTTTTGCTAAAATGTGTAATATCATATCAAGCCCTTTAATGATTCTACAATAGACTTTGCCATGATGAAACCTTTTATGAGAATTATGTGCTTCCTAACAGCACTTACGACGTAGGAATCATAACATGGCAATTGCCATAACACACTTATGACGCATGATTCATAGTAAAGTACCGAAACTCTTCAGCTTCACCTTAAACTTGACTGTGAAGTTCTTGGCCGGCTCGACGAGGAACTGGAGACAGTGTATCATCTTGGCACTGAAATCACCTAAAAATGATGAAACCCATTCGTTATTATCATCGCCACATGTTAGCAGTGCAGATTAAAAAGTCACCTACAAGGTGATGCTGGGGTTAGTTTGTACATTACAAGACAAAATGATTTCAACCCTGTTAGACTGAAACATAAGATTATTTTGGATTCAATGTACTAATCTATGGAGCCGTTTCTCTGTATTATTTGGATTTTAGAATGATTGGCCAGGGTTCCACCCAGAAACAGGCCAATAGAAAACAGGTCATTAAAAGGTTGCAATGATTTCCATCATTTAGCTCAAGGACAATTTAGAGATTTGGCTCAATCATTAAGCACAAAACATTTCCACAGAAAACAGACTCGCCAAGCATGACTGCATGTCAGAACCAAAACAATTGTAACATCTGAACGACTCGGAGTATTAAAAACAAAAGTCCATTTGATGCATTTGAAGATCATCTAAGCCATGTTTGATGAAGCTTCTATAAAATGTGTGAAAAATGTGTTTAATATATTATGCTAATTTGTTCAATATCTCGACGGTTGCACTAAACAATTCAAACTGTAATTTATATTTGGACAAAGATATAGAATCAAGATAAAGAAGTAAGTAGTTTAACTTGAGAAATAAATAAGACATATTCCTGTTTTTAGACTAAAAAGCCTGTTGAAACCTGATTCATCATTACTTGCCATGTTTTTCAACTAATCAAATCAAGCATAACAAATCCATTACAGATTAGCATGTGGGTGTTTTTTTTTTGTTTTGTTTTGTTTTTTATAGAAAACTCAACTCAGTTATTCAAGTTCTAGCACCACTATTGGGTTGCTTATGACAAAATTGGTAGGCCTCCCTAAAATCATGTACTGTACAATATTATGAAATTCGGGGTCAATAGGCAAAAGCATTTTGGAGATTTGGCCTCAGAGCAGATTGATGGATAAATGCAAAATGCATATACATACAGTGCCTATAGTGCCAACAACTTTTGCATTAGTCAGGTCTCTGTCCTGGTCTGTACAATCTATGTTAGTAAATTAATTATATGTAGCTGTGATCTACAGGGTCCAATCAATCCTCATAATTACTGCCAATTCTTTCCAAGATACATAACCATAAAGAGCCTATGCATGAACTGTGCTACTTGTTTAAAATGCATGTTAAATGCTGATTGGCTAATTGCACTGGATACTAGTAAGTAAGTCCCTCCTTGAATCTACCATTTGGGTTTCTTAAAAGTAGCTTAATGTGAACCTTGTTAGAAGTTGCTTTCGGCTGCTCCCTGTTCGGGGTCGCCACAGCGGACCAACTGGTCCGCACAACAACTTGGCACAGGTTTTACGCCGGATGCCCTTCCTGACGCAACCCTGCCATTTTTCCGGGCTTGGGACCGGCATTGCATCCAATGGCTGGGGTTGAGGCATTGGCTGGGGTTGAGGCATTGGCTGGAATCGAACCCGGGCCTTCCGCATGATAGGCGAGCAACCTACCACTGAGCCACCAATGCCTCCAATGTGAACCTTGTTAAATGCCTGCTAAAACCTGTTTGGCTGACACAGCCATGTTTTTTCAGTAATTAGGGATATTAGCGCCTAGATGCACCCTACCAAATTCCAGCATGATCAGCCTTGGCTCCACCTACTTGATTGATGTGATGTGATTGAGAAATGATTGATGTGTGGCAGATATTTTGTTTAGAAATATCAACATGTTTTTGATAACTTTCACACTCTCCCTAGTAGTTTGACATCAGTACTTAGAAAACTGGCCCAAAATCCGAGGATTGGTTACAAAAGTAGTTTTTGCATATTATGCAAATTATCATACATTTGAGTGGGTGTGGCTAAATGGTCCAAAAGGCAATTATCTATAGATATGATGAATAGCCGAAAAAAGCGAGCTGAAATGTTAACCCTGTCAAATGCTTGCTGAAGTCTGATTGTCTGATCACAACCATGTCTTTTTAGTTAATTAGGTTACCTAAAAGCCACAAACAGATTAGCACACAGACACACCGTACCAAAATTTGAGCTCGATCAGTTCCTGAGATACAGTTATCTGATGTTAGCCCCACCCCTATGTATAACCACACCCCTAACTGTATACACATATGCCCTCAGAATCTCCTCTTGTGTATGCCTTTCTAGTTTTGTTTTGTATCCATGCAAGCACTCATGAGTATTTGAGTAAACGAGGCTCTGCCTCATAAGTGGTGATCATATTGTTTAATTATATTGATAATTACTGTGTTTCACACTTTGCTGAGTAGTTAGACACCAAAGGCCAAAAATCTTAGGATTAGTGGGTATTGCACATTATACAAATTAGCAGGTGTAATGATGAGAACACTTGCGGTCCAGATGCTTGAACCCCTAATTAATGCTCAACTTGTATTTGACCTATAAGTAATAAATGAATTCCATGGAGTGGAATTTGAAGAGAAATAAGGTAGAAGGTACTGCTCATAACCAATTGCTAAGTTTTATAATAATAGCTTTTAACATTTTACTTCTGCAGTAAGTCCTACACCATTCTACTTATTTGTGTGTCTGGGTAGACGTGTAGAACTGTAGCATAAGAATTTCACTTTATACACCCTTTATGCACATGACAATAAACTTGGAAATTAGAGGTGTGCATTGATACTGGAATCCTGCAGCATGCAACACAAAAGTCATGTGAGTGGGTGGTTTGTACTTTCAAGACCATGGGAGCGACAGTCAAATATGAAGCTCATGGGACAAAAAAATAGAAAGAAAGGAAAAGAAAAAAGAACCCTTTCTCAACATGAAACCATAGTGGATACTCTAGTGGTGCTGGTGATGTGCAACTCATTTAAATTCATCATTCATTCATTTCTGCACAGCTTGCGTCGATTGATACAAATTTAAAGCTGTCTGTAGAGTGCAATGGATTCCCTTGGGAAAACAGTCCTGCACACAGCTCTACAGCACAGCCTACTCACAGTCTCAGGACAGTAGTGCCTGCATAACATGAATGATAATGCAACATTATCGTTTACTTTTATCTGTCATCTATATGCAATTACCTTTAGTTTTGACTTAAACAAACAACTGTAATGTTTTCTCTTAGACACCTAAATGGACCACTGCAATTATTATACTGAAGATTACATGCTATTTGGTTGATTCCTTTGCGAAAAGCGGTGCAGATCTCTAAATGCATGTCTTTAAGGTCTTTTTACGTCATTCTTAACAAATCTTAAGATGTGGAAAGGCATAATGCAGAGATGGGACTGCAGACCATGCTGTCATCACACCAGCTGAGCCAGCACGGCACTCTGCAGAAAATTAACTCAGCAGAATCTCTCAAAGTTAAAGGCCTTATCTGTGAAAGACAATACTTAAACCCTTATATATCTGTTTAGGTCCAAATAAGCCTGTAAAATTATGTTTATATAACATCACATTGTTCTGGATTATTAAAGGATGTGAAGCGAAAGCTAACTGTTAATAAATGTACCATTGCCTGTGTGGTATTCTCATATTTCTACTCTATATAAATAAAGGATATCTCATTCATTCATTTATCTTCGATAACCATTATGTCCTCTTTAGAGCTGTGGTAAATCCCAGGAATTCACACGAATCTAATCGACATGAAGTAATCTTGGATGTATCAGATGTTTTACAGTAACTGTTATCCAAAATGATGCTGTGAGCCAAATATGAAGGATAATTAAGGCAAGAATTCATTTCTCTTATTAATGCACAAATCACATGCATAAGATGCCTGGTATTATTAGGATTTATTTATATTTATATACAGTTGCATTACTAAATCAGAACATCTTGTTTGCATTTTTTATTTTTTGCATGACTGACTATAATGCATCAATGGTTAGAAAGGGTATTGTACTGAATGAAAAAAGCACAAGCACAAGCCTTTATATTATTTATAGCCGAAATATGTTCGTTTTTAGTTTACTGCTAATGCTTTAAAATTTTCCAGAGTTTTTTCCAGACAGAATAGACAGGAAGGACGCAGACACTGCGCCACTGACTAACTACATGTATATTGATGATAACCTTGAACTGACATTGCAACACCTTTTTCACGTATTATTTTCATTGTATTTATCGATTAATTTTTTGCGCATTTCATCCGCGTGCATAAAGTAATAACTGTAATATAAAAGCAAAGGCATGCGTATTAATATAAAAACTATCTAAAAACACGCTAAAGTCTTCTTTTTTTTTTTTTTTGCATTATTTGGCATATATGGCCTTTTTATTTGTACTGAAAGACGTACCTGTGAAGATGTTCAGCTTTTAATAACGTGTGCTGAGTGAGGAGGCGACCGCAGAGGAGCAGCTGCACCTGACCGCCAACACGCTGCAGCGAATAAACTGACCTTGTTTACATCCACGGACCTCCGTTAGATCAAAACGGCTGAATTCGATCTAACTTTCTATTGAAAGCATAGTGCACTATATAGTGCACAAGAGCAATGTGGTGTAGTGCACTGACGTAGGTTGTAAGGAGCTATTTGGGATCGAGTGAATGATTCAGGGACTTCCGCATGACGACAGAGCGAGGGTTTACGCCATGAACACGTGACCCAAGCGGTTTTTGGTTTTGTTTTTATTGATTTGTTATTATTTTCATTTTATTTTTTAATATAATGCAATACAATACAGCTAAACAGGTGATGTAAAAAAAAAAAAAACAAATAAACAAATAAAACAGCGGATTTAATGTTTGCTAGCTGATTGCTGGTGTTGGACACAAAAAACGTACGTTTTTTCTGCAAATAAGACTTAACATGCATACACACAAACACACACACACACACACACACACACACACACACACATATATATATATGATAGCTATTTGATTGATATTTGTTGAACTTCCTTCAAAATCTATTTTTTAAAAATAAATAAACAAAGCTGTTATAAAAATTCATGAATGCTAGTCATGCATCAACAAAGATGCTGAATATAGAAATAACTCAATGGAACAAATCTGGCCTTGCTCTCTGGCCATGTTCTCTGTCAATCACACTGACACTAGCCAATCACGTATGCATGTGCAGAACAGAGTAAACAGCACTTTTCTCCAAGTGAGTTATATTGTCCTGTGATGCAGCCTGAGCAGCAGTTCAAAAAGATGTGCTTGGATGGCTTCACATCTCAGAGAAAGCACAAGTTATAGCCTTCAATGTTTCCGGGTTGGTAGCTGTCGTATAATAGGGATAGCTGTCTGGTGGGTGGGAATTGGCAAATTATAAAGAAACAACATCTAAGAAAAGGGGGCACGGTGACTTAGTGGTTAGCACATTTGACTCACACCTCCAGGGTTGGGGGTTCGGTTCCTGCCTCCGCCGTGTGTGTGGAGTTTGCATGTTCTCCCTGAGCCTCAGGGGTTTCCTCCCCCGATCCAAAAACATGCATTGTATGTTGATTGGCATCTCTGTATTGTGTGAGTGAATGAGAATGTGTGTGCCCTGCGATGGGTTGGCACTCCGTCCAGGGTGTATTCTGCCTTGATGCCCAATGACACCTGAGATAGGCACAGGCTCCCCGTGACCCGAGAATAGATTGGATAAGCGGTAGGCAATGAATGTTTTCACGCGAGTTAGTGATGTTTATATGGTTTACTATATTGTTGGAAAAGCTACTGAAATATTTAAACCAGCTCACCTGGCACCAAAAACCCACCTGGCACCAGTCAACCTGGCATACACTTAAAGTCACTTATCTCACAGTCTTTCTCCACTCTGATATTTGATGTCAACCTTAACCACAGCTCTCGACCTGTATCTGTGAGATTTTATGCATTGCACTATTGCCACATAATTGGCTGACTGGATAATTACATGAATGATTAGGTGTGCCTAAGAAAGTGACTTGTGAGTGTAAGTAGTTAAATATAAGGTTTAACTGTCAACATTTCATCACAATGTTACTACAGGACTGGAACTAAAGACAGATATTAATGGATTTTGCTTAACTTTTAAATCTGTTTCACTTTTTAAATCAGTAGTTGTCACTTGGCAGTCGTGTGTCATCCAGTAAACCTACGTACATCCTTTATTCCAGCTGATATAAACCCATATATACATTTTTAGAGAATCATTCCAGCAGGCTGTTTTGAGGTGAATTTGACTCATATGTGACTTACATTTTTATTTCATAAATGACTTTGCAGCTCACTCTGGGATTCTGGCACTGACACATGACACAAAGCCTCTGATTGCTGATATGGTGAAGATTGAACATTTATAGACAAGGTCATCGTTGTACGAAAAACTCTTTCTGTCATGGAAGAAGGAGGGAGAACGTTCTGGTTTCTGTCACATGACAAACTTTTTACATTTTTTTTAATCTTGTTAACTTCAAGAGAGAAAATAATATGCAAGTGAAGGAAAACCTGCTAAGTGATAACAGGAACTTGTCTCATAAAAGTTCCAGAACATTGAATGTAGCTATAAATATTGGCTTAAATATTACAAGTCTTTCATTACAGAATTAAAAATTCCTGAACACATGTGGACATGCTGATGTGTTATCGAAAAATAATCTACTCCATGGTGGTAATGGCCCTCTGCTTCATCAATCCGCTGTGCTGTTAATTATTTTCCTATAACAACATGCACCGTTGTGTTTTATTACCTTCATAAAAGGCTTATAAGCAGAATTGTGTGATTTGCACTCACAGAGCAATTTATTAGGAACACTATACTAATAATGGGTTCAGACTCCATTTGCTCTCAGAGCCGCCTCAGGTCTTCATGGCATGGAATCATGGGTGTATTACTTTGGACATTGGAGGATTGAAATGGGTATGCTTCCTGATATCTTTAATTTAAAAAAAAAAAAGAAAAAAAAGCTACAATATACACCAATCAGGCATAACATTATGAGCACTGAGAGGTGAAGTGAATAACACTGATTATCTCCTCATCATGGCACCTGTTAGTGGGTGGGATATATTAGGCAGCATGTGAACATTTTGTCCTCAAAGTTGATGTGTTAGAAACAGGAAAAATGGGCAAGTGTAAGGATTTGAGCGAGTTTAACAAGGGCCAAATTGTGATGGCTAGATGACTGGATCAGAGCATCTCCAAAACTGCAGCTCTTGTGGGGTATTCCCGGTCTGCAGTGGTCAGTATCTATCAAAAATGGTCTAACCGGTGGTGAACCAGTGACAGGGTCATGGGTGGCCAAGGCTCACTGATACAAGTGGGGAGCGAAGGCTGGCCCGTGTGATCCGATCTAACAGATGAGCTACTGTTGCTCAAATTACTGAGGAAGTTAATGCTGGTTCTGATAGAAAGGTGTCAGGATACACAGTGCATGACGGGTCAGCAGTAAGCAAAAGGGGGACCAACACCAATATTAGGTAGGTGGTCATAATGTTATCTGTGATCGGTGTATGTGGAGTTTCATTAGCTAAATTACATCATATTATTCTACCTCCTTCTGAGTATGTTTTAATTTTAACTCTTCTGCTCTGACCAACGATACAAAATATTCTTCTGAGCAGCATTTATCTTCCTCTGCAAGTTACCTGAGCTCGCTCAGTCACATGGTACTAATCAGGTGTTGCGTGCCGAGGCATTATTTGGATGATACCAACTAGTGAAACAGAGGGTGACTTAACTGATTTATTATGACTTATTTACTATGGCAAACTAACAATCAATTCGTAGCACGAATAATGTTAAAAATAAACGACTTCTGACATATGATGCAATTAATCATGGTGTAAATATATTTGTATATTTGCTGTAATTGCTAGTAGTAATTATTGGGGGATCCCCCCATCCCACCTGGAAACTACGCCTCTCCATGGATTCCACAAGATGTTGGAAACGTTCCTTTGAGATTGTGGTCTATGTGCACATGATTGCATAATAAATAATAAATGACAATAAATAATAAATAACAAATAAATGACACAATAGCTCATTGTTATGTTCATGAAAAAAGTTTCATGAAACACAAAACTACTTTTGTGTTGTGACATGTTTTATTATCACGCTGGAAGTAGCCATTGGAAGATGGTAAATTGTGACAATTAAGTGATGCACATGGTCAGCAACAATACTCAAATAAGGTGTGGCATTCACGTGAGGATTGACTGGTATTAACAGGCCCAAAGCGTGCCAAGAAAACATTGTGAATGTTGATGTGAACCTTTCTCAAAGCTGCTGGGCCGTGATTTTATATCTTGAACTTCTTCTGTATTAATAATGAGGATTTGTTTGAAAAGTGTTGGCTTTTTTCTAATTTCTATCTAATCTGTTGTCTGATAAGTAGATAAATTGAAAAAAACAAAAAACAAAGGAAAAAATGTATAAAGACAGATTAAATTTGAACTTTCACAACTTTTACCATCTCTTTTCTCAAAACTTTTGTCAGTTTATCCAACAGCTGGACACTAAGCTGGACACCAATGGGATAGTGGAATATCAGTGATGAGTAGACTCTCCCCATGGTTCCTACTTTTAATTGGCCATGTCTAAGATGATCCATGACCTGGAGTGTCAAGTCACACTGAGGACAATTGTTTAAGAGATTACCCAACTGTTACATTCCCAGCATCTTTATTTGGGCCACTGTGACACGTCGTTGACACTGCAGTGAGTCTCTCCCCGAGGGCCAGCAGCAGCTGTGCAGTCTTTAATGGGAGTTGCTGACAGCAATGTTGCTGCTTGTCTCTCACAAGGATACTATATAACAATAGAAGCTTTAAGAGCATTTGTAGTTCTAGAAAGTTCTCAAAGGTTCACTGAAAAATATATGCACTAAGGCAAAAGACAGAGTTTCTGGACACGCCCACCAGGAGTCGCAATTTAACTAACGCTGACTCAGCAGTTTCAGGGCTACAGCATCCACAAAGGCCTTATGGAAATTAATCACTGAAGTAGCTAGTACAAAAGGAGAGGGAAGAAACATAATTCATACTTCATAACACTTCTACACTTCTCTCACTTCATATTACTTCTACACCCACTCCATGTTGCGCATATTTAGCTATCATTGACTTCAATGATACACAAAATAATGGGAAAAAAAGAGCATTCTGTAATGGAATCACAGTGCTTCAATGTTATTAAAAGAAGCCTTTGTAACACATCCAATACCTTACAATGGTGCTTAAATGGGGACTCTCTGTTCTCTGCTGTACCACTCCTCTCACTGGCTACCAAGGAAATTCACATGAATTGCAAATAAGTATGCAAAGAGAGCCAGACAAAATAAGTGTGTTCAGGGGTTGTTGAGTCAGTCAGAGAGGAAAAGGTATGATAGCATCACCTAGAAAAAACTCACAAATGCTGGATCAACAAGGTCTTCAAACTAATTTAATCTGTTTGATTGATTTATTGATTGATTTAGCAATTTTATTTTAATTCCTAAATAGATTTACATTCAATGACAGTTTCCCCAGACAAGCTTATTCTTTAATTGTAATGCCAATGGAGATCTGCGTACTATTACACCTGTTCCAAAGCTAAGCAAACCCTATAACGTGTTTGACAAAAAGAAAAGATTCTTGGACATAATAATAATTTTACATGGTTTCAGTCATGCTGTGTAAAACACAGCTATAAAAATAACAGATCAGTACATTTTGTAGTATTTAACCAATTTCTGAAATTTACCCTGAAAACATGTAGGTCTCATTTAAAACGACACCACAGCAGTAGTGCACATATATGTCATAGATGACTAATGTCAGCAGGAGCAGGAAAAAAAAGACACCCACCATTACAAGGGGTCGGGAAAAAACTGATATATAAAGACAATAAGACAATATACAAAGAAAAAATAAAAAAGAAACAGTATCAAATATTTATCTCTGTCCCTAACAAATCACTATCTAAAAGTTACCTGAGAAAGCTTAGTCACATTTATTAAGGCTGGATCATGGTTGTCCATTGTAATTTGTCCTTCTGTTTCATTTTTCTTAACTTTTCTTTAAGCTGCAGTCAAATCCTCTGTTTTTTCATGACGTCATGTCAGGAGTCACTGATAAACAAATCTCCAGCTGAATAGTTTTTTCTGAATACTGGTAACATTTTCCTTGTGGCTCTGTGTTTGTGTTGCTGTAAAGGCTTCTTTCTCTCCTTCTTTCTTCTTCTTCTTCTTTTTCACCTTTTTGGCCTCTGAGCTGCACCAGTTTGATCAAAAATTGCTATATTTCACTTGGAATTTGTTTTCAAGTGAAACATCAACAGTTCCAACATCAGTTTTTTATTGTCCATCAGCATCACTGCAGAGGTTAGAGCAGTATAAGTCTCCTTCATTAATCTGATTCTTCAGGTTGAGGGTCATTATTACTCTCCGGTGAGGTAGTATTGTGAGTTAGTTCCTCATATTGAGGCAAGGGATTCACAGGCTGAGAGAGAACAACTTTGTGGCCTCACTGGTGGAATAGCGTTATGGTTGGTGTTAAGGTTAGAATTAGGTATAGGGATAGGGATAGGAATAGGCATAGGGATAGGGCTAGGGTCTGAGTTCTGAAGTGACTGAAGAGATTGCCGAACGCTTTCCTCATATGTGGGTGGAGCCTATGAGACACAGAGAGGACAAGATGTTCATTAGTAGAATACAATATATAGGTATGGTAAAGTAAGGTACTTTATTGTCGTTGTATACAATACAACTAACTTTATTTTGGTAACTCTCTGAGAGTACAGAGAACTGTAAGAGGAATTTAAGTCAGTGAATTAAAAAAAGAAGAACTTAGAACAAATAAACAGAGTACACTGTGAATATATACCAGATTGGACATAACTGTGGTGCCTTGATTACTGAAATGTGTATTGAGATGTAGTATAAAACCATTAGGAACATGGTCTACATTGTATGAAGTGTCAAAGTGAACTATTCAATTGTTCAATGAGTGTGTGTATGATAGATAGATAGATAGATAGATAGATAGATAGATAGATAGATAGATAGATAGATAGATAGATAGATACTTTATTCATCCCAAGTATCCAGCAGTATCTACAAACAGGTAATAAAGCATGCAATAAATACTAAAAATACTAAATACAATAAATCTAAAGGTAATAAAGGAAATATGTGTGTGTGTGTATGTGTGTTCTTATGTATATGTGATAAGATGTCATCACTACACAGCTCAACCATAACAGTATAATAACAGTGACATCATGTAAATAATGAGTAATTAAAATATTTTGGCCCTCCTTTTCAATATCATGATCAGTTATGACTGGGGAAGACATTCATAATTTTTTATATGATTATGTATATGTATATTAGTCAAGTGTCCACAGGTTTTGGTGCCATTTTAGTGAACTGCCATGTTTCTAAATGTAAAAAAGCACACTTTCTGCAATATTTACATAGTACATTTGCAAGGTGATTTTAGGCCACTGCTGAGCTCACAGCTGATACGTTCTCCCTCTTCTCTCTGGAGTCATACTATATTTTGCCTTTAAATGTAGGACTCGCCTTGTTTTCTTCTAGTCTAGCAGTAGCCCCTGGTTTTGGAGCAGACAATTAGGCACAAGTTAATACCCCCATGAATGAAGGAAACATTCCGTAAGTGATGAAATGAGGGGGCGGATTGGTCCACCTATTGACAGGGTCACAGAAAGGAGTATAGGAAAGGACAATAAACCACATTCTATTCTGCTGTTTACTTTTCGGCCTTCATTGTGTTTGACAGGCCTTTTTTTCCCCTCCATTAGTTCATGCACTCATGTGTAACTCCCATGTCATAGAGCGCTCCACAAACCTGACATCAAAGACTACTGAAATGAAATGAACGCTATGGCAACAGAGCAGGTGAGCAGCTGCTTGTGTCTGCGTCATAACAGCGCAGACAAAATTGAGGATAATTCCCACAACAAAATCCATTATCATTTAGTCCAATTACAGAGCATACAGGAGCAATAACTCTGGGTCAGCACGGGGGCATAAACTCTAGTGATTCAATTATTATAATCCACCTCAGAGGTGAATTGTTGCTTACGAAAAACAATGGGTCTCACCTCTGTCACTGCTGGCGCGGGTCCATTCAGACCAAAGCGGTCTGCAATCATCATATGAATCTGCCGCTGTCTATCCTTCTTACGCACGCTCTCGTAGGAGGGCAGATGAGGCAGGGACACGTCCATAGGTGGGAGGCAGTATGTGCTGGACAAGCCCACATAGAACAGCTGCCCTGACTGACACATGGAAAGATTTCTGATTGTAAAATAATCTAAACAAATGCAAAATAGTATAACACTAATTCAAGAGAGTGTGTCTTTTAGATGGTTTACCTCCGGGTTGATGTTATTGAGGCTTTCAAAGGTTTGGGGTAAATCATTGCAAGGTGAGCTCACCAAAGTCTGCCTGCTGCTGTAGTGTTGAGAGGAAGGCTCCTGCAAAGAACATTTTCGCTTAATCATTAGCAAAACTTCAGACAGTGTGTTTTATTTACATTTTGTTTTTGTCACTACTGAATCCATAGCTGTCCATAAGCTATCATGTTGGTGGATTATAGACGAGTGTTGTAGTATGACTCAGACTCTTGCTTTTTAATAATTAAAAAAAAGTCTCACACTGCCAGATGTGTCTGGACAGATGTTTACAGTCACAATGTCAAAGCGGTGAACATGTCACATAATGCTGTCTAAGACCACTATCTCGACTCACAACCAAATAATTCTTTACTACATCAGAAAAAAAAAAAAAAATTCATATATTCATCCTATGTATTTATATAGTACGTGTATGAAAGACAGAAAAATGGCTATAAATTCTTCATCTTGTCACTTTGTCCTCTCCCATTCGCACTTCTACAAAGTTAAGCCAAGACCACATTAGGGACCTCTGGTCAGCCGTAAATTATAGTGCCAATGACTGGACCACCAAGCGACTTCCTCGCAGCCACCCGCCCCCATGCCAAATGTGATTAGGGCTGGCCAACGCTCTATGATGCTGTGAGACTCTTCTGTCTCAGCCGGACATTAGGTGATTACCCCACGTCTAAATGGGAGCCTTTGTTTCCAGAAACAATGCAGCGTCACACTGTGTCATCCAGGGCCCTTAGTAACCAACCCCAAAGACTAGCCTTTTAAAGGTTTTGCACTGTTCCTCGCTTGTTTCTCCAGCAGGTACTGCTTAACGAGCGTGCTCTGTTTCATTGCCTCATATGTCACTCAAGTGGAAGTCGTGTCTCACCTCATGTAGCATACAAATGCATTCACAATTGGATCACGTGAGGTGGTCTGTACGGGGATAGAGTCCTATATCTCCTATAACGTGAGCTCTGTTGCTCCCGAGGTGGTCATGGCTGCTTACAGTCCATTAAAATGTGTAATGAGCTGCATCACAACTCTGCCTTCAACAGTGATGTCACTTGCTATGACGTGCTGTGACCTTTCCCACTGCTCCCCCAACCAGAACTAAGAGAGATGCATTTGGTAAAAGCAGGGTCAGGGGTTACTTTCTCTCATTGGTTCACACTTTCAAGAGTCTTGGCTGTTTTGTGGGGGGAAAAAAGAGAGACATCCTTTTGTTTGGCACCCTGATTCAGGCAGTGTGAAAAAGCAAAAGCGTGTAAAATCAAGACCGAAGTTGAAGGGACAATCTCTTCAGTGCTGTGGTTTTTTCAGAGCCCAAACTAAAATCTAGCTTTTGTCTGCACAATCCTCCCCCTCGCCCACAGGAAGGTCCCACTACTATTCATGAAAAAACACTAGATAAGTAAGGTTTAAGATTGGAAAGAAAAATTGGATAGGTTCATCTATAATGAACCAGTTGGTTTCAGAAATTCAGGAAAGGCGCAAACCTTCAGACTGTCATTACAGCTTTATGAACTGTTATATGAAGGAGCCATTTCCTATTCATGTAACAATGTAGTGACAAAGTAGTTACAAAGGTATTCTCTGCTTCTTCCTGACATGCCACATTTACATCTGCCTGTTCATTACCTGTCTGAGACAAGCATAGCAGGAAGTGGCCATGTGTTTCCTCTGGGTTCGAGTAAGATTAGGGAAAGTCTGTCCCTGTTCTACTAAGATAAGTTCTAAGTTCCTGCTGGTGCTGTATAAGATTAACACTAAGCAGGAAGAGGAAGCTCTAAAGATATTATTGCTAAACTGTGGGCTGCAAGAAGGGTCACACATCCGGTCTGACAACAGCCCAGGTAAAACCATCATTTGAAAGTGATCTGTGACCCGTTTCCTCTCAATAAATCCTGTAAAAAAAAATAATAATAAAACTGTGATTTTAAGTGAGAACCCAATACATCCAGAAAAAAACTATTACCCTCTCACATTTCTGTATTGCAGATGCAGGTGTTTTCCTCCACCAACAAAGAGGATTTCATCCTTGAGTTAATCAGCAACGTATTCACAAACTGACATTTCAGAGCAGAAAAAAATACTGATATGGAGAAAGAAAGAAAGAAAGAAAGAAAGAAAGAAAGAAAGAAAGAAAGAAAGAAAGAAAGAAAGAGAGAAAGAAAGCTTTTCTAAATTTGAATAGTTTTTCAATATACCAACAAAGAAAGAAAGAAATATAGATAGATAGATAGATAGATAGATAGATAGATAGATAGATAGATAGATAGATAGATAGATAGATCGATCGACCGACCGACCGACCGACCGACCGACCGACCGACCGACCGGGACGGACGGACGGACGGACGGACGGACGGACGGACGGACGGACGGACGGACGGACGGACGGATAGATAGAATAAACACTTTCCTACATAATAATAACTGGTTGTTTTTGACATTATGAATTAAACCACTGCAGTGAACTAGCTGGGAGTTGCAACTCTACCCACAGTGTGTGAGGTCAGAAAGTCCATCTCTGCTACAGCATGTGTGAAACCAAACATGGCGAGAGGTCAGCAGATATATCAGAGAGCAGAGCTCGACTCCCACTAGCTGTGTATGGGGAGATTCCCTCCTCCACAAGCTCACGGATCTGATTACTGTGTAAAGTCTGCCAAGATACAGTACACTGTGAGTCAATAAGCCTTTGGGAACAATCAAGCCTTTCTGTGCTGTTTAGTGGAACTTCTATTTGTAGACATATCCCATGACACATATCACTTTCTCTTACACCGGAGATGTGGTGGCACGGGATGGCACACTTTTGAAATAAACATTGTCACAACAATTCCACAGCCCCTGCAATGTGATGCTAGTTTTACTGAACACACATCAGTGACTCCATGCTCAAAACACCTGAAGTGGACGAGAGTACTGAAAAGAAAAAAAATTAAAAATTCATGTGTGTGCGTTCTGACAAGTAGGTCACAATCACGAGATCAAGCGCCTCATGGAAAACAAACAGCATTGTGTAAGCCTAGAAAAAACATCCAGAACTGAAGCAGAGCTGACCTCCAGGTATGAGTACTGAATTTTCATTACTACAAGACCTAAAGCTGCATTCATTCATTAAACCGCATTAGAAAACTGATAGCTCTGGTCTGAAATCTGAGTGGCTGAGCTGCATTCAAAGTAGGAGTAAAGTCTTCTGCAACTGCATCACAATAATTGAATTCTGTATAAAATGTGTGGCTGGTTTGAAACCAATAAAACCGTTATACTGCAGCACATTAAAAATAAAGTCACTGTAGCACATACCCTCATGTAGCTTATTGCTTTATTAAGCCAGAGTCACAAACAGTCTGAGCAACTGAACAATGAGTCTTGATTTGAATTGCAAATAGATATTAGAATAAATTCAGTGACAACATCCTCTCTGCTAACACTTTTGATTAAAACAGAAAGAATAAACAGTATAGCATTAATCTCTACATGATGTATATGGATAGAGACAAAATGTGATCTTCCAATGCAGTTCCTATTAATTACTCTTTCAATAATAATAATAATAATAATAATAATAATCATAATAATAATAATAATAATAATATGGGCAGTATTTGGATATTTGGAGGAACATATCTGATGTTCCTGACACAGATCTCCTCTATTTGGATTATTTCCTAATGACAACTCTTGGTTACATCGGGGATATCTCCGGAAAAGAGAGATATCTCTAAGTTGACCTAGATTAGAGATATTGTCCAACAGACCAGCAAATGGAACTTCTGAGAAATCTGTCTGTATAATATATTCTTTCACAAACTGCACACACTGGGGCTGGTTTGGCTTTTTTCCTTTACTGTGGTTAAAGGAATGTGAGTAGGACGCATTGAGTCTTACCAAGTCAGCATGTGAGTCATGATAAGCCCGGGATTTACAGCAGAAAGGGTCCTTACGATAGAGGAGAGAGCCCAGTAGAACAATCACTACAAAAACTGCCAGACAAGATACTGAGGAGAGAAAAGAAAGGAGGCTCATTAATCAGAGTGTTAAACGTGCTGTTGATGGTCACGTTAACTGCCATTCATCAGACGCTTTAACAAGCTGCTGAAAGCTGGAAAGACTTCTCTGAAATGTACTTTTCAAAGGTACATCTTTCATATCCACAATGTATATCTATTTTCTGAGAATGTTCAGGTGCTGAAGGTCCAATTTACTATTAAAGGTATACAATATTCCCACTTTCCAGGTTAAAGTCAGGTGACATATTAAAGCTACAAAAGCTACAAAAGCTACACCTTGATGGTGCCACCTCCAAGACAAGGAATGGTACAGTCTAGAGCGTATATCATATATTTCAGAGCATATATCATTCCATTTTTACATTTTTCTAAACAATTTATTTAAACAAGACTTGTAAACAGGATTTGATTATCCTGATTGTGTGTGTGTGTGTGTGTGTGTGTGTGTGTCTGTAATCATGTAAACTACAGCATTTTATTTAATATGTACACTCTTGGATTGAAAAAGGTACTAAGCTGTTTTTTCTTGTTCTTGCCATGGTCACTTTAAGGATACATTTTTGTACCTTTAGTGTGTACCTTTCACCTGGATTAAAGTTACGTCATTGGCTCTAGAGGTGCAGATTATTATTCAAGGTATGCTATATTCACATTTCTATTCAACATGTATTCTATAAAGCAGAGGATGTCAAAAGTAATAAGCACAAACTATTCAAATATTAAAGCTCATTATTGATTGATTAAAATAATATTATGGGCTAGTTGTTAAACTTTTATTCCTGAAATCTTGGGTTTTGGATTACATTTCATTTAAACGGTCAAACATGGTAACTCAAAGACACTTAACAAATACTGTATAATAATCTTGATAATGGTGGGGCATGATTTTGTTACCGTTGTAACAGCAAAAACATCGAAAACAACAATCACTAACCCCATGGCTATGCTTCAAGGAACCTTGGGTGACCTGAAACCCAGCTTTGAGAACCACAGAGGGTTCTAGAGGGAACCACACCAGTGACAAAAGAAAAGTAGTCATTTTTTTCTGTGTTCATTAATCAATAAATATAGCTACACAATTCCTATAATCAGACTTCTAAAGACAAGCAATTAACATATAAGTCTTAACCCAACTTTTACTTACATGCAATCATTATGGCTGAGAGCTGATCCGCAGGGGAAATAGTCGGGGAAGTAGTCGGGGAAATAGAAGAGACGTTTAAAGAAGCTGAGGTGAACATCTCTGATCAGTGAGAGCTCCTTTACCACGTATCAAGCTGTCTCATCGCAGAAAATCCGAAATGTTAGACTTCACCCTCTGCTGCTCCATCTACACACAGCCAGAAGCTGCGACTCTGCGCGTCATGTCACGACTCTTCTCCGGTGAAGTCGTGACGTCGCGTAAACGGAAGCAGGAAAGCGTTCAAAGAGAAGTCCAGCTTTTCTGAGTGGAAGTAGTCTATGTGAACCCTCTAGGCAGGATGAAAAATTCTCTCTCAGGGCAGCTAGAGAGCAGGACCAGTGATCCTGTGTGCGTGCTGGTGCCACTGGTGAAGGCGATAAATTCCCGTAGCGTTTACTGGTTGTCCTGGAGATGAGGGGGAACCTCGCGCTTTTAAAGTGGGCCGCCTGTTGGCAACCAAATAAAGCGCGGCGTCAGTCTACTACAGCTTGGGAAGAAAAGTGTGTGTGGTGTGTTCACCTTCGACCTTACCACAAGCTCTTTTTTTCACGAACTGAGCTGTGAGGAAGTTTTCCTAAGCGTAAAGTGATTTACAAGATGATTTACAACTGACGCGCGTCCCCGTGCGTCAGAAACCAAAAGCTGGTGAGAACAAAACACACAGAAAAAAAAACAATGCTCAGTGATTTTCCTCCTGTTTTCTAGTTATACCCGATATGAACTCAGTATAATACTTTATATCAGGCGAATTATTCAGTCAGTCACGTAGTTTGTGGTGTAGTGCGTGATTTACATTTAAATGTACATTTTCTGGCATCCTGGCACACGGCCTTATCCAGGGCGACTTACAATTTATCTTATTTTATACAACTCTGCAATTGAGAGTTAAGGGCCTTGCTCAGGGGCCCAGTAGTGGCAGCTTGGTGGACCTGGGATTTAAACTCGCAACCTTCCCATCAGTAGTCCAACACCTTAAACCACTAAGATACCACATCCCCATGATTAGGCTTCTTGTTGTATTGATGCACTCAATCAAGACACCAGGCTTTTTTGTTTCATGCCAAGGGTGCATTAAAAAAAAGCTTCTTTATGCTTGTGCTCATGCTGGCTCTGGAATGGCTTCATTTCGGGTTATCTAGAATCCTTTAAACCATTAGAAACCTTTATCCTTTAAATAAGGGTGTTAAATTCTGCCCAGGCCACATCAGCATTTTTGTGAGCTGTTGAAGGGCCAGGAAGCTATTATTTTTTAACATAGCACTACATGTTCTGTCAATTATCACCCAAATCTAGGACAAAGAGGGTTTCATAGAAGCTATTAAACTTTATGCACTATTAGGTGCTAACATTTTCTGAACTGGTTAAAGATGTTTAAATTCTGCATGTATGATGTACATGATATACATGTGCTTTACGAGCACACTGGCACTCCAGTCCACTGGCAAAATGGAAATGGACTTATCAGACATTTTCAATCAGTATAAACAAATGAATGATCACCGGAGGTCTGATATAAAATTAGTCAGGACAATGATTGCTTTCAGTGTGAGATGTTTTTACTTCTGTTGGGATAACCTTACACTATTGTACACTACTTTGACTATCACATGTGTGGTCAGCACATCACACATGTGTGGGCATTCCACAAACTATTACAAATGGAAAGAGGATGTCTTTCCTTTCTCTGGAACTAATGATTCTAAACCTCTTTGGGTACGACACTGCTGCTAGGCAAAAAGCAAATCCATAAAAAATGGTCTGCCATGACTGCCATTGAAGAACTTGAGTGGCTGGCACAGAGACCTGACCTCAACCACACTGAACACTTGGGCTGAATTGGAACGCTGACTATGCACTAGTCCTTTTTGCCCAACATCAGTGCCTGACCTCACTAATGTTCTTGTTGCTGAATGGGCAGAACCCCCCCACAACTATGCTCCGAAATCTAGTGGAATGCCTTCCTAGAAGAGTGAATGTAATTATATCAGCAAGGACCAACTTTGGAATAGAATGTTCAGTAAACACATATGGGTATGATGGTCAGGTGTCCACCTACTTTTGATCATATAATGTACATTTCAGTCACAGAATCACACTGCATTGTTCTTTCAGCTGCTCGCTGTTCGAGGTTGCCACAGTGGATCATTCGGCCCTTCCTGACGCAACCTTCCCATTTTATCCAGACTTGGGTCCGGTACTGACTCCTCAGTGGCTGGGTTGTTCCTTGCCCAGGAATCAAACCCAGGCCACAGCAGTGAGAGCACAGGATCCTGTGACTGGACCACAAAGGGGCACACGGTCTAATACTTTAGTCTAAATGCAGCAAATATGCATCCTCCAGTCTTTCAGCCCATGCTTGAGTTTGACACCTATTGGAACCCTTAGAAGGTCTACGTAGAACCCTGCATCAAGAGAGCTTCCTGAGAAGAGGTTGGAAGTAGAATCTTTTTAGGAAGCGTAGTATCCTTAAGCATCCAATGAACCCACATGGAATGTTCTTAGACTTTTTTGTTGCAGCCAGACAGGACTGTCTAAAGCAGTGGGCTCTCTAATTATGTTCCAATTACCTGAGATGGATGTTAGTACCAAGTGGGGTGTGAACAAGGCTAGAGATTGTAATGGCAAGACCACAGTCACATATGAGCTACATTTTCTCAGCCTAGGGCTTTTTTTCTTGCATGGCCTGAGCTAAAGGAATGTGGTTAATGAATTTTTAGATCCTATCACTCGTCCTTTCGTCATTCGTAGGTGAGCTTGGATCCATGAATTACATTTCTAGTGCGAATGTCAAACCGTCCTGATGCATCACCAGCAGCATCAAAATACACCAGGTCATGGTTTTCCATTAGAATCAAGCTTGTAGGTTTTGAATATATTATAATACATATACCTCTGTATTCAAACCTGCATACCAGTCATTTCCTCTCATCTTCTCTCAAATGTGCTCTTCCTACATCTAATAAACTTTTATTAATAAACACTACTATATGAGTGTAGGCTATTTGTGTCTGTGAATTGGTCTACTATATGACAATATAATAAGAGACAATTTTAGCACATTGGTGAGACGTCTGTTTAATGAAATGGCATGTTTTACTGATCCGTTTTAACACTAAATTTACAATAACAGCCTTTAAATAGGGTTTTGAATGGAGCATATCTTGAGATTGTCAGAATTGAGACGACATTGTTAAAGAAAGTGTTATTATACTGGTGGGCAGAATTGCTGTTTCAAGCAATTAAGCTTTATTAAGCAATGCATCAAGTGTACAGACACAGGCTTGGTGGTTAGCCACAGAACTGGCTGGATGAGGATACAACTGGTGGGTGTGATTACTGGGCTTTCTCAGAATGGTGAATACAAAGGAACAATAAAAATAAATATAATTGATGTGCCAGTATGTACCAACACAGACAAACACATCACACATTTTTATGCTAACAATAAACACTAAGTTTAACAAAATCAGGACATTAAATGTTATATTATTGGATGTCCAGGATCCACCGAGGACATTACACATCATATTACTGGATATTATTGGATGTCTGTGGCATTTTTCTGTTTGTCAGTTGTGAGATTAATGCTTGATCTACAATGACTAAAAAACATCTGTTTATAAAAAGTTTTATAAAAAGATTTTAGTAGCTGGCCCCAAGTTATGGGCCATTTTGTCCACAGTTTGAGACAGCTCTTCATCCAAGAATACCATCCACTGTAAAAAAAAAAAAAAAAAAAAAAAAAAAATATATATATATATATATATATATATATTAACATAATCCACCCACTTATACACTACTAGACATATTAAACAAAAACCCTATGTACTATTGTTTTAGCAGACCCATATTATAACCATTTCTGAGATTAGATAGATGTCCTTATCCTTATGTTAGTTCATTAAATCAAGAGCTAAGAGTAACATTAGTTTAAACACCCTTTTGTGAAGTTAGCACAGTTTGGAAAAAAAACCCCAAAAAACAAGACAGTGATTTTTATTAACAAAGTGCCAATTTAAGTACTTTGTGAAGAGGCAGATCTTTGGTCTTTTTTAAAAGACAGCTAATGTCTAAGCTGTTGGGACATCTAGAGAGTGTCCATTCCACCACCAAGGTGCTAGTATAGTGAAAAGCCTTGGTGCTTGTCTTCTTTGAACCCTGATAGATGGTGGATGCAATCAGGGAGCGGAAGGGGGCATTCTGAAGTGCTGAGTGAGATAAATGTAAAAGGCTTTATTTGTCACTTATACATTACAGCAGAGAGAAATTATTTTCTTCACATATACCAGCTTGTTAGGGAGTTGGGTTTAGAGTGCAGGGTCAGCCATGTTATAGTATCCTTGGAGCAGAGAGGGTTAAGTGCCTTGCTCAAGGACCCAACAGCAGTAGCTTGGCAGTGCTGAGGCTTGAACTCCTGACCTCTTGATCAGTAACCCAAAGCCTTAACCCTTGAGCACCACTACCACTTAAGCAAGCATCAATGTGCTAAATCCGGTGTGGATGGCTACACAAAGCCAGTCAAGGGAGCAAAGCAATGGTGAAATGTGGGAAAACTTGAGAAAGTTGAAAACAATTCATGCATTCTGGAGAGACAGAGGATTGAAATGAAATGGGATAGAAATGACCAAATGTTAGCATGATGTTGAGAAAAGAAACTGACAGGAGTGAGTCAGTTTAGCAATGTGAGACAAGAAAAACAGTTGGTTGTCATTGGTTACCCCACTGTTACATGCAGTGTCAGATGATGAGTACTGAAAATTGTCCAGGGAGATGTGCAACAATTCAGTTTTTCTGGGATGAAGATTCTGATCCCTGATGAGATGTCTGCCAGGCATGTGGAGATTTGTGCAGCAACATGACTGTCTAAGAGAGGAAAAGAGAAGAGAATGAAAGAGGACCTTGGACTGAGCCTTGTGGGACACCAATGAAGAGTCTGCATGGAGTGGCTGTGGATCCCCTGATATGGCCTGATCATTAGAAATTATAGGAGTAATGAAGCTTGCAGAAAGGCAGAGGATGATCGGAACAGATGACAGTTTGGCTGATTTAGCTGCATGAAGCTTCTCAGTAATGCCCACATGAGCAGTTTCTTTACAGTGTACCGCCTAAAAACCAAAATGAATTGTGGAGATTATTCTGGGTCAGATAACGAGACAGTTATATACTGTTTACCCTCCTGCCATCTGGAAAGAGGTACTAAACATTTGGGCTGTCACAACCAGCCTGTGTAACAGTTTCCTTCCCACAAGCCATGAGATTCCACAATACACTGCACTCCCTTTGAAATTTTTACACATTTCTGCTACAACACAAAAACAAAATGCTGTATGGACCACTGACATTATTTTGCTGCTAACTGCCTTTTGTGTTTACATCCACAACATTTTACTATATTGAATTACCCTCTTGCAAATTATTCATTAAAAGAATCATGTACTGGTCAGTGTTGCGCTGTTCCACATCAGTTATAGTGCTGTACAGTCTTTCACTGTTTGTACACCTTTACACACCTGCACTTTATTTAGTACTTTGTTGGTCTTGTACCTAGTTTGTGCTGTCTCCTGTAGTTCTGTTTTTTATGTAGCAACATGGTCCTGGAGGATCACTGTTTCATTATACCAGCTGTATATGGTGGAATGACAATAGAAGTTTCTTGACTTGACTTGACCTTTAAACAGTGTGTTTAAGGATTTTAGAAAGAAAACAGGGAAGTGATACAGGTCAGTACTTGCGGTTGTCTGAGGTATCCAGAGTGGGTTTCTTCAGGATGGGAATAAATCTTGCTGTCTTGAATGCAGTCAGTACATCACCAGAGTCATTAATGATAGAAGAGATGGCTGGGATCCAGCAGGCAGGTGGTGGGATTGCAGGGTGAGATAATCAGCATGATCTATTCTGTTAATAAAGTAGAAAAATATGCCAAAGGATAAGGAGTGGAATCTTGAACATGTATTGCAGGAATAAGGTATGACTAAGTGATGGACTTGTGGATTTCTTCGATGTTCTTGTCTAAGAAAGCGGCAAAGTCTTTAGCAGACAGGAAAGATAGTGAAGGATGGGTTGGTGGTTTAAAACTTAAAGAAAAGATACAAGGATCATGTGCAGAGTTTTCTAGCTTTCTTTAGTAGATGGAGGGCTTAGCAGCTGTCACATTGGATGAGAACTTGGACAGAACAGAGAGTTATGAGAGGAGATCAGTGTCAAATTGTGATTTCCAACACTCTGCTCTGCTCTTAATTCTCTCTGATTGCTGCACAGCACATCTGACAGCCAAGGAGCAGGGTGAGAAAACTTCCTAGGTTTAGAAGATAGAGGGCAGAGGAGGTCTTTGGATGAGAAGTAAAGAGATGAAAGTGTTGGCTAAGTCAAGCAGTAGAGACGTAAAAGGAGTCAAGGTCTGGATGGGTCGATAGAGTGCTGGGAGCTATGAAGGAAGGAGTGATAGAGTAGGGGCTGCAGTGAGTGAGGGAGCTATATGAATAGTTTATGTCATGCATGACAGGGAGAGTGAGGATGCTAGTGATGATCTGAGATGTAGCATTGATGTCTTGATTAAAGAAGGCAGAAGAAAAAAAAATTATTAAATATTATTAAAGGAATTATAGTGCAACTTTAGATCAGTAACAGTCTAATGGTTCTAATCAATATATATATATGTTGATATATATATATATATATATATATATATATATATATATATATATATGTGTGTGTGTGTGTGTGTGTGTGTATGTATAAGTAAACTTATATGTATATTTATATATATTTATGAGGCAACATATCAATAATGATTCATCTTGAGAGTAACATTGTTGCTGGTGAATTTACAGCAGTCAATTCGAAGGCTATGGGAATTAATCCCTATCATGATTATCCCTAGACTCGATCTTTGAACTGCAGTTTCCTGTTGGACTGACATCTAAAGATATTGGGATTGCAAATCTCCAGGGTACCCAGTTTTATCCTGAGATTGGGCTACAATCTGTGTGGAGATTTGGATGAACAACCCATGTCTGTAAAAACATGCAGGTAAGCAGATCGGCTGTGTAAAATTGCCCTAGGTGTGTGTGTGTGCGTGTGTGTGCATGCGTGCATTAAGGTTAAACTGCTGCACGAATTCCCCCACATTGTGCCCAGTGTTATCAGGATTTTGCCCACCATGACCCTTACCAGAACAAAACGGTTACCCAAGATGAATAAATGAATGAATGAATGAATGAATGGTGAAAGCAACAAAATGCATATCATGGATCACAAGGGTCTGCAGTGCTCACTTTGAAAAGCAGTACACTTCATCCTTCCTGTTTTGAAGTATAATCAGCTGTATTTGTGCGTAGTTGTATTATTACACAAAGTCTGCCATCATTGAGACCATTAGAGAAACCAGTCATATAATGAAACCATTTATATACATTCAATTACAGGTGACATTAATATATAGAAAACATGGATGTTGGTCTCCTTGATGCAAGTGTATTCATCCAGTTGAATTTACTGTTGTAGACTGGTGAATGATTTTAATGTAAAGGTTAAAGTTTTAATACCTCATTTATTAGGTTTTGTTTGAATTTAAGTAATGCACCACAACTCGAAAAAGCCACAAACAAATGTTTAACTCGATTTGCACTGTCAGAGCAATCCAGCTATGATTATTTTTTGGGAGATTTTGGGGGTTGCATGCCTGTCATGTCACAGCGGCCGTCCCGTGAATCAGATGATTCAGAATCGTCCTCGATTCAGTAGGCGATTCTTCGCACCGAGTCATCCGGTCAAGATGATTCACTGCTAAATGTAAACCACGGGGAGGAAAATGGTGGCGAGCACTCGTGTACAGAAACTGCTTCGTCGATATAAACTTGCGATCGCCGCCGCTTTGACAATTCTCCTAATCCAGGGATTGGTGGTATGGAGTCTCCGGAGTCTGGAAGAAGGAGAGGCCGAGGTGAGATTATTATATTATTAGCTCAATTAGAAACGATGCTGCTGTATGGAAGCTAACGGGGACTGAGACTCTGATCCGTAGTTAGCTAGCAAGCTAAACTTAGCGCCTATAAAAGCCTAAGAATTGAGTTGATTTGTTTTGCCGGTAGTGATAATAGCAATCTAACGCTACATTTTATTGACAACTGCTTATTTACATGAATGGGTGAAGTGGTGGTATGCTAGCTGGCTAACTGTATGTACACAAACACTTGTGTATGCAACTGGATGTATGTTACTGGAGACTGGATTTTAAATGCCGGGACATGAGCCCTGGCTCATAACTGAGAAATAATAATACTAATAATAATTCATCAGTTAGTTAATGTTAGCGTGTTCATAGGTTTATTCTGGCTTTGAATTCTATTTGTAGCTCTTGGTACGTTAACTCAGTGGATAAACAGACTCTGTACAGCTGTAGTGAAACGGTTTGAAATGTTAGTCTAGTCTACAAATATTACGGTATTAATCATCCTCTGGAAAAAAATACACAAGCTGGTGGTGTAGGGAAAAAATAAATAACATACTTAATTATTGTTCTTTTTTTTAAGCATTAAAAAAGAGACTGGATAATTTCTAAAAATTTCTAAATTTCTAAAATTATTTTTGGGGAAGTTGCAGTGAGAGCTGTTGGAGAAAGGAACTGGTACAAGGAGAAATAAAATGGGTAGACAGTAATAAATGAAAGTGTATTTAAATCTTTGTTTTGAAAGTAATCCATGAATCAAGAAACTACAGAAAGTCCCAAAAGTCTCCATTCATAGAGGACTGTTGTCCAGCAGCGTCACGCCTTCCTCAGTGGACATCCACTTTCTCACTGAGTTTGTGACAGTTTTTGAATTTGAAGTTTAGCAGCAGTGTCCTGTGTGATATGTGTGTCGTGTCTCCTGGTGAAGTCCATTGCAAAACCTTGCATGAATTATTTCGTTCATTCATTGTCTACCGCTTATCCGATCTACTCTCGGGTCACGGGGAGCCTGTGCCTATCTCAGGCGTCATTGGGCATCAAGGCAGGATACACCCTGGACGGAGTGCCAACCCATCGCAGGGCACAAACACACACTCTCATTCACTCACGCAATCACACACTACGGACAATTTACAGACACCAATCAACCTACAGTGCATGTCTTTGGACCGGGGGGGAAACCAGAGTACCCGGAGGAAACCCCCGAGGCACGGGGAGAACATGCAAACTCCACACACACATAGCGGAGGCGGGAATCGAACCCCCAACCCTGGAGGTGTGAGGCAAACGTGCTAACCACCAAACCACCGTGCCCCCTGAATTTATTTCACCACAAACAAAAATAAAATTCTATACAGTATGAGACATTTTTGAAGACGTTTTTGCTAAAAAGTGGTCATTTCCCCTACGCATGCAGCCTTTCAGAGACAATAAAGGCTGTGAAAGCTGTTGACCTCTGCTATTTCTGTTATGCATATTTTATAACACATTTCTGAAATGTGCAATTATTGTCAAATGGTGTTGATCGGTCAGCTTTGATAAAGATCGCACACAAACAGTGATGGAGTGTGCTGAAATGCAGCATGTTTATACAGAGTGGAAAATGTTTACGAGCAAGGGAGTGCGGGAAATCTAAAAGCTCACGTTCTATTCTTTAGCCAAGCCCGAGCCTGTTTCTCTATGATTTACATTTACAGGTAGAGATCTGCTGAGCTGACATTGGAATGTCTAGCTAAAAGTGAGATGCCCAAAGTCTGCACACTGACACCTGATAAATGAGGCACAGCTATCCAAAATGAAGTGCCAGGTGTCAGTGTAGATTTTGGGAAAAGATAAATGGTTTCTGCTGACGTTTGCTGATATTTACGTGAGAGCTGAAGGGTGGACACGGAAGCTTCATGCAATTATTCCTTTTTTGCACTGTGCAGCTTTTACGATTATTACATGTCATGAGATCCCTGTAAGATTTTAGAAGGTGTTCTCACTATTCGTTCTAACAGTAGGCTTACTTTTAAGGAAAATGATTATGTTCATGCAGGACAGGAAGAATTGGGGTCATGTCAACAGGTAGACAGGTAAAGAGAATACTTGTCTGTCCATTAGCATGTTTCACAAGAGTCATTACAGTCATTGGAGCTGTTCTGGGAGTTTCTTATCCTATGGTGTTTGCCTGTAATTGGCTTTCAGATGTGTGTCTTAGCAGCAAACACACTGAGATAATAATAATAAAAATTCTGATCCTGTCTATCCTACATTGGCTGTCTTGTCACAAGTGCTGTTGACCAAAAAATATTTCTATGATGCTCACATTTTGTGAACAACAGCAAACCCGGGCCCAGATCTGCACAATGTAGACCTGGTTTATTGCATGACATATCCAGAGCTTGAATTCTGTTTTCAAACTTTTTTTTCCACAGCTTTTCTCGTAATTAGCCCTCATGGGTGCGGAAGCTTGTCACATCTCTCTCTCTCTCTCTCTCTCTCTCTCTCTCTCTCTCTCTCCTCTCTCTTTTCAAATAGCAGCAGCAACTGAAGGTAAGGGCTTGATCATATTGGACACCATGAGGGGAAAAGCTCTTGCACATCATGCCTGCAGCTCACACACAAGCCGTTACAACGTATTCTGTGCTAGAAGGATGCAGGCCTGGTTCACGACACGGTCTGCTCCCTAACGGGAAGAATTCTGCTGTTTTAAGCAAGTCAAAACTGCAGGCTGAGCTGCAGCAGTGGCTTGTTGTGAGCCCTGGTGTAATGTGCAGTAAAACATGATGTGTCATCCACAGTGAGGAGTAGCTGCAGGGGAACAGCGTGACAGCTGGGGGCTGTTGGCCACCACCAAGCTTGTAGGATGCAGCAGAAAGTAATGGTCCTGACAGCCGTAAAAGCCATGGGCTCATGAAGGGGGGAGAAAAGAAGCTGTTTTTCATATTCTGTCATTTTCTCTGCATGTCGAAAAGGTGAGACTTTCCCACAAGTGTGTGGGTTAAGAGTCAGCCGTTCACTGGGCAGATACACCCAGATTGATGGCGAGGTGATGAAAGAGGCCATTGATTCACAGCTTGAGTACACCAAAGGGATGAAATACTGCACATCGCCATAGTGACCCTTATCACCTATGTGCTTAAAGATGCATGAGGCAAATATTTAGAGCATACAAACGAGTCAGCGTCACCATAAAGTTTTCCATATTACTTGTAAAACATATAGAACAATTGTTTAAGTAATGGCAGTAGGTGCAGAGCTATGATGTAGCTAAGCAAACAGAATGCCTGTGTTTACATGGGTCATGTGTAGACACTCCCTGGGTACGTCTCAATCAGCTCCCTGGGTAGAGAATCAGTATATGGTGTACACAGGACTCTGGATCACTGGTTCACACACTGGGACACTGATGCCTCAATTTCTAGTGATGTTCTTAATCTGTCACTGTATAAAAACCCAATATTCATATATTTAAGATTGATATGTTTTACAAATGGGGGCACGGTGGTTTGGTGGTTAGCACGTTTGCCTCACACCTCCAGGGTTGGGGGTTCGATTCCCGCCTCCGCCATGTGTATGTGGAGTTTACATGCTCTCCCCGTGCCTCGGGGGTTTCCTCCGGGTACTCTGGTTTCCTCCCCCGGTCCAAAGACATGCATTGTAGGTTGATTGGCGTCTCTAAATTGTCCGTAGTGTGTGATTGTGTGAGTGAATGAGAGTGTGTGTTTGTGCCCAGCGATGGGTTGGCACTCCATCCAGGGTGCATCCTGCCTTGATGCCCAATGACGCCTGAGATAGGCACAGGCTCCCCGTGACCCGAGAATAGATCGGATAAGCGGTAGACAATGAATGAATGAATGTTTTAGAAATTTGTTAGCTTAATAACAAGCGTTTCTGTTATGGTATTTCAAGCAGGTTTTTCGGCTAGCTAGTGGATTTTTTTAAACACTTAAAAGTTGTTCAACACGAAAACACTAATGTAAGTAAACATTTGAGAGATGCAACAATAACAAGCTACAACTTCTAGAAATCGGCTGATAGTTTGTCTGCCATTTTTGCCAGCTGAGAGGCTTCAGAAAATATTTCCAGTAAGGAAACATAGTCACTGGTTACTGCTCACTGGTTTTTGTGGTGCATTGAGGGTTGTTGTTTTTTTTGAGTGCATTCAAAGGATTTAATGATTGAGGCAGCACTCCCTGATTAGTGCCTTGACAAGTGAACTTGGGGGATGATTGAGATGCACCCCATAACACCCCCGACTCGGTGCATTCGAAATGGAAAACAATACAGAATCCAGTAAATGCTAAAATACTTGTTACATGGTGTGACACCATGTAAACAACTGCATAAACAATCAAACCTTGTGTCTCAGATTGCATGTGTTTGCACTATTCTGCACTGTTGGTTAGAATGTTTTAACAAACTCTTAAAACCACCGAAAGGTCTGTTCTCATTACCAGTCTTCAGAAATGTCTAGACTAGTAAATAGACTCTATAGTGAAGGTTATTGATTTAATCTAGCCATGGGGGTCACAGTCCAGTGACTTCTGTGCCGGTCCCAAGCCCGGATAAATAGAGAGGGTTGCGTCAGGAAGGGCATCCGGCGTAAAACATTGCCAAATTTAAACATGCGAATCGTCAGTACGAATTTCATACCGGATCGGTCGAGGCCCGGGTTAACAACGACCGCCATCGGCGCCGTTGACCTACAGGGCGCCGGTGGAAATTGGGCTACTGTTGGTTGAAGAAGTAGAGGAGGGAGGAGAGTGCACAGACAGAGAGAGAAGAGGAAAGGTAAGAGTGTAGGATTGAGAATAGGAACTCTGAATGTTGGTACTATGACAGGGAAAGGTAGAGAGCTGGCTGATATGATGGAGAGAAGGAAGGTGGATATACTGTGTGTACAGGAGACCAGGTGGAAGGGTAGCAAGGCTCGTAGTATAGGAGCAGGATTCAAGCTGTTTTATTATGGTGTGGATAGTAAGAGAAATGGGGTAGGTGTGGTCCTGAAGGAGGAGTTTGTGAGGAATGTCCTGGAGGTGAAGAGAGTGTCAGACAGGGTGATGAGTCTGAAGTTAGAGATTGAAGGGGTGATGTTGAATGTTGTTAGTGGTTATGCCCCACAGGTAGGTTGTGAGTTAGAGGAGAAAGAGAGATTCTGGAGTGAATTAGATGAGGTGATAGAGAGTATTCCCATGGGTGAGAGAGTGGTGATAGGAGCGGATTTTAATGGACATGTTGGCGAGGGGAACACAGGGGATGAGGAGGTGATGGGCAAGTTTGGAGTTAAGGAAAGGAACCTTGAAGGACAGATGGTAGTGGACTTTGCTAAGAGGATGGACATGGCTGTGGTTAACACTTATTTTCAGAAGAGGGAGGAGCATAGAGTGACTTACAAGAGTGGAGGTAGGAGAACACAGGTAGACTACATCCTATGTAGAAGAGGCAATCTGAAAGAGATTAGTGACTGTAAAGTGGTAGTGGGAGAGAGTGTAGCCAGACAGCATAGGATGGTGGTGTGTAGGATGACTTTGATGGTCTGTAAGAAGAAGAGGTCAAAGATAGAGAAGAAAACCAAGTGGTGGAAGCTGAAAAAGGAGGAATGTTGTGAGGAATTTAGACAGAAGTTGAGGCAGGCTCTGGGTGGTCAGGTAGTGCTGCCAGATGACTGGGAAACTACAGCAGAAGTGAACAGGGAGACAGGGAGAAAGGTGCTGGGTGTGTCATCTGGAAGGAGGAAAGAAGATAAGGAGACTTGGTGGTGGAATGAGGAAGTTCAGGATAGTATCCAGAGGAAGAGGTTAGCCAAGAAGAAGTGGGACATGGACAGGACTGAAGAGAATAGACAGGAATACAAGGAGTTATAGCGCAGAGTGAAGAGGGAGGTGTCTAAGGCCAAGCAGAAGGCATATGACGAGTTGTACACTAGGTTAGACACTAGAGAAGGAGAGAAGGACTTGTACAGGTTAGCTAGGCAGAGGGATCGAGATGGGAAGGATGTGCAGCAAGTTAGTTATTAAGGATAGAGATGGAAGGGTGCTCACAAGTGAGGAGAGTGTACAGAGGAGATGGAAGGAATACTTTGAGGAGCTGATGAATGAGGAAAATGAGAGGGAAAAAAGAGTAGAAGGGGTGAACTCTGTGGAACAGAAAGTAGATAAGATTAGAAAGGATGAAGTCAGGAAGGCTTTGAAGAGGATGAAAAGTGGGAAGGCAGTTGGTCCTGATGACATCCTGGTGGAGGTCTGGAAGTGTCTAGGAGAGGCAGCAGTGGAATTTTTAGCTAGTTTGTTCAACAGGGTTTTAGAGAGTGAGAGGATGCCTGAGGAATGGAGAAGAAGTGTGTTAGTGCCGATCTTTAAGAATAAGGGTGACGTGCAGAGTTGCAGCAACTATAGGGGGATAAAGTTGATGAGCCATACAATGAAGCTATGGGAAAGTGTAGTGGAAGCTAGGTTAAGGAAGGTAGTGGAAATTTGTGAGCAGCAGTATGGCTTCATGCCCAGAAAGAGCACAACAGATGCAATTTTTGCTCTGAGAATTTTGATGGAGAAGTATAGGGATGGGCAGAGGGAGTTGCACTGTGTGTTTGTAGACTTGGAGAAAGCGTATGACAGGGTGCCAAGAGAAGAGCTGTGGTACTGTATGAGGAAGTCAGGAGTAGCAGAGAAGTATGTCAGAGTGGTGCAGGACATGTATGAGAGGAGCAGGACAGTGGTGAGGTGTGCTGTAGGTCAGACAGAGGAGTTCAATGTGGAGGTGGGACTGCATCAGGGATCGGCTCTGAGCCTCTTCCTGTTTGCTATAGTGATGGACCAGTTGTCAGAGGAGGTCAGACAGGAGTCTCCTTGGACAATGATGTTTGCAGATGACATTGTGATCTGTAGTGAGAGTAGGGAGCAGGTGGAGGAAAACCTGGAGAGGTGGAGATTTGCGCTGGAGAGAAGAGGAATGAAAGTCAGTCGTAGTAAGACTGAGTACATGTGTGTGAATGAAAGGGAGGGAAGTGGAACAGTAAGGTTACAGGGTGAAGAGGTGAAGAAGGTACAGGAGTTTAAGTACTTGGGGTCAACAGTCCAGAGTAATGGAGAGTGTGGGAAAGAGGTAAAGAAGCGAGTGCAGGCAGGTTGGAATGGGTGGAGAAAGGTGTCGGGAGTTCTGTGTGATAGGAAAATATCAGCGAGAATCAAGGGGAAGGTGTACAGGACAGTGGTGAGACCGGCCATGCTGTATGGTTTAGAGACAGTGTCACTGAGGAAGAGACAGGAGTCAGAGCTAGAGGTAGCAGAGCTGAAGATGTTGAGGTTCTCTTTGGGAGTGACAAGATTGGACAGGATTAGGAACGAGTACATCAGAGGGACAGCTCATGTTGGACGTTTGGGGGACAAAGTTAGGGAGGCCAGATTAAGATGGTTTGGACATGTTCAGAGGAGGGAGAGTGAGCATATTGGTAGGAGAATGTTGGACATGGGGCTGCCAGGCAGGAGGCAAAGAGGAAGGCCAAAGAGGAGGTATATGGATGGAATTAATGAGGATATGAAGCTAGTGGGTGCAAGTGTTGAGGATGCAGAAGATAGGGATAGGTGGAGAGAGATGATTCGCTGTGGCGACCCCTGAAGGGAAAAGCCGAAAGAAGAAGAAGTGAAGGTTATTGATTTGAGACACAAATCATGACAGCAATCACAACCATGGCTGAAAGTTTTTTGAAGAGAAATGGAGTGTGTGTGTAACGGCTAAACATTACAGCTTGAGTTGGAAACCAGACAGATCGAGATGTTTTCCCTCTATGGACGTCACTTTTATTTTTCCAGATGTACATAGAAACCACCAACAATGAGGTTTGTTTGCACCTTAAAATCCCAGACTGTATACAAATCTGTGTGTCTCTGAAGAATTGAATTCTAATGTAGTAAAGCAAGAATAAACTTTGGCTGTTCTTTTTGGAGATAAAGAAATGAATTACTTGTGAAGGTGATAAGGTTTGATGTCCAGGTAGCGAGGTTTATCAAAATACAATCTATGTAAAGCATTGAACTGCTTGAATAGGCTGCTTTACATAATACAGTCATTACATTCTTGCCATATTGCGAGTCAGGCAAGGAAATTGATGCACTGCCTTCATAGAATGGGATGTAATACTGCTAACTTCGGTCAGCTGAACTCATGGAAGCTCATTACAAAGAACAACAGGCAGTCTTGACCATTTTCTGCTTTCCATTCCTATCACCATCACCCATCTACACTATACATCCAAAAAGTTTCTGGACCATTGAAGTACGGTCTGCTGATAACAATTGTATAGAATGTTACTGTAGGCTGTAGTGTTACAGTTTCCTATCAGTGGATCTAAAGGATCCAAACCTGTTCCACCAGGACTGTACACAAAGTGAGCTTCATGAAGACATTGTGTGCGAAGGCTGGAGTGGAACAACTCGAGTATCCTTCACAGAGCCCTCACCTCAACCCCACTGAACACCTTCGGGATGAACTGGAACACAGACTGCACCGCAGGCCTCTTGTGCTAAAGCTCTTGTGGCTGAACGATCTCAAATCCTCACAGCCGCACCTCAGAATCTAGTGGAAAGTTGTCCACTTACTTTTGCTGATATTGTGAAGCCTCAGGGGGTGTGGCTTTGTGTAGGTGTGTGAAAATGATTCGATGAGTATAAATAATCTCTCCAGTTTCGTTGATCTTCACCGGGTTAATAGCGAGAGCTCTAACCTTGATTAATGCAGTCTAAACTGATGCACTTTTATGTCACAGTTTCCTACATTTAAAACAGCCGCATAATGAAGCTTTTCATCAAGACTCGTCAGGGATTTAACGCCGAATGGGAGCGTGTGACCTCGTGTTCGTGTGTGATTGCGTGTGCCAATGTTCCAGACTTGACTTTGCTTTGTGGCAGGAAGTGGTGGGCTGTGACTGCTATTCTACCCTCTCTCTCTACATACCAACAGGCCAACATCAGCAATCTTTTTGTGGGAAGCCTTCTTCACCGAGATGTTTTTCGAAAAGCCAATTTTCTGTTATGCTTTGAGTGTTTTTTTTCTTCTGGTTCGCTCTTACGTTCTACATTCACCGTCTGCCTCGGCCAGGGGCGTCGTTCCGCCCCCACAGATGATGTACCATCAGGAGAGCTCTAAACTCTGTGGAGTTCGAAAGCCAGTGAAAATACGCTTGTGTGATGTGCACAGCAGTGCTTTTGAACACGAGTTCACAGCATTCATTGCCCTTAACCGTGGGTAAAACATCTTTGCACAAACATTCCCAAACTATTGTTGCTAGTTGTTAGTTAAGATGGATTATTTTTGTTACTTGAAGGATAGGATAAAATAGGGTGTAACACCTTCTTTTTTTTTTTTTTTTTTTTTTTGTTCTGCACATGCACATTTTCTACGACCGGAGGCTGATGTTGTGGCATGTTCATGCTGGTTGGACTTGCACACTCCAAATCTTTTACTGTTATTTATGATTATTTTGCAAATGCTTTTATCTAACTGCATAATACAAAACTTAACCCAGGCTGAAGGGTAGGGACTTTGGTTAAAGATCAATCCCAGGGAACATCATAGAACTGTATTGTCTCAAAAAGGCTTTGGAAACTCCGGGTAAACAGAATCCTGCATTATCTTGTTTCATACTGCTCATACTTTACCCGGGTGTTAATAATGAGTCCTGGATATTCATAATCTGGCATTTCACACTGTAAATTACTAATCCCTGGGTTAACATTATTATTTGCATATCTGCTATGTCACCAGCTATGACTGGATAAATACAGTGCATAATGCTTAAATAACGGCTTTCGCATCATTGAGAAAAAAGGACAGCTCTGAGCAGGCATTAACTTTCACAAATTTTTGCATTTTTTTTTTATTATTAAATTGGTTGCTAATCATCTAGATGTAACATTCTAACACCACATCATTTCACACTGTACACGTTTGGCACCACAGCGCTGGGTTAACGCCATAACCTCAGGTAAAAAGTGGTGCTAATGTCATGTTTGTGTGAAATACTCAGGGTTTAGAATGATGCTAAATGCATTAAGCACAGTGTGAAAAGCCCTTTTTAAAAAAAATTTTTTTTATTAAAAGCTTCTCTAAGGATATTTTATCTGACCTTAGACCACATATAGGCCTGAGGGTTAGTGTCATAACCACGCTCTGTGACTAACTGTTTTACAACTGGTAGAAAAAAATTATTTATTGATTTATTTCAGGAAAATCTATTCACCATACTAGTATCCCATAACTGAACTGTCAAACATGTTCAGTGAGCCTGGGTGTCTTACACCGATCAGGCCTAACATTATGACCACCTGCCTAATGTTGGTGTTGGCTTTTTGCTGCCAAAACAGCCCTGACCCGTCATGCACTGTGTATTCTGACACCTTTCTATCAGAACCAGCATTAACTTCTTCAGCAATTTGAGCAACAGTAGCTCGTCTGTTGGATCGGATCACACGGGCCAGCCTTCACTCCCCACGTCCATCAATGAGCCTTGGCCACCCATGACCCTGTCGCCGGTTCACCACTGTTCCTTCCAGTTTTGGAGATGCTCTGATCCAGTCGTCTAGCCATCACAATTTGGCCCTTCATCAGACTCTCTCAAATCCTTACGCTTGCCCATTTTTGTTATACACTGATTAGTGTACATTGCACCACTTTTACTGTATAAGGCATTGATGTTTTTTCACTAGAAATACGCCTGCAGTGTTTAAATACACTCGTTGTGTGGACAGAGTGTTTACAGCAGGTATTTTCTACAGGATTAAACTAATAAGCTCAGTTTAGTTGTCATAAATGATGTACTAAACAAAATGCACTTACACTATGCACTACTTCATTTTTATATGAATTTTAGAAATGCAGTTTTTTTTTAAATTGGAATTTAATTGGTTTTTTCATTTCCTAGCTGATAGCAATCCACGTCAAACGCATGTAATGTCGACCATCTTGAATTTGTTTTTCTCATCCAGTGTCAGCATCTGGTAGCCCCGCCCTCTTCCTTTATGTAAGCAAAGCTACAAGGGTTGAGTGCATGAAGTGTCCAACATTTCACACTTCACTTTTTTGTGGTAAAGTAATTGCACTTCTTTTTGTTGGAATTTTCATTACTCAGTACAAAATGGCCTACTATAGTGCATAAGTATGCAATTTGGGATTGACCTCTCGTCCCCTGACACAGTTTACGAGTCGAGGAATGTGTTGCCTGCCTGTACTGAAGTCACACCGAGCTTCAGGAAGCCACTCGTTTTCCTGACACCAGAGAGTTAACAGTGAAACACAGTAAAGCCAGGCTTTCTAAATGTACAGTATGAGAGGTCAGGTAGAAGTGGGAGGATTATCGGTAGGCTGTAAATGAGTAATATGCAAACATCTTTGTGTTCTCTAAGTGTTTCTGTGGGTGTCTCATGAATTTAGGCAATGCAACATATGTTTTTGCTGGAAAAAATGTAACTGAAGGTATAAGCGCAATATATCCATTTTTCCCTCCATCATTTCTAATTCCATCATTTATTTTCCAGGTGCACACATGATTAGTCCGAAAACTGTTAGCATTTCATCATGTTTAGCTCTCTGAAAGTTCTCCTGAAAACCTTGCCAAGGTGGAGATTGATATCAAGACTTTATTTGTCTGCCATTACAAGAAACATAATATTCCTCCATCAATCCTAAAGCCTGAAAGCGAGCTTCAGAACAAACCACAGGGCCAACCGGTTCATGAGCAAGCACCAACATGCATTCTTTATATTTATTTTTTTTTGCTTGCCTGTTCATTTATATTAGTGTAAAGAAATGCATGAAAAGTGTTGTATGTGACTCAGTGATATGTATACACAAGTTCAATGGATTACGTGCACTGAAAATGTCGAGCCTGTCTGTCTTTGTTCTCGTTGAAACTGATGATATAGAATTGGGAATTCTTCAAGACATAATGTGTGCAATGATACTGTAAGTGCTGCACTGCTCATTTGATCGATTGTCCATATCCAGTTTTGTAGTCAGGGTTCAGAGTGTTGCACAAGAACACAATAGTGGAAGCTTCACAAAGATTTGAATTCACAACATTCCTGTCAGCACCACTGCCCACATTCAGGTATAACACTCTGGGGTTATTGTATCCTGGTCTTGTAACGGCAGAATCTAGCCGGATTGAACCCGAGAGAGTCACGGATCTAATTAACAGGGTAGTGTTACTGGAACTACTGGAAAGGGTGCTGATATGGCAGCTTTGTCCCTCACTGACAGTGATCCTGTTGGGCAGCTTAAGAGTGTGGCAGCCCTCCAGCTCATCTCATCATTTTCTGTTTACAGTCTCAGCCACGTCTACTGAGCTCTCTCTGTCGTTCTCTCTTTTTCTTTTTCTTTTTCTTTTACATTCGTTTGTGTAAGCGGCTGGTGCCTCTGTCCTTGTAAGGCCGTGTATGTCAGCGTAGGTGCCGTAGAATACTTCATTCTGTGTGGATGGTTCATTTTCGGTTGTTGCTTGTGTTCCTGATAAGATTACAGCATTATTAGACACCTACTTTGTTTCAGAGAAAATTGTTTAAAAATGAGAGTAAAAATAGTTGAGGTCAGAGCTGTATATCTATAAAAAAACAACAACAAAAGCTTCCTATAACAAGGCAGCCCACCATTTCAGTAGGCTTAGTGAATCATTTTGCACTCTTGGGTGGACGTGAAGGATGTGGGTGATAATTTAGTTTCTTTCACAGTTCTAGATAAATGGATTCATTCACATTTCTCCTTGTTCTTTCTTTGCTTCCAGCGCAGAGAACGGCGATCTAAGCTGCCTGATCACAACAACCAGGATGTGAGGAGAGACTCAGAAGCTAGGGGGCAGAATGCCCTGTCTGGGGGGTACCATGGCCGGGGGAAGCACGACATGGAGCGGCCCGTCGTCACTCGTCCCTTCAAGAAAGGGGGAAAGCGAAGAATGAAGCCCCCCATGATGGAAGGAGCAGGAGTGGTGCAGGGCATTGGAGCCGGTGATGCCATCGCCCCGTACGATCCATCCAGCAGCCGTAACTTCACTGACATGAAGGCGCAGGAAGGAAAATTCCCACCAGGCGCTCAAGGAGAACCGGGGAGCGTCGACGGTGCACCTCAGGTCCCAAGCAGCGACTTTGTGCCCAGCTGTGAAATCGTTGGCAAGGACGCTCTGTCGGCTCTGCACCGTGCTGGATCACGTCAGTGCCGGCAAGACATCGCCAATATTGTGTGCAAACACCAGGCTGGAGAGCTGATGCCACAGGCTTTACCTCAGTACTGCACACAGCATGGTACTAGAGGCTTAGTAACAATAGTAACTGCTTTAAATACTTATTGAATAATAAAAAAATCATGTTGATATTAGAGCAGTGATATTATCCTTGTTTGGATCTCTGTCCTATACTGTCTCATATAGTCTTGTCCAGCGCCGGCCAGCAAGCTGACCTTATAGACAACGATTTGTCCAAAGTGGAGAACCCAGTCAGAGTGGCATTCGTACTGATGGTTCACGGTCGAGCCGTGCGGCAGCTCAAGCGGCTCCTCAAAGCCATTTATCACAAAGACCATTTTTACTACATCCATGTTGATAAGGTAAGTTCTCAGATTCTGTTCTTCTTTTTGTTTTTTTTGGATGAGTTAAGCATAATACAAATCCTGTTTGCAATCATAACAGATGCCTTCACTTGCTACTCTGAGATACCTTGGTAGAAGCCAAGGCAATAAAACAGTGAATTACAGGTTAGGGACTGTTTACATGTCCCTGAATGGATGTAAATGGCTTTCAAAGCACTTTCCAGTTGAAAAGTTAGTGTCAGAGAAAATCAGCGGTTCTCACAGAGAGAAACAGATGTGCAGCAGTTTCGGAGTAAGGAGTTCCTGCCACAAACACTGTAGAGGTGTCTGTTTGTGTGCACCATGCAATAGCCTGAAAAGCAGAAGTGGAATTTTAACTCACTTCTATGCCAATAAGAATACACCGATTAGGCATAACATTATGAGCACTGACAGGTGAAGTGAATAATCTCATCACCTGTTAGTGGGTGGGATATATTAGGCAGCAAGTGAAAATTTTGTCCTCAAAGTTGATGTGTTAGAAGCAGGAAAAATGGACAAGTATTTGAGCGAGTTTGACAAGGGCCAAATTGTGATGGCTAGACAACTGGTGTTCCTGGTCTGCAGTGGTCAGTATCTATCAAAAGTGGTCCAAGGAAAGAACAGTGGTGAACCAGCGACAGGGTCATGGGCGGCCAAGGCTCATTGATGCATGTGGGGAGCGAAGGCCGGTCCGTGTGGTACGATCCAACAGACGAGCTACTGTTGCTCGAATTGCTGAAGAAGTTGATGCTGGTTCTGATAGAAAGGTGTCAGGATACACAGTGCATGACGGGTCAGGGCTGTTTTGGCAGCAAAAGGGGGACCAACACAATATTAGGCAGGTGGTCATAATGTGAAGCCTGATCGGTGTATTTAATAATATATAATATTAATAATTATACACTCACTAAACAATTTATTAGGAATACTAAAATAAATCCTCAGCAGAGCCTTCCATTGCTTTCAAAATAGTCTAACTTCTTTGTGGCATGGATTCCACAAGACTAATTTTTATTCAGATCTGTGACTGGGAAGCCGTTTAACAATGAACTCTGTCAATTTCATGAAACCAGTTTAAGACTAGTTTTGCTTCGTAACATGGTGCGTAATCATGCTGGAAGTAGCCATCTGAGATTGTAAATTGTGGCTGTGAAATGATTCACATGGTCAGCAACAATACTCAAAATAGGCTGTGGCATTCAAGTGACAATTGAATAGCCCAATGAGTGTTAAGAAATCTTTCCCAGCACCATTACACCACCTCCACCAGTCTGGACTGTTAACACAAGGTAGATTGGCTCCATAGATTCTTGCTGTTTTGCATTCTGAGATGCATTTCTGCTCACCACAATTGTACAGAGCGGTTCTGTGAGTTACTGGAGCATGTCTGTCAGCTAAAACCAGTCTGTCCATTCCCCTTTGACCTCTTTTATCAACAAGGCATTTCTGCAGCTCACTGAATGTTTTTTTTTTCTTTTCTTTATTGCACCATTCTGAGAGACTGTTGTATGTGTGAACAAAATCCCTAGAGATCAGCAGTTAGAGAAAGCAGTTAGTTATACCAGCCATCTGCTACCAACCACAGTCAAAATCACTGAAGTCACTAATAGTTTATGTGAACATTTCTCAAAGTTGCTGGTCTTTTTCTGCATGATTGTATGCATTGCACCGCTGCTACAAGATTGGTTGATTAGACAATCGCCTGAATGAGTAGGTTTATAGGTGTTCCTAATAAAGTGCTCATTGAGTGTAAGCCAGCACTAAATCTTCAGTCAGCTGAGACATTTGTTAAATATTTTTTAAATGAATGCCAACAATATAAAATATAAAATGTCTACTTTTCACAAAATCTAACTGATTATACTCTTCGTTCCTGTCTCTGGATAAGATTGCTCTGGATAAGTCAGTCTGCTGAAATGCTGTAAATGTAATAAAAATAAATATTTTTACATTGAAAGTGTATTCCATATATAAAAGTTCAGTAATCCATACAAATTATATGAAGTCAGTTAGTCATGTTGAGGTTTACACGAGTCTTATGTGTAAATTTGCACACATTTCTGTGGGATATGAAAGGTTTTTCAAATTGACAGGATTTTAATGAAGATTTCTTGTGTAAATGCTTGTGTAAAGGATTTCTGAATAAATTTGTTTATATCCCACTGTTATAGCTCACTGTTCCATAGAACATTTAACTATACAGTTTTCAGTCCAAATATTACTGGCCTCTACTTTATGTATTATTGTCTGCTGCTTGATAGAATTTTTAAGCAAGGCTGGAAGTGTTATCTGACCACTTTCTTGCAGCAGAAATAAGCAGCTTCAGTGTGAACCGCATGTTCTGAGAGAGCAGAAAAAGTCGACGCGGGTGTCAGCACTGCTGTGCAAACACATCTGACCTTCATGTCTCCTGTAGCGCTCCAACTACCTGCATCGGGAAGTTGTGCACATGGCTGAGCTGTACTCCAACGTGAGGGCCACACCGTGGCGTATGGTCACTATCTGGGGTGGGGCCAGTCTGCTGAAGGCCTACCTGCGCAGCATGCAGGACCTGCTGTCCATGCTCGACTGGAAATGGGACTTCTTCATCAACCTCAGTGCCACGGACTTCCCTACCAGGTCACTCACCAAGCACATGCCACACAAATGTTTTAAGGTTTATCTTTTTTAAATGTATATAGTGAGTTCACCTCACTGTATATTTGGAAGCTGTCAATCAAATATGCACTAAGAGATAATACTCTGGTCTCTGTGCCTCCGGTCAGGAAGTAGGTGACACCACTTGCATATCAAGCTCATGCCCTAGAATTCAGATGTCCTAGGACCAGAAATTAAACCTTTTTTTTTTAAGGTAGCATTAGCATATGATTGTGTTCTCAACATTAGCACATCTCTTCCCAATATTTTTCCAGATTCCAGGTACCAGAATTCCCTCAACATGTGTAATTCCTTATAAAGGGAAATATTACCTTTCACACATGGCATGTACAGAGTTGAGTCAGAGAAACCGGGGCTGTCCGAAAGACCCCAAACAACCCGACATGAATCATTGTTTCAGCTCAGAGGGTGATGTAAACCGCTTTTCCCAGTCAGAAGGTGGAAATTCTATTTTTCTCATACTAAATGAATGTAGTAGATTGAAATGCAAACCTATGTTGCGCTCGAAGTCGAAGTTGCAACTTTGTAATGTCCACAAATAACTCAAAAACCACTAAACACATTTCAACTCATCAACTTGAGGTAGATTTCAGATACCAGTTCCTTCCCTGTTTACAGAGTGACATCAACATGGCCACAGAAGTCTTTTAAATGAGTTTAAAGCAGTATTGCCTTTAGATCAGGTGATATACAGACTTGATTAAATCTCCAATAATGGCTGTTATTTATTTATTTATTTAAAGTACTCATCATTAGAGTTAGCACTTTTGTCTGCTGAGTGGCTGTATCTTTCAGTGCAGAATATTGCATGGATGTTTGGAACAGGAACAATAGCCACTAAGGCCTGTAAGTGGAAAAGTGCAGTTAAAGTAGCTTTTTATGATGCTTATGTGAGCTACCAACCTTATTATTTTCAGTTTAAATATTTTGTGTAGGAGTTCCAAATATTCCAAAAAATAGTCTTTTTCTTTCTAATAAAATGGGAGATGAGAACCACATATTGTGCTTTATTTCTATTGCATTATAATTTTCATTTGCATACCACAATACGATTGGTTGTTTTATTTTATGATGCCATAACGCTTGCAGGTCACATGTTCAGTATGAATTCAGATTTTCTAATTTGAGTTTCAGCTCCCTTGTTTCTTGAAATAACTATTAAAGGCGTTTTAAAAGGTTTAGAGTGCATTTAAAAGATTTACCCATGCATTTTATGTGCTTGCCGCAGCGTAGACAGTTCTTTCTGACTCCTCTATAATTCAGTGAGAGGGCATTTTGTGTAGACAGGTAAGGCATATTTCTGAACAGAAAGCACACGGGTGTATTATGACTGAAGCTCTTGGCCATGAGATGCATTGGTGTGAAAGCTCTCTTTGTGATGTTGTGCAGTGAAGCTGGCAGGTCTCTCCCCATTTCTTTCAGTTTAGTCCCCCCCCACCCACAAGAAACATCAGAGGCTTTCCAGAGCATGGTATAATCCCCTCAGTCGACTGAAAAAGAAAAAAAAAAAGACATTTCTAGAATGATGCACACAGAGACATTGATGACCACCAAATCCTGTCAGCAGAGGATAATTCCATTTAGTGAAAGTCCTCACGTTCATCTTCGACACCTTCTAGTCAGCTCTCTTACATTCCATCTCTCTTTCTTGTCCCATATCTCTCTGAAACAGGACCAACGATGAGCTGGTGGCTTTTCTGTCTCAGAACCGTGACAAGAACTTCCTGAAGTCTCATGGCAGAGAGAATGCCAGGTAGCAGCTGCTTCTTTTTTTTTTCCCTCTCAGATTTACTGTGATGCAGATAGTTTCTGTAAAAAATCTATGCTGGATTCAGTTAGAAGGTAGAATACCAGAGCTAGACCTGTAACATTCTTCCCTGATTTTCTCCTGAATTTAGCCATGGCCAGTTCCCACCCATCAGGTAGCTCTGCCTTATCACATGCACATGACACATGCACTGGCTGAACACATCTTTTCGAACTGCTGCTAATGCAGTGCTGTAACACACCATTATAATAGCTGAATAAATTACATTTTAAAAGATTCCCAGGCAAAGACATCAACTATTTGTTCTGTTTTTTATACCCGAAATGCAATCTTGTGTTATGCCAGAATAACACTTTTTTTGTTTTAATTATCATTATTTATTGCTATTGCACATAGTTTGCTCTCCAGTAACTTACTTATTTCAGTAATAGCTTTAATGTACTGTATTTATATGCACATTTTTATTCAGGTTGTTTGCTCTCTGGCAATAAAAATGTAATTTTTTGTTTTGTAGATGCATTTTTTGCTGTTATAATATTGTGGCATAATGTCAATAAAAAATTAAGTAATTCAATGCAACTATATCATAACCATCAGGTGAAAAGGTTATCATTATAATTGGCAACACTGATTTCAGACAGTACATCAGTATTTTATGACCTAATCTGTGTTACTCTAACCTTGAAATTTCCTTGAAAAAAGTACCAATGAATTCAATTCAGTTTTATTTGTATAGCACTTTTAACAATGGACATTGCCTCAAAGCAGCTTTACAGAATATACAATGAACTATTGTACTAGAAAGACTAATGCCGAATTCACACTGCACGATTTTAGCCCTGATTTTCAGTTGCCGGCAGGTTTTGTGAAATCGCCGACAAATGCTCCTGCGTTATTGATCTTCTCGCGTGCCTTTGATTCTGAAACGCTAGTGATTGTGAAGCCATGCAGTGTGTAACTTCCTGTCGCCAATCCATAGTGCAGTATGAATACAGCAGCAACTGAATGATCCCCCAGACAGTTGTGCAGTGTGAAAACAACAGTGATCCAACGACTTTGAAAATCGTGCAGTGTGAACTCGGCATAAGGGGAGTTTTTAGGGAAGTCACTAAACTTTGATACAAAATGAAGTGCTTTCATGAACTCTTTGGTTAAAGGAATTTGAACCTCCATGTCGATGTAATTTTTTTTAGAGAATGGTTATAATATGATGATGTAGTTGTGTTGATCTGATGGTGTGTGAATGCCACAAAATCCACCAACCAGACATAACATCATGACCACCTGCCTAATATTGTGTTGGTCCCCCTTTTGCTGCCAAAACAGCCCTGTCCCGTCATGCACTGTGTATTCTGACACCTTTCTATCAGAACCAGCATTAACTTCTTCAGCAATTTGAGCAACAGTAGCTCGTCTGTTGGATCGGATCACACGGGCCAGCCTTCACTCCCCACGTGCATCAGTGAGCCTTGGCCGCCCATGACCCTGTCGCCGGTTCACCACTGTTCCTTCCTTGGACCACTTTTGATAGATACTGACCACTGCAGACCAGGAACACCCCACAAGAGCTGCAGTTTTGGAGATGCTCTGATCCAGTCGTCTAGCCATCACATTTTGTCCCTTCATTAAACTCGCTCAAATCCTTATGTTTGACCATTTTTCCTGCTTCTAACACATCAACTTTGAGGACAAAATGTTCACTTGCTGCCTAATATATCCCACCCACTAACAGGTGCCATGATGAGGAGATAAGCAGTCATTCACTTCACCAGTGCTCATAATGTTATGCCTGATCGGTGTATATGATACAGCATTAATAACTAAATTACCTTTTAAATAAGTGTTTCCCTACTGGGAAGTTAGGATTAACAACTACTCATTAGACAATGATGTAGCAGCAGTGCAATGCATAAAATCTTACAGATACAGGCCAAGAGCTTCAGTTAGAATTAGAGAAATATTGAGCTTTGGTTGTTGGTGACTGGCGGGCTGGGTTGAGTTCATGAGAAACTGCTCAGATTTTCAAATATACAACAGATTCTAGAGTTTACACAGGATGGGGCAAAAAACCATCCAGTGAGTGGCAGTTCTGTGGGCAGAAACGCTTTGTTGATGAGATAGATCTGAGGAGAATGGCCAGGGAATGACAGGAAGACTATAGTAACTCCAAATCCACTCTGTACATCTCCATATGCTCATGTCCAACCTTGAGGCATGGCTACAACATCAGAAGACTTTAGGTTCCTCTGCTGTTAGTCAAGAGCAGAAATCTGAGGCTAAAGTGAACACAGGCTCAACCACACAGCACTGTTAAAGTTTCGAAATGGTCAGCTGGCCTGCTTGATTTTATGCTTTGTATCAATGCCATGCGATTGATTGATTTAATGGGTTGAATGAATTGCCTGAATGAGCAGGGGTACTGGTGTTCTTATAAAAGTGCCATGTTCCTGTACAGTTTTTTTAATGTTTCCAGTTAGATAATATTAGTTAAATATTCTGTTAGATTGTGCCATATTTTTAACATTTAATCAGTGCCTTTAGACTTCCATTATAAGTGAGTTTGAAGTCAGCATGTTTTCACAGCAGGTGGAAATTAGGTTGAAAAAGACTCTATCAGTATCAGTCTTTGTTTGGAATGATTATTTTAACTTTGTTCATCTGTATAATCTCTGCTATTTAAAAGGTTCATTAAGAAACAGGGGTTGGACAGACTTTTCCACGAGTGTGATAATCACATGTGGCGGCTGGGTGAGCGCACCATCCCCGAGGGCCTGGATGTGTCTGGTGGCTCCGACTGGTTTTCACTCACACGCCGTTTTGTGGAGTATGTGGTCAACTCCAAGGACGAGCTGGTGGCCGGGCTGAAGCAGTTCTACACCTACGCCCTGCTCCCTGCTGAGGTGCTCGAAATCTTTAGGACTGAAGTTTAAACTCTGCTGTACTTTTGGTTTTGAAGTGCACACTGTAGAACTGGTTAGTCTGGGGAAAAAACAGCTTGTGTTGGATTGTGCTTTCACTGGTTTGACTATTTGTGAAAGTGGAACATGTCTTTCCTGTTCCGCACAGCTATTTTTGTACAGGCAGTGTGGCTCTTCTGTATTGTCTTTAAATACATCAGTGTTCATTTATTTTATAGCTTGTTTTAGAGGAATTCTCAAAGCACAAATGTAATGATGTGATCAGTATTGTCTTGTGCTATTACGGAGAAAATATTCGTTCATCCTGATAGCAATTCTGTATGTGATTCCTGTTTATTTCCCAGATGTAATTTTAAGTTCATTTAATAGAATAGAGGGAAGTGATCCTTCACTAACTGTTTCTGCTCTTGCCTCTTTGTTTTTCAGTCTTTCTTTCACACAGTGTTGGGCAACAGCCACATGTGTGACACATTAGTGGACAATAACCTGCGAGTTACTAACTGGAATCGCAAGCTGGGCTGCAAGTGCCAGTACAAGCACATAGTGGACTGGTGCGGATGCTCTCCCAATGACTTCAAACCTGCTGATCTCATCCGAATTCAGGTCAATGTAGTAAAAGTGTAAAAAATAACATGTAAATAAAATGTTAATAAATATAATATTAAAAATAAAAATAATAAATGTAAATAATACATGTATAATTTGTAAAATGTATTTATAGTAATTTGGATATAATTATTTAATATTATAACAATTTACACTTTTGTTTTATTAAATTCATTTTAACTTAAACAATGAACATTTTAATATAATATATTTTTAATAATAATAACACATTTGCATGCATTGCACTTATTAATGATCTGCAACAGTGCATATATGTATATTAGCCAACTAGGACAATAACAGTGACATCACTTATTTGCATCAAGAATGAGAACAGCTTAAAGTATAATAGAGCTTTTGTTGAACTGATGAGCTGTTGGCTGAATAGTGCTCCTGAGCTGTTCCAGTGAACTGTGGAGTTGAGCAACATTAGCAGGAATTTAGTTCAAGCCATCCTTCTTCTCTCCATTACTCCAGAGAGTGCAGCTTTTGCTTTACTATGCCACGATATCTTGACATATTTCTTCACTTACGTTCCCATCCTGTAGCAAGTGGAACAGGTAGAGGAGTGCCTCTGAATTGTCAAGTACATGTGCTCCAAATCTGTTCTATAAATGGAAGCGAGTGGTGGTGATAACATTTTTTAAGTTCACCATCAGCTTTTGTCTAACTGACATTAAGCTGGACGTGATTATCTTTATACCAGCCAAGCAAAGCTCTCCATCAGACTCCTGCACTCCTCCTCCTTCCCTTTCGCTCATGCATCTGGTAATCACCATGTGTCTCTCTCACAGCATGCACTTTTGAAGATGTGACAGTTTTACTGGCAGCGAGTACCCCAAAGGAAGCCAAGTCTGCCTGTAATTTGAGCTTAGAGAAAACAGAATGTGTGCAAACTCTATCAGATGACATTAAACTGAAACAAAAAAGTTGTTTTTTTCTTTGTGGCTAAATGTAGGTAAGCATGGTATACATTTCTTTAACAGATATAAAGATTATACACTGTGTGGGGAGCATTTATGTAGGTTTACAGTGCAGTGTAAACACAGTGAATAGGAAGCTGTTTGAAGTTTTATTGGCTCAAGTGTATAAACTACTACTGAAATTACTAGACACTTTAATCTGGATGATTCTATAATGATTGTGCTTGAGAAGTTCATGTTCTGAGCTATTTTTGTCCTGGCTTGGCTCACCTGGTACATGGGCAAGAAAGGTCACCAAATTCACCACAGGTATTTAATTATCGCATAGCATGCATGCCAGTGTGGGTGATCACAGTTAATTTGCTGACCCGACTTGGACATTCTGGTGGAAAAGCACAGAGCAACTACACTTTGAAGAGTAATAAACTAGACTACATTATTTAATACAGTAATGCAACTGCAAAAAATTTGACACAATTCACATCATGGGAATCAGCCTTCTATTAATTATGCATGTAATTCAATTGCACTGTTTGAACACCAGAGGTCTTAATCTGAGCAAACCCATACAGTTCAAATATTTAAACAGTACTTAGCCTGTCTGCCCTGAATATGTTTGTAACCGTGATTTAACAGTTAAAAATAGCTCCTCAATAGCTTTCAAATGACACCAACCCCATGCCACTGTGATTTACGATGGCAAAGGATGAGGTAACAGAAATCGGGCATTTTAGCTGACTTTGGAGCTCTATTCCCGGTTAAAATGACACCTCAGATGCTGCTATGAAGCTCAGTGTGCTTTCAATCAATTATTTTCCCCAAGTCGAACACTTTTCTTATACGTTTTGAGAGAATTTATTTGTTTATTTATTTATTTATTTATTTTTAAGATATGGTGGACCTGTGGCACCATTTGTTTACAATATAAAATCAGTGACATGTTATATGTTCAAAGTCAGCACATTTTTATACAGCCAATAAAATACACATTATGATTCAAAAATCATTTTTCTTCCTTCACATTTTGTTCAGAATATTTTAGGAAACGAACTAAATCAAAATGTGAAGCCAGTATCATGAATTGTAGTTTATATTCTGCATCTAAGATTCCAACTAGTAGTGAAATGTTAATCATACCCGGTTTTCTTTCTGCCCCCAACAGCAACTGACACGGCCCACGTTCTTCGCCCGTAAATTTGAATCCACCGTCAACCAGGAGGCCATTGATATTCTTGATACCCACCTGTATGGGCACCACCCACCAGGCACTGCGGCACTTAAGGCCTACTGGGAAAGCCTGTTTGAGAGGGAGGATGGTGTGGGAACTCTTAGCGATGTGGCACTCACATCATACATGTCCTTCTTCAGACTTGGTCTCCACAGTCAGAAAACCATGCATGAGGCCTGCAGGTGAGTCTCCTAGTCAGTGAGCTTGGAGCGACTTTAAGTCATCCTGAAATCAAAATTGATGATAGTACACTATATTGCTAAAGGTTTTGGGACACCACTCCAAATCATTGAATTCAGGGGTTGGGCTTGGCCCCTTTGCTCCAGTGAAAAAAACAATTAATGCTTCAACATACCAAGACATTTTGGACAATTTCATGGTCCCAACTTTGTGGGAACAACATGACTGAACACCAGTGCACAAAGCAAGGTCCATAAAGACATGGATGAGTGAGTTGTCAGGAACTTGTCCTGACCTCAACCAGATAGAACACCTTTGGGATGAATTAGATCGGAGACTGCGAGCCATTCCAAAACTGGGGTGTTTGCCTTTACATGCACATGAGTTTAATATGGAGTTGGCCCGCCCTTTGCAGCTATAACAGCTGCAACTCTTTTGGGAACGCTTTCCACAAGGTTTAGGAGTGTGTTTATGGGAATTTTTGACCATTTGGCTTAAAACATGTGCCAAATGGTTGTGTGGACCAGTTGGTTCGCTGTGGCGACCCCGAACAGGGAACAGCTGAAAGAACAACAACAGTGTAAACCAACAAAAATAGCTTTGGCAAGGTTTTCAGTTTATTGTCTTAATGTTTTATATCTTGGCATGATCATCCAAATGCATGCTCTCTAGAACTATACTGTATACCCAGACTTCCCGGAGGCAGGTCTTGCTCTACAGTAGTAGCTTGTACCTCTTAGTAGCTCTTCCTCTATGTAAAACAAGCTGTGACCGGTTAGTGCATATAGTGTTCAACATTCCAATCATTCAGTTGAATAACTGCATCATCTGGGTACTTGAAGTGCATGTCTTGTTGGAATTTTCAGCGTGAACACACTACTCACACTATTTCTACTACATCGTGGTGTAGAATAGTGCACAAGTATGAAACCAAAGTTTTAACTGTTAAAAATCATGGCATTGAATGTAAATTATTCTAAAGATAAATGATTCAGCTTTGTTTTTATTTATTAATCATAATGGTTTCCAGTCAGGAACGAAGATAAAGCATTTGAACACACTAAGTTTTTCCTAAGATCTTTTTTAAGATTCTTAAAGGTGTTGACATACTTAACTTCTGCAGTCCAGTCAGTTGTGTAGACCAGCAGCAGTGGCACAGCATGAATTCATGCTTATAGTCAAACAGCCTTTTTTAATTGAACAGATCATTTCATAAGTCTTCAATGTTGTCAGCTGCTCTTACTCATCTTTCAGTACCTTAGCATTTAGTACATAGGTTTTATTTGGGTTTCAGTTCCTCAGTGGCCTACGCGGCTGAACATTGTTCGGTCTCAGATTTCAGCTAAGTATGTTTCAAACTTGATGATAAAACCTTCATGCCATGCTTTGTTGTAGTTGAGGCTGTAGAGTCAGGATGAGTCAGAGAATGCAATATTGATGTTTCCTTTCTCTGACCAAGACATACTGCATTGTCTGACGCATCATAGCCGACTACTGCTGACTCAGTCACAACAACATTTTGCATGTTGTGGTACAGTTCAGTAGGATGAACCTGCACACCTCCTACAGCGGGTGCAACTGTTTCAAACCAGACTTGCTTATTGATGTGAGCTTCTGTTAGTTACCCAAAATGACATGCTGTAACATTAAATGTACTCTTTTCTTTATTCCCCACAGGTTTGTACCTGTTGGCTACCCCATATCTGTCCATCTCTATTTCTATGATGACCGTTTCCAGGGCTACCTGGTGCGCCAGGAGGTGAAGAGCACGGCATCTGAGAAGAAAGAAATGCTGGAGGTTTGGGTTGTTCCTCAGGCAACACTACAGCTAGAGAGCAACCTGAATGAGTTTGAGAGGCTGAAGAACCTCGAGGTGAGAGCAAGACTGTGATTCTACCTGTAACCCTTTCTAACTTCCCCCCAAATAATGTGGTGCTATTACTTTTCCAAATCTAGGACCATTCACACCCTGGTGTATCTTTGTCTGTTCCCTAACACGCAACAGTACCTTTGAAGTCAGAGTTCTCCGTCTTTATGTACAGGAACAGCTTTAGCTCTAAACAAGGCTCTTAACCCTCAATTGCTCAGTTGTATAAATAAGATAAATAAGTCGCTCTGTATAAGGACATCATACTATAAATGTGCAAGATCAGTGTTTCCTACAGGTCAGAGATAAATCTGTAGTTTAGCATTACCTTCCCAGTGGGCGTCCATTACAGGGCCAGACTGACTTAAACAGACCCCTAAATATTATTACTGTGAGATTTTTTATATATCATCACTACACCTGACCTGCATTTGGAGGACAGCTGTCCGGGTCGACATAATTTGAGCACTACTGAGTCTAAATTTTATTTTGGCCAGATAAGATTCAATTAGATCCTGCGCTAGAGCCACAGCAATTCCATAACCCTGTTCACTGAATTAGAAAGTTTCCACCAACATTTGAGAAAGACGCCATAGAAAAACTATCACTCAGACTCTGGAATACATTTACAAATGTCTTGTGGTCAATTACATTACATATTTAAACTGTTTTGTTTTTCATTGTTTCAACTGCTTTGTCATATTTGTGCGTCATTCTTTTTCTCATGAACTTTCAGAGAAATTAAGTAACTTGGTAGACGGATCCAAAAGCCTGAAGCCACTAGTGGAAATGCTTTTTTTTTTCTTTTTCTTTTTTTCTTCATTGCAAACAAAGTTTTTCATTACAGATAATCAGCAATAACCTCAGTGAAAAGTAGAATCTTAGAAATATGTACATGAATTTCAAAATTTCTTAGTATTTGGTTAATGGCATCAATGGAAGCAGAAACTTCACTTCTGTTTTAACCCTGGAAAATCTGGCCTTCTGTACAAAGCCGTAAACATGGTCACAAATGTGTTATAATTTATATATTTAATATTATTGTATTATTATTACAGGGGCATTGGTGGCTCAGGGGTAGGTTTGTCGCCTATCATGCGGAAGGCCCGGGTTCGATTCCCAGCCAATGCCTCAACCCCAGCCACTGGATGCAGTGCCGGTCCCAAGCCCGGAAAAATGGGAGGGTTGCGTCAGGAAGGGCATCCGGCATAAAACATTTGCCAAGTTGTTGTGCGGACCAGTTGGTCCGCTGTGGCTACCCCGAACAGGGAGCAGCCGAAAGTAATTCTATTCTATTGTATTATTATTACATATTAATATTTTTATATACCCTGCGATGGGTTGGCACTCCGTCCAGGGTGTATCCTGCCTTAATGCCCAATGACGCCTGAGATAGGCACAGGCTCCCCGTGACCCGAGTGTAGATCGGATAAGCGGTAGACAATGAATGAATGAATATTTTTATATAATAGTGACTTTGAAATTGTGCAGCATCTGACTGTTGCAACAAAAGACTGACATGGAAAAGTTTGCGAAAGTTTCCTTTTTGCTTAAAATAAAACAAGACAGCTAAACGTCTATTTTTAATACAATTTTGCAATAATATTGAATGCTGTAAAACGTCTGACAGTGTATATATACATATACTTATAAACAGTCCCTTTAAAAATACATTTTTAAAACAAATATTTGTTTAGGATATAGTAGCTGGGAAGTTAAGCCTGCTTTGTCCCTTGTCTTCCCTCAGGTGGGAACAGAGTGGGACCCCAAGGAGAGAATTTTCCGGAACTTTGGTAGAGTGATGGGCCCTTTGGACGAGCCTGTGGCAGTGCAGAAATGGGCTCGTGGCCCCAACCTCACAGCCACCATCGTGTGGGTCGATCCTGCTCAGGTGGTCGCAGCGTCGTATGACATCAGCGTGGATGTGGAGGCGGAGTTTACACAGTACAAGCCGCCGCTGCAGCGTCCTCTCAGGCCGGGAGTTTGGACAGTCCGTGTGCTGAGGTTATGGGAGCGTGTGGCTGAAGCTCGCTTTCTGGTCATGCCTCTGGCTTTTAAAGGAAAGGAACCATTTCGCAAAGGTGAGAGAGCTCAAGATTAAGAAGTAGTACAGCCAAGGGGCTTAAATGCCAAATATATGTTTAAGTAATGTTTAAGTTATCATGATTAGTCAACATTTTCAGCACCCACAGCAAACCATACTGTTCATGTTGTGACTCTGCTTCACTGTACAAACATGTGTTTTAAAATGTTGTGTATCAGGTGTAATACCTTTAGTCGACCTCATCATTTATTGTCAGAAGCACAGCAAAACAGCAAGTACAGGTACAACAGGGACAGCAACAAATGTACTTGCTATGTTGTGAAATTAACTGATTGCTCCAGAAACCGAACACTGTTCAAAAACGAATGGCCAAGAAATGGCAAAGCACAGCCAAAAACTAACATAGTTACAATGCCAACGAAATACTCTTAGGTGAAAATAGTGAATTCCTCCACACTGCAGTCCTACCATTACTGGCTCTTCTCCTGTACCCACACATCACTCAGCGCAGCAGTGCCAGTACATAGCTGCAAAAACGGCAAAAGCTAGCCACCTGCCATGTTTTCCGCCTTCTCGACTTGATCAAGTGCGACTGACGAGCTGCTTGCCCACCTCCAAAGTAGATAACATGCAAACTTGGGCTACTATCGCATTCATTAGCTGCTTTGATGTAACTATGATGGAGTGTCTTATAATTGTCTATTGTTGTTCATGATGCATGCAAAATCACTGTGTGAGTGTACAGACTGATACAGACAGGTACAAACATGCACCATCGAGGTAGCCAGATCCGATCTGAGCATCAAATCAGATTTGTGCAAGGAAGCTTGTAATGTGAAAGTCAGCTTTCAGAGAACACAGCATGGCTACTTTTAGACTTGAGGCTACTTTATAACCTTCTATAATTTTCTGCCCGCAAAGATCATATTTGCTAAGAAGCCAGTTTGCTAAAGACTCAGCTTATAAAACCTTGTCTAAAACCTTGCTGCCTTGTTGAAAAGATTTATGATACAGTCTTAGGCCTAATTGGTTCAGTTTTGTCATCAGATAATCGGAAGAAACGGTGAAGCTCATGTTTAAATGCTAGGACTACCTTTGACCTCGGGTGGAGAGACATGGATGATGATGATGATCAAATTGATATTTTAATTCTAATTGATTATTTTGTAATTCTTTATATGTATTTTACAGCAATGTTGTTCTTCAGTAAGTAGATTTCAGTGAAACTGGAGGGAATCTTTAAATGCGATTTTCTCTCAGTTGACTTTTGGGGTAGATCAGATTTTAAAATAAATTTTACTTGCATTTGCGATACATGCAAAAGAGAGAGACATTTCAGTTCAGGAAACATTGTAGTTTGTGAAGGATAGCTGCACACACTGACCAGTATATTAGGAACCATCTGTTCATCTATTCATTTATGCAAATATCTAATCGGGGTATGATGAGGCTGCAGCTCAGTGTAGAAATGCATATGCACATCAATCAAGAGGGTCAGTTAATATAAAGATCAAAACTGGGGTTAAGCACAGTGCCCTACTGTTACCCACTTGTGGATTGGGGTTCCTAATAATTTGGTTTTTGAGAGTTTTTCCAAGATGTGATCCTTTCACTTTAGTGTTTTAATTTTTTTCTTTTTCTCACAACTTTATAAATAACCTCTTTTCCTGTTTGTTGTGTTTTAGAGGAACATACCTGGCTGCACGCAGGCCCTGCAGGCAACGTTTACCTAGAACAGGGCTTCCAGCAGCTCGCTCAGATTCTGAAGCTGCCTCCAATGGAGCCTGCTCTGGAGGAATATCAGAAGAAGGCGTCTCTGGTGGGCAAGGCTCTGGAGGGTTGGGTGGACAGCTTAGTGGGTGCCTTCTGGGTAACCGGAGACCTGTGTTCCACTCAGACGTCCCTCTGTCCCAGCGTACAGCTGTGTGCCAAGACCAGCTGGAGCTCCTTGTCCCCAGATCCCAAATCCGAACTCGGTGCGGTCAAAAGCAACGGCCGGATCAGGTAGCCCGAAAGATTTGGCACGAGCGAGGGTGAGAACACTAAAACGAACTGCAAGGGGAGAGGAGAAGCCCCTGCGAGCGATGTTTACGGGATACGAGTCTCTCGGATCATCCAAATGTTTCCTGGTCAAGGCACCTTGTCTTAAGGATTGGTGTTAAAGACAATCTAAGAGAAGAATGAACTGACATTTGCACATAAGAACATTTTCTAATTGTTCAATTGTTGTTGTTTTTTTTGTTCCTTTGGGTGGCACGTGTCCATATGCAGTCTTGATTTGACTGGATTAATGATGCAAAGCCTTTAACCTCAACCTTGTTTTTTCTTCATCTTTTCAGAACAAATCAGAATCAAGTGCACATTTTCCTATGTGGATACAGTAATTGTAGCCAATTTTTTAAATTATTATTATTATTATTTAAGCTTTACTACCTGTTCAACATCAGTGGTTGGAATCTTGCAGCCCAGTGGGTCTCAAAATTAGGTGTGTGAAACAAAGTCAGGGGTGCTTAATTAGTTTTTTATTTAATTTCATTTTGTGTTGGAAATCACAGCCCAGCATTATGAACGTTGTTCTATATGGTGCATTATATTTGTGTTCTTATAGTTATTAGCCAATTTGACTGGTTAAAGGTTTTTTTTTTTTGTTTTGTTTTTTAATCCCATCCCAAGAGCTCAAAAACAAGTAGGCATATCGTGTCAGGAAAATCCTGTGTTGTGACAGTGGAAAGTTCCGGAGGAAAATACTTTATGGTTCAAAATAGTACCAAAAGAGTTTTGTAAACACAACCGATTTAGAAAAACCTGTGTTTGGGATTTTGTTGGATATGTTTTACTGTTAAAGGGGTCCCTGGCTGCAACAAAGTTTTAGCCTGTAATTTTTTTTTTTTTAATCCGAACATCAGAAGCCGTTTGACTAAGTGCACTTTACTGTAAGAGAAATGTCTGAACTACAGACAACGAGGAGGAGCTGATGAAGTCACTCGGGACGTCAAATGATCAGTGGCTCCGTTTGATGTTATTTCAAGTGCTGCTTATAGAGTCACACGTTCACCATCATGTGGATCGATTTAGGAAACGAAGCAAAAACTGACAAGCGACCACCAAATCACCGTCCATCAGAAGAGAAAACTGTTGTGTGTGTGTGTGTGTGTGTTTGACTCCTTTTGGTGAATGGCTTCTTTTGAAGTGATGCCCTGTAAATGTTTACCACTGCATAAATGAATTGCTAAATGTGCTAGGCCAGCACATGAACAAGCTGAATAAGATGACCCTTCTGATGAGCAATGGAAAGACAGTGTTCTCATTGTACTGCCCTCCAAATGTAAATGCCATGAACACCTGGATCTGCCACTGATTCATGATCTTTGGCCATCTCATCTGTAATCCCTAAAGGTCAAGCTGTCCTCGACATGGACTATGGTACTCGCCTGGTTTACTGCAGATTTCTCATATACAGCCCTGGAGTAATAGAATTTATTACTGTTTCTAAATCTTCTGTGCATATAGGTTTCTGTTTCATCCTGCAACTGCAACACAGTATGTCCTCATGGAGGACAGCGAAACATTTCATCATCATCATCAATGAAGTACGGCATTATTCATCGTCATGTCGTGTCATGTGGTAATTTCATTTTCTTCAAGCTTTGCACAAGTGTTTATTTGCTGGGTTTGGAATCCAGTAGTGGACAAATCCTTTAGCTTAGCACACCAGGGAAGTGAAAACTCTGTTTTCATTGGTTTGAAAGGCTAAAAATTTTAAACTCTAACTCTAATTTATTATCCTTATCCTTTTCTAAGCAAGTGACTAAAGTAGCACATCATATTTGCGCTCTTGACCAAAAGTCAGCAAGTCCAGTGGTCAGCATTGAGATATGAGGTGAAGTGTTTTCTCTTCGTCACAGATGAATCTTGCTAGCTTTTTTTTCTCTTGACTGTGTGTTCTAAACATGAGTTACATTATGCTTTCTGTCACACAGTTTCGTCACTATATTGCCAAAAGTTTTGAATTCAGGTGTTGTTTTTCAGAGGCTCTGAGGAACTTGACTGGCCTCAACCTGATAGAACACCTTTGGGATGAATTAGAGCGGAGACTGCGAGCCAGGTTTTCTCGTCCAACATCAGTGCCTGACCTCACAAATGTGCTTCTAGAGGAATGGTCAAAAAATCCAATAAGCACACTCCTAAACTTTGTGGAAAGCCTTCCCAAAAGAGTTGAAGCTGTTATAGCTGCAAAGAGCGAGCCAACTCCATATTAAATTCATGTGCATATAAAGGCAGACGTCCCAAAACTTATGGTAATATAGTGCATCTGACTGTTTCTGGTTCTAACACCTCTGGTTCTACACCTCATCTGTGCATGCTCATTTATTAACTTCTAAAAGCTGATGTATGTAGTGCAGCAGGTGGTGGGATTCAGAACGAGTAAAACAAGCACATTATGGTGCGTCACGGCCATCGTACATGTTTTGCAAAAATCCATAGTGTGAGTTTTGCAAGTTAGTATGAATAAAATCTTATAGTTTATACATATCGTCATCTTCTTCTGGGAGCACAGGCTAGTGATTTGTCCACTGCTGAGTTTCATCCCAGAATGGGTCACATTGGCTTCTTTTGCACAGCCAATAAAGATTCATTCTTTCATGATGTTTCTTTATTCAAAACTTATAGTTCATTTGGTTGCGACTTTGTCTTTACACACTTGCTGTCATTTAAGGACAATAAATGGTCTGTGTGTGTGTGTGTGTGTGTGTGTGTATACATACATATCTATATAAAGTGGTGCATTGTGAGAATCAATGTATTATTTTTGTATTTATAATTCCTCCTGGAGAGGGAGGTCATATTTTTTATCTGTTAGTCATGTCAGGATCACTGCTTCACTCTAGTCTGTTTCATAAACCTTGTTGTGTATTATCTGTCTCATGAAATGGTACCTCGACAGGAGTTGTTTCTAGACTTTTAAAAAGACGTCGTGTTAAGTAGCGGCGGCGTTGGGGGGTGAGCGGTTCGGAGAAATGTGGAGAAGTTGAAGAGCAGAAATGTTTCTGTTCCAGGCACAATAAATCTGAACTCAATGGTACACTGTGATTGTGTGCTGTTATTGCTTCAACAAGCCCTCGTGCCAGATGGCAGTGTTTGTGTCTGAATGCTGGGGTGAAAGTCTAAATCTGATTTACAACTCGTATCGAAGATGTAAATGTTTTTTTCCTGAATATGCAGCTACAGTTTTGTTCCATTATGAAAGCATTAGTCACACAAACATGTCCAGAATTACAGAGAACGCAAGTACGGCTAGACTGAGACGTTCTGGTCTTTCACACTAATCTAATCTAATGAAGCTAAAATTGTTTTGTTTTTCATTCAGTCTCTAGATGTTTACTGATAAGGTATCGAGTTCTCTGATGAAATCATTGTGTAATAGATAGGTCCTTGGTAAACCTAGAGTTTGTGCCAAATGCCAGAAATCATCGAATTCTTTGTATTGTATAAGCTGCCTTTAGATGAGCAGGCACAGATGAAAGTGTAATACGAGCATATTGAGCTGGTTTTTCGACTAGCATGTTTCTAGGGGCCTGTTTTCATGTCCATGTTTTAAAAGCATTTAATAAAGAAGTCAGTCATCAATATGGAGAAGACTTCTGTATACAGTATAAGGAGTCTCAGCTGTCAGAGCTTTGACATGGCCAGTGTTTTCTGCCACAGGAGTTTCTTCAGGATGGAGGGATTAGTTGTTTCCCTGTAACCTGACAACCTTTGTATGTGAGAGAGAGAGAGTAATCAGTCAGCCATAACTTTAAAACCAACTGCCTAATATTGTGTTGGTCTTCCTTATGCCCCCAAAACAGCTCTAACCCACCAGGCATGGACTAGCAGCAGATCCTTTAAAGCCTGCAAGATGTAGAGCCGTCCTGGATTGGATTTGTTTGTCCAGCACATCGAACAGATAATGTAGACATTTTTGGACAAATAGCATCCACATGAATACCAGGACCCAAGATCTAACAGCAGAACATTGCCAAGAGCATCACGCTGCCTCCGCCGGCTTGCTTTCTTCCCAAAATGCATCTTGGTGCCATCTCTTCCCCAGGTATGCTACCTGGAGCACGCACACCCGGCTGTCCACATGATGTAAAAGAAAGTTTGCAGACCAGGCCACATTTTTCCTTTGCTCCAAGGTCCAGTTCTAATACTTATGTACAGATTGTAGGTGCCTTTGTCAGTGGACAGGGGTCAGCATGAGCACCCAGATTGGTCTGCAGCTACTCAGCACGCTGCAATGCATTGTGTGTTTTCAACAATTTGAGCTACAGTAGCTCTTCTGGATTGGACCAGACAGGCTAGCCTTCACTCTCCATGAAGCTGTCAGCGGTTCCCTGGTTGTGCATACTTGGACCACTTTTGGTAGGTAGTATCCAATGCATACCAAGAACACCCCTGCTGTTTTTTGAGATGTCTGACTGTCCAGCTATCACAATTCATTCAGATCCTTACCCTTGCCCATTTTTTTTGTTTCCAACACATCAACTTTGAGAACTGATTATTTACATGCTGCCTAATATATACAACCACTTGACAATGAGATAATCAGTATTATTTACTGCACCTGTCAGTGGTTTTAATGTTATGCCTGATCTGTGAATATAAGGAAGGGGACATTTTCCACAGTATATTACTGGTAAGGCAATATGGAATCTGTTCCTATCCTTTCTTCCTGAATGCATCTAGAGTTAAACTTTCAGGATAAAATCAGAGTTTAAATATAAACACTGCACAATACTAATGAATTTCTCTCATGGAAATGGATCGTCCATTTTGGCAATCTTCTAAAGTAACAGAAAGCACTAAACTAATTTATTGTATTGAAAAATACTACAGCTGATTTTGCCACAATAGTTTGTTGCACATTAGTGATCATTTGGAAATGCAGTGGATGTGATGACATTCAGAGTAAGGCGTCTTTGTTGCCAGTATGTCACATTAATGAAAAGTATGAAGAGTAAATGCTCAGGTTCAGCCACAACACACTTCCGAACTATTCATCACTGCTGTTCTGCTTTATTACCCTTGAGAGACTGCAGTGCCATCTGCTGACATAACACTACACAAATTCTAATGTGTTCTTCAGATTTGGACTGATTTCATAAATATACATAAGCAATATTAGTTAAGAAGTCAGTCACCATTTAGAAGTTATATGTGTTATATATACATAGCCAATAAATAAATAGAGATGAACTCAAGGGCCGGAGCTTCCTCTCCTGCCCTTTTTATTCTTCATCAGAGTGCTGGCTAATAAATATGCAGAACTGCATGTGCAATGCCCTGTAAAATCAGCACAATACACTGGCAAGGGCAAGGATGGTCTGAAATATGGATGACTAGAAATACACACAAAGGCATTGTGCAAACTGCACACACTTCGTAGGTTATAACAACAAAAGAAGGTTTTTAATTACAGCAAAGGGTTCTATCTATCTATCTATCTATCTATCTATCTATCTATCTATCTATCTATCTATCTATCTATCTATCTATCTATCTATCTATCTATCTATCTATCTATCTATCTATCTATCTATCTATCTATCTATCTATCTATCTATCTATCTATCTATCTATCTATCTATCTATCTATCTATCTATCTATAAATAAGTATGTTCAGCTTATTCAGTCCTTTTTTAAACCAAAGAATATTTTTCTTTTCCTCCATCATTTTTGCTAGGCTTTATTAGATATATAATTTATTTTCATTCTTAGAACAGTGATTGTTTTTAGCATTCTGAACTGCTTGAAAGAAGTCACAGCAAACAGTGCAGCTTAATGTCCGTAGTACTGCCTTTTCTTTAAACATTTTACTGTTTAGCTTCCATGTGGCTTGTGAATACAGTGCTGCATAATGAGTCATTAGTTAGATCTGTGAGGATAACACAGGAGACAGATGTTCATTAAGGCCAAAAATGGAATTTTTATAGAAGACCGCGAAGAGGGCGACGGTTTGTGTTATCTGCCGCTCAAGGAGCCTGTTTGTCATGTTTGCGTGATGGAGTGCTGAAATTAAGAAATCTCTGTGCTGGAGGTCTTGCCTGGAGACTGATGTGCTGCTATGGTAACCATCCACTCGGTCTCCCCCTTCCCCCATCATATGTTCTCCTGCAAGGTGCATGATAAGGGCTTTAAATTGTGTTAGTGTTAAAATGCATTTCATATGAAAATAAATAGCACTTGGATGCCGGTTGTGATTAGGACCAACTTATGACTCACGTGTCCTTTTGAGGAACTTTCTCTTTTCAGATACAGTGCTTCTCTCCTCTTTTCCAATTAAAATAATTTGTTTTGGTTCTACGTATGTACTCTTCTGATTCCAGCCTTTAATCACATCCCTCCCCATCACTGTTTATTCATAAACTGCACCCACTTCACTAGTTTACAGTTTATACATAAATTCTGCCAACATATTCTCAACAAAAACGGAAGTGCTGCTAAATATAGCACATCTTTCTTGCATGAGATGCCCAAAAACACCAAGGAAATGAAACTCCTACACTATGCAACGATTAAAAAAGATTCCAGGTCAGAATTGTAGAAGAGGATGGTGTCTCAGCGTTGGCAGATAAAGCAGGACAGAGTAAAGATGACTGGACACAAGTGATTAAAAAATAGCTAGTGTGTCTTCAGACCTTAGGCCAGTCGCTGGGGCTGCATGTGGCTGGCATAACCATGGCAACATGTGTCAAATCACGCCCACGTTGGGCTCCTGCTCCTGATTGAGCCAAGCCATGACCTGCTGTGAGATGCTTATCGAGACAAGCTCTCTCTTTCTCAGAGAGAGAGAGAGAGAGAGAGAGAGAGAATGAATGTAGGCTATGGAGCATGACAAACATTAGCATCCAATTTACCCAGTCTATTTCTGTCACTCCTACGATGGTGCTGGGAGGAACCTGCTTGCCATTTTTACCCCAAAACATGGCAAACAGGCTAATCTGTTCACATAAAGAAAGCTCAGAAAGCTTGTTCTTTTTATTCATAAATCTCACAACATGATGTTATGTACTAATAATATGCACATGGAGAGAGGTGGGTGGGACCAAGCTCATGGTGACTTAGTGGTTAGCATGCTTGCCTTGCACCTCAAGAGTGGGTTCAATTTCCGTCTCTGCCCTGTGTGTGCACAGTTTTTGGGGTTTCCTCCCCCAGTCTAAGGAAATGCATTGTAGGCTGATTGCAATCTTTAAACTTTCTGTAGTGTGTGAATGGGTGTGAGTGTGTGTGTGATTGTGCTCTGTGATGGGTTGGCACCTTGTCCATGATGTCCCCCACCTTGTTCCCCCACTGGAGTCCCCTGAGATAGACTCCAGTTCAGACAATGGAGGGATGAATGGATAGAACATGAACATGCCAGTCTCTCTCAGATTGCTATAAACATCAGAGCTTCCATAAACGATGGCTGGATACAGCGTAGTTGGAAAGATTTCCCTCCTGGTGCAGTTTGACCGGGGCAAATTCACCTCCGGTTCCTTCTTTGCTACTGTCATCACTGGCTTCACAGTGAGTATGCATCCTGACAGCACAGAACTGTGTGGGCTGCTACTGGCTGTCAAAGCCAAACACCACTAGATGTCATAACTTCACACCTTGGGGAGAGCTCCCAAGCTCCATACCAGTACAGCTATTGGGTTTCGGCATCATGTCTGAAATGGATAAGAAATGCCATGAGATTTGGGATCTGATCTGACGATTAAGTGTAATCCCTGTGTATAAAGCTGAGCTCTTGCACATAACAGACAATCATTCTTACGGTCAATCTCAACAACCCGCTTTACAGGCATATGGTTAAATATATCCTGATATACAACAGGAAAAATTCAATGATGACTTCTTCATGGGCTGTGATTGTACCAATCAGATATTTTTATAACACGTTTGGTTATTCCAAGAGAGGCTCATCATTGAGGTGTCTGGTTACTAATATAATAGTAATAAGATCATACGAATGCTCTTACTTACTCTGTAATTGTATAGGATTCCATCTGAGCTTGAAAGGATAGCATACATATTGTTTCAAATCAGATGGTGTTGGTGCTTGAGTTAAACTCAGGATCATAAAAAAGAGCAGAATAAGAGTTCCCAGAATGCCTACAACTATAATCATAACCTGACCATTGGCTTATCTTATCTTTATTTTATCTGGGAAGAAATACCAGCATATTTACAAATAAGAACAAGATATATGATGATAAACGTCACTCAGTGAATGATCAGGGCTCTTAATGAGCATTTGAAAGAAAATTGTGAGAATGAGAATACTACCTTTAAATATCTCCCCCCCAAAAAACTGGCATGTCTGTGGGTGGACAGTTAGAGTGCCCAGCTAACAGGTCTAGGAAATGACTGGAGAGATGGTGCTGTGTGGAAATGCAGTGTGAAAAAAAAAACATAAAAAAAAAAAAAAATCCATTGTAACAAGATCTGCCCACTCAGTTCACGAGCAGTGGGCAGGAAGGAAAAAAAATAAGGCATGTAGACGGAAGTATTAACAAAGCTAGAATACTGGAAACAGATCACATTAACAGTAGCGTCTTAAATCTAGAAACTGTAAGCGTTTTTCAGATATCTCTGTTGGGGAATCCTTAAATGTTAATGCTATCATATCAGAGCAAAGCAGGAGATCCTTTTAAAATGTTAAAAGGTTTGTACACTGATTGTAGATGTGATTGTAAAAGTTACTGAAGTCTTGTTGCAACAAAACACAAATAAATGAAACAACTGCACTGTCAGAGTGAAGGAGACTCAGTCAGGTGTTGATCGTGGGTGTGTCTCAGTCTACTCGCTAGTTCAGAGGTCAGGACACTGATCAGGGAGTCGGCCATTTTAAGTGCTGTCTAAATCTCAAAATCCTTACGGTTTACTGGAAGGTTCTCGAATAAATACCACAAAAACCAGGGAGCATCCATGCTCACTGTGTCCCCTTACTTAAAAATGATTTCCTGAAGACAAACTTAAGCAGCTTGTTATCATTGTTGTAGCTCTCAAATGATTACTTACATTACAAAATTTGACATTCTATATATGGTCTGTTTACAACACTTCTATACATGGTTTGTTTAAGAAACGTTTACGCGTTGAATGATTCGTAAGTATTTTTCATAATGTACTTTAAATAACATAAGGATAATGTCAGAATGATGTCGGTGCTGTGTGTTGTTGATAAATGCCAGTTGTGACAGTTTACAGCAGGAGTAGGTAGTCATGCTGCCAGGAATTGAGTCATCAGTGTCCCAGTGTGTAGTGAGCCAGGGTCCTGTGGACCAGTGCCCAAACTTGTGTACACGAAATACTGATTCACAACCGAGAGAGCTGATTGAGACGCACCCTGTGTTTAATTTTGGACTAATGGGTCAGCCTGCACTGTTCAAACTCTTGGTCAGAGGGTGGAGACAAACCCTTAGTAAATGATGGATGACATGGACATACCACTTACACCAATAGCCAAAGCTTTTGTAGACCATTAGCTCTGAGGTTTCTACTTTCTCTTTCCTCAACACACTTCATTTAACTCTACAGTTAGTTCTTAAATGAAACGTTCACCATGCGCCACATGAAATATGCCAGTGTTGAAGTATTGGTGATGTTTGATCGGTGTTGGATTTTCATGGATGCTGTGAGACGTTAGCATTTGTGAGCACGCTGACGTCACTGAGACGTCGCTAGTGCAGTTACAGCGGTATGTAGAAGGAGAAAGAAATATAACGAATCCCTTACAAATGAGTATGGGGCACTGTCAGGAAACATTTCTAACCGGAAGCTGTACCTGCATTGCATTGCTTCAGATGTGTTAAAGCAGAGAAAACACTCAAATATATATATATATTTGAAAGGGAAGCGCCTAACCATTTACCGTGACCTGTTGAACACGGCTTTCTCTAAACATGCTTCACAGCAGATAAAAAGAACAAAGCGGAAGTAAAGCACGACGCTGACACCTGCGGTTTCGCACACGGAGCTTTGACACCATATGCATATGATGAGGTTGTATATATTGTTGAGGCACACTATTAAGTAGTATAAGCTATTATTATTTTTTTTTATTTTTAGATATATTCGCGATTTCGATGGAATGTTTGTCGGACCCCTCCTTCTGGCATGCCCACATGGAGTGTCTAACTAGTGCCTGTTGCTTGCGCTACTTTTTGGCTCTGGCTGGGGTGTGTGTGTGTGTGTGTGTGTGTCCTGTCTTTGATAATGATCTGTGCATGCAGATGATGAACACACCGCTTCCTGCTTTTCCGCGGCACTGGTGGTGATGATGGGGTGGATGGGCGGCGCGGCGGACCGGAGGAGAAGTGCTTGTTGTGCGTTTGCGTTAAAACTGCCTTTCATTCTCAAGGGAGCGTTTGGGAGTTTGGCATCCTAGTGTTCTCCTGATCTCCTCTTAATGGCGACCGATCAGTGGCATTCTGGCGATGGCATGTGATCGTTGATGGGCGCACTGCATGTGGCACCTGCAAATCAGTCACTGGGGTCTTGGGAAGAATACTGAACTGAAGACACGTCTGCATTCTTGCTTAGCGCTTTCTATTCATTATGTCTACTAAAAAAGCGCCCATGTCGGATAATGAGGTTAAAAACGGAACGTCGAGAAACATGCTGGAACGATGCGCCTCGGTGAATGAATATTTTGATATTTCCTTCAAGGTGTGTATTTTTTTTTTTATTATTATTATTATTATTATTATTATTATTATTATTATTATTATTGTTGTTGTTGTTGTGCTGATTTTAAAGGAGCACACTGTGTTCCTAGTCAGTAGTCAGACTATTCTTGCACTTTTCTGTGACATTACAACGCAACAATAATTACAGATAGTTATCAAATAAGATCAGAGTTCATCATTTGTTTGTTTGTTTGTTTATTATAAGCAGCATACCTTTTTGTATTTAAAAAAGTTTATTTCCGGATAGAACCAGTAGTTTCAGTAGTCTGTTTCCTGTTTGGTCTTGTGCTTCTCACAATTGAACCATAGCTCAGTTGAACTTTTTTCCTCTAAGCACTTGGCAAATGTTTACTTAAGATGACATTTCCTTAAGACACACTGTCAACCAATGAACTTGTATTAAGGCATAATGATGCAGAACCTGTGCTGTAAGTATCTCTGAAGATCAAGTAAGCTACTGATTTGTTTGTAGACTTTCCAAGCGCACAGTTCAGATCTTGTTTCATTCACATCATATTCATACAAATATATGAGGAAAAACATGAACAAGAACCAATAAAATAATCTATATGAAAATGAGAAACTGCATCCAGTCTTACTATGCAACCATAACAGGAAGGTCCTGAGATGCACTGATCTTCTGGTAGACTTAAATCCCATGACCTTCACAGACAGATGTTGTGCTATACGTAAGGCTGTATATTGATCTGTAATGTACTTCTAAGTTAAATGAATGTAGTTCTAACATTTCTTTCTGACCATGACACCTGTAGGTGATGCTGCTAGGAGACTCGGCCGTTGGGAAGACCTGCGTCCTGGTGCGTTTTAAAGATGGTGCCTTTCTGGGAGGCAACTTCATTGCCACCGTCGGGATAGACTTTAGGGTAAGCAAGAATTGGTCAAAGCTAGTGTTCTGCTAAACATGTGCTCTACGCAAACAGACTTCTCTAGCGTTGGTCAGCTTGTCGAGTTGGTGCTCTTGAAGAGGTTTCATCGATTTTTAGATTCTTTTCATCTTGTCTTTATTTTTATTGCGATACACAGTAGCTTGGAGAAGAAGAATCAGCTGGTAGAGAGAACAAAGTACATCCACCAACTGTCTAACAAACATATTGGATAGACAAACCACTTCAGGCTTCACTCAATAAAAGGAGTGCCTGATGCCCATTCACGTTTCAGTCAGGCTAAATGATTACCAGTGTGCCCCAGAGACCTGATGCTCTCAAGTTTAACAGAAGTGGGTTATTTAAGTGTGTGGCTGCAGCCTTCTGATGCATTACTGTAGAGAATGGTCACAACGGGTGGACTTTGCTTTTAGAATAAATATATAACACATTTCTGCATAAACGTTCAATAAAAATTACCTTAATAATCGTTGCTTCAGACATTTACATATGCATTTTGCCATTGCACATATACACTCACTTGCCACTTTATTAGGAACACCTGTACACTTGCTTATTTATGCAGTTGTTAAATCAGCCAAACATGTAGCAACAGCACAATGCACAAAAAACCTGCAGATACAGGTCAAGAGCTTCGGGGAATGTTCATATTAAACATTAGTATGGGGGATAAGTGTGTTATCTGTCACTTTAAACATGGCATGGTTCTTCTGGGATTTTCACACCGAAAAGTCTCTAGGGTTTTACAGAATGCTACGAAAAAACAGAAAAAAAAAATCATCTTGTGTGCATAGGGTCTGCAGCTTGATACACTTTGTTAGATCAGAGGAGAATGAGCAGGACTGGTTTGAGCAGACAGGCAGACTATAGACTGCAGATAAACATCAACACATCAGACCTTCAGATGGATGTTGGTCTTCCAACTGAAGACTGGAAAAAGACCAGGTTATTATTATTATTATTATTATTATTATTATTATTATTATTATTATTATTAGCCTCAAATTCTTGTTGTTGCCTGACAGGAGTGTAATCCAGTGTAGATTTCTGCTGTTGTAGCTCATCCACCTCAAGGTTCAGTGATTTGTGCGTGCTGACATGCTTTTCTTTTTACTCACCATTATTAAGAAGAGCTGATATTAATAAGAGTAATTATTTGAGCTTCTGTCTCCTTTCTTGGTGGCTCGTACAAATCTGGCCATTTTCATATGACCTCTCATAACAATTAGACGTTTCCACCCACACAATTGTCACTCACTCAGTGTTTTTATGTAAAAATCCATGGAGATTTCTGAATTCCAGTTTCTGAAATACCCAGACTAGCTCATCTGGCACTAACAACCACACCATAGTTAAATAACAATGATCCATTCTGGTGTTTGATGTGAACATGATGTCAGAACAGTCAAAGCTTAGGGTTTGGTTCAGTGCAGAGTCTCCTGCCTGTGTGCTTTTTCTTTACATTCTCTGGTTTCCTCCCACCTTCGAAAACATGCTGATATACTGAACTGCCCTTGGTATAAATAAGTGTGTCTGTGTGTGTCTGTGTGTGTCTGTGTGTGTCTGTGTGTGTCTGTGTGTGTCTGTGTGTGTCTGTGTGTGTCTGTGGTTTTTTACTTATTCAGGATGTATTCTTGCCTGGATCTCAGCCTCTAGATCCGCCGCAAGCCTGCCCAGGATAAAGTGCTTTAGATAAATGAAAGTGCAGTATTGTATTCTTATCACAAAGTCACAGTTTATCCAAATATCTTACACACTCACAGTTTATCATATCTTTTTTTTTTAAGCCCTTCCTTGCTTTCACAGTATTAACAATAATCATTTACATGTTGTTTTCTAGCTACTTTCCACTTAGGACAATGTTCTTTGTATATCCCATGATATATAAGTTCCTTTTGCTTTTTGCTCAAGGCTGAAGGACTGGTTTGCATTTTATTCAACAAAGCTTGGCAAGCATGTGCAGACTACTCATTAAACATATTATAAGCACCTAACATCTAATTAAGAACTTAAGTTTCAATACTTAGTAATTTGCGGTATGATGCTGAACCAGTCAGACTAGACCCACTGAACACAATACTGTTTATTCTAATAAATGTGCCAGCCCAAGCACTCTACAAGCCACACTGCTCCTATTACTAAGATTTATTTGTAGTATTCTAATTCCAAGAGCTTGTAACATCATCCAGTTTTAAGGTTTAACACTGTGTTTGCTTCCTATAAATAAGGCTGTGAGGTTTTTCTTCTGCTGCTAGTTGTTGAATGGCAATGTACACTGGTGCATTGGAACATGGAGATTTATTTTGGGAACACTTCCTCGTCCTTGTAGCTGTTGCTCCTGCACTCCCACATGCTGAGTAAGAGAGAGTAGGGCCATATAAAGGCCAATGTTGGTGGAGAAATGCAGGAACCCATTATAACTAATTGGGAGGGTTGGAGTATGTCTATGGTAAAAGGATTCAGTTTAACAGTAGCGCAGAATTTTCTATCAACCATAGAAAAATCAACTGAATAGTACCATAAAATAAAGGATCACTGAGGTATGGAATTATTCAGCATTTCAGTGTCATGAAAAGAGTAAACCAAAATATATTCCCTGTCCACTTTATTAGGAACAGTTGTATGATTATCCAATCAGCCAAACATGCAGATACAGGTCAAAAGCTTCAGTTACTGTTCACATATAACATCAGAACGCAGAGTGTCTACACAGGCAATAAAAAACATCGGCTGAGCAGCAGTTCCAGGGCTAAAAATGCCTATGAAATTGGTTACACTTGAAGATGTGTAAAATGTTTCCTGGTATTTTTCCAAGCTTCAGTTGTCTGTTTTGGGTGAGTCTGTGCTCACTGTAGCCTCTGCCTCCTGTTCTGGGCTGACAGGCATGTAACCTGATGTGATCTGTGCTGTGGCCATCCACCTGACATGTTTTACATTCTGAGATGTTGTGCTTTTCTGCTCACCACAGCTGTAAAGAGTGTCCTTCTCATCTGAGCTCTCTTAACAAGGTGTTTCCGCCTGCAGAACCAACGCTCAGAAAATGTTCTTTGCACTCTGAGTAAACTCTAGAAACTGCTGTGCATGAAAATCACAGATCAAAAGTTTCTGAAACATTTTCACCATCCCAACTGTCATTATCAATCAAGATCGGTTTTGGTTTGATGCTTGTTATGAACATTAACTCGAAGCTCTTGAAGTTCTTTCATTGAACTGCTGCCACATGATTGGCTGTTTGGATGATTGCATTTCTATTTCAAATTCAGTTTATTAGGAATTCTTGTACATTTACACATTAGTAAATGTAGAAGAATTTCTAATAAATTGAATAGGAAACTAACGAGTGGTTGGCAACAAGCAATGTTTCATATGTAGCGAGTCAAAAGATATCTATATAGATACATAAATATAGTTAGAGTTTCATCAAAGAAAACTTGATCAATATGAATGGTTAATAAACTAAAATAAAAATAGATGATGTTGCATGAACCGGTCAGTTTGGGAGTCAAGCTGCAACTGTGGCCTGCCAGAGACATTCACAAATACTGCCACTCAATAAGACTGTCACTTAGCTCTCCTCCTCCTCCTCCTCCTCCTCATGTGTCTTCTGCATCTGCTACTCTTCTATGGTTTAATGGTGAGTTGCAAATAACCACATACATTTCAGCCAGTTGCATCATGTGTCATGAGATCTTGCATTAAGTGTGGTCTGTTACAGTGGCTTCAACTTATGTACTTTGCTAACTTAGTTGTTGACCAGCATTTCAGTTATATTCCTACTTTGGGGTCAATAGAATTCGGTTTCGTAATTCGGTTCAATACAGTTTTATTTGTATAGCTCTTTTAACAGTGAACATTGTCTCATTTACAGAAATAGAAATTGTAAATGAAAATCTGCTGTTTGCTGGTAGCAGATGTTTTAAAGTGGAATAGGTTTTGAATGTTTATGGAACAAGAGCAACATCACCATCAGTGAAAAATATTCCAAACTGAAGAGGCTCAGGCTGATTTCTTTCTATCCCAGAGTATAGATTCATGCAGCCAATCAGTGACAGTCATGACAGGTGTTTAAAAAGAGTGACTCTGTATCGCATCATCAGAACTGAACAATGAAATACACTCCTTGATGTAATGAAGGCAAACAAGGTGGATTATTTCTACTAGGCTCCTTGTAAGAAGGAGAAACTAAAAGTAAATAGACTAAGCACACATTGTCTAAACAAAGTATAATATAGTTTATTACAAACGTTCAGATGATAGTATTTCAAGTTTTGTGTTTATTAGTTTGAAAGCAAATGTTCCAACTTTTCCATTTTCTAGTAGACCATTACAAACTTAATTCAAGTTTTTAAGTGTGTGTGTGTGTGTGTGGCTTGGTGGTTAGCACGTTTGCCTCACACCTCCAGGGTTGGGGGTTAGATTCCCGCCTCCACGATGTGTTAGGAGTTTGCATGTTCTCCCTGTGCCTTGGGGGTTTCCTCCCCTAGTCCAAAGACATGAACTGTAGATTGATTGGCATTTCTACATTGTCCATAGCGTCTGATGTGTGTGTGATTGGGCCCTGCGATAGACTGGCATCCTGTCCAGGGTGTACCCTGCCTTGTGCCCATAGTCTCCTGGTATAGGCTTCAGGTTCCCATGTGACCCTGTAGTAGGATAAGCAGGTATAGAAAATGGATGGATGGATGCATTGCTCTGTAATAATTTTGTTGTAGATCTACTGATTTTATGGATAAAGATGTCAGCTCTCCCGTCTAATACATGACCAGCTGTCACCATATGGATAATATTCTGGAGGCACTGGTGATTTTCATATTGCATGGATCACATGTCTCCAAAGCTAATTATGTGCCCCTTTTTCCCACTGAGTGACAAACAGTCGGACAAACAGACAACAGTTGGATTGGAAAATTTGTGCTATATACACACACAAGTTACACTTGTTTTCTGTATGTATGTGATTCAAAGAAAACACTGTATATATTGTAAAATAAAATTTTTTTTTTTTTTTTTAAAGTTAAGTTTTGACTCAGGCTCACTTGGCAGATCATGAAATATGTCTGTTAAATTAGGTCTGGAAGGTGTGTGTTTTTCTTAGGTCTGTGGGAGGATAGATGCAAGCTGATTAAAAAAAGCCTGCCAAAAATATCACCGCATGTCAGACAGAGACACGCTCATGATTTCTACTAAACTGAGAAGAACACTGACTGCTGCAGAGTTGTGTATGACTGCAGGTGTGAAATCTGATTGCTATTTTGTGATGCATGTGACTGTTTTGCTGCAGTTTGTAGGTGAGAATCTTACACTAGGCAAGGACAGTCATGATTTTGTTAATGTAAGTTACACATTTTTTTTAGAGTGTATCTCAATCAGAAAAGTTTGTCAAGTTGCATGACTGACTATTTTGTACTAAACAAAATATTATTTATTATGTATTTAGAATCTATTGCCTTGGTATATCCTAGTATTATATTGAGTGAACAGAATAAAGAAAAGCAGAACTGCTCGAAAAGATTTAAAAGCAGTTGTGTTTCAGAGTTGTCAAGATGTAGGTCGTGTGGTTTGTGCCACAAAACCATGTCTGATGAAGCAATGATTCAGTGTATTTCTACCCGTGTGAAGAAACGGATATTTATTTGTCTTAAGTGAAACTTATTTGTAAAGCAAATCAGCTTTACAGGAATATGCATTTTCAGAATAGAAATTATTCAAAGTTTCTATTTCAAATTTACATTTATCCCTAATGAGCAAACCAGATACAACAATTGTAATGAAAATCACATTATAGTGTTTTATATATTTATGTTTATATTTATGTATTATAATAATTATTTATTATGTACAATTGCAGTAGGCTGTAGGACAAGGAAAACTCCCCGCGACAACATAAGGAAGAAACCTTGAGAGGAACCAGAGCCAAAAGGGAATCCATCCACATGATTTTCTCTGTTGATCAATTTTATTTCACATCATAAAATATGCTTCATTTACATTTGACCTTTTCTACTTTTACACCCCTGCCAAAGATTACTAATGGGAGATGGGAGAGGGGGCGGAGCTTCCTGACAGTTAATAGTAGTGTGTTAAAAACACTTATCAATAATTCCAGATTCCAGTGTTGACTGGTTCATATTCTGTTATGTTTTGAAGGAAATAAATAAGTGGTGCATTTTGGTATTATTTAATTACATTATGCTGATGTTAAAATGTGACGCACTTATGCAAAATGATTGACAGTTCTGTTTTCATTTTCGATTTCTCTCATTTCTTCCTTAATTCTGTCTGCCTGCTTTGTTTTCATGACTTCAGACATGATTTGTATCATGTCATACTATTACTTTCTGTTTTATTTCAAATTTAGTCATGGCCATCTGCCAGAGTAGCTCTTCTATGAAGCAAGGATATACTTGGACTTCATGTTTTTCAGCATGCCTTTCCTCAAGTAGTGTTAAATGACTCAAAACCTGAGGAGAACTCTAAGCATTCTATTCTCTGGAAATTTCTGTCAGAAAGTCCTGTAGGGCATGCTATGTTTTCGAATCCAAATTTTAGGGAATTATCCATAACCTAGCTGACTTCCTGTTTCTGTTTCCTGTCACATCATCATAGCTGTGATGCAAATGTATCCAGCCAAGTCTGGATGTTCCTGAAGTCTGGATGTTCCTGAAGTCTGATTTACATTTTATATTTCGGTTTCCTAGTTTTCAAGAACCTCCAGGTTTTTCATTGTATGGGAATGTTTACTAGCCAATGTCATTCTAGCTAGCTAGGGCACATCCTACACCTTATACTACTACTCTAATACTATTATCACTAATACTACTAATACCACCTTATAGTAGTTGTATTTATACTATTATATAAAATCAATAAATGGGCACTATTTTAGCATTCTCTTATTTTAACAGGGATTAAAGTGGTATTGAATGGATTGAAACCACATATAGAAATATTACAGAATTTTTTAAAAGAAAAATTGCACAGCAGAATTAGGGTTTGGGGTGAAGGATTAATTCACAGTCCTACAAATTAATTCAGACGTATCGGACGTCTGACGTATCGTATAACATGGGAAATTACTCTTTGTGTTTTCAAAATTGTCAATGACTTCATTAAATGATGTTTTAGCATGCGATCTCTGTTTGTGAGATCAGATTACATTATGAACTATCACCAAGCTAACAAACAAGCTACAGTTGCATGTGCAAATGTACTAAATTTGGATAGGGTTCATCATATACATCAAGTTTGATTAAATGAACATAAGTGGTTAATTGCCTGAAAAGTCATCTTGACATGAAGTGATAGTTAGTTCTTACTTTTTCTTAGGAAACATTATTAGATAATGATTATTAGATAACTCTAGTGTGTCTGTGACTCAGAGGTTTGCAGATGCACACAGAAAGCTCATATTTTTATCCTCTAAGTCACTCAGTGTTCCAGAATGGCTTTTTGGATTGTTCCAGCTAACTTTAACCTGTGCTCGTTAATATGGTAGTATGCCATTGGGACATGGTGACAATTCTGCCCAATCAATCATGTACAATTTTTAACTGAGACACTCTCTCACTCACTCTCTCTCTGTTTCTCTCTCTCTCTCTCTCTCTCTCTCTCTCTCTCTCTCTCTCTTCTCTCAAGCTAACACAGTAAACACAGATACTGTAGTACTCGGGTCATTTGGCAATGGCAAACTATCTGGTGGAAAAGTGCTATAAAATTGTCATATTCATGCCAACCATCTGTAGATCTTATACAGAACAGTGGGAAAAATCCAGTTCTGTGGGTGGAACCACATTGTTGATGAAGAAGAGAATTACTGGACTTGGATGAGCTGACAGGAAGTCTATAGTAACTTAAATATCCACTTGATCCAATAACAGCATCTCAGAATGCACAACACGTTGAAGCTTGACGACTATGAGCTTATTACTACTGCAACATCCTTGTAGCTTGGTCAGAATTCAGCATCAGTGGGATGATTTCATGGATCCAGGCTCCCTTGTGTCAAACGTTCAGACTGGTAGTGGTGCTGTAATGATGTGGAGAACAGTTTTAAATTGGCACAGTCTGGGCCTCATGCCAGTTAAGCATCGTTTGAATGCCTCAGTGTTGTTGAGTATTGTTGATTATGTGTAATTTACAATTGGGATTTTCACTTGAAATAGTTGCAGACTCTGGGTAAACAGAATCTTGGGTTATCTTATTTCAACATGGGGTAAATAATTAATCCTGGCTATTCATGATCTGATGGTTCACACTGTACATTTTTAAAGCCTGGGTTAATATGCTTCTTTGCATATTTACGGTTCAGCAACCATGATTGGATCAATACGGCCCACGACCGGTTTAAATGAAGGGGAAAAGGTCTGTTATTCTGCACCAGAGCTGGTTTTGTTATCAGTTTCACAGTTTTCTAATCTTTTTTGTTGTGTAGTTGATCAAGCCTTCATTAATTATCCATCTTCCACAAATTTTTCAGTGTTATGTATTTCCCACTGCTACAGCAAGCAATCTTTTGATGCCTGGCGCTTCCAAACCATTTTTGTTGGTTTTCATGTGATATGAGTCTCATACCGTTCAATTTCTGACTGGGTTTGTGTTGCTAAGCATCTAGCCATAACATTCTACCATCACACTGTTTCACTGTGGTAAGCGGTAATGGCGCTGCTTGGGAGCAGGATTTCATAACGCCGGGTATAAAGCGATGACTTCTATATTATTAAATTAAGTGTGAAACATTTCTCTACACAGGGTTACAAGAAGGGTTTAGACTGACCATAACCCCGGGGTTAAGCGCAGTGTGAAAAGCCATAATGGCTACTCGATACGCTGCATGATAACACCAAGTCATTTGAAGCACTGAACATGATGACGACTTCACTGTATCAGTGGCTTCCCCAGTCACCAGATTTACATCCAGTGGTACACCTTTTGTGAGACTGTGACATCTTGTGAAGTCCATGTGTTCTGCCATTCAGACACTGAGGTACTTGGGTCCTTTGTTACCAGCAGAATATAGATTACTGGACCTCACTGTCTGGTGGAAAGACACATTTCACACATTTACATTTCTGGCATTTTTGCAGACAGCCTCATCCAGAACAACTCATTTTATACAACTGAGCAATTGAGGGTAAATGCCCAGCAGTGGAGGCTTGGCGGACCTGGGATTTGACCTTCCGGTCAACACCTTAACCACTAAGCTGATGTACTCTAGTTTTCTAACACATATTTATACTCCACGGTCTCCATTTTTCCCACGTCATATCTGATGAAACAGATTGTTTTATCCTACCTAAGACAAATCAAAGATGTTGGTTTATATAGAGAGGATTAATGAAGTGTTTTCTCCTTTGGCAAATCTCCATGTTAACAAGCCACCCGTGGTTTTGCCTGTTTTTGATCCTCACCACTAACAGTGTGTCTCAGCTAGAATCTGTCACTTCTAACACCTATCAGCGTGAAGCATTTCTGTGTTTTTGTCAAGTTCATTGAGCCATTTGGCAGTGACGTGTGAAAGGATTTTAATAAGCGTCAAGTTTTCAGGGCAGGAGGTGCAATTTCGAAACATTTCGCTCAGCACATGCTGACCAGACACGTCGTCAGGAAAGGAACAGGCAGGCTGACTGTTATTTTTGATTGCCATCTTTCTCCTCTCCTGGGTAATTAAGTCTAAGCGGAGAGCTGTACTTTGAGGGTCCTACGCTATCCCTGGAATTGAATTGAGACTCATTTCTGTGTGTGTGTGCGTGCGTGTGTGTGCTTATATATTCCTTACATGACAAACTGTTAAATACTTTCCATCCTTGTAACAAAACATTAGTATTTTTTACTTCATTTTACGGATCATTTTTAATACTCCTTTATCATTTCTTTTCTTCCTCAGAACAAGGTGGTAACTGTGGATAACTTGAAAGTCAAGTTGCAGGTAAGTGAGTTGTCCATCATTCGCGTCATTCTACCACATCATTCGCGTCAGTCTATCTCATGACATCTGTTGTCTATAATCTAAGGTCATATGCTCATAATGGTGATCATTAACATGCACAATGTAAAGCATTTCACACATAAGGCAACTGCTAGGAACTTCAGTGTGATTGTGCAGCATTTGTTCCACAAAGATGAACATTATGTATTGACGTATGAAATGATGATATTCAGAGTAACATCTTTTAACATGGAATATTTGTAATAATACTGTAAACCCTGATGCAAAAAAGGAAATGATGTGAACATATCTTAAATCTGGTATAATTTACTTATTATCTACCATTAATGTTATTTATCCTATTTCTTGACATTTGTACTAATTTCAAGCTTAAAGTAATCATGCTCTATTGGTAGATCTATTTACTAATTTTGCATTTATTTCTAAAAGCAAAATGTTCTGCCTATAGAAAATGTCATACTTGAAAGTAGTACACACGCCTAGAAATAGGTAATAATCTTATATTTGGCTTTGTTTAAGTTTTGAAGGCTAGCTGATAGTAGAGCTAATCATCTCCCTCTCAAGGAAAGAAAATGTATAATTATGAAGCTATTTTATCGACATCTGACTCACACCCAAGTTTGTTTTTTCCACATTTAGAAGCACAAACTTGTCTAGAATTTCTTCTGTAGCTTTACAGTTTCCCGTTGAAGCTGTTAGAGCATGACAATGCTGCTGTGCACAAAGCAAGCTCTATAAAGACATGGTTTGCCAAGGTTGGAACAGAAAAAACTCAAGAACAAGAACACAGACCAGACTATGTTCATGGCCTTCTCTCCTGAATGCTGTAAAGTGGATTATTTTTACTTTTGTGAAACCAGAAGTTTTAAACTAAGAAAAAAGCAATAAAAAATACATATACAGTCAAACCTCACTTAACGAGCACCTCCCATAACGAGTGATTCGCATGACGAGCAAAACAAATTGTAAAAAAAATAACTCCCTTAACGAGCGACGTTTCGCATAACAAGTGACTATGAGACAACGTGAGGCGACTTCTCGGCTATCAGTCTGTGTTTAGCGCTCGTTCCGCCAGCATCTTATTGTCGCTTGTGATCATACATTTTTCCAAACTTGTGTTCAGACGCATTATTAATAAGAAAAAGGATGCTAAAGAAACTCCTCTCCCCCAATAACCCTCCCCCTCATCCTCCTCGCCCCCCCAATAACCCTCCCCCTCCTCCTCAATAACCCCCCCTCGTCCTCCTCGTCCTCCACCCCAATAAGCCTCCCCTCCCCCCTCCCCCAATAACCCTCCCCCTACTCCTCAATAACCCTCCCCCCTCCTCCTCTCCTCCTCCCCTACTCCTCCCCCCTCCCCCCTCCATCTCCCTTGCACCAAGAGCTACCTTATTTCTTCGTAATTTACAACTGTATTTATTTCTTTTTATTTTATTCATGCGTTAATAATTTTAAAAACACCTTTAGATATTATTATAAATAATCAATTATGTACATATAAAAAAAAATTTTGAGTGTTTTTTTTCGCCATGGAATGCATTATCGTATTTTACATTGATTCCTATGGGAAAAATTGTTTCGCTTAACGAGCACTTCGCATTACGAGTAAGATTCGGGAACGAATTATGTTTGTTAAGCAAGGTTCCACTGTAGTGTGATGAAATAAAGACTCGGATTGCTTGCCTGCTTTTAAGCCCAGAGTGTAGATGCACTCAGCCAAGCCTTAATTGTTGTGTCACCAGTTGCACTTCTCTAAACGACCCTTAGATTGTGTGTTTATGTCTTTCATTGTAATCTTGCTTCACATACACGCATAACATGCCTCAGTGGTGATGGAGAAAACACACTTGAAGCGTAATAGTGTGTGTAATAAACATGAATCACTGATATTTCAAAAAGCCTCTGATGGACAAAAAATTACACACATCATGATTATGGATTTAACTTGGAGGAAAAAAGGATTCAAAAATGGTGGTACGTGTTTGTTGGGGGGGGGGGTGAGTGTGTTCCCGTGTGTAACGTGTATGTGTAATAGGTTTATTTGTATGATGAGACCCGGGGTAATTAGGTTCAAAATGGTGTAATAATAATTGTGCTGAGTTGCTGATGTGTAGTAGAATTTTATAGCCCTCTTATTCGATATGATGAGAGACATAAGACTTAAGAAAATGAAGTAATATTAGCAAAATTAAGTTTTATGTGCATTACAGTGAGAGTCCTGTTTTGTTTGTGTTTATGAAACAATAGAGATGAATATCTCTGCACACCATTTTCACAACATTTACCACAGTTATTCTTCAGAAGCCCGTGTGAGGAGTCATAGACAGTCTCCTCGCTCTGTATATTGTCTTCTCGTGTCTTCTTATAGCAGCAGCTATGCAACAAAAATATACTTTATGGGGAAAAAAACGCTACTTCCTGCGAGACTACCTTCAGGTTATTAGTGTGAATTGGCTGTTATATAACATCTGCTATTTCTGGCATAGTTTGAAGGCTGGGTTCACACTTTCAGTCAACCTTTTCTTTCTTCCTGTTCAGGGATGAAATTTAGCCAAAATTAGCTGAGCGTGTGGAACAGGACCAGAAACAATTTCTGTTTTGTTTTGTTTTTTTCTTAAACTGTTTAGGAACATGAATAATAATAATAATAATAATAATAATAATAATAATAATAATTTCAAAGGTGCTATGTTACTATATGGACCATTTCTTCTTCTTTCTTCTTCTTCTTCTTCTTCTTCTTCTTCATCTTCTTCATCTTCATCTTCTTCTTCTTCTTCTTATTATTATTATTATAATAATAAATCATTTTATTATTTCAGTTGTTGTTCTGTGTTGTAGATTTGGGACACAGCAGGGCAGGAAAGGTTCCGCAGTGTCACCCATGCCTACTATCGAGATGCACAGGGTAACAGCACCTTTTTATCATTTTACTCCTTTGTATTGTTTTTTTTTTTTTTTTTGGAAAAGTCTACAATGAAGATGTTTGAACATAATGAATTTTTCTTCCAGTAACATGTTTGAGATGCTTGTGCTCAGTTTGTCTTTCTCTCTTTTGTCATCTCGCCTCGTTCAGCTCTCCTCCTCCTGTATGACATTACAAGAAAATCATCTTTTGACAATATCAGGGTAAGTGTAGAATTATGCTGCGCAATTTGAGCGAGAAGTCATTTTCTCTTCTAACGCAGCATTTGCTCTCTGTTTCAAATGGCAAGGTTTTTTCTTTTTCTTTCATTTTTTTCCCCTTTTTTTCTTGATGCAAGGTCTGTCTTCTCACGTCATCTCAATTATTTTCTTCCATCTGTATCACCACGCAGGCCTGGCTGACTGAAATTCATGAGTACGCACAGAAGGATGTGGTCATCATGTTGCTTGGCAACAAGGTAAGTAGAACTTCCTGGGGTGGAGCTAAAGAACTCCTCTGAAAGTAAAATTGAATAATACTCACTTGTATTTGTTTAAGGTTTTTTTTTATGTGATGCATCATGAAATGTGATTCTGTAGTGACTTTATAAGATTTGCATTTAATATAAGCAGATCTTGGTATCCACGATCAACTTTTGCCAAATATTAGCAGACTGGTGACACATTTCAGTTCATTGACCTTCATTAGACTTGTTCAGAAATGAATAGAAGTTGCTTTCGGCTGCTCCCTGTTCGGGGTTGCCACAGCGGACCAACTGGTCCGCACATCGACTTGGCAAACTTTTTACGCCGGATGCCCTTCCTGACGCAACCCTCCCATTTTTCCGGGCTTGGGACCGGCACTGCATCCAGTGGCTGGGAATCGAGCCCGGGCCTTCCGCATGATGGGCGAGAAACCTACCACTGAGCCACCAATGCCCCACTTGTTCAGAAATGAATAACTTGCTAATACAGTTTTTGCAGCTTTTCAATATAGACATCTGCTAGTATAAAGTACAACACGTGTTGGACATGTGTTAAATCTACAGTTTTTTTAAGTCAGAAGTTCTGTGAAAAGAGTCGCTATATTTTAATGAATATCTTCCCGAATATCTTAATGAGCATAGTGTTCTCGTAAAAGCAGCACTTCCTATTCTTCACTGTATGATTTGAGTAAAGCTAGTCTTGAAATGATCGTCAATTATCCAGTCACATAAAAAACTTTCATGTCTAAATAATTTTGGTGGTAAAAAAAAATCATTTGTAATCTTTTTCTCACTTTTTTCTATTCAGTCATATTTGTATTTTATTTGTGTTCTAATAATCACTTAGACATTGAGTATTAGTGTGTTGACGCAAGGTTTAAATGAGGTCATTTATCTGGATAAATGTCTCACATACAAAATTCTCTCATTCATATTCATGTTTTAGGTCATTTTTTAATAATATTTGTTGTTTATACAGACATAAGCTGGCACATTTACAGTCCCACCTTCTAGCTGATAGTCTCATGTAAGCCAGAGCTTCAGACTGACAGCAGAAGGTCTGAACTCCATAGCAGCTTTTATTGACCAAGGAGCGCTCAAAAGGGCATTTGATTGACAAGTAAAGCAGCCAATAACAGTTCATTTTGTTCAGTGTCATGTTTAGGTGTGTAACAATGTGAAGTGGATGTCCTTACAAAAACAGACCCACATTCATAGATCATTCATTTAAGAATGTCGTGCAAATGAACACATCATTTGGAAAATCCAGCGTTTAGCTGATCCTCATAAGTGCTCATTGTCAGTTGTAAACACAATGGCTTCCTTCTTCCATGAGGGAAGCAGAGCATCACGACGGCTTTGTTAAATACGTGACACAGACGTCTCACGGAAATTCTGTAGAATCCAACCAATCAGTTGACTATTTTAGAAACTCTTTAAGTGTTTCCATTTTTGTGTTGCATGTGCATCAGATGTTCAGGTAATGGTTCATGGGCATAACATCTGAGACTATCTAACTGGTTGCATTTGGATTATTGAATGAAGTGTTGATGTAACTTCTCACATTCTTACTGACAGCTACCATTTGAATTCTTGTTAAATACTACATCAGATTTGGAAAGTGCTTTATTGCCAAGTGTACTCACACATACACTGACCAGGCATAACATTATGACCAGCTGCCTAATATTGTGTTGGTCCTCCTTTTGCTGCCAAAACAGCCCTGACCCGTCATGCACTGTGTATTCTGACACCTTTCTATCAGAACCAGCGTTAACATATTTGTGCATCAGTGAGCCTTGACCAAACATGACCCTGTCGCTGGTTCACCACTGTTCCTTCCTTGGACTACTTTTGATAGATACTGACCACTGCAGACCGGGAACACCCCACAAGAGCTGCAGTTTTGGAGATGCTCTGATCCAGTCTTCTAGCCATCACAATTTGGCTCTTGTCAAACTCGATCAAATCCTTACACTTGTCCATTTTCCCTGCTTCTAACACATCAACTTTGAGGACAAAATGTTCACTTGCTGCCTAATATACACCCACTAACAGGTGCCATGATGAGGAGATAATCAGTGTTATTCACTTCACCTGTCGCTGCTCATAATGTTATGCCTGGTCGGTGTATAAGGATTTCTTTTTTGCTGGGGAAAAACTGTACACACAACATAACAGTGAAATATAAACAAGGTGTATATATATAAAAAATATATTAAAAGGTGAAGAAAAACAGAAATGTATGTATGTATCTCGAATAAATCACTGTTGAATTCTTCATTCTGATTGATCAAAAGTTGTTGTATATAAGTATTTTCCGGGACTATACAGTAAAACCAAGCCATTGTTTTTGATTCTGGAGCAAGAGATTATTTATTTATTTATATATATATATATATATATATATATATATATATATATATATATTATATAATATGTATATGTGTGTGTGTGTGTGTGTATATATATATATATATATATATATATATATATATATATATATATATATATATAATATGTATATGTGTGTGTGTGTGTGTGTGTGTGTGTGTATGTATATATATATATATATATATATATATATATATATATATATATATATATATATATATATATATATATATATACATACATACATACATACATACATACATACATACATACATACATACATACATACATACATACATATATATATATATATATATATATATATTTATGTATATATGTATATGTATGTATATGTTTACATATGTCAGTAGTGAGTGTACAGCTCGTATAACAGTGTAAATTTGCTGTCCCCTCAAAATAACTCAACACACAACCATTAAGTGAAAATTTTCAAATTGGTCCCAAAGTGTCAATATTTTGTGTGGCCACCATTATTTTCCAGCACTGCCGTAACCCTCTTGGGCATGGAGTTCACCAGAACTTCACAGGATGCCACTGGAATCCTCTTCCACTCCTCCATGACGACATCACGGAGCTGGTGGAAGTTAGAGACCTTGCGCTCCTCCACCTTCCACAAATGCTCAATACATGCCAGTGCATCACCTTTACCCTCAGCTTCTTTAGCAAGGCAGTGGTGGCCTTTGGAGGTGTGTTTGGGGTTGTTATCATGTTGGAATACTGCCCTGCAGCCCAGTCTCTGAAGGGAGGGGATCATGCTCTGCTTCAGTATGTCACAGTACATGTTGACATTCATGGTTCCCTCAATGAACTGTAGCTCCCCAGTGCCGGCAGCACTCATGCAGCCCCATACCATGACACTCCCACCACCATGCTTGACTGTAGGCAAGACACACTTGTCTTTGTACTCCTCACCTGTACGCCGCCACACACGCTTGACACCATCTGAACCAAATAAGTTTATCTTGGTCTCATCAGACCACAGGACATGGTTTCAGTAATCCATGTCCTTAGTCTGCTTGTCTTCAGCAAACTGTTTGCAGGCTTTCTTGTGCATCATCTTTAGAAGAGACTTCTTTCTGGGATGACAGCCATGCAGACCAATTTGATGCAGTGTGCGGCATATGGTCTGTGCACTGACAGGCTGACCCCCACCCCTTCAACCTTTGCAGCAATGCTGGCAGCACGCATACGTCTATTTCCCATATCTGGATATGACGCTGAGCACGTGCACTCAACTGCTTTGGTCCACCATGGCGAGGCCTGTTCGGAGTGGAACCTGTCCTGTTAAACCGCTGTATGGTCTTGGCCACCGTGCTGCAGCTCAGTTTCAGGGTCTTGGCAATCTTCTTATAGCTTAGGCCATCTTTATGTAGAGCAACAATTCTTTTTTTCCAGATCCTCTAAGAGTTCTTTGCCACGAGGTGCCATGTTGAACTTCCAGTGACCAGTATGAGAGAGTGAGAGCGATAACACCAAATTTAACACACCTTCATTCACACCTGAGATCTTGTAACACCAACGAGTCACATGACACCGGGGAGGGAAAATGGCTAATTGGGCCCAATTTGGACATTTTCACTTAGGGGTGTACTCATTTTTGTTGCCAGCGGTTTAGACATTTAATGGTTGTGTGTTGAGTTATTTTGAGGGGACAGAAAATTTACACTGTTATACAAGCTGTCATTTCTTCAGTGTTGTCACATGAAAAGATTTTGTAAACAATTTACAAAAATGTGAGGGGTGTACTCACTTCTGTGAGAGATACTGTATGTATGTGTGTGTGTGTGTATGTGTATATATATGTATATATATGTATACATATATATTATTTTATGTATATGTTATATATATATATATATATATATATGTATATATATATATATATATATATATATATATATATATATTCTTCATTCAAGACTATTCTTCATTCAGATAACAAGAAAGCTGTTAAGGCTGTATCTGCACAGTTGGCAGTTCAGCTGACGTCACTCACAAATACAAGCACGCCCCATAGTACAGTATACTCCCAGCTCCAAAATAGGGGAAAGGTTTCTGCATAAGGCAGCGGAAATACAAAAGCAACGTGAAATATAAGACAGAGAAGCTGCTATTTACTATTTTAATATAACATGTTCAGGACATGAGAAATGCAATTACAAACAAACTTTGCTTTTCCATTTGAAATTCAGCAGAGACATTCTTGTGAATAAAAATGCAAACATTCCTGTAAATAAAATGCAAATGTGATTTTGCATGTTCATTTGTCTTTGCAATTTATGCATTTACAAATGGACAACACAATTTGAGTTTCTTTTGAAAATTGTCCAGAAAATTGTGAAAAGGTGTTGATTATTTTTCTAACACCTTAGTGCGCCTGTGAGACAAACTCAAAATTCTAATTTTATTCATTACAGACCCAATTATACACAGTATACAACATGCATTGAAATGCTTTTGTATGACTGTCTGTTATAAAAAAATCAAAATAAGTCAAAATAAAAATAGTCAAAAATTGAATTAAAAAGAAAACTGTGATAAATCAATCACAGGTTTATAGTAAATTAATGCTCTATTGTTTCTATAGTAACAACTTGTGCAGGAGCATGTATGGCTGATGCTCCATATAAAAAGACAAAAACAATGTGTAATAGTTGATATGGTGAAATATTCTGTGAGGAAATATGTTCATGTAGCTTTTTTGCTAAAGGTTTATTCAGTGCAGCACTTCTGTAGCAATCGTTTTCCTGTGTGTAAAAACTGAAAGGAACAAAGTTTTCTTGCTAAAATCCAGTAACAAGGTGTATTTTATCCTTATGAAATTTGAGAGACCGTGAGCACTCTAGCTATAGCATGAGTGAAAACAGGAACTTTAACAAATGTTGCTAAAGAGTGAGAAAGAGGACATGATCTTGTAATAATTATGTAATTGTTAGTGTTGGCAAATTGTTGTGGTAGAAGAGGAACTCTTCTTGCTTTTAAAGAAACAAACTCCCTCTTGTTTCCTATCGAACCCTGCATACCAGATAAGACATGATTTCTAACACTCGCACAATCTGGCTTGTGTTTTGTAATCCCATTACCAACATGCATTGCATTCCATTCCATTCCATTGTCTGCACCGCTTATCCGATCTCTCACGGGGAGCCTGTGCCTATCTCAGGCGTCATCGGGCATCAAGGCAGGATACACCCTGGACGGAGTGCCAACCCATCGCACCTACACTCATTCACACACTACGGGCAATTTAGAATTTAGAGACTGCAATCAGCCTAGAAGCATGTCTGTGGGCTGTGGGAGGAAACCGGAGCACCCGGAGGAAACCCACCAAGCACAGGGAGAACATGCAAACTCCCCACACACACAGTGACACTGGAGGTGTGAGGCGAACGTGCTAACCACTAAGCCACCGTACCGCCTAACATGCGTTTAGATGTTGATTTCTGTCTTTAGTGAAACAGCTATGATAGTGGATTAAAATCCACGTGGTAACATTTGAGTAATGAGCAACTATTACTATGTGATTTCTCCAGTCAGACATGGCAGCTGAGCGAGTCATTAAGCTTGAGGATGGACAGAAGCTGGCCAAGGTAAGAAACCTTTACTCCACTTCAAAAGATTAAAAAAAAAGCCTGTTTGAGTGAGTGAGTGACATGATGTGACAGGGATAATGGTATTCAAATTTCCTTAATTATAACTTCTCAAATAAGCAACTAACCTGACTGAATGGTGACAAATTTTTTTTGGCTATAATTCTATAAAAGTGGACGCATCAGTTTGAAGTTGGTTTTGACCAGCGTCATAGACTCTTAACAGATCTATTTTGTATTCAATGCTCAGAAGAAAAGTATACTTCGCTGTCCATGTCATATGAATGTCAAGACATTTTCACTAATAAAGCCAACGAGGAAAATTTTTTACAAAGAAAAATTTGTTAGTCCGTGGAAACTCTTAAGCTGTGTCCCTAATACAACACTACACACTATGCACCTTAGCATCTAGTGTATGAATTTTCAGAATCATTTCAAATGGAACTCTCGGGGTTTTTTTACTAACTGGAAGTATAAACCGTTTCTCAGTCAATGACAAATGACATAACGCACGTAATGTGACATCATTAGCTTTAGCAGAATGCAGTGAATTTTTATAATGTTGAAAAATAAAACACAACGTGCGTTAATTTAAAATATAATCATTTGATTTTTTTCTGCTAGAGTGTCAGTGGCCATTTTGAAAATTTTCTCGTCAGTCTAGTGCCATCGTCTGGTGGCCCCACCCCTTTTCCTCTACATAAGCAAAGCTGTGTTGAGTGCATGAAGTGTGCAACATTCCACACTTGTATTTTTTTCTTTTTTTCATTTGAATAAGTGCATCATCTGGGTACTTGAAGTGCACTTCTTGTTGTGTGAACACACTACTCACACTATTTATACTACAACATTTAGTAGAATAGTGCATACGTATACGATTTGGGACGCACTTTTAGCTCAAGTAAATAACTGACATAAATGCATGCACAAGCTGCAACAGAATATCTGCTACAGAAGCCATAATTTTTTTTTTTTTTTTTTTCTAAATGGACCTGATGAAATACAGACACTATGTATATATAGATCGAGTGCTTAGTTTGAGCCACTGTTAAGTGTAAGGGGCTGAATATGGTTCTGTCTGTACACATTTGAGAAACACAAATTTTAAAGGTATAAAGTGCGTGAGAATATGTAGATGTAGAAGGTGCAGGACAAGTGCGAGGGTGTGAGATTGTCTGAAGATTGTAGGTGAGAAGAAGAAGTTAGAACTGTATGGATAGTGCTTGGCAAGAAATGTGAAGTACAGGTCCAAAAAATTCTATACTTCAGTGTTTATTATGTCAGTGTGAACCGACACAGTGTGTTGTACGTGATGTAGTAGTTTGTCTGATGATTACATTCTGAAGTTACATTCACTTCCTGTTGCTTAGACTTACTAACAGGATGCAGAAAGATTCAAATAAGTACTGATAAGCCAGGAACACTCCCATAAAACTAACATACTTAGACTACCCATATTAAGTTCATGATGGAGTTGATCATTAGCTACTGAACTAAATATGTGAACCATGTTAAAGCTTTAGTGCCTTAGTGCCTTGAAAAAAATCATATTGTACACATAACCCTGGAGTTACAATGGCTCTTAAAAGTTTGTCACCCCTTTAGAACTTTCTAGATTTCTGCATGAATGTGAACATGAATTTCACACAAATTCTGCAAGAAATAAGGCAAATGAGGCAATAAATTTTATACTTGATCATTCATTTATTCAGGAAAATGTCTAAAATCTATTGGGTTCACAAACTTTCATTCAGCACTAGACAAGACCATACATACACCGATCAGCTATAACATTATGAGCACTGAGAGGTGAAGTGAATAACACTGATTATCTCCTCATAATGGCACCTGTTAGTGGGTGGGATATATTAGACAGCAAATGAGCATATTGTGCTCAAAGTTGATGTGTTAGAAGCAGGAAAAATGGGCAAGCGTAAGGATTTGATTGAGTTTGACAAGGGCCAAATTGTGATGGCTAGACGACTGGATCAGAGCATCTCCAAAACTGCAGCTCTTGTGGGGTGTTCCCAGTCTGCAGTGGTCAGTATCTACCAAAAGTGGTCCAAGAAAGGGACAGTGGTGAATTGGCAACAGGGTCATGGGCGGCCAAGGCTCATTGATTTGTTTAGACTGTTATTTCTAAAATCAAACCTTGCTTCCCTGTTATTTCAAACAAGGAGTACGGAGTTCCTTTCATGGAGACGAGTGCCAAGACAGGTGTTAATGTGGAGCTTGCTTTCCTAGCCATAGCAAGGTAGGTTCAGTTTTTAAAACTCTGCTGTTTTACTTGTAATTTTAGTTAAGTGATTTTTACAAAGCTGTTCTCATATACTCAAAAAAACAAAACAATGGCATTTAAAAATGTATGCACTCTCCATTCCCCAGTCTTCAATTAGACATACTGTTTCCATCATTTAATGCCATTGCAAAAGTCATTAAATTTGTTGTATTTATTATTATTATTTTTGTTGTTGTTGGTTATTATTATTATTATTATTATTATTATTATTATTGTTATTATTATCGTTACTATTTTTATTATTATTAATAATAATAAATTCCATTTTTAGAATTTATTTTTATTGTAATTTAAAATTCTATTTGTAATATATTTTTACTCTTTTATTCATTTTATTTTATTCTTATTGATTCTATTTTTTTTTAATTAAATATGTGGACAGTCGATACCAAATTTCCCCTCATGTACTGTGTAAGGTTGTGTATGTGACACAAAATTAGAATTTCATTTAGTAATAGTAGTCATAGTGTTTTGTAGATGTTGCTATTTGTTGTTGTTGATCTTGTTTTATTGTAAAATTCTACCCGTTTTACTTAAGTTAAATCGGTATCAGTGTTACTAATTTTTAAATCAATTTTGCTAATTTGTCATCGACACAGATGTTGAAATAATATTCTACAATGGCAATACAGTCACTGGTTCTCAAAAATGACCTGTACTGTCTCTATCTTAAACACAGAGAGCTGAAGCACAGAGCAGCTCAACAGCCTCATGAGCCGAAGTTCCAGATCCATGATTACATCGAGTCCCAGAAACAGAAGTCCAGCTGTTGTGGTGCACCCATGTGACGACTTCACCTACTCGTACCGGAGCAAAGGAAGAAGCGGCGAAACAGTAAAGAAGAAAGCAGCATCAACTAATCCATGATGAAAAACAGTGATGGTCAGTGATAATGGTGTGAAGAGACATAATGTGTGAGAGAAATACTTATTTGGATATGTGTGGCATTAAACCCCTCTTGCTTTTGCCATCAGGTGTAGACTTTGTCTGTCTTTGTACTTTGGCTGTAATTAAAGGTAATGGAGCTTAATGTGCTGAGGTAGACGGCAGCCGTGTGTGGTTTCTCCGAGCGCTCGTCTCAATGTTTTGTTTTGTTTTTGTTATTATTAAATGACGCAACCTGAACTCATTGTTCATTCTATTGCGCATTTTAGTTTACTTGTGAGGGCCGTATTCTTCTCTCATAATCATGATCTCTTTGATTTCAATAGTAATGCTGATAGAAATGTCCAGTTCTAAGCACATTAACAAACTGAAATTGAACCACTAACATTGAACAATGTTCTAAGCCATATTTTTGTGTTAATGAACTTGTATATAGAAATATGTGGTTTTGGAGTTATACCTTGTTTTTGTGTTTGGTGTATTGTGAGAACCAGAGTAAAAATTATTTCTCTGGAACTTAATTCAAAAAGCAAATCAATGGACTTTCACACCACCTTTATACTTGCCATCTCTCTGTGACTTGTTGTTGTTGTTGTTGTTGTTGTTGTTGTTGTTTTTTAAGAGAAAATTCCACAGAGCAGGCAGTTTGGTCATGTTTTATGATTGTAAAATGCAGTTCACTGTAATCTGTATAAACATCTGGTTTGTATTTCAAGATTTGTGAGGTATTGAAATGATCAACTCTTGCTGTTGAATTGCTTTGTGGAAACTAGACTTGATTACTGATTATTGCTACTAGTCTTATTTAGTTGTTACTTGTAACTCAGTGACTTTGTTCCTGAGATCACAAAGTGCCAAAACAAATTGCTCTGTATAGAAACTGTACAAATCTCTATTTTGTAATGTAGAGTGTTGTTGCAACGTGTTTATTAAGTTATGTACGTCGATTTATAGAAGTGGATCCGTTAGGGGTTGGACGAAACTCTTCTGTGCCCATAAAGTTTATTTACTTTTGTGTTGGTGGTTTTTTTTCTTTCTTTTTTTTTCCCTTGTCTTTCTTACTATTCTAATTATATGGGTTATGTTTGGTGATATTTGATATTTAATAGAAAAATGCACAAGTGCTAAGAGGTAAGTGTTTAAGGTAAGCTCATTTATTAGGAAAACATGTACACCTGAATGTTCATGCAGTTATCTAGTCAGTCAATCAGGTGGCAGTAGCATATTGCATAAAATCATGCAGATACAGGTCAAGAGCTTCAGTTAATGTTCACGTCAGACATCAGAATGTGGGAGAAATGTGATCTCAATGATTGTGTGTGACTTGTTCCAAACATGCTGGTTCGATTGTTTCAGAAACTGCTGATCTCTAGGGCTTATCATGTTCAACAGTTTATAAAATTTGCAAAAGTTTGTTGGTGAAAGTGAACCACTCTTTACAACAGTGTTGAGCAGAAAAGCATCTCAGAATGCACAACAAACCTCAAGGTGGATGAAATACTACAGCGGAAGGCCACATCAGGGTCTACTCCCATCAGACTAGAACAGGAACGTGAGGCTATCATTTATTTGTATAGCACTTTTAACAATGAACATTATCTCAAAGCAGCTTTACAGAACATTCATTCATTCATTCATTGTCTACCGCTTATCCGATATACTCTCGGGTCACGGGGAGCCTGTGCCTATCTCAGGCGTCATTGGGCATCAAGGCAGGATACACCCTGGACAGAGTGCCAACCCATTGCAGGGCACACACACACACACTCTCATTCACTCACGCAATCACACATTACGGACAATTTAGAGATGCCAATCAACCTAAAATGCATGTCTTTGGACCGGGGGAGGAAACCGGAGTACCTTTACAGAACATAAGAAATATAATACAAAATGTTTAAGATTAATATTAGACTTATATTTAAATATATTTGTATTAATCCCTAATGAGCAAGTTTGAGGCGACTGTGGCAAGGAGAAAAAACTCCCTTAGATGTTAAGAGGAAGAAACCTTGAGAGAAACCAGACTCATAAGAGAACCCATCTTCATTTGGGTTACACCGGAGAGTGTGATTATGAATAATGTCCTTTCTACAGTCATATACAGCCAGTTGTATGTGACTCTAATAGTGAGCATAGGTTCACACAAATTGGACAATTGAAGATTAGAAAAGAAAAGACCACTGCCTTTCATTTTAATCAAATGTACCAAGTAATATGGCGGCTAATGTCTGGCTGAGTGTCATATAGTAGTGATCTTATAACCTTAATAACCATTATGGTTAAACATTAAATATGTATTGTGCATAAAACACGATATTTGCATGATTTATGTGAGGATCGATTCTTAGGAGTGAGTTTCTCATCTGTAATGAACAGACACGCTCGCCCTCCAATGGCCATGAACAAAAAATACAACGACACTAACCATGATTATATAGGGGGGAAAATGACACCTCGCACATGCATATAAAATACTTAAAATATTACTTAGAATAGTATTTCACACTGTGTATACATCAGAGCTTCTAAATGGGTTTATAGCCAGAGACCCTTGTAAATGTAAAATAAATTCCATGTAACCTCATGAACATCATTTTGTCTATTTATTAGATCCGTAGAGATTTTTGTTCTTGAAAATTCCACTGATGATATATACCTAAGTGTTTCAGATTCAAGAAGACTACAAATCTTTTGGGTCTCTTTGTGGAATCTCTCTGACCCACAACCACCTTTACAGCACCTCTAGATTTGTCCAGTAAAACACAATAGAATTATGATTCCCATTCCATAACCAGGGTTAACATTACAATGCAGGAATGGCATGTTGAACACACTTATTTCTCCTAGAGAGCTCTCATTGAACCCTTTAAGTGGTACAAATAGCTGTTCTACAACATCTGTGGTGAGTATACTGGCCCAAAATTAAGCTCACATACCATTTTATTATTTGAATAATTTATCATTTTTATTATCTGCTAGAAAGCATTTTTAATCTGGTGCCACGCCGACACGTGGAAGCAAAAGCTATGACAATCTGAGTTCACTGGGTTCAAGTTGGAGACATGGATGAAACCCTCCATCTGGACAAGAGGAAGGTATGATCTTCAACCTGGCCAGGAAAAGTACAGGACAAACTTGAATTTAAGCTCACACAAAGCATCATTTATAGTCTCCTTATTTCAGGTTTGTTGTACAGTATTGTTCTTCTTATCAGACAGTAAAGTTCCTAAAATGTACATAGTGTCATTACAGAGCACCAAAAACAGACACAGAGTAAACAAATCTCAACCACCCATGCACAAAGATTATAAGAGACATTTGACCTGGCTGGAAATGTTAGAATTTGACATATAAGAATATGGCTGTTGTCTTGATGTCTATAAATTGTTGCTGTTGAGTCTGTAATAGTCAGATACCCATGTTTATATACAATAATCTAGCAGTGATTATATGGTGTTCATGTGACGGCGCATATTAAGAAAGTGTCTAAGCATGTTAAAACTTTTGGGCATAGATATATAGGAAGTATGAGATATGCTGCAGTGTCTGATTTGCAGTTAAAATAAATAATAAAAAAATGTATTTTTTATTTTTTTTTTAATTTTGCAATAGTAATAATAGCAAAGAGAGCAGGCAGTGTACTACTACTACTAATAGTGGGAAGAAGAAGAAGAAAAAATAATACACGTAATTGGGTTTAACGTCAACCAACTGAAGTGGAGATTTATGTGCTCTTGGGCAGTTTACCACCTGATTTTGCCTTTAAATAGCTTTTTTGCCTTTAAATAACTTTAAAAATATGCCTATATTCAATAATTCATTGTCTATCACTTATCCAATCTATTCTCGGGTAGCCTGTGCCTATCTCAGGCGTCATCGGGCATCAAGGCAGGATACACTCTGGACAGAGTGCCAACCCATCACAGGGCACACACACACTACAGACAATTTAAAGATGCCAAACAACCTACAATGTATGTCTTTGGACCGGGGGAGGAAACCTGAGTCCCCGGAGGAAACCCCTGAGGCACGGGGAGAACACACACACACACACACACACTAACCACCAAGCCACCATGCTATGCCTATATTAATTTCAATAAAAATAAATAAGAGAGAAAAGATTGTAAAAAGACAAGCCTTTTACATATACTTTTTAATCAGCTCTTTTTCACTGTGAAAGGAAATAAATATCCAGACTTTTTTTTGTTAATTAATGTACTTGCAGTAAATTGACACACATAATTTCTTTTGACTTACAACATACTAATAAGATGTACTTATAACATATTCCGACACCATGAATTACCAGCATTAGTCCATTACTTAATAATAAGAATTTGCTCTTTGCAGCATTGTGGTTCAGTGTTGACCCATTCCTCTATCACCTGTCAAGGTTACAGAGGTCCATGAGTTAAAACTGCAGTTCCAAACTCCTCTATAGATTTTCAATAGGATTTATGTCAGGATGTTGGCTAGGGCATGTAATCAATGTTTCCTTGAAACATGTGTCTTCTACTCAGATTCTTGGCCAGTGAGATTCAGTTGTTATCCTGTTACATCAGCTCATGTGCAGATCAATTCTTCCATTCATGTCTATTCTTTGATGACGTGTAATGCAGTTTTGTTTGCAGAAAAGCAGTGCTGTATCATGATGTCCCCACATCCCTACTTCACAGTGGCTATGAAAGATCAGGCACAATTCTTTCTTCGAACATGGCAAGCTGAATTATTCCTAGAGTTTGCTTTTTTTTGTTTCATCTAACCAGTGTATATTGTTCCAAAAGAGTTCTGATTTGTCTAAAAGCTTTTCTGCGTTTCTCTTCTTCTGTTGTAGCAGAGGAGTTTTGCGTGGGATGTAGGAATGGAGATGATTAGGGTGCAGTTTATTGCTTATTGTTCTCTGTATAATTGTTGTTCCGTCTGCTTTCAGGTTGTCTTGTGGCTCTTTCTGAGCAACTGCTGCTTTCTGTCTTACATTCCTTGTTATTATATCATTTTTGCTATGATTCTACAGCTTCTTCCATACAAGTATTGTGTAATGATGTTGTCACTGAGAACTATAATAAGCTCCTTTACCTTCACAATGGTTGTTATTTCTTGTACAGTATGAAATCTTACTAACTAAACAAAGCATTGTTAATAATGGCACTGATTTGTCCAAGAACAATTTTTGCAGCATTTATATCCAGAACAGGTTTATTTTTATGTAACCTTTGTAGAAATATATAGAAATATATAGTATATAGTATAACCCTTCTACTTGATATATGCCTTGCAATCTTTAAATAAAACAAAAAAAACAAAAAAAAACAACAACAGCTAAAGTGTACATTTACCAATTTCCCCTAAATGAATGTTGTTTTTGAGAATGACAAAAGATCCGAGTTTGATTTGCAGCAAACTCCAACTCAGTTTCACTGGTATGTACTATATCTTATTTCAATTTTCCCTCAACTCTAGCAGGTTTGCCTGTTATTAGCTCACTGTCATAACACCTACACCTGCTGTGTATTTCATGTTAATCTGACTCATGACTATATATTTTGGTGAGCCAGGACACCCTTAATAATGACATAGCCACAATTAAAATGAAATAAACTGAGGAAGCTAGACTTTTTGGGTTTTATAGTCATTGTATATAAGATCATACATACACCGATCAGCCATAACATTATGAGCACTGAGAGGTGAAGTGAATAACACTGATTATCTCCTCATCATGGCACCTGTTAGTGGGTGGGATATATTAGGCAGCAAGTGAACATTTTGTCCTCAAAGTTGATGTGTTAGAAACAGGAAAAATGGGCAAGTGTAGGGATTTGAGCAAGATAGACAAGGGCAAAAAAATTGTGATGGTTAGACAACTGGATCAAAGAATCTCCAACACTGCAGCTCTTATGGGGTGTTCCCGGTCTGCAGTGGTCAATATCTATCAAAAGTGGTCTAAAGATGGAACAGTGGTGAACTGATGACAGAGTAATGGGCAGCCAAGGCTCATTGATGCATGTGGAGAGTGAAGGCTGGCCCGTGTGATCCGATCCAAGAGAGGAGCTACCTGTTGCTCAAATTGATGAAGAAGTTAAAGCTGTTTCTGATAGAAAGGTGTCAGAATACACAGTGCATGATGGGTCAGGGCTGTTTTGGCAGCAAAAAAGGGACCAACACCAATATTAGGGAGGTGGTCATAATGTTATGCCTGATCGGTGCACAATAAAATAACCTGTGAAAGGGCTCATGCATGGGGCAGAATCAATCTGATAGTGATCAGTGTACTCTCCCCTGCCCTTGTAGTGTTTTATGGAGTGGCTATGAGGGGCTCTTCATGATCACTGACACCTGTGCCAGCACCCTCCACTCTTCCATCATCTCCATTGTGCCTTTCTAATAATCTTCTTCAGTCCGTTGGTGTCAATGCTGCTCCGCCAGCATACAAGATGGCACTCACAACACAGACTCACAGAAAGATCTCAGCAGCTGGCCCTTCACAACAAAAGACCTCAGCCTTCTCAGGAGGCCCTTTTTCTGTAGCTTCTATTTGTAATGTGCAACAATTGCTAGTGCATTAAATCTGGGCTTGTTTCTTGAAAATTTGATCATAAGTGTAAGTGTTTACACATATGTTGTGTTAGTAAGGTGGAAAAGTGACAAAAGTAAATAAAAAAAAGGGGGAAGGGGTCAAGGAAACAGAAGACTATGGCAGGATTTCTGGAAACGTTTAAAGAAGGTATATTATATGTGGAAAAGATAGCTGAAAAATTGGCAAGTACAACTTTTATTGCAGAGCAGCAAATAAATCGGTTCATTTGTTGAAAGCAAAAGTGCTAATTTCCGGTTTCCTCTTGCTAGCAAATGTTAGCCAGTAGGCGGCAGCATCGCTCTGTGTTTACACTGTAACACTCTTCAGTTGCCCGCATTAAGACCTTTAATACTCTGTTATATTTCTGTCATATGAATCTCATTTATATTTTTTTTCTCACGTCAATGTGGAATAAATATTTGCACTTTTTAAGAGACTCTCCAAATTTATGCCTGGATATAAAAAGCGCCTGGACCATCTGTTGCTTTCTAAATAATACAACCAACACACATAAACAGCTGCTTTTTTTAGAAGGGAAAAACATGCAAATTCAGTGAGTCTGCATCTTTCCAGAAAACTTCTGCAAGGGCGGTGCTGGGTTTCAGAAAGCTTGTAGTCCAGCTCCTTCGCTGGGGTTCTTCACGTTCACTGAAGTGCAGAGTGGGCTGTACACACCAGTGATGGGAGACTTCACAGGGCATATCGCCTGTTGCGCTTGCTGTCAGGATGTTACACAGGGACCCTCCTGCTGCTTATCACTAAAGCTGACCTACAACTGATAAACCTAGGCATTTCAGACGTTGCATTTGTTTCAGTTCTGGAGAACAATCGCAAAGCAAATGGACGGTACGCACACGGACACGCACGGGCTTTGCGCAATAAAATAAAGTGCTGTTTGGATCCTGGACATTTCTGCTTAATGAAAAGGACGACTGGACGCTTTTTTATGTCATGCACTCACTCTGTAAAGCCTTAGCACCAGAATTCTGATCTAAGACAATGTGTTTTCTTTTGGGATAAATGTCTTTTTTCTTCGGGATTAGTCTCCGGGTAAAACAGGCTATATTCGCGCGTGGACTTTTTGGATGCTGAAGCGAAAAGCATGGCGAGCGACCTGAAACCACGGCTTTGCTGCATGACCAAAGGTGAGAATGGCTACGGTTTTCATTTGCACGGAGAGAAGGGAAAAACGGGCCAGTACATCCGCAAAGTGGAGCCTGCTTCTCCGGCCGAGGCGTCAGGACTGCGCGCAGGGGACCGAGTGGTGGAGGTGAACGGGGACAATGTTGAGAGAGAAACCCATCAGCAAGTAAGCAGCAACACACACACACACACACACACACACACACACCAGCTCATCTTAAAATATAGTAACCCACTAATTTTAATAGAATAATATAGTAAACCTCTTACCACATATTAACACATCATCTGGTTTGTACACATCTGAGATGTTGTATTGATATTTGATCATGTTGTCTGAACAAACTTATGGGGGGGGGAAAGAGCGTTATTTTATTTGATATATTCTAGCAATAAAGATGTTAGAAAGTGAGCGTGTATACTTTTCCAGCGTCTTCCATTGAAGTTCAACAGGCGAGCAGCAGCTTATTCCCCCAAAGCGCCTGCTAGTTACCGTAAGCCTCCGACTATACACGCACTTTGATTTCTCACGTCTAATTTGACTTGACCGTTGTGTACGAAAACAAAGCGCATGTAAAAGTAACAACAACAAAACCTGGTGTGACCGAACAATATGAATTTCTAGAAGGATCTATTTAGAGAAACGGTTTTTTCAAAATGTGATTGCTTGAACTCTATTTACTACTTTGAAAGTACAGTTTAACAGAAATGATGTGAAGTACTTTTTGTGGAAACTAAAAATTTTTTAAAAATAAATAAATAAATAAATAAAAAGTGCACTGTTCACACTTACTATACATGCTCTTTTTTCACTACAAGCAAAACCTGGTTTAAAATCCCACCAAGGTCAGTTGATGTCACTACCCTTATGGACTAATTAAAAAATATCTCTTTTTAAGATGATTAAAAATGTACATAACTTTGCCAGCAATTGTAGGGTCATGGTGGATCTGAAGCCTGTCCTGGGAACACTGGGCATAAGGCTGGAATCCACCCTGAACGGGACACTAGGCAGAGCTGAGAACACCATACACACAATCTAGGTGCAATTTAGATTAGCCAATCCATCTGGCAGCATGTTTTGGGAGGTGGGAGGAAACTGGAGACACAGACATGTGGAGAGCATGCACAGAAACTCCACACAGAGAGTCACCGTAGGTCAAGAACGAACCACAGACCCTGGAGTTCGAGTGAGGTGGTAACACTACTCACTGCACCAACATGGCACCAGTACTAAAATTTGTGAATATATATTGTGTGTGTGTGTGTGTGTGTGTGTGTGTGTGTGTGTGTGTGTGTGTGTGTTCGTACATAACTGCAAAGGGTCACAATGAGCACATCATGCCCTCAGAGTTGGGCAAAATGGGCCACAATCCACTTATCTATATTTTGTAATATTATAATTATTTTATAAACATATCTACCACCTTATTCTGTGCTGCTGGTTTATTACAATGTTTACAGAATTCTTCTTCTCTGTTAAGAAGTTGCTTTCGGCTGCTCCCTGTTCGGGGTCGCCACAGCGGACCAACTGGTCCGCACAACAACTTGGCAAATGTTTTACGCCCGTAAAACTGATGTTAAGATGTCCAGCTCAGATCAACATCGTTAATCACACTAATTGCTGGTTCAGTAAAATGGTTCTGGATGTCTGGATGTCTCAAGCTGGCACTTGAGAGCGTGGCATGTGTGTCTGTTCTTCATCACTGGCTCAATATGACAATGAAATTTGAGGGTATGAATGGCGTTCAGAGGCAGCCTACAGGACTAGTGCTTTGATGATGGTCCTTTTTCAAGAGGCCTCTTCTAGAAATAATGCAGTCTGAGGTGACTGCAATTATTGCAAAATCCTGGCCAATTTTTAGTACTGCGAAAAACAATATTATACTCAAACGTCAGATTTTGGCATATTTTGGAATCTACAGCATGAGAATATTCATTTGTTTATTCATTCATTCAATTTCAGCAAGTGCTTTATCCTGGAAGGAAAAAAGGAACACACACTCTGGAGAGGATGCCAGTCCATCACGGGCTACTATTATGTTTCATAAATATTAGTGTGTGCATTTCATCCTATTAAAACTGAACAGTGACAAAAATCCTTTTATAACTTCCCAAGCTTCTTACTGGATAGAGGTTAGTTTTGACATTTCTATTGTTTCTGTGCCGCTTTGTTGTTTCTTAGGTGGTTCAGAGGATCAAGGCGTTGGAGCAAGAAACCAGGCTGCTGGTGGTGGACCGTGAGACGGATGAGTACCTGCGCAGTCTGCGCCTCACCTGCACAGAGGACATGGCTGTGCGAATCAATCCATCAACCTCTTCCTCCTCCCCTCCACCGACCCCCAGCAAGCGTGAGAACAACTCCGTGTCCAAACTGCCAACTGGTCGTGAGATACCCAAACCCAGCAGGAGGTCCCCGTCACGGGCTACCAAAAAGGTGCACCTTTTATCTCTGTACAGAGTTACTTCTGTAGCTGTGTTGTTGGGTGACTTGTTTGGTTTGTAAGTTCTTGTTTTCCTTCCTTTTTTTTTGGAAAATGTGAGTTTAGTCTCTGGGGAGTATTATTTTGTTTCCAGCGCTTGTGTTGCATAAATCATTGCGACAGTAAGGAAGAATCTACTGCCTGAACTGATAGGCTGAAATTTCACATGTTCCTGTCAATATTTATACAGCATTTCAACCTGTTCCCAGTTAAAAATAGTCTTCATGTTTAATTGCCTTGTTGACTGACCCATGCTGATATTTGAATAGAGGTCACCTCTCCCAGGGAGCCAGAGATGCTTAATGATCTGACAGACACTTCTGATAGTGTTATAGATAGCTCCTGTATCCTTCAACATATTTTAATAGAAAAAACAATTTGTGCAGTGATTACACTAAGACACAATTACATTTAACCTCAGTTTGGTTAGTAAAATGGTACCTAATCTGATGAAGAGATCATTTGACTTTGTGCAACCTGTCCAGGTTCAGAGGTTAACCACAGCAGAGGTGAAGACCTTATGTGGGTCTGGGTTGACACTTTTACCTTTGGCACTACAAGAACTATGGTCTTTTTATTTCAGATCATTATGTCCGTGTTGATAAGCAACAAAGGAAATGTTTCTCTTTCTGTGTGAAGAAATTAGCTCTACTTTAATTTTGCCTCAGCCTCAGTTTAATACCTGTTTAATCTACAGTTGCTTTATGTACTCATTTCTAACCATTGGGCTTTACATAGTTTGTTTTTTCTTTGCAAAGGTGTGTGTCTGTTTACTAGGGAAAACACTGTGGGTCTGAAGGCAGTAGAGGGTTTGATATTGCAGATATAACAGATGCTTTAGATCTCCATAAGTGACATCCCTTATCCATCCTAAGCCAACTATTAGATTAAGAAGATGCACAGTTCATACCAAGGCTTATACATACTCTTTGGAATATAAAGCCAGTCGGATTGAAGAAAAAATATTACGTATAGATTACATAAAAACGTCATTATTAACAAAATGTGATTTCATTGCTTATTTAAATGTAGTCACTTAAAACAAGCATGGTGGAATAGCACAGTGGTATTACAGTGTGGCATCATGGGTTTGATTCCTAGCTCAGGTGTGAGCTCAGTGATTTTATTCAGAGCTTTGAAAAAAACCACGTTCAAGTCATGTTGGCTGTACAAAAACTATTTATGTCAATGTTACTCAAATCACATAGAAATGATGTACACATTCAACATTCAAAATTTCCAGTGGCTAATAGTCACCTTTTTTTTTGCTATTGAGGTCTATCCCCAGTTTTGCATATGAAATGTCATATATATATATATATATATATATATATATATATATATATATATATATATATTATATATATATACGTATATATCTATGTGTGTGTATATATATATATATATATATATATATGTGTGTATATATATATATATATATATATATATATATATATATATATATATATATATATATATATATATATATATATATATATATATATATGTATATATGTGTGTATATATATATATATATATATATATACAGTGGTGTGAAAAAGTGTTGGCCCCCTTCCTGATTTTTTATTTTTTTGCATGTTTGTCACACTTTAATGTTTCAGATAATCAAACACATTTAAATATTAGTCAAAGATAACACAAGTAAACACATCATGCAGTTTTTAAATGAAGGTTTTTATTATTAAGGGAAAACAAAATCCAAAACTGCATGGCCCTGTGTGAAAGTGTTTGCCCCCCCTGTTAAAACATAACTTAACTGTGGTTTATCACACCTGAGTTCAATTTCTCTAGCCACACCCAGGCCTGATTACTGCCACACCTGTTCACAATCAAGAACTCACTTAAATAGGACCTGCCTGACAAAGTGAAGTAGACCAAAAGATCCTCAAAAGCTAGACATCATGCCGAGATCCAAAAAAATTCAAAAACAAATGAGAAAGAAAGTAATTGAGATCTATCAGTCTGGAAAAGGTTATAAAGATATTTCTAAAGCTTTGGGACTGCCGCGAACCACAGTGAGAGCCATTATCTACAAATGGCGAAAACATGGAACAGTGGAGAACCTTCCCAGGAGTGGCCGGCCGACCAAAATTACTCCAAGAGCGCAGCGACAACTCATCCAAGAGGTCACAAAAGACCCCACAACAACATCCAAAGAACTGCAGGCCTCACTTGCCTCAGTGAAGGTGAGTGTTCATGACTCTACCATAAGAAAGAGACTGGGCAAAAATGGTTTGCATGGCAGAGTTCCAAGACGAAAACCGCTGCTGAGCAAAAAGAACATAAAGGCTCGTCTCAGTTTTGCCAGAAAACATCTTTTGGGAAAATACTCTGTGGACTGACGAGACAAAAATCGAACTTTTTGGAAGGTCTGTGTCCCATTACGTCTGGCGTAAAAGTAACACCGCATTTCAGAAAAAGAACATCATACCAACAGTAAAATATGGTGGTGGTAGCGTGATGGTCTGGGGCTGTTTCGCTGCTTCAGGACCTGGAAGACTTGCTGTGATAAATGGAACCATGAATTCTGCTGTCTACCAAAAAATCCTGAAGGAGAATGTCCGGCCATCTGTTTGTGACCTCAAACTGAAGCGAACTTGGGTTCTGCAGCAGGACAATGATCCAAAACACACCAGCAAGTCCACCTCTGAATGGCTGAAGAAAAACAAAATGAAGACTTTGGAGTGGCCTAGTCAAAGTCCTGACCTCAATCCGATTGAGATGCTGTGGCATGACCTTAAAAAGGTGGTTCATGCTCGAAAACCCTCCAATGTGGCTGAATTACAACAATTCTGCAAAGATGAGTGGGCCAAAATTCCTCCACAGCGCTGTAACAGACTCAGTGCAAGCTATGGAAAACGCGTGATTGCAGTTGTTGCTGCTAAGGGTGGACCAACCAGTTATTAGGCTTAGGGGGCAAACACTTTTTCACTGAGGGCCATGTAGTTTTGGATTTTGTTTTCCCTTAATAATAAAAACCTTCATTTAAAAACTGCATGATGTGTTTATTTGTGTTATCTTTGACTAATATTTAAATGTGTTTGATTATCTGAAACATTAAAGTGTGACTAACTAAAATAAGAAATCAGGAAGGGGGCCAACACTTTTTCACACCACTGTATATATATATATATATATATATATATATATATATATATATATATATATATATATATATATATATATATATATATATATATATATATATGAAAAGATTGAGGAGAGATGGGCGGATGTTATCTTTAACGATGATGAAAGTTTGGTAGGGAGGAATTGGAGGATTAGTGCCTAAGCTTTCAGTGCCAAAAACTCTTGGCTGAGAGGTAGGAACTGCATGCTGGGTTCTGTTGCTAAGCCGTAAAAGATAGTGAGTAGAAAAGAATTCAGTGAGGAATAGAAACGTAATTCTTCCATGTAAGGAACGTGATGTGTTCATGACAGAAAAGGAGTAGAGTGCTACCAATTTGAAGTTGATTATTTTCCTATGAAGTGTTTTATTCCTATTTCTATTCCATAGAAACTTTTCAAAGATTACACATTTTTTCGGAATTAAACAGACAGATGAGATATTGTATGTTTTATTTGTTTATAGTTATGTTTAATGTCGAGGAGCATCTGGGAAAAAAGCAGCTCTTGTTCTCAGTTATGTTAGCGTAGCTGTAAACAGCCATTTTCCCACTCGTCTCTTTTTCTTTCATTCTTGTTTTGTAAGTCAAGTAAGAGAAAAAAATGCAGTTTGTCAGGATTCAGAGAAACCGAAATGCAGTCTGTGCTGTGTCAGAAAACCTCAAGTTACAGGTTTACTTCTGGCTGGAGACTACTTTTAAAAATTCCTCACAGAAAACTTTACTATATCAACAATTCCATGTGCTTTTAAAACCCTTTAATGTTGCATATCCACCATGCAAGTCTTCTATATGTTGTTACTACTGTATATAAACAGTAATGTATTAAAATGAGCTCATTAATAGAAATCTTTAGCTAGAATTATTGTTAAAGTCAGAAGCGTAAATGAGTGATCTAATTCTGATCCTAATTATTTTACTTTGTTTACTTTATTTAACTAGCTGAATTAAGACATAAAACGGTCACATACACGGATTTTTTTTTAATAAAAATCTTTCCATACAGTTAATGTCACATACAGTAGTGATCATTTGATTAGCAGTTAGCTAACTATCTGATGGCCTCTTTATTATGCATTTATAGTCAGTTCAGGAAGTATTATATAAAACTTTGTATCTAGAGACAGCTAAAATTAGCACATCCTTCATTTTGGATCTTCTGTGCTAATATGAAGGGCCACCACTGCAGTATTTACACAGCCAAAACAGTGTAACTCAACCCAACGTTTTGCCAGAGAGAACGAATTAGCAAGACAAATGCTGCCAAGTCAAATCCTGGAATACTTCACATGGATTTGGTAAGCAGCAGAAAGGACTCACTGACCTTTTATTTAGACCAGAACTATAACACTTTTTGTCCCATAGAAACCAGTAAGCATGCGCTGTCTTGGTATCATTAAGGGTCTTTGAATTCGACTTTGAAACGTATTTACAGTCTGATGAAATGATAATAATTTCAATTGTGATGTGATTATAGGCGCATCCAAATCATACACTTATGCACTATTCTGCTCCATGTTATTGTATAAAATGTGTAAAGAAGTGCACTTGGATGATGCAATTATTCATCCGGGGGAAAAAAAACAAAGTATGCAATGTTGAAAACATCATGCACTCAGTGCCTGCAGTTTTGCTTACATAGAGGAAGAGGGGTGGACCTACCGTGTTTTGATGCTGGATGAGAAACTATTTTTAAGATGGCCGACGACACTGTGATTTTTTTTTTAACATTTTAAGATTCACAGTATTCTGATAAAGCTAGCGACATCGCATTACATGCACTTGACATCATTTGCCAATCTCTGGGAAACTGCTTATACTTCCGATTATTGATAAAAGCATTAATGTTCCATTCATTCACTAGACATTAGAGTGCATAGTGTAAGTGCATAGTGTATAATAGGTCATTTGGGACACAATTTATGCCTTTGGACAACGTCCGCTAGAATTCTGTGCTGAGGCTAATATATAGTAGCTGTTGTGCGATTGTAGTTGTGTGTAAAAAACTTTGTTTTTCTGTGTCCATAACATACCTTCTGTACAGATGTGAAAATATGTGCATTTTGTGGGGTGAACATATATTTTCTAATGCTCAGGGCTCCTTGATTCTTAGAAGAGGAGAGCATTGGGAGGGATAAAAAGTAAAGTATTTTCATCTGTAGGAATACATAAAACCAAGACGCATGTCGTCTCACAGCATGTATTGGAGCCATAGTTAGTTCTACTTGAGCCAGTGGTTATAAAGCAGTTGTAAGGCACAGCAGAGATCCTAGTCCAGCTGCAACAAAACGACAAATAATGGACATCAATAAAAGACTTGCTTTTTACTGGATACTGTATCATCTAGCATCATGTACATTTGTGCTTCTGAACTCACATATTGCATTGTTAGCTCTTTACACTACACTGAATTGTTGTGGTTGGGTTTCAATAAATGCCTCATTTCAGCATAAAGGAAGTCATAGAGGAAAACGAGGCCATGGTGAATTGCTCTGATGACAGTCGCTTGTCTCGTTGGACAAAGTTATTAGGAATATCTTGTGGAAGAAGAGCCGAGCCCCCTCCGTTTGGGTCTTTGTGTCTCTTTGAAGACCATCGGTCTCATCCTGTGAGCATTGGCTCTTTTCCACCTTTTACAGACATTTGAAGGCTTTTACAGAGTGAAAAACGACATCCGCAGCAGGGATTCAGAGCCACTCAAGTGGGATTTATTGGTCTATCCCAATATTACCACAGGATAATTTTTTTTATTTTTTTTAAAAACTTCATGATGCACGATGTTATGTTAAAAAAGTATCCTGGCTTGATCGTTGCCATGGTAGCTGGACTCCTTAGGTTACCAAGCATTCCAGGACTTCCTGTCTCAGAGAGGGACTAGAGCTCGAGGACCCAAAGTGCACACTAGTTCATGAATGTCACTGGGTCCAATGGAAGCTAACAAAGCAACAGTGGCAGAGCTGATTAGGAGAGTGTGTGTGTGTGTGTGTGTGTGTGCGTGCACACTCCCTGTGGCCTCATGTCTGGTTTGCCTGTCAGAAAGGGAGAATAGATATACGACACCACCATTCCACTGCGCCTCTGTTTTTACGGCGCAGTGTTATTTTCTTTCTGCTGCATTCTTTCTCTGTTTATTCTCCTGCTGATTTGACAGTGAGTTTATTGAACGGGAAAGCATGCTCCATGTTTAGAAAAACTCAAAGATGCTCAATTTTGTTGTATGCTTACAATCAAACCGAGAACTAGAACATGAAATGACAATTTGATCAATTTGGTTTTACTACAAGTAGAGAAATGTATATGAGAAAAAAGCAATATGAAAATGTAAGTGTCATTTATTCATGTATTAGAGCAGTGGGAATTGTTGCTGCTTAAAGCTCAGAGGTCCAGGGTTTGACCCAGAGCTTGATATATCTTTTTTACCAACTTTACAAAAAATTGTACTGATGGGTAGACTGGATACTCGAATTGCTCCTGGGTGTGAACGAGTGTGTGAATGTTTTTTAAGATGAGCTGGGTTGTGTGTGTGTGTGTGTGTGTGTGTGTATGGTGTCCTGTGATGGATTGGTGTCCTATTCAGGGTGTGTTCCCTCCTCTCGTTCAGCGTTAGAGAGACAAACTCCAGATCCACTGTGAGAAAAGGCTTACTGAAGATGAATGGACATAATTTTTTTTTTCTGTAACAGTAGAGTATGTAAACTTCACTTGATCTGGAATCTATCTGTTGCTACGTAAAGTTTCCCAGGCCAACATAATTCCAGTGATTGTAATTGATCTTTCATCGGTTGTCAGTTTCTGAGCACAGGACTGCTGGTGGGTGGATATGGTATCATCACTGAGGGGTTTCAAAATCCCAACAGCAATAACTGTACTCTACTACCATAATCCCAGCCCCATAACACTATTCTGCTGTACTCCCTTCCACTTACCCATTACCTCATCAATGCATCAAGCTCTAATCAACACTGTACAACTCTGTGTCTGATTGCTATTATATTTAAATTGTGTAATCTAAAACAATTCTTTATTATATATCATCAAGCATAGAGCTATGTGGGGAGATAAGTGAAATATTGCTTCTTTTGCAGATGTCTTAAAGTATATTATATTTCTGTTATCCAATGTTAAGTGCATAGAGCGAGATAGCAAGAGTAGTATCCTTTACAGATCATGTTTCATGTAAAGGCAGCAGATAATTGGTGAACATTTTAGTTGTACCATTGTTATAAACAATATATAATATCATCTTACACAGCTGGGTACCCTAATCTGTTTGTCTTGTACTGTATATTCACTGATGTACCTCGGTTAAGGAAGGCTTTTTAACACAGTGACACAACAACAGAGTAATGGTAAAGAGTGCTGCAGGGATAATGCATTTTTGGAGGACAACCCAGAAGTTCTGGTTCCATTCTGGTTCCATTGACAAAAGGCCCACAGGATTTCTCCACGGAATTTTGGATTTATTTATTTATTTAAAAAATTATGATTCTTCACAAATGAAGATAATCTTCAGAAATGATCGCGACTCTCATGAATTTTGAAGTAGAAGTAAAAAGTGGGGCTGTAAATGAACTATAACACTTCAGTGTCACATGACTTTCAAGCTTTCCTCAAAAACATGTCCACTGATAGGGATGCTCTGTGCTCTTTTGTTAAATAATCCGAATGAATGAAAATTCGGAGTTGGAATAGTCTGCGTGAGCGTAAGCACAACAAGGCTGTAGTACATGTGTTTTTGTTTGACGTGATGACATTTAATGTTCTTTACAACCTCTGCAGTCCCATTTAGCCTCTTGTTAGCAACCATCTTTTTCAAAGACATGCAGTTTATCACTGATGTATAATGAACAAAATGTGAAAATATACCGCATTTACCACAGACCTGTTTACAGACATTTAACCGAAAACCCATTGACTTCAGGATGATGGAACAGGAAGTGCAAAAATGCTCACTTGTTTCCAGGTTTTAAGACTCTTTTAAGGCTTTTAAGATTTCTGCGCCACTCTAAAGTTAATTTAAAAAAAAAAAGTTCATAGCACCCAAACTCTTTTTTTTCTTTTTTTCCTTTTTTTTGTTTTAGACATATACTACAGAAAATAATATAGCTTGTCATGTGCAATGTACATCAAATGCCCTCTTCATCTTGTAGTAAGCAGTCCACATTTATTAATAAAAGACACCAGACTCAAGAGGAGGACTGTGAGACTACTATGAATGTCTACCGCTTATCCGAACTATTCTCGGGTCACGGGGAGCCTGTGCCTATCTCAGGCGTCATTGGGCATCAAGGCAGGATACAACCTGGACGGAGTGCCAACCCATCGCAGGGCACACCCACACTCTCATTCACTCACGCAATCACACACTACGGACAATTTAGAGATGCCAATCAACCTACCATGCATGTTTTTGGACTGGGGGAGGAAACCGGAGTACCCGGAGGAAACCCCCGAGGCACGGGGAGAACATGCAAACTCCACACACACGGCAGAGGCGGGAATTGAACCCCTAACCCTGGAGGTGTGAGACAAACGTGCTAACCACTAAGCCACCGTGCCCCCCCACTATGAATGTGATGTTCTAATTTATTAGAGCTTACTAATCTATAAAACTCTATATATGAAATTGATGTGATTGTCTCAGGTGTGGGTGAACTAGGTACATCCTGTGAATTGCAAGCATACCCTGAACTGAAGTTGACCCCATGCTTGATGTGTTTGAGGAGGTGTATTCTGAACAACACTCTTTCTGTTCTAAGTATGGCCAGCGTCTCAGTCTTCTCTCCTGTTCCTGGCTGAATTCAGCGTGGCCTAGTGCTGCTTTACCCCCTGAGTCTCTGTTGGAGTGTTGAGTGTCGCTTTCTCACCACATGGAACAGCGTAGTCCATTATTTTCTGCCTGTTACATGACACGTTAAATGGCACGTCATACACACACACACACACACACACACACACACACACACACTGTTCCAGGCAGCAGGTGCTTTCCCCACATTAGCTTATCTCTGATTATTTAGGCTTCCGTACTGCAGCAGGTGGAGGAGGGCTGATCTATTACATTAGCACTGAGCACAGGACATCGAGATCATACTCTGGTCAGAGAGACATGTACTTTTATCCAAAAGGACATTTAAGTGATACGGAATTTTATCCCAAAAACTAGGTTAAAAGAACAAGAGAGATACAAATGCCTTAAGAATGTGCGCCAGTTGACCAGCAACAAATGCAAGAAAGTTAAAAAAGAAAGAATGGACACTAACCAGAACTAACCAAAAGCCATCAGTTGTCAATAGTACAGCAACAGGGAACACATCTTGTTAAAAATCAACATGCTTGGAGTGTTAAGCTGAGGGTGATTTCATCAGTATTCAGGGGTTTTTTGAGGAGCTGAAGCTCAAATTTCTTGAGAAATCTACCTGAGCATGAAGTACAGTATGTATGCATACCTAGCCAATGAATAAACTTTCATTCGTCACATATACATTACAACACAGTGAAATTCATTTCTTTTTGTTCATCCTAATAACAATAAATAACAATAAGTTTGAGTTCTTTTCCTTTCATGACCTTCAGTCTGCCTTCTCAATCTCAATTCAGTTCAGTTTTATTTGTATTGTTGGAAAGCTGCTTTACAGGACTATAAAGATTCAGAATAAAAATGAAGGTTTTAATTAATATTTTTGCTTAAGGAACAAGCCAGATATAATTTTAGTGTTTCTGAATAGATGCTGTTACATGTTATTAATATTGTTTATATTTATTACAGGTCTGAATATCAGAATAACATTCCAATAACATCAGTAATATTGTTGATGTCGATTGTTAAAAAAAAATCAGGCATCAGAACATGAATTTGACAACTTATTCATACTGATATTTGATGAAGCGTTTATTGTATTCCAGATAAGGAGAACATCTTCATGCTCAACACAAGCCAGAGCCTTGTCCTGAACTTTGCCTTCAATGTTGTAAGAAATATATTTGAAAGCTCCCTAGAACAGTGTTGCAGACCTGGAACATTACGATCAGTTTTTGGCAGTTTTGTCTGAGATGAGGTGCTGAAATGAGGTGGCCTTTTGTGCTTTCTTTCCAAGCCGAGCACAATACTGCTGCTACTACATACAAGAATGAGGTGCAAAGGCCAAATATGAGAGTAACTTGTTTGACAAGCATTAGGACACTTCAAAATCAACAGCATAACTCTAGCTGAATTTCCCACTCAGTAGGAGGAAGTGTGAAGTAACATTGACAGGAACTCATCCAGAACACTGGAGGCATCGCTATCTGACAGGATTTACTCTGTAATTAAGGTGAAGGGGAAACGAGGCTTAAGCAAGTATTAGGAAAGAAACGAGACAGTATGCACTGTGATTCTGAGGGAACAATATTTTGCATTAGGCCTGCATGGCGACAATGATAATTATTTTGTTCAGCACTAAAAGTACAATTATAACCACATTTACTGAAGCATTTTAGGAACACAATAATAGTTGCAGTTGCATCACTATAATTCCATAGAATCTTTTTTATTTCTTACACATGATATAAGCTGTTACACCACAGTGCTTAGAATCAGGAGGTGTGTGTTAATTTTGTATAACAGAATGGCCCTGACTTTGATTTGGCTGTAACATAAATGATAGGTTCATCGTAACAGCTCATACACCAGGATGGAAATGCAAGATCCACGCATAGTAATAAACAAAATGTGTTTAAAGGTATAACCGTTAATATGGTGAAATTCCGAGTCTCGGAAGTTTGTACTTGTCGGTAAGTTTTCCGGCACAGGAGAATCTTCAGCATAGAGCAGTTTCTGGTTCTTTGTTAACAAGAGAAGCTGAATTTCTTTAGTCTTGAAGAAAGATAAAATGAGGATCCGGCAGGAGAAGGACTGTTTAGTTGGTAACTGATGTAGTGTAAGTGATAACTTGTCTCATGTTCGCTCCACAAATGTGAATGTAAACTGTTAAAAAGCATGAAGTGTTGTTTATTTAACTGAGCTGCAATCGTTGACAAATCACTGTTGTGTAAGAGGAACGCATTTTGGTTAGAAAATAAACCACTTCATGCTTAACAGGGATTATTTTCTTTTAAGTTCTATCATTTATTTGTCTTATTAATGTTATGGTTTTGATTAGTCAGAAGGTGTTGATTCATTTTCTATAACAGAACAGCTTTGACCTCAGTGCCACTGTCTACATTCCTACATTCTGTAATTGGATAAGAATAAATATTGGGTTGTCGAGACAGAAACTCTTTGTGCAGTCCTTGATTTTAGAGCAACGTAAATATCCATGTATTAGGAATCCTTTGTTAGATTTGATTTCAGACTGTATGAATGTACTCATGTTTTATTTAGATGTGAGAATGCAGGCTTGTTAGCATCCAAGTTCGATTCAATGTGAGGAGAAAATAAAAGTGAAAACAAGCAAAAGACAGAAGAAAAGGAAGAAATAAAGAGAAGATGAGAACTAGCCATGTCTCTTGGCTTCCTAGTTGCATTGCATTTGATTTGATTTGTTCGATGTGGAATGGATGTTTGGATTGTTGTGGCAGCGTCTCTTTCCACTGGCAACAGTTCTTTCTTTGTTGAGGCTTGATTTTTTTCCCCCAGCTGGACCAGCTGTCATTTTTGTGCACTACCTTGTTTGCTCTGCCTCTGATCTGTCTCTCTTTTTGTTCTCTGCTAAAATAGGCTGAAGAGTATTGCACCACAGGAAAAGTTTGTAGTATACGTAGACTGTTGTGGAGAGTTGTATTATCTAAAGATCACAGCAATGAAAGCTGGGGTCATGTGCATCAAACATCAGAAAGGAAAAGGCTGACCCAGGGTCAGATTTCATCTTATCCCAATGACGAACATCACTTTTTTCCTCTCCGCAATCCAAATGCACAGTTGTAGATCTTTGCAGTCAAAAGACAATATGTTGTGTTTGTATGAACAGCAGTGAGCAGAACTTCGTTTGTGCAGGTCAACAAATAAAAGATCTTTGTTGTCTTAAGGAGTCAGCATGAGCGGTTGTGATGGAGCAGCCAAAGAGCTGCTACGGATTCCTGTGTTTGACAAACTGTCATGCACTCGTGACACTGATGTAATTAGGGAAACATGTCATGTGACCGGCAGCTTCGCTTTCGGCGAACATCTGATCAACAACTTTTACTTAACCCTTTTTTACCAGAAATCGACTTATTGGACATTTTCAATCAGTGTAAACAAATGAATTATTTCATTGCAGCAAGTCTAAAATTAGTTGGCTTTCAGTTTCAGTGTTTGGTGTAAACCTACACAGAATGTTAGTGGTTAAAGATAACACCTTTGAATTTTAGATGCTTATGAATAAGCACTTGGGGTATCTAAGAGAGCACTAATAACCACCCTTAGCTAAGGGTTGGGCCACCCTTAGCAGCAACAACTGCAATCAAGCGTTTTCGATAACTTGCAATGAGTCTGTTACAGCGCTGTGGAGGAATTTAGGCCCACTCATCTTTGCAGAATTGTTGTAATTCAGCCACATTGGACGGTTTTCGAGCATGAACCACCTTTTTAAGGTCATGCCACAGCATCTCAATGGGATTGCGGTCAGGACTTTGACTAGGCCACTCCAAAGTCTTCATTTTGTTTTTCTTCAGCCATTCAGAGGTGGACTTGCTGGTGTGTTTTGGATCATTGTCCTGCTGCAGAACCCAAGTTCGCTTCAGCTTGAGGTCACAAACAGATGGCCGGACATTCTCCTTCAGGGATTTTTTGTAGACAGCAGAATTCATGGTTCCATTTATCACAGCAAGTCTTCCAGGTCCTGAAGCAGCAAAACAACCCCAGACCATCACACTACCACCACCATATTTTACTGTTGGTATGATGTTCTTTTTCTGAAATGCGGTGTTACTTTTACGCCAGACGTAATGGGACACAGACCTTCCAAAAAGTAAAATTTTTGTCTCATCAGTCCACAGAGTATTTTCCCAAAAGTCTTGGGGATCATCAAGATGTTTTCTGGCAAAACTGAGATGAGCCTTTATGTTCTTAATTGCTCAGTAGCGGTTGATTGCAGTTGTTGCTGCTAAGGGTGGCCCAACCAGTTATTAGGCTTAGGCATTTTTCATATGAGTCATAAACCACCACTGTGGAGTGTGACATGACAAAGAAATTCAATTCTCTAAAAATGCACAAATTCCATTTTTGGTCCTCTGGTACAAAGAGTTAAATCTCTGTCTCAGGACAGCTTGTAGTAAGTCATAAAGCCAACATAAGATGTTAGCCAAAAATATTCCTCTGTTGCGATTGGACAGAATACTCACAACATTAACATACACTTCAACCACTTAAGATCTCTGAATACAGCCTAGTCTTTGACCTTTGCTCTTTGCTATTTAAACTGAATTCAATATCGAAGTACAGTATCATCATTTTTAATGAAGCTGGCAAATTCTAATTTTCAAAGTTTCTAATGTAACACATTGTGTTTGTTGCCTTGACAAACATTTTAGACATGTGCAACCTGTTTGGCAGCCAATTTCTTAAAGGATTATATAGATTTTCTTTGCTGTTACTGTGCATTATGGAAGATTCGCTTAAAAAAATCCACCATCCAGCTAAACTGCCAGGTAAACTTCCTAATTGCATAGCTGATACAATTATTAGGCCTCCCCTGCCTAATAATAGGATGGAGAATATCTCTTAGATATGGTTAAATCAAGGCCATATAAGGTTTTAGATTACTAGCATGAGTAATGAACATAGAGGATAATGTATCAGTGAATCATTAGAGCATCTAGAGCAGATCTATCAACTGAGATTGAGCATTTTGAAGCCAAAATAAAGTTGAATTGCAAATTAGCTGGACAAGTTATGAGGGTGCATGGTAATGTTTCAGGAGATTTATGTCAAATAACGAACCTGCATGAATGTAAGTGCTATGGCTTTATAAACTTCTTTAAGTATCTAGTGTCTGTATTGTCGGATTATATTGTTGCATGTATTTGGAAGAACTTTCCAGACACCTGTCATGACAGATGAAGCCTACAGATAAAGAGAAAAACAATGGTGATACATAGCTTCATGCTGGTATCATGTTTGTATTGCTAATCCTATCTCTTTTTCCCAGAGGCCAAACAAATGGAATTTGTGCCTTTTTTAGGGGTGCTCATGTTTAGCATTGATTTTTTTTGACATGTCACTGTCTACATCGGTGCTTAATGACTCATAAGAAAGTAGACACATAGCTTTAAGGATTTGCAGTATTTCTGTTTGGATCTAGCCTACTAGGGGCAATATATATGAATTAAATTTGAATAACTTTTTTGTGTTTTTTTCCCCACACAAATGTTTCTACCTTCAAAGTAAATTATCAATTTATCAAACTTATTTCTGCTCTCTGAGATGCCACAAGTGTGTATTCCTAAGCATCTAAAATTTGAAGCTGTTCTCTTCAACCACTAAAATTCTGTGTAAGGTCCAACAGATGTAAAGACATCTCGCACTGAATGCCAACAGTGTCTTGACTAACTTTGTCAGACTTATGTCAGATAAAATATGGCAAAATGTACTAGTGTCCTGGTAAAAATGGTTAAAGCATAACATTTAGATGCTACATTATGTTGATGTACACTATATACAGTATAAAAAGTGTTCATAATCAAATTTCTTAACTATACATTTGATTTTTTAAAGCAATTTTAATATTAAGCATAGTCTGACTGATTCACATCTTACTCATTCTCCTCTTTTCCTGTCTCATTTCCTTTCCAAGTGTAGACCTTCAAATCATTAGCTTTGCAAGTAATTTTTATGCTCACACACACCCACACTTGACCCCTCTCACTTGCAAGCACACATCTGGTCTGCACCAAGAAGGACTGAGGAGGTGTTAGGAGCAAGGCCTCCGAGAGAAGTCGAGCATTAACATGCAATTTGTTCTGAGTGAATATTCTCGAAATCTGGAGGCACATAGAGTGAGCTGAGTTCACACAGACTTGCTGAATTCTCTTCAGGCTTAAGATTGTAAAGTGTCATTATTCGCCACAGTTCACCACCACACATCTGTGTAAACAAAGACGAGTGTTTGTGTTGAGGTCACTGAACCTGTCTTGGATCTGGACTTGTCCAGTTCTAACATAACCTTGTTGATGCTTCCAGACATGTTACCACCTACCGCTTACTAACCCAGATGCACGTTCTATTTCAATCTATTACATGAAGTTATGGGTAGGAAAGAACTTTTATTAAGTTATAAAAGTAACACGGACCACATTTACAACCTAAAAGGTTAATAAACCTTTGAAAGGTTAATAATAAATGGTTAATAATAAATAAGTTTGAAAGGTTAATAATAAATGCTGTGTAAAACACACAGTCTGCGTTCTCTCTATTAATTAATTGTGACAAGAACACATTAAGAAATACAATACAATTAAACGAACCATTTCCTTACTCCCAGTTATTCTGATTACTCTCAAGCTATTATTAAAGTAGTACAGTGATGTGAAAAAGTGTTGGCCCCCTTCCTGACTTCTTATTTTTTTGCATGTTTGTCACCCTTTAATGTTTCAAATAATCAAACACATTTAAATATTAGTCAAAGATAACACAAATAAACACATCATGCAGTTTTTAAATGAAGGTTTTTATTATTAAGGGAAAACAAAATCCAAAACTACATGGCCCTGTGTGAAAAAGTATTTGCCCCCTAAGCCTAATAACTGGTTGGGCCACCCTTAGCAGCAACAACTGCAATCAAGTGTTTTCGATAACTTGCAATGAGTCTGTTACAGCGCTGTGGAGGAATTTTGGCCCACTCATCTTTGCAGAATTGTTGTAATTCAGCCACATTGGAAGGTTTTCGAGCATGAACCACCTTTTTAAGGTCATGCCACAGCATCTCAATCGGATTGAGGTCAGGACTTTGACTAGGCCACTCCAAAGTCTTCATTTTGTTTTTCTTCAGCCATTCAGAGGTGGACTTCCTGGTGTGTTTTGGATCATTGTCCTGCTGCAGAACCCAAGTTCGCTTCAGTTTGAGGTCACAAACAGATGGCCGGACATTCTCCTTCAGTATTTTTTGGTAGACAGCAGAATTCATGGTTCCATTTATCACAGCAAGTCTTCCAGGTCCTGAAGCAGCGAAACAGCCCCAGACCATCACACTACCACCACCATATTTTACTGTTGGTATGATGATCTTTTTCTGAAATGCGGTGTTACTTTTACGCCAGACGTAATGGGACACAGACCTTCCAAAAAGTTCAATTTTTGTCTCGTCAGTCCACAGAGTATTTTTCCAAAATTCTTGGGGATCATCAAGATGTTTTCTGTCAAAACTGAGACGAGCCTTTATGTTCTTTTTAAGCAGCGGTTTTTGTCTTGGAACTCTGCCATGCAAACCATTTTTGCCCAGTGTCTTTCTTATGGTGGAGTCATGAACACTCACCTTCACTGAGGCAAGTGAGGCCTACAGTTCTTTGGATGTTGTTGTGGGGTCTTTTGTGACCTCCTGGATGAGTTGTCACTGCGCTCTTGGGGTAATTTTGGTCGGCCGGCCACTCCTGGGAAGGTTCTCCACTGTTCCATGTTTTCGCCATTTGTACATAATGGCTCTCACTGTGGTTCGCGGCAGTCCCAAAGCTTTAGAAATATCTTTATAACCTTTTCCAGACTGATAGATCGGTAGGTTTGTGACCTCAAGCTGAAGCGAACTTGGGTTCTGCAGCAGGACAATGTTCCAAAACACACCAGCAAGTCCACCTCTGAATGGCTGAAGAAAAACAAAATGAAGACTTTGGAGTGGCCCAGTCAAAGTCCTGACCTCAATCCGATTGAGATGCTGTGGCATGACCTTAAAAAGGTGGTTCATGCTCGAAAACCCTCCAATGTGGCTGAATTACAACAATTCTGCAAAGATGAGTGGGCCAAAATTCCTCCACAGCGCTGTAACAGACTCATTGCAAGTTATCGAAAACGCTTGATTGCAGTTGTTGCTGCTAAGGGTGGCCCAACCAGTTATTAGGCTTAGGGGGCAAATACTTTTTCACAGAGGGCCATGTAGTTTTGGATTTTGTTTTCCCTTAATAATAAAAACCTTCATTTAAAAACTGCATGATGTGTTTACTTGTGTTATCTTTGACTAATATTTAAATGTGTTTGATTATCTGAAACATTAAAGTGTGACAAACATGCAAAAAAAATAAGAAATCAGACCAACACTTTTTCACACCACTGTAAATTATTTACCATTCAAATGAATCGCTGGTTTATTTGCTAATCATTGACCGACTAGCATAACTAGCAGAAAGATCTGGATCTAGCTGATTGCTTACTTGCCATCAGCATGCATTATATTAGTCTAAGTGGATTTATCTTTAAACAAAGCTTAGGGTTAATCTTGTTTTTTTGGCAAACTGTAAATAAAACACCTGTGTCTATGGCTTCAGCCTCTTTTAGTCACAAATAGATTTGAATTGCTAAGCTATACCTGTTCATTTAGTTTATTTTCCTACTACTGAACATTACCAAAGGATCCTTATCCCATATTTGTCCCTGAGAGGCAAAAGATATAAAGAACAACATTTTGGCTAACTGAATTTAGTCTCCATATGCTTTTTTATTTTGTTTTCATAGCAAAATGCTGCTAGCTTCACTTCACTGTTAGCTCAAGTTGCTAGGTGAACTCTTTGAGGTCTGAGGTATTGAGTTAGGAAAAAGAGAGAAAAAAGCAGATGGCATTTAATAGGAGCGAAATAAGCTATATATTAAGAAATATATTTTAATTTGCCATTTGATTTGCTTCATTTAAATTGGGCTTATAGATAGGTTAGCAAGCAAGATAGATCATTAGTAAAGCCAGATGGTTAGCAAGCTGAGACTTATAGGGAAAAAATCAAAGATGAATATCTTAATCACAGTATCAGAGTTTTGGTGAGTTTCCTGAAGCAGGGGTTACAGTTCAAAAAGTCACAGTAATGTAAGCTTGACGAAAACAAACAAGCCGGTAATGTAAATGAAAGAAAAACATTTCACAACCTTTATATACAATTCTGCTAGCTCGTCTTTGTTTATAAAACAAAAACTGAAAGGTAATGAAAAAGACTGAATCCCCTGTTTGTTGTTCTTCCTCCGAAAGATATTTTTGAAAACAACTTTTCCATAAAATGTCTTTTATTTTAGAAGCTAAAAGAAAGGTTATAGAAAAGGTAAAAGAAAAGTAATTGCAAGGAAAATTGGCAAATTGAGGCAAAAAAAATCAGGCAAAAATGAAATAGTTGTTTTGTTATGTTTAGCTCTGATCAGCAATGCACTTCTGTGCTTTTATAGACATGTGATAGTGTTATAGTCATGTTATAATGTTATGAAAAGGGTTTTTCAGTGCAGTTTGCGTCTGATGCACTAAAAAACAGAGGTTGCTGTAGTTTGATTTTGAATCCAGAGCGAACCGTTTACTCAATTTCTGTTTAGCCGGAGGTGAACACAGAAGGGACGAAAACCACTGGATTAAGGAAAATTCAACAGTGTGGTTACCATCCTGTCATTCACCGTGACTAGTTAATATAAGACATGAAAACCAAAAGTCAAATAGCAGCAATGAGGAACATATTGTGTATGAGAGAATCAGGCTCCAAAGGACATCAGTTTTCAAGCATGGTTAAGGGTCATATCGTGCTAAGCATTCATGGAGCTCAAATAATTTCTTACATATTACTTGTGTGGCTATGTCTGTTGTTGTTGTTGTTGTTGTTCACAACTTCTTTGAATTTTTCCCTCCTCTTCCCATGTGTTTCCCATCTCAGCACTGGTTGAGAAATATTAAGACGCCTGCTAATCAGGCTTTGTTTTTGTTTTTAATTCTTTTACAGTCTCTCTAGAACATTCATTGGCTTGGTAAGACAGCACTACATTACCTTTATGGTTTGCAGCTGGATTTCTGTGTGTTGTGCATTAATGGGAGGAAGAAATCTTTTAAGTTCTAAAGGAAGTTCTAAACAAATTCGGTTGTGTATATTAAGTCTGGAAATTTATATTTTTAGAATTTGCCTAGTTCTACTTGTCAGACACAAGTCCATAAAAAGCATTACAGCGATGCAGTTTCATACAAACGGCGTCTAAGCGTTATCTCTTTGCTTGAGCATGTTTTTTAGACAACACAAACAGCACAACACTCAACACTCTCCATGCAGCTTCTCTACACCTCATTTAAATGCTCTTAAAGACTCGTTTCCTATTGTTGTTCTTCTGCCCCAGAACTGAAAGGCAGCTGTGTTGTGTCCAGATGTGCCTCTCAGCAGGGCATTTGTAGGGCAGTGCCTGAGGAGGCTCTCTGTTTGTGACTGGTGTGTATGTAGGAGGATGGACAGCAGGGGGGTTGGAAGAACACAGTTTAAGGGGCAGAGTGTGTGAGAAGGCAGGCTTCGTTGACAGCCAGCGCTGGTGATGTCTTCCCCTCATTAACCCCCAGATTGACTATCTCACTCCGTCTCTTGCTTAACATTAGCCAGGCCTGGCTCCGGTAAAACTTCGGGCCCAGGGGAGAAAATAGGATATGGACAGCCCATTGGTTGCATTTTCAGTGCCAAACTTCAGTGTGTTGTATTTGCAGCTGGCTTAATACATACACTCTCAGCTGTTTTATTAAGAAAAGCAATTCTTCCATTTCTTCTTGGTCTTGTTTTACTTTAAAGTCTCTGGGTTCAACATATGTGTTGTTCACTATTATCATCCTCATCATCATCATTACCATCATCATCATCATCACTGCTTGCCTGAGAATGAGCCATTGCAAACACTTGTAAATCTTCTCCAACTCGGTCATGATGTAACCACGCAGGTCAAACGGCGTAGGCTTTATTCACACCAAGGGAGTCTTCACTGCCCACTCACACCTCTCTCTCTCTCTCTCTCTCTCTCTCTCTCTCTCTCTCTCTCTCTCTCTCTCTCTCTCTCTCTCACTCACTCAGATTGATGTGTAGCAAAATGACTTCCCACAATCATGCATGCTGAGATTTCTAACTCACTCCCAATCCACAATCTTCACGATCACTTCCCTGCCATCATTCATACGCTCTCTCACTTTGCTTTTATTCAAGTTCTGGTTGAGGATGGCGTCTGATATGCAGCCCACCTGTGAGCACACATGCAAAACCTCCATCTGCTGTGTTCACAACCCTGCATGCTCAAACTGTCTGCTATTTTCAGCAAAGCCTTGAGGGAAAAAAAGTTCTTTAACATGCTCTGCAGATCTTCTATGTTCGTTTGATGGCTCTACATTTTGGAAACATATTTGATCCTAAATGCATATAGCCAGCTGTTCTGTCTCAGTTGGACCCTGCAAATTTGTGTGTGTGCGTGTGTGTGTGTTGAGAATTCTGGATAATTGATTCAGCATGCTTTTTGCGGCAGTCATGTGGCTTTGGAAAGTTCCTGGAAGTGTAATGCAATCTCACACTGTGTCAGGACTTGTACATGCATTTGTGTAAATTGATTTGTTGTGAATATACCTTTTTTATTGTGGTGACAAACAGATGGAAGTAGAAGTATGTAGCACTACATACTATAAACATTCTGTATAAAGGATAGTAGTGATATGACCAAAAGCAACACATGGTATTATCACATATTCTACAGAATATTGAAGGAAATGAATAAGGGGCATTGGTGGCTCAGTGGTAGGTTTCTCGCCTATCATGCGGAAGGCCCGGGCTCGATTCCCAGCCACTGGATGCAGTGCCGGTCCCAAGCCCAGAAAAATGGGAGGGTTGCGTCAGGAAGGGCATCCGGCGTAAAACATTTGCCAAGTTGTTGTGCGGACCAGTTGGTCTGCTGTGGCGACCCCAAACAGGGAGCAGCTGAAAGCAACATTGAAGGAAATGAAGGATCCAGGATTCAGTATCTTCATGTAACATTGACTTTTTCTCTCTCAAATGATCGAATTTGGAGGTTTCTCTATATATTTTACCATATGAAACTAATACAGAATGCATAAACACACCGGTCACTTTAATAGGAACACCTGTACACCAGAATTCATGCAGTTATCTTATCAGCCAATCATGCTGCAACAGAGAAGTACATAAAGTCATGCAGGTCAAGAGCGTCAGTTTGTGTTCACCTCAAACATCAGAATGAGGGAAAATGTGGGCTTGTTGTCTTCTATGATTGTGTAGTTGTTGGTGCCAGACAGAGTGGTTTGAGAAATTCAGAACTTGCTGAGCTCCTGGGGTTGTCATGTACAACAGACTCTGAGGTTTATACAGAAAGGTGTGAAAAACAAACAGTAAAAAAAACAAAAAAACAACACAGTGGTCAATGGCCATGAATTTGCATGTAAAGTGCTATAGAGCATGCATTTGACTACAAGTGTTTATTCATGTGGTTAATCTGATCAGCATACAATCCAGATATAAAGCACTGTGCATAACAGGGTATAAATAGGGTTGGATTAATCCAGTAGTGTGTGTGTATATACATGTGTATGTGTTTTTCCACTCTTATCACAGTCCATCCTGTTTGCCCACATATGTTTCCTGGTAGGGGGTCAGGGGGCTCCGGAACGCCCTGTATAAGACTCTCCATAACTTTTACGTGAAACCATGTTCTGTCTGCATAAGTGGGGGCCCCTGTTATGGAGCATACGTATGTGTATGTGCGTGTAAAATGGCATGGTTTTGACCTTAGGGGCCATAAAGCAGCAGGGCTGAGGAGGGGAATACGTGTGTATATGTGTGCGTTGTACTGATAACAGGGGTGTGGATCTGCTGTGTGTCATCAGTGCAACACACACACACACACACACACACACACACACACACACACAAAGATTAAACAGATGAAGCAGATGAAACAAACAAGCATAAGTACATGTACGTTAGTTTCAGTTTCTGATAGTTATAAAACGTACAGTATATATAAAAATTTATTAGGCAGTACAGATTTTCTTTTGCATCTAAGTAAAAGGAAGCAAAGAGAGAAAAAAAACACAGCCAATGTTTTAAGTTCTTGCCTTATTTTTGTGTTACACTGCTTGTGAAATACCCCATGATGTCTCCCTGCCAATTAAGTTGACTTATTAGGCTGGGATGAGCATGTTCCTCATTTGCCTTGTGTATTAAACACAGCACATGTGGAGAATCCCTCAGTACGACCTCCTAAAGAAAGAATGTGCACTCATATCAGTTGTCTGAGGCTTCCATGCTAAACACATACATGAACATGTGTCTTGTTATTTCTTCAGAGAATGTGTGCACAGAACTCTGAGAACTGTTAGACTTTCTCACGAGGATTTTCACAACATCTGTTTCTACATGAGTGGTATATTTTAACCCTGCACAAACTGGGTAAAGAGAGTCTGTGCCTAGGATCAGTATCTGCTTTTTTCAGAGTTGTTGGGATTATTTGGTGTCAGATGAGAGCACTAGGTGGGTGTGTTTCAGGTCAGGATAAATCATCTGGGTTAATAGATCGCTGAGTTAATGGAGTGAAACTGGGTGTCGAGTAGGCGTGGAACAGGATGAAAAACTAATATATATATATATATATATATATATATATATATATATATATATATATATATATAATATAATAAGTTCAGCTCGGTGCGTTCAGTGTTCACTATTCAGTGCATCCACACAGTCCATGATGGTTGAGGATCAATGAATAAAGTGTACTTTAGGTATATAGATCAGTGCTACATGTTGGTTACATTTAGCTAATCAGGAGAAGGCAGTGGTGTATCAAGGTCTACAAATGGACTGGATCTGTAAGATAACTTTCTAACCCTAATCATCACATTTGTGTGATGTCACAGTTTGCATACAACTTCACCTATTCAAGGATAATCCCATTGAACACTTATGCTCAGTCTATTTTCAGTGCGATAAACAAAGATCTGTTTAACTGTAAGAATATTAACACAAATGTAGTCTCACAATCCTTAAATTTCTGGCCACTTCACTCCAACATGGATTGTTTTCAAGATGTTTGAAGCATTCCTATGAGATTCTGGTCCTGCTGATTTTTCAGGTGGACTTTCATGCTGAGAATCTGTCATTTTACATCTCGAAGGTGTTCTATTGGGTGAGGATGTGGAGACTGGGAAGCCACTGAACAACAATGAACCTCCTATCATGTTCTTGTTCATGAGACGACTTTTGCTTTGTGCCATGGTGAATGCTGAAAATAGCCATTAGAAGATGGTAAATTGTGGCCATAAAGGGATGCACATGCTCAGCAGCAATACTCAAGTATACTGTGGCATTAATGAGTATTAACAGGCCCAAAGTGTCCCAAGATAGCATTCCCCACACTATTACACCACCTCCACCAGCCTATACTGTTGACACAAGGCAGGTTGGGACCATGGATTCATGCCGTTGGCACCAATTGCTGTATATATCAGTAGAAATCAAGATTCATCAGACCAGGCTGTGTTTTTCAAGAAGAGTCTTGGTGAGTTTGTGCCCACTGCAGCTTCGGGTTTCTGTTTTTGGCTGACAGAAGTAGAACCTGACATGGTCTTCTGGAGTTATAGCAGGTTTAGATGTGTTGTGCATCCTGAGATGTTTTTCTGCTCACCACAATTGTACAGAGTGAGTTACTGTCACTCCTTCTGTCTTTCTGTCAGCTCAAAACATTTTTGCCATTTTTACCTCTCTCATCAACAAAGTGTTTCATTCCACGGTGCTACGGCTCACTGGATGTTATTACAAAAAATACTCAATCCAGCCCTTCTGGCACCAACAATCCCCCCATCAAAATCACAGATCACATTTTTTCCCCATCCTTGATGGTTGTGAACATTACTCGAAGCTGCTGGCCCGTATCTGGATTATCTGACACATGATTGGCTGATTTGATAATTGCATGAATCAGTAGGTGTACAGGTGTTCCTAATAAAATGCTCCTTGAATGAATTTCTTTATTATGCTGAACGTTTTTTAAAATTATACAATTTTAAAGCACTAGTGGAGAGATTATGCAAGGAACTCTGAGCTCTAGAAGCACCTTTTGCTTTATGTTTCATTTCTGTCCCAGTTTTCTTTCCATGGTTCTCTTCACCTCTTTGTTCTATGTGGTTCATTAGCGGTAAAAACTGCCCAGGTTGCCATTGCTGTCAGCAGAAATGAAGTCAGTCTGCTGTATGCTAAGCTTTGAGTTCTGTGGCTCATCTGGGATTTCAGGCAGTGAGCTGATAGGGGAGAGCTTTGCGGGTGCATAGATGCGCTTCCAGCTCAATGAGTATGTTGGTCTTGTTTGGCCATGTAGCATTTATGCGGTTCACATGGCACAAACAGAACAACAGGAAATGAAACACCGCAGATCTCTGAATGCAACCACATGTAATTTTGTTTTATTAACTGAATACTTGTGGAAAATGGAAAACATTTTCCCAAAACCTTCATGCATATTCCTAGTGGCAGTTTATTTCTGTACTCTTTTGCTTGATCATGTGCTTGTACATGATTCCTGAACATAATGGGCTTTTCAGCTTTGTTTCTTGGTTTCTTTTTTTTTTGTCTTTAAGTTGATATACATTGATGCTTGTAATCTCATATGAGTGAACACATCTGTTGAGTTTGATGGCTGTTAAACATAATGAAGTAATTCTGGAATGCCTAACGTGCAGTCTTTATTAATTAATTATTCATATAAATCAGTGTCAACATTATATTGTCACGCTTGCTAAAACAATTGGACGCGCAGTTCTTGGTTGCGGTGATCTGAATCGCCGAGGTCATGCTCCTTTCCTCTTTTGTCTAAACTGATTGCTCTATTGTGTTTTTTATGCACAAGCTCAATAACACGCTTGGTTGAACTACTGTAGGCCTATCATTCAGACCTTAAATAATGTACGATGGCCTCCGATTGGCCGGGCACATTCTAAAGAGGGCACAAGTAAGGACAATGGCACTGCAGGGTGCACAACACAACGAAACTTAGTTAGCAGCGGCAGTATGTCAGGATTAGTGCAATTCTGCAGCAGTGTAATGCATGCAGAAAAAAAATTACTTAACCCTGTTTCAGGTATTAGCTGATATTGTTTGTTATTTTGTATTATTGATGAAACTGTTGGAACATCCAAATAAATAAAAAAAAAAAAAAAAAGGTCTTGTAGATCCTCACCCAAAATGTTTCCAAAACAGTTGCAACACTTTCTGAATGTAACCGACATTTCATGTTTAACATTTCTTGATTAATAGTTGTTTTTGTATAATATCACTATCTTTTTCAGAGTAACGTTTTCTCCTGTTCTGCACATCTTCTCAGGAAACAGTTGGGCTAGGTGGGATGAGATTAGAGATGGTGGGATGAGCAATACACTTACACTTACTGAGATCACTGATTACTTTCAAATATTCTTGTTAATCCTGTTATTTTTCTTTCGCAGCATTTAAAGCAATATCTCTATCCAGTTTAGGCATCTTTGCGTAGTTTTTATGCACTGAAGCTGAAAGTGAATCTGCATGTAATTCAAAATGATTCTGTGATTTCTTGACATGAACATGAGGTTTAAAAAATGTGTGAGTGTGTGTAGTGTTATCTGTCATCTATCAAAGCGTTCACTTTTGATCACTGTGCGTTTGTTTGTTCAACATATCTGTGATATATTTGATCCAGAAATTTAGAGAGATTTAAATAGCACTGTGTTACTTATCAAGATTTTCTGCCTTTTGGGTAGAACTATGCTCAAAAAAATTATTCAAAGATCAACAAAAAACATACAATTTTCTGTCATGAGTTTTATCCCAGTTTTATTTATTTTTGTTCTTTATGGCAAGTGCTTGTGTTTAAAGGCCGGGGTCTAGACACTAGTGGAAATCTCTGACACATTTACTCAAGCAATATCTGGCAACCCTGGAAGGTAAATTAACATAGATTAACTGCATAACCCATTTCTGAATACACCTAACTTTCCCAAAACCTATAGAATTAAGTCACTGTCTGAATCTTAGTCACTGTGAACATGCAAAAAGCTTAGCATTTATAAAACTCTTTATTTTTTTTCCCTGCTTGCTCATCCATGATACATAGGATTATGATGGTTGGCATTTGGTGATGTTCTCCATCTTCACTTCCTTGTATATTGCCTGTAGTACAGTGCAAGCTGTAGAAGACGATCTCTGATTGTAGTGAGAACTGATCGTGGTGGTGTGAATACCACAACCGATTGCTTGGAGGAAGTATTGCTTCCCTAATATTGCTATATTACTCATCAGTCATGCTGCTATGTATTATTCTAGAAAGTAAAAAAAAAAAATTTTGGTTTGGTTTTTAACCCCACTTTCTATAACTGTAACATTAGAAAGCTAGCAGACGCATTGCCCACAGAATCAGTTTACAGAGAAAGAAACACCAAGTAATGAGACCAGAAGCAGGATGGATCAGGCAGGACTGGAAGGCAAGAGTCAGAGGGAGGGAGAGGGGGTGGAGACAGAGAGAGAGATATTACTTCATACTTTTTTTTTTTTTTTTTACTGTTTTTTAGTACTTGACAGCAACACTAGTAAAGAGTAATTAGGCAAAAGTGAAAATAATAGTAACAGAAAATCATTTTCTCTATCTGTGTTTTTTCTATAACAGCTGTAGCTTATGTATTGTAGTTGAGTGGTAGACACTGAGTTTGCATGTTAACTATTGAAAAATATAAGTGGTAGCTAACTAGTATTTTAAGAATGTCCGAATTAGTAGCTTTGCTTCTTAATTCTTCTTAATTCTTTAATACAACATTTATTCTTAAAATAAATAAATAAAGTTATGTGTTGCACCTTTAATTGCCTTAATCTGTGATGTGGCGATATGAATAGATGCAATAACTGTATACCATAACAGGGACAATATTCATCGGACAATAGCCGATGAATAAAGATAGATAGATATACTTTATTGATCCCATGAGGGAAATTACAGCTGCTTAATCAGTAACAAGATCCAACATGCACACACAAAATATAATAAAACATAGTAGTGTATATATGAAACACAGTTGTAGTATATATGTGGATATAACTGAATATGAATTCATTATTAGGAATGAACTGATGTGTTTTACATGCTTGTATTCAAAAAGTATTCTTTTCTTTCAGTGTTTAGACAGATGACCATGATCAATCATATTTATTGACATCATGATGCCATATTTGTCCCTTACCACTGACCCCACCTCACCCTGACTCCTGTCTCCATCTTGCTACCTGCGAGTGATCAGTCCACTTGTCCTGATCAGCAGTAACTAGATCTGTGCTTTTGTCTCTTACATTGCTGTGGATGATCTTGACCAGAGATAGCTCCCTAATACAAAAGCAGGCTTGCCGGTCAGGCAACTGTAGCATAATCTTCTGATCAGTTTGAAGTTTTTACAGTCCTTCAGTCTCTCTATGCCAGAAGAAACTGGGCACTCCAGTGTCACAGCTGCTGCTGTTATGACACCTCCTGTTTTTCCATCCAGTAATAGGCACTCCGCCCGTAAGGCTATAGAAGCCAAAAATGTAGCTTGTCTCACAAACAACTCGCACGACTTGATGAGGTGACGCTTTATCATTAAATACAAGTCTAAAGAAGGTTATATTTGGCATCAAATCCTCTCCTGGTACAAGCATGAGAGACATGAGTTAGCTGTTACTGAAGGTGTTTCAGCACTTATTCCCTGAGACACTGTCCATCACACTGCACATCCACATGAATAGACTATTAAAGAGTTAACAGCAGTAATGTTCGGGACATCCCAGGAGTTTGGATTTAAATAATTTAAAGATGTCAGGCTCATTTCATTAGCAGTGTTGCGCTCACACTGTGGAAAGCAACAGCTACAAAATATGCACTGAATCCTCCGGCCTCACAGCGTCATCCACAATGCCTCATTGTGGCAGGAAATTAACAGAATGTGTTAAAGTCCCATCCACAGCATGGGGGACAGGGAGTGGTGTGAAGCAGGCGGAGGGTGTGGAAGAGGAACATTTTCTAAATTTATTCTCCCATTAGGAACGTTGATTTGTTGCTCTATTGTGCTAAGGATGAAGCCAAAATGGTTTAGACACATTGTAATTCTGAGCACCCCCGCCTTCCCTGGCTGTGCGGAGATCATTTTGTTTCCAAAATCTCCAGTTTCTCAGCCGTTGTAGTTATTTAGTTAATGCTGAGTAAGAGGGAAAAAGGCTTGGGTCAGATCTCTGTCTCCATCCTGATGCCTTTAACCTCAAATGAGATTCTCTGTCGACGCTTAGCCCCGTCAAAACATGGGAAAGGATTATTATATGTATAAAAAGAAAACAATTGTGCTAAGCACCTCAGTAAATTATGCCTCCTCGTAACCTTTAACCAGATTTCTGATATTATTTATTGTAAGCTAGCATCCATAGGGCTATGTGACAGTACTATGCATCCACAGGCACAGTGGCTTAGTGGTTAGCACGTTTGCCTCACACTTCCAGGGTTGGGGGTTCGATTCCCGCCTTCGCCATGCGTGTGTGGAGTTTGCATGTTCTCCCCGTGCCTCGGGGATTTCCTCCCCCGGTCCAAAGACATGCATTGTAGGTTGATTGGTGTCTCTAAATTGTCCGTAGTGTGTGATTGCGTGAGTGAATGAGTGTGTGATTGCGTGAGTGAATGAGTGTGTGTGTTCCCTGTGATGGGTTGGCACTCCATCCAGGGTGTATCCTGCCTTGATGCCCAATGATGCCTGAGATAGGCACAGGCTCCCCGAGTATAGATCGGATAAGCGGTAGACAATGAATGAATATTTAATTTACACGATCCCTTGCTACTATATCCGAGTAAAGATTTTTCTTTTCCATTGTCTGTACTACTTATCCGATCTATTCTCAGGTCACTGGGATCCTGTATTTCAGGCATCAAGGCAAGATACACCCTGGACAGAGTGCCAACTCATCGCAGAGCACACACACATTCATTCACGGAATCACACACACTACACGCAATTTAAAGACTCCAATCAGCCTAGAAGCATGTCTTTGGAGAGAGGAAGCCCACCAAGCACAGGGAGAACATGCAAACTCCACACACACAGTGAGCAGGAGCGAGACTCGAACCCAGGACACTGGAGGTGTGAGGCAAACGTGCTAACCACTAAGCCACCGTACCATGCCGCCCCGAGTAAAGATTATTAAGATTACTGCATTTATTCAGCTGCATGTCAGTTAGTTGTTAATGGTCATTTTGAGCTGAAGCAGTTCTTCCTCTCAGACACACACACAAGGATTACACCATACAAACATATTACACACAAAGTAAAGGTACAAAAAATGTCTTGTTCTCTGGTTGCTGTAAAAAAAAAAAAAAGGTGGAAACCTTTCTTATCATGCATTTTGTTATCATAATTTATCAGCAGAGGTCATAGCTCACATACCAACATTAGCACAGGAAGCTAACCTTATTTCTTCATTTTCAGTAACCGCTTTATCTTAGTCAGGGTAAGGGTCGGTCTGGAGCTTCTCCTGAGAACACTGGACACAAGATGGGACTTACACCCAGGATGAGCAATCATGTGCACAATCACACCTTGAGGAAATTTGTAGTAGCCAATCCATCTATGTGTTTGGGATGTTGGAGGATACTAAGACGGTCACAGAGAGAACATGCACAGAACTTCACATTAGACACCTGAGCATCTGAGTTCAGGATCAGACTGGGGACCATGAAGTTGTAAAGCAGCAGCTCTACTCACTGCACCACTGTTGTTAGAAACTGACTTTATTCATATATTTGGAATATTTTACAGCCATGCTATAGCACTAATAATGAAGAATAAGTACCCTAAGTTTAGTCCTTCTCTGGAGATGTGTAAAACAGCCAGGCATATGTCTTAAAGGAATTTCATTGAGAAATACGCAGCAAATGAGGACACCAGGGAGAGCAGACTGTGCTTTTGGGAGATGTTAAGGTACAAACAGACGGATGGTGGGGTAAAGTTAACAACCACACTGGTGGAACCACTCCTGGCGGCTCAGAGCCGTAATGGCTACCATCTGTGGATTTTCTCTTGTTTATGTTTCTGAGGCCCCCACAGGCTTTCCTGCATTTGGATCTAAGATGGAGTCATTTTTTATTTTTTTTAAAAAGGTTTCTCATATTAGTAGATTTAACTTGCTCTGAATGATGAACCTGTTTCCATCCGTCTGGCTTTCCTGGGAAGGATTCTCCCATTGACAGTGATGCATGCTGGAGGTTTTTCAGAACCACTATGCTGGAAATTGTGGGATTTGATTTACTGGATATTCTCAGAGGTCTGGGACACCTCATGCTTCCATTTTAGCCAAACTGTTCCTCTCTAGAAGAGAAATGAAGCGTTTTGGATTGTTATCTATCCTGTGCTTTGTCTGTTGTCCGCTTTGCTCTAGTTTGCTTTATTGTAAGACAATGAAACTTGAAAATGTATGTAAACATAAAAATGGTAAAAAGCTTTTTTATGAATGGAAACTTTTATCAATTTTGACGTGGTGGGAGAGAATGGTCTGAGGTTTATTGCACATAGTTAAGAGTTCCATATCTCACAGAATATACGGTATAACCTTTGTGCACTGTTTATGCAGTGAAACTTTCTTGTCTGCAACTGACAGCTTTTTTTTTTACGTGATCATAGTGATTTGTTCTTTGATTTTAATATTACACAGAAGATACTTTTAAAACTTTTAGATCTGTGCCAATTATTAGGTTCGTTCACAAATGCAGTATTTAATGCAGTCCGTTTGAATCTATGTGTGTTTGCCTGCTTAGGGTAGTTCATTTAGGCTTGTAAGAGCACACTCTTTCTGTGACCCAGTGGCAAAGGTTTGTTTACTTGTTTCTGTCCAGTGAATTAAGAATTTTATGAATGCTTTTATAACCATACCACCTTTTTTAACCACTTACAGTCAAAAAAATTCCTATCAGCCAATCATGTGGCAGAAATACAATGCTTCAAATCATGTAGATACACAATACATGGAGTTCACATCCAACATCAGAATGAGGAAAGTTCTGAGGCTGCATTAGGCAGAGTTTCACAGAAACTGGATGCTGAAGATTGGAAAAAGACCAGATGATGTTTTCCGCTGTATGGTATTTATTGATTGATACTTTCAGTAGTTGTAGCAATAAGGTAGGTTTAACATGTATCACCATGGAGGGTTAAAGCTGTGCAGCGCTGTGTTTGGCCATGCGTCATCTACATCTGAGTCAGACCCCATGTGGCAAGAGCTTGTAGAAAAGCACAGTGAAATAATGTTCACTTGTTCAGTGATCACAACAGCAAAAGTACAGTCAGTCCAAGAACAGTCACCCTTATAGGCGCTTCGTCTCACAACGTGTGAAAATTTCAAGCCTACGACCCTAGACCAGAGCTTTTCTTATGGTTAATTTCGCTTACGTAGGTTGTGCAAGTCTGGTGTGGCTTCCTGTGATTAATTAGATGTTTTCAAGATGAGTGTGTCTTTAATGCTGGTCCTAATCTACATTATTACACTGACTCTGCAGCTTAACCATGTCTGGCAGGCTCGGCAGAACGTGACGCTGGATTTATTGTTTGTAAGCTAAGCTAACTGTTTACTATTTTTATATGTGTGTATATGTGTACTATATGTGTCCATAGATGCTATAAATAAATAGACTGTGTGCAAGATGCTGAGAGACAAAGGGAGCTCTTGATATTTTCACGGTTTGCTCTCAGCTTCACGGCTTAGCATTTCAGATGGCAGAAAGAGTGGGGGGAAAAAACAAAAGGCTGTGTAGGAAGTGGCAGAGACAAAAATACCTACAGTTTGTGGTAGAGAGCAACTAAAAATTTCAACAAGCTTCAAAAGGTCCAACAAGCTCTACAGTAATGTGACTTAATCATGGATGGCTGGTATAAATGAGTTGGCAGGCATTGCTTGTCTTTTAAAGATAAAAAGTCATCAATATAAGGTTACAAGGTTTCATTTTTGGTATCCACATCAGATTATTTGTTGTGATCAGATGTATTACGATGGATTCATTATTCAACAAATTTACACAACTGACACATCTGTAACACGCCATCAGCAGTTATTGAGACTGCGCAGAATAAAAAGGATGACAAATAAGTCTAATCATTTTCTCCATTACTGTTTTTAAGATCCTAGGAAAATAACCCTCACTGACCCACTAATACCTACTGTACTCTTCAAATCATAGCTTAATTGGATCTTCTGTGTCTCTCTGTCTCAGGAGGCTCCAACTGTGCCGACCGCTCCAGCAGACGTGTCCGAGCTCGTCCCCAGACTGTGTCACCTGGTCCGGGCAGAAACAGGATACGGCTTCAACCTGCACAGTGAGAAGTCCAGACCGGGTCAGTACATCCGCTCTCTGGATCCGGGCTCTCCGGCTGACCACGCAGGCCTCCGACCACAGGACAGACTCATTGAGGTGAGAAAGAAGAAAATGACCAATAATAACTCAAGACCTCATTTTATACTACAGACAAATCATACAATTCAGGATATAATAAATGCATAAAACTCTTCTTCACATTATAGTTAATTAGCATTACCATGCAATTATGCAGATGCAGTACAAGTGTTAAAGCAAGAGGTGTTATATTTATTCAGACAGACTTAGTCACAGGTTGACACTTCATTAGGCTATCAGCTCAATTCAGGAAAAGCATTTTCTCAGATTTTGGTTGCATAATGTTTTCCCCATAAAAAAGTAGGCAACCTTGTTTTACAAGTCTTACAATCAAGATACCTCTCCTGGAAATACTGCTTCCTTTTACTGTTGTTAGCATTGTAAGGTAATGCAGAGTCAGCTGGATAGCAGCTGTATACAGTGCTGCCAGCTGTAATTCAAATCACTGCTTTATTTTAATGCACTCAATCGGATATGTTATTGTAACGGAGAAGCACATTGCTGCTGAAAGAAATCTGGGTATGGAACGAGATCCAGTGTTAGGGCTAGCAGTTGGAGCTTAACCTGTTTCATTAACACTTTTATTTTGACCATATAGTACACAGCTGGAGAAGGAAATTATTTATAATCTGGTGTCACTTAATTGAGGATGGGTTGCTATTAGCATCTTTTTACTCTCAAGGTTTCTTTCTCATATCATTCCTGGGAGTTTTTCCCTAGCAACATCACCTCCCTTTTGCTCATTAGGGAAAACATATATAACATTTTCAATAAATTTATGTACATTATATAATTAAAGTGCTATACAAGTACTGAATTGAATTTGTCAGAATTGCATGAAAGCAGCAAACATGTGCACACCTACTTAACCTTAATTGAATTCAGGTCCTCAAAGTTTGGCACATAACCAAGCTCTCACACAGACCGCTCAGTCAGAGAGACAGCTTCACATTAGCTTTGCACTTTGACCATCGACCTCTGACCCAGCTCGTCATCAATCATCTATTTAACCTGAAACCCCTGTTAATCATAACCTTAAATCTCCACAAAAAAAGGAATGCAGCTGGGGTTGACTGTAGTCTGAACGCCTAATTGGCTCACTTCATTTCCTCTTTCTTTCAGCGGAGAAGCATTAGTGTAGTTTATCCAGCCAGAGGATGCATGGGACATGGATGAGAGGATCATTTTTCTGGGTCTGTAGTCTTCGCAGATCTCTCAGTCCTCACTCTAAATCCTGTATAAATTTGTGGCTGCATCTGTTCTTTCAAGGGGAAACATGCTGTTTGTCATTAGTGGATATTTTGACCTTCAGATTTCCTGGATTGCCATTGAGGTGTGCAGTTGGCAGTGTGTTTTGTGCCTTGGAATAAGATGAATATTCCTGGACAGTGATGACATTGAAGTTTTCCATTGATTGTTAGTTCAGCGAGATTAAAATAATGGAAAGTGGATGCGTGTTATTAATGCATCCTTGACCTGGAAATGCTTGGTATTGTTATTGGACTCGATTTATTGGCTGTGTCTTTTGGAAAATCACACTGAGTGAATATTGTAAACATTTCCGGTTAACACTTTGTATAAAGGCCATGCATATAATGGCCCTTGAATGCATTCATAATGTGTTGTCATGTATTTCTAAGGCACATTGCTGAAATGACCTGAAAATGAAATTGCATTACACTTCATAGCAATGATTATAGTGCTTTATGATTTATAATAGTAATATTAATAATAATAACAATAACAATCAGTATTTTTAAGAAGTTGCTAAATGTATATACACGTAATTTTACAGTACAGATTATTGACAGACATATGACATTATAACCTAGACTATGTGGTCAAAAGTATGTGGACATGCGACCCTCATATCACTCACATTTGAGCTCTACAGAGGAAACTTGAAGCATATAGTTGTATAGGATGTCTTTGTATGCTGTAGCATTACAATATCCCTTCCTTGGGACTAAGGGGCTGAAATCTGTTCCAGCTTGACAGCGTTACTGTGCACAAAGCAACATCCATGAAGACATGATTAGCCAAGGCTGTAGTGGAAGAACTCAGGTGTCCTGAGAGTATGAGTATTTAAAGTGTTTTTTTAAAGGAACACACCAGCATTTTCAGTCTAATCTAATCTGTCCATTTGATCTGTAGTGTTGAGTGATTTGCTATGAAACAAAAATGTTGAATATGTTTTCCTGTAAAAACAAACCAAAAAAAAAAACAAAGCCAGCTTTGGAATTTTACCATTAGAAAATATTCAACTGTATAATTATTAATTGTATGAAAACTCAAAGTTATATTACAGAATTAATATACAGTGTAATAAGTGTCTAACTAAAGTCATCCAAGAATTGGAGGAATTTTAGATTCTTACACTTTTCCCAAGATTATTAAATTCTATACATAGAAACACACAAACTGCCTAGAACCACAGATCCTTCCATCTTAACAATACCTCCCGTTTCTGAAATTATAAATGGTACACATCTGTGGTTTCATTTACAAATATATATATATATATATATATATATATATGCACACATATTAATATTAAAAATAATAATATTCATTTGATATTAACTTTCTACACTCTCCATTTACACTCTCCATTCACTTTATTAGGAACACACCGTACTAAGACTGGTTAAAATCCCATTGTACTCAGAGAACAGCCTCAATTCTTCATGGCATTGAAGGTATTGGAAGCATTAAAAACACCACAGATGTAGAAAGTGGTTATTTGTGTTACTGTAGCCTTTCTGTTAGCTCAAACCAGCCTTGCTGTTCTCCTGCATGTGAAAATCCCAGGAGATCAGCAGTTTCCGAGATACTCAAACCAGCCTGTCTAGTACCAACAACTATGCCACGGTCACTGAGTCACTGTGGTTGCTTTTTTCCCCTTGTTTGATGTAAACCTTAACAATAGCTGGATCTGCCTGAATGTATGCACTGCTCTGCTGCCACCTGATTAGCTGCTCGGATATCATGAATAAGCAGATATACATGTGTTCCTTATAAAGTGTCTGGTGAGTGTGCGTGTTTTGAATAGTTGTTTTTCGGCTGCAACATCGACTGCCATTGGGGCGTACACACACTAGGCCTGGCTGCCTTGCACCATGTCCAAGCTTGATTATCCTCCTCCTCACTCCTCACTGCACTATCTAACACTGCTTGTTTACATCATTATGATGTAATATTCATTTGAAAGAAAACAGGAAATACAGTGCTCTCACACAACAAAATGGTGTCAATCATTGTAAGGTTGCTTATTTTCTGCCATATTTGGAGTCCTCATTTTGGGTGTGGTGACACACAACCCTCTCAATATGCCTTTTAGATATGTGTAATAGATTTATTACTTATGTAGTGCAGCGATTTTTGCTTAATCATGCTACATCAGAAGATTTGTACGGAGGCAGCTGATGCTGAGTTAGGAATTTATAGCATTACTCTCTAACTACAGTTTCTATTTATCAATACAATATATCGATATCATACGAATATGATGACAGTAGCACACATACAAGCAGAAGCTCTTAGTGGTTAACATTAGCTAACATTATTGTTATTGTACCGCTGTCATCGGATACGAAATACAGTCGCATCATTGTTGTCATGTTTCGAGTTCAATGCTCGTGCTCGTGTGCTCATGGTTAAAGATCGTACTACATGAAGCGTACCATGTCTGAGTCCAACTGAACCATACAGAGTGATCACACTAGTCAAACAAACTGGACTTTGGGCACAGTACAGATCGCCTAGTGTGAGAACACACTCAGACTATCTAATGTAAGTCTGAGTAAAAAGGTTTTCTGTTCTCTTCCCAGACCGAGAAACATTTTTCAAATACAAAAATAGTTCAATAGTCATCAAAGAGAAGGATCTTGAAGCATTCTTTTTTCATGCAGCTGTTTTGTGTGGAAGTGAGTGTGCGAGTGTCTGTGTGTGTGTGTGTGTGTGTGTGTGTGTGTTAATTGTTGCTGATTTGCTGGAAACTTGGAGGCTTGCGACTCCTTTCTCTCCACTAATCCATTCCTTCTTGTGCCTTTCACCTCGTTGAGGTTGAATTCAAAGTGCAGCCACTGAAAGACGGGGGGGGTGTTGCTGCTTGCAACAGGGTCTCTAGGAAAAACAAAGAGAGTACACGAAAGAGAAAAATTGTCCGACTTGACCTTATGAATGAGGTGTCATCCTGCGCTGAGAAAAGGAGCGCTGTGCTGGATGACTACAGGTCACAGTCACCTGGATCTGATCATGTGCCTCTGTCCTCGTTCTCTCTTCACCTTGCTCTCACAGTAGGCAGCAGTTATCGAGAGAGAGCACACTTTACTCATCATGCTGATGTCATCCTGCCATCTGTTTCTAAATGTATAAGCACTTGCAGTTTCGCACAGTCAAATTGTCTTATACCTTTTGCACTGTTTGCACAGCGATGCACATTTTCTTCACGTGTCAACTGTTCTTCACGTGTCAACAGCATATCAACTGGCATTAGATTTGTGCTTTGCATTTTTCTCAGCCATTTACTGAAATCCATAAAACGTAGCAGTTGCTCATAATATAGACACATCTCTTTCCCTTTGTGTCTCTTTGGCACTTTTTGATATGCAGGTATAAATATAAAGAGAGCTCTGCACCTACGCGTGGACACACACACACACACACATGCACCCCCCCCACACACACACAGTAGTGTCACCTGAAACCCACACTATTGCCACAACAGCGGCCTCTTGCATCAATATTTGATGTCCTTGCACTACCTGCCCTTCAGCTCCTTTCCAAACCTGATGAAAATGTTCAAGATTATATATATATATATAAAATCCCTCTCATATAATAAAACATCATGTTGTTTTCTAAAAGGAGAGTTCTTTTTTATTTATTTTTTTACGAGATTTCATTTTCTGACCTAATTCTGTTCCCCTCTCCTCTCTCTCCTTTTCCATTTGGTGAACCTGATCCCACAGCCAAACTAGTTGCTAAGAGACTAACTGAAGGGGGGACTGCAAGAAAAAAGGGAAAACTCATTCTGTAAAAGATGCCAAAGAAGGGAAAAAGATTTGAATCCCGATCAAATGGCAAAATGCCAGCTTCCATAGCTCACTGTCAGGAGACTATTTTTTTTTTGTATGATCATCTTATTGAGTCGTGCAGTTTAAAATCAAAGTAGAACTGTGGAAATACTGAAGTGGAAAATGACTGACCTATTTTCTTTGTCTTTCTCAACTCTGGGACTTATGGGCAAGTAGATCCGGTGTCCTGCGCCACCTAGTGGCCAAATCATGGTAGAAGGATGAATACACACTTTTAGAAAGATTTATGCTGAATGCTTAGAGCTCGACATGAGAGTGTGATCAAGTAATATTCAAGTAAAATGTTGGAGGTTTAGAATCTTTAGCTTAGATGAACCCATTATTTCTGAGTGTATGATTAAAGTTGATTGCATTCGAATTAAACTACTCCTCGGTAGTCCACAGCAAGAATAATACTTCAGGAAGTGGTTTGTCTTTAATTGTAGTTAGATGCCAGAACAGAGAAGAGCCTTGATGCGTATCTTTCTTGTGCTCTGAGAGATGGTGGTTTTTGGCTTTGCAGGCAAGCATCAGTGTTTTAAATCTGATGTGGGCAGCTGCAGGAAGCCAGTGGAGGGAGTGTAGTAATGTGGTGGTGTGGGAGAACTTGTAGTAGTAGGAGAGATTGAACACAAGTCATGCAGCTGCATTCTGGATCAGTTGCAGAGGTGGAAGGATGATCTGAGGCAGACGTACCATGAGGTCAGGTCATCAGGTCTTAAATTTCACAAGGGACTGAACAAGTAGCTGAGTGGCCTGTGTGGATAAAAGTGAATGAATTCTGCTGATATTGTGAAGGAAAAATCGATATGAGCGGTTCAAATTAGCAATCTGAGAGGATACTAATTATCTATCTATCTATCTATCTATCTATCTATCTATCTATCTGTCTGTCTGTCTGTCTGTCTGTCTGTCTGTCTATCTATCTATCTATCTATCTATCTATCTATCTATCTATCTATCTATCTATGTCTATCTATCTATCTATCTGTTCATCTGTCTGTTTGTCTGTCTATCTATCTATCTATCTATCTATCTATCTATCTATCTATCTATCTATCTATCTATCTATCTATCTATCTATCTGTCTGTTCGTCTGTCTGTCTGTCTGTTCGTCTGTCTGTCTATCTATCTATCTATCTGTCTGTCTGTCTGTCTGTCTGTCTACCTATCTATCTATCTGTCTGTCCATCCGTCCATTCTTCCGTCTGTCTATCTATCTATCTATCTATCTATCTATCTATCTATCTATCTATCTATCTATCTTTCTGTCTATCTGTCTATCTGTCTATCTATCAATATGATAACCAACTGAAAAAAAATTCTTGAAATTCTATTTATTCTATTATTCTATCTAAGTACAAGATTTCAATTTCAGTAACCCTAAAGTGAAGTAGAAATTCCCCAAAATAACAGTGCACTACTAGTAAAGTGTTTATAATTCCTGTATTGTCTAGTACTTTTTTCTGTGTCTCTGTGTTCCTGCAACACTTCCACCTACAAGGTGCCCTTTTCTGTTCTGTAACACTTACATTTTATAGTTAGTCTCGTGAAATGAAAGTGTTTGCCAAACGTCAACATGTAAACAAAAGTAATATATAGACCACAAGAGTTTTCTGTACGAGCTCAGCAAAATGTACAGGGAGTCAAAATGATAAGAGCGATCCTCCACACACTAATCCTACCCCAGTTTGCTTTGCTTTAATGTTTATGATGTGACTCAGGGTGACATTTAGTTGCTCGGATTCTGATTCTGTTTTGAAGTATCCATGCATAAAGCTGTATAAGAATTACTAAAAAAAAAAATAAAAAAAATAAAAAAAACATCTAGGAAGGGCTTTTTTTTAAAAATAAATATTTGACTAGAGCATTTAAGCATTTAATTTACTCTGATTGCAGGAAATACATGCAGGAAATGTACTCTAAGGCTTAAAACATGGGGAGGAATGTTGTTTCCACATCACAAGGATCATCTGTCTTTGCAGCACCGCAGTGAATGTTATGAATCTTAAAGCTTCTGCTTGTACACTAACCTTCCATTAAGCAGGAGATGTTATTTCACAGACTGCTGTATTAAATAAAATGTGTGTGATCATGCAGTACAAGGAGGAGGAGATTATAAGAGATCCCAAGAGCTGCTGATCTGACTGGTCATGGTCCTGTGACATTAACACTCTGCTGAAAAAGAACTGGCGGCGTCTTTACTACCACCTGCAGTGAAAAAAATGGACCTCAGTCATCTGAGAGTTGGACTTTTCTCTCTGTTTCAGTCAGGGAAGCATGTCAGCTTCACGAAGGCAAAAACAGAGAGAATGGAGAGGAGCTTCTTCTCATTTTCTGGACTTTTCTAGTCTGCGCAACACTTTACATTTACATTACATTACTTCAACCGGATTTTGCACACAGTATATTGCACTAAAATTGTACACATCTGCACTTTATTAATGTTATACAGTTCATCTGTATTAATATGTTCTGGCTTTATTTATATTTTCATATATTATACATTTTCTTTCTATTTCTTTCCCTTTCCTACTTGTATAATTAAATTCTAGTTTTATTTTTAATTCTATTCTAGTTTATTTCTATTGTAATTCGATTCTATTTTTATGACAAACAGTCAAAAAAGCACTTTAATACATGTTGTAATGTGTATGGTTGTGTATAAAATTTGAATTTGATAATCCTCCCTTCGTGCCCATGCAGGTGAACGGGGTGAACATCGAGGGTATGCGTCATGCCGAGGTGGTGGCCTTCATCAAGCGCGGAGGGGACGAGACCCATTTACTAGTGATTGATCCAGACACGGACGAGCATTTCAAAAAGCTGGGCATCACACCTAGCAGGAGTCATGTCAAAGGTACACTTTCAAATAACAAATAACAGCAGAAATCAAGGTGCTATAAAGTGTTGAGTAGTATTATTATTATATCTGATGCACATGCATTGTAAACAAAAAAAAAAAGTGTAAATTTTACAGCACTACACCAAGTGGCCACTAAAGTGCTGTAAAATTTAGAGTAAACAACCGCAAAGTACTGTAAAAAATCTTACATAGTATAAAATAAACCAATGAATGTCCTCAATAAAGGATACAACTGAGCCGAAGGGACTTTACCAGGTTGCCTCTACCTCTGAAATAACTCCACTGGGGGAAGTGGTAGCTCAGGGGTTCAATCCCCAGCACTGTTGGGCCCTTGAGCAAGGCCCCCAACCCACCCTGCTCCAGGGGCACTGTATCATGGCTGACCCTGCGCTCTGACCCCAACCCCCAAGGATGGGATATGTGAAGAAAAGAATTTCACTGTGCAGTAATGTATATGTGACAAATAAAGGCAACTTAACGTAACTTAGCACTGAAAGGCTCCCATGAATCAATAAGCATCACTTGAACTAGTGGTGGCTCAGTGGTTAAGTCTTTGCATAGCATTACAGAAGGTTTTGTGTTTAAATTCCAGCTAATTTGCATCTCTTCAACCAAATGTTTTGAATTATTTCATAAGATACGGCAGTCCTTTCATGTGAATATGTTTTGCAATTTACTGTACTTTACTAGCAACCAAGCTTGCCAGGAAATTACTGTGACGTCTACAGTGTGTAGAAGATAAATCCACGTATTTGTAAGTGTGCAAATGGGTGTACCTAACGAAGCTTACACACACACACACACACACACACAGCAGTGTATAGGTGTGCATCAGTACCGGAGAACATGAAAAACCTCAGCAAAAGAGTTGCGAGTGTGGATATTTTTACTCCCGTGTAGGATGATGATGATCAGAAATAAAGCTCACAGGACAGAAAGATTTCATTTAAAATGGGTGATATGTAAGGAATAAAACACTCAGGGCTGTGCTGAAGAATCACTCCAAAGTTGCTTTTTTTTTTTTTCCCACAGCCCAAAGTGTTTTATCTCACTATCTGTAGCACAGCAATTTGCCAAATGATTATGCTTTCTATTCATATTTCATTTATTTAAGATTTTAATTTGTTAAATAAAGGGGCATTGGTGGCTCAGTGGTAGGTTTCTCGCCTATCATGCGGAAGGCCCGGCTTCGATTCCCAGCCAATGCCCCAACCCTAGCCACTGGATGCAGTGCCGGTCCCAACCCCGGAAAAATGGGAGGGTTGCGTCAGGAAGGGCATCCGGCGTAAAACATTTGCCAAGTTGTTGTGCGGACCAGTTGGTTTGCTGTGGCGACCCCGAACAGGGAGCAGTCAAAAGCAACTTGTTCTAATTTGTTAAATAAAAGCATATTGTTAATGTTGAGGAAAGAAAAATAGCAATGGCTGTGGAAATACTACCTTTATATAGAAGTAATAAAAATTGAAGTCAGCAGAGAAACTAAACAAAGCTGTTGTAATGAACTGATTTGTCACCTGGGACTGATGTATCAGCTGAAGTTTAAATATCGAGCTGTTTTTCTCCTCCTACAGCTTCAGACACACTTTGCTTTTACAGATGATGCAGAGATTTCTCTGGAAACTGGAAACTTTTGTACGAGGCTGTAATTTTGCCTAGACCATATAATGAGTAGCCTAAATGCTTCAGCTTAACTCAAGTGCTGTGTTTTGTTGCTTGGATTCATTAAGAAAACTGTGTTTACTGTTGCTCGTATGTTCAGTATTATGGGAAGTTGAAGCAACTGAGTTTGTTAGAAAGTAAGAGAAGAATGTTGCATGATTGTCGTTACTGCGATAGTGGAAAGGTCTAGAGCAGTTTGCTGTTTTGAGGTTTAATGTACAGGTATGATGAAACTCAGCTTGCGTATTTTTTTTCTCACAATCAGGTTTCGAGGGTCAGACCGTTACTAACGGATCACCAAATCCTCGGGTCAACGGTCACTCCACCCAGTCAGCACACTCCGACCACAGCAGCCAAGACACCAGCACACAGGTGTGTATGTGTGCGTACGTGTGTGTGTCTATTCACTGTCATACCCAATTATGTTATACACATGTTATACGTGTGCATGTATGGTCTGTATGTGTGTGTCTGTGTGTGTGTCTATGTGTGTGCGCAATGTTAGTGAGCCTATAAAAAATTGCATGTGTGTGTGTGTATGGTCTGTATGGTGATATGTATATGTGTGTGTGTGTTTGTTAGATAGACAAATGGCTGCACACTGAAATATCACATACAAAGTCCATTCGCGGTCATACACAATTATATTATACACATGTTGTGTGTGTGTGTAGAACTCTGAGGACGGCGACAGCCACTCACTGGACCCTTTCGCCGAGATCGGTCTGAGACTGAGCCCCACAGCGGCGGAGGCCAAAGAGAAAGCGCATGCCAAGCGTGGAAAGAAGAGAGCACCGCAGATGGACTGGAATAAGAAATACGAGATTTTTAGCAATTTCTGAACATGTACACACACACGTCTCACACACTCCCTGCTCCAGACTTCCCCAACATACAGCCCCCTTGTTGTGACAGACTGCTTTTAATGCTAAAGGCTCATATTTTTGTAGAAAAAGAAAAGCAGGCAAAAATATTTTTAAAGGATGATTGGAGCAGGCAGAGGGGAAAAGCTTCAGTCTATTTTTTCAATCATTTTTAACCAGATTTTTTTTTTTTTTTAAACTCTCTGAATTTAGAACTGTGATGAAAAAGGGCCAACAAGAACAAGACGACGGGAAGAGAAACAAGAGAGCTCTTTATGTTTTTTGGGTTTTTTTGTATTGCTCTTACTGAAGTTTTCTGCTTCTGCTGCAACCGCTTCAGACTGAAGCGGACTAACACGACCAGTACGTTTGATCCTAGTCCAAAAAAATATCAGAAATTTTACATAAGATACAATATTGACATCATTTTACAAGATTGTTTTACATCTTGGTGTCTCGACTGCACTGCTCTCTGCTCTGATGGAAATCTTGAGGAAAAAAAGGACCTTCTAGCTCTAGCCCTTTAAGAAGGACATCAATTTGAAGTGATTCATGTTTATTATAAATCAGTATTACATAGAAAGGAATTGGTCTGCTTTTAATCGTCCTTGTAGAGGCGATTCAGCCTTTGTTTACCGCATCAGGATGTTAAATCAAGCAAATAAAATGCGTTTTGGGGACATGTTGTGACATATTACAGGGAAAGTGCTCTGTTAGTGAGAGGAACGCAGGTACAAACCTGAACAAGTGTGTATCTGATGACGATTAAACACTAGAGGTCACCGTTGAAGTAGGTTTATTTTCAGCATAGAGGTAACTTGAGGACAGAAGCAGAACTTCCCAGTGTTAACCACTAGAGGGAGCCATCTACAAGTCACTAGATTAGATTTAGTTTGTAAAAATGATCCAATGTGTTCTATATCCGGTGTAACACATCTAACATCTCAAAACTGTGCTGCTTTCTAGAAAAAAAATCATCCGTATAGATGAGACTGAAACACTATGTGAAGCAAAATTCACAAAATTAAATCAACAAGAAGAAGTAAAGGAAGTACAGAATCAAACAAGTCAATGCAAGTGATTGGAGTTTTATAGACTCTTTTTTTTTTTTTTTTTTAACTGATGATGTACTGATGATTGTGGCTGCAGTGTGTTTTATATCTGATCCACAAGAGGACGAAGGACATTATAGACTCCTACATGAGTAAGGAGAAGCTCCTGGCCGATCAATAAGCTAATGAGACAATTAGAGACATTTGGGGCGTCTGCTGCTTTTAAGACAGCAGCTCTTGTAGAAATGGACACTCAGACAATCTTAAGTGCTTGAACTGTGGTACAGTCCAAAATGGCGGCTACGCTTGGGGTTTTATCAGATCACTAAGCAAAATCAGCTGCGATGTGATGTACCTCTCATCTGCGTATATAACATCATTATTTTACCTTATACCCATGCATATTAGCAGCATTGCTGTATTTCATTTAGACTTTTTTTTTTTTTTTACCCTTCTATGGATTTCTTCTCATGTTTGTTAGCATCATTGTGTTTGCTGTAGTTTTTTTTTCTTCGTTCTGACAGTGTATGCATTCAGACTTCTGCTGTATGCTCGTGCATATTCACTATGGGAATATATGCCAGGATGCATTTTTTTTTTTTTTGCAATAAAGTGTGATATTCGCACATGCTGACATTGTCACCAAGTGAGTTTAGCACGAGGGATACTGAATTATGTGAATCTAATTTACAGGGGACAGCGAATACAGTATTATCATCTTCACTTTATCGTCTTCAGTAAACACTTTGTCCTGGTCAGGATCGCAGTGGATCCAGAACTTATCCTGGGAATACTGGCTGTGAGGCAGGAATACACAGAATGGGATGCCTGTCCAGTGCAGGAACCATATACACACATTCAGAGTTAACCAAATGTGTACATGCAAATACACAGAGAGAAAATCTGCAAAGAACTGCAAAGGATTGAATCAGGACCTCAGAGCTGAGAGTTGCAAACGCTACTCATTGCATCATGGTGCTGCTTAATGCAGTATTATTATTAAATATTAATATTAAAAATTTTACATGATACAAGATCCATAAATAGTCCAGTATAATGTCTATTTCAGCCATAAAACTCTACCTTCATGCTGACAGTTTCTCTAGAGATCAGCATTTCCCATCGGCATAAACCATTATTATTTTGACTAAATTCCCAGGCTTGGTCTCTGCATGTGGCAAGAGATTTTCTTCCGTAACCTCCTCCTCCTCCTCCTCCTTTTCAGCTCCACGCGTTTAGATCTGCTACAGGGGTTTTCCTCATGCCCTACCTTGTAGCAGCACAATGTTTCTTAATGATCTCTCTAGCTGAGCAGATTCAACAGGGCAAAAGTATGTACTCACCCAGCAGCAGCAGCAGCCCCATGACCAAATCTACCTACTTTCCATTCCCATCAATAAAAGCTTGTTAAATTGATTTTGAGAGTTGTCATGTTTTAAATAATATAAGTCATTTCTACTTACTACAGATCAAAGAATCAGGTAAAGTGTCAGCATTCTTATATCATAGTCAACACTCTTATGATGTCCATAATATGGAAATAATATAAAGGATTATCAGCTGACCCTTCCACCTCTCAGTTATGGCTGCTGATTTTTTTTACTTGAGATATATATATATATATATATATATATATATATATGTAACACAATGCATAAAAATGTTACAGGTACAGGTTAAGAGCTCTTGTTATGTTCAGATGAATGTTTTGAGGTATTTTCACACAATACAGTCTCTAGTAGTTTACACAGTGGTGCGAAAAACAAAAAATATCCAGAGGGTGGAGAACCAACAGAGTTGGAGGGCTACGGTAACTCAAATAATCATTCTTTACAGCCTTATTGAGCAGAAAAGCATCTTAGGATCTCCACATTGAACCTTGCGATGATTGGGCTGGAACTGCACTGGGTTCCACTCCTGTAAGTCAAGACCAGGAGTCTGACCAGGACCAGGAGTCTGCAGTGGGCACAATATCACTGAAACCAGGAAAATGATCAGATCTTTAACTGTTTAGCTTAGAATGTGAATGTGTAGTGATTTATCAGGGTTTACCAAAAAAGGATTTACCAAAAAATTCTTTAGGAACTTCAGTTTTTCCAGTAGGATCTTATCTGATTTTTAGAATCTTATCAAACTTATCTTACTTTTATTTACTGGAAACAATATCTTGTTATTGGAAAATTCTTGTAAATTACAGAGAGTGTTTTAGCAGTTCTAAAATCCTACAAGATTTTCTATAAAAATGAAAATGTTTTCTAACAATAGTTCAATATTAGTGTTTTCACACTATTTCTGTGTCCATTATAACATACTTTACACAGTACATGGCAGAGATGTTAAGAGTAGTTTGATGGTATGCTATTTTAAACATAGCATAAGTAAGGAAGTAGCAATGTCGCTGCTATGTGTCCTTCAGAATCCAGTCCCGTGTTATTTATGATGTTACTCAAGGTTGATCTGTGTAAAAGTTGAGATTCTTTGTAAATAAATAAATAAAAGTACTATTGTAAAATAAAATAAAATAAAATACAATTAATTTATTTAAATTAAATTAAAAATACAGTGGAAATATGCACCTTTAGGATTCTGCAAAATATCACCTTAAATTCCCATATAGAGCTGAATAGGAAACCAAATACTCCTATTAAAATATTCTGTAGAAGGATATTTATGTCTATTGGAATACTTTTGGTATTTTTTGACAAGGTTTTTTTGAATCAGCATGGGGTCTGCTAGCACTCATGCTATATTATTCCACACATTGTTTGTAATTACATATTTGTACCATAGACTGCTCCACATCATACAATAGTTACGTTATGCAGCTCTAACATATCAGCTAAGCTTTCTTCACTTTGTCTCTTTTTCCTCACACTTTCACACACAGAGGACACACACAGTTACTTCAGCAGTTTCTCAGCTTCCTGATCTTTGTCTTTTCAGTTTCAGCACAGGTCAGGCAGAGGTCTAGCAGCATGTTTTACAGTTACCCGCACCAGTGACACATTCATGCCATGATACAGTCATGTACACAGACGTATCAGACGTCAGGTTATCCTGTGGCTTCGCATGTTAGTGTTAAGCACAAAAGCAGGTGAGTCAGAGTGTGACTACCGCTACTGTTTTTAAAAGATTCATTTATTCATTATGGCAGCATGGGAATAGGATTTTAGACACGGAGCAAAAGGTCAGCCATGGGGCAGAAAGGTCAGCAGCGATGGGTCTGGGAGACACGCCAGCAACAAACTGTGTCCTGCCACCAAGTGTACATCATACCAGCATGTCACTGTTCTGTGGTGAGAAAAATTGAGGGATTTGTGATACTGTAGTTCAAAATGTAACATCATCATGACAAAAAAACCACCTTACGCTAAATGTATGAGCTCTTTTTTTTTAAACTTACTGCAAAAGACAAATGTTTGTGTCCCTCAAGATTTTTTAAACGGAGCAATGAGTTATATTCACAAAATATTTATTCACAGAAAAATAATATGCAGCAACAGCAAAATATGTGAAAAGTACTTTTGATTAAAAAGGGAAAAAATGAAGTAATTATGTTCCATCAGACGTGGATATAGGGTACTGTATATTTTTATTATTTTTTTTATTACACTTATCACTTTTGGCTTTTATGCATGTACAGTGTCATAATTTATTTATAATCTCACTACCATTAACAGGATGAATTTCTTTTGAGTTTGTGCCTCATGTTGTCTCAGAAGTTTATTTTTCCACAATTGTCTCTGGCTTGCTCATTAAGGGTCAACATCCAGAGTTGTGTAGAAAAAAAAGTGCTTTAAAATTGAATTAAATTTGAAATGAATTATATTAGACAGAAAAGGTTTATATTTATTTTGTTTTGTTATTTCCCTTCAAGTAAAATCTTGAAGTATTCCAATAAAACTTTTATATAATATTTAGAACATAGATATTGTAGAATTTTTTCTCATATTTTAGTTTTTAGATTCCTACAGGGCATAAATATTGTGTAGGGTCAGTTCTTATAGATTTTGAACTTTCCTATCTTGCACTTTGATCTTGAAGAAATGGACTGTTTAAAAAGTTTGTGTTCCATGACCAAATGATGACCAACACAGATTAGGATTGATCCCCCCAACCGCCCCCCACCCTAAAGTCCAATTTGACCACACAGGCACAGAAATTCCATTCAAACCGTTGTTCCACTGAAAATTTGCATTGTACCCTTCTATTCACGATTCCTGTGTGCTGTTCAACCATAACAAATGATTTTGATAAGAAGTCACCTTCTCATAACTGCGATGCAATAACATTCACTTACAGCCTTGTCACCATGTCAACCGACACCACAAAGCTAAGTACTTACGCAACAGGCCAGGTATGCACACACACATACATACACACACACACACACTTTTCAACACCAATTTCAAAAGAGGCAGTTACAGCAGATCTCCTCAAGGGTCCTTAAGAGTCCTGCCTGTCCGTTTTGTTCAGAGGTTTAAACAAACCGGATTATAATCCACCTTAATCTTAAACCAGTGTTCAAATCCGACCTGAAACCCGGATCGGACTCTTACGGAAATACTACCTGGGAGGACACAATACAGTGTGAACTTTGCCTCAGTGCTAGAAATGCTGAGTCAACAAACCAAGCCATTGATATCTCAGAAGAAAGCTCAGGTAACTGATCCTAGAAGAGTAAAAGACTGCAGTATATGTTTAAAGTCTAGAGAATCTTCAGCAGTTTTTTCAAGGTTAAAGACTTTGAACTAAAGTCTGTACCGCTTTTCCAATCTATTCTCGGGTCATGGGGAGCCTGTGCCTATCTCAGGCGTCATTGGGCATCAAGGCAGGATACACCCTGTACGGAGTTGAACTAAAGTTTGAATATATATATTACATCTAAGCAATAGATGGAAAATATAATTACACTTAAATAAATAAATAAATAGATAGATAGATAGATAGATAGATAGATAGATAGATAGATAGATAGATAGATAGATAGATAGATAGATAGATATTTTACTAGGGATTTCCCTAGGGATTTTTCTTTAACTGATTCATGCCAATTACCAAATAATGTAATTCTTCATGATGTCAAGTTTAATAATAATTTTATTTCTCATTATTTAGCCGTAAAGCAATACACTTCAAATGTGTGTCTACTTTTATTGATTTTCACAGTCAGCTTATGATCAGCGAACACGTTATTCAGTTTCATTTGTTGACATCACATGTTCCCCGTGCTTACAGTAAATATTAAAACAGAGTATAGACTATATAGGAGAGGTGTCACAGTGAAGTGTCTAAAGGAATGTAACACATCAGTCAGTGCTTGTAGACAGATTGTGATTTTAGTTATGATTACATTACAATAGCCTGTGCTTTCCCCTATAGTTTGTGTACATTGTTGCCGTGGTAACGGTGATACAGTTACGTAGAAACTCGTCGACACACTCAGAACCTTAAAACCACACGGATTAAAGGTTATGCTTTACATATCTGGAAATCTGAAAAACAGTTTTGCATATGACACTCTTTCACAAAGCAATTACAACCCTTACTTTTTTTTCTTTTTTTTTTTTAGAAATTTATAATAAATACACACTAGAGCTACTCCTCTCTGCAACACTCTGCAACAATAAAGATTTTTATTATTACTATTTTATAAGGTATTCTAATTATAATTATCATATGTATTATTTGAACTATTAATAAGTCATAATACAATTATAGAGAGAATGTAAGTATTATGTTTCTACAGCAAGTACACAGTTAGTGTGTCGGTTTGTTTGCTTGTGTTTAAACCTTCAATAAAGTCAAAACTGTACAATAAACTTTGCAAGAAATTCAGTGTTACCAAAAATAATAATCATTTTTTTTTATATTGCATAATAAATACATAAGAAATACATTCCTATTATTCTGTTGATGAGATAATCCGGCATATGATAAACATATGCTCAGTGGGTTAAAGCTGTGGAGCAGAAGGAGAGGAAGAGAAGCGCCTTTTATTGTCGTGCTTGTGTGGTTATGTAATGCTGTACAGAAACGTATTAAAGAGTGGAACAAGTGCGCTGGCATCTTCCTCTGAATGACTGAATGACTAAGTAATACCCCAATTTCTGCCTACGCTTACTACCTGACCTGACCCCCATAGTGCTGTGCACTGATAGTTTGACTTTTTGATCACAACCACAGCTTGGCCTTCATAAGGTTGTCTTTTGGTCAAAATCTAAATACCACATGAAGTGTTATTTTATATAAAGATATTTTATATTTAAAAAAAATTGACCCACAATATCACGTGATTGCCGTAACTGAATTTTCCCCAGAACCTTCTGAGCTGTTCGGGTATGCATGCGTAGATTTGGTTTGGAATGGACGTAATCTGGGTGGTGCAATATATAAACACGCTTACAACATAAACCAGTGCCTCAACAACCTCAAAGAACCAGTCCAACACTCTGCCACAGAACAATTTTCCTGCCAGTTTTCTGAAAAATTCCACTTCCTAGGTTTGGCTAGTATTTAGTACTCACAAGTGTCATGATTACTGGTCAGCTCAGATAAGGTTTATCAAAATAAAACGTCCAAATTCAATCCATTTTCTCCGTTTTGCGATAGTTGCTATGGCAACGTCAACAACATCTTGAATGTCTGAAAAACCAGACCACTGAACAGCTTACTTAGTTGGTTTTTTAACCTGATTCCAAAAAGACAGTTCTTACCTGTGTGTGTGTGTGTGTGTGTGTGTGTGTGTGTGTGTGTGTGTGTGTGTGTGTGTGTGTGTGATTAGAGAGGATTTTGTATGTAGTCACCACATACTGAACAGAATGAAAGAAACAGCACAAGATCAAGCTAAATATTTTGTATAGTTGTTCAGCTGCACATATCAGGTAACGGATATAAGCACTTAAGAAAATATCATTAAGCACATTTAGAGCCATAGCTACAACTTTCACGTCTGAAACAGTTTCTCTGGAATGAGACGCATGAGCGCACTATCCCTCCACACTGTGAGGAGGATGGTGACATAGGCAACATTTTGTTTAAAAAAAGAAAAAAAACTCACTATTTATAATATCCCTGTATGTTTGTGTTAAAAAATGTGGTTGCAGTCAGGGAAGCGCTTCCTCTTCCCACAGACCATTCAAGCCCTCAACCAGCCACGTTTTTCTAGACTTTTCGGGATTTTTTCTGATAACATCCACTTCAACCAGATTTTTGCACAGAATATATTACACTAAAATTGCACACATCTTCACTTTACTCATAATTCATACTGTATTCAGCTCATCATATGCCTATTCATATCAGTCATACTGTATCTGAACTCATATACTATATTTTTTGGTATATTTTCTATACATTTTCTCCTTTCCTACCTGTACAGTTCAATTCGAAATGCTACGCCGTACAGCGTGTGATTGTGTATCTGACTATATTAATAACATTGTATTGAATTTGAAAATATCGTAATTAACGCACTTTTATATGCAAATCTTTTCTGGTTTTCATTTCAAGGGGTGCTAATAATTCTGCAGAGAACTTTCTGTACCTCTCTGCTAGACTTCAGACCTAGAGGTAGAAAGAGGGTAACTGCTGGCACTCGCCCCAAAGCCCAGTGAGGAAAAGCGAGAGGGAGGAAAGAGTGAGGGAGGTGGAGACGTGTGAGGAGGAGGAGAGGAAGGGGAAGGGAGTCTGGGTCTCCATGGAGACGCAGGGCTGTTTTTGTTAGCGTGGTGCGTGTGAGTCAGAGGAGCGGTGAGTCACAGTCAGGAGGGAAACTCTTCTCGGAGCCAAATAAGGACAACTACACACAGAGAGACAGAGGGAGGGGGGGAAGTGAGAGAGAGAGAGAGAGAGAGAGAGAGAGAGAGAGAGAGAGAGAGAGAAGAAAGGGAGAGAGAGAAAGAGAGAGAGAGAGACGCACACAAAGACAGGCTGAAATCTCCTGGCCATATCTCTCTGCGAGCGGAAACGGAGGAGTGGAAGCAGCCCTACCCAATTTGTTCACACCTCAGTTTACAGTGCAAACAGTTCACTCGACATTTGTCTTGTATCTCTGAAACATATCACAGAACCACCCTTGTCGTCTTTATTTGCTCCTTCTTGCCTCCTTTCTCTATTAGCTTCCTGCTAGGCTAGCTCCGTGTTTACTTTAGCCCTGCGCTCTGTTAGGAGCGTATACGAATATTGGCAGACGGATTGACATTGAGGCTCGGTACATTTAGGCTGAGGTTTACATGAAGCGGCCTCGTCTGTCCTGGGTAATGTGAGTTTTGGCTAGCTTAGCTTTTCAGGAAACGTGAATGTCGCAGCTGCATCGGACCATCAAAAGAGGGCCCATCTTGGGATTCGCAGATGAAAGTCATAGACTGTTTAACAAGGCCAGGATGCATAGGAGCTGACGTAGCCGTTAAAATAAATATTAATTCTATGGCTCTATGGCTGTGATTTACAAAATTACTAGTAAAAAAAAAAAGAGCTAATTATCAGGCACAATGTGATAATGTACATACACATAATGGGTAAATTGCAGGTTATTTACCAGGTGATGACAATGTGTAAAGTCATCTAGAAGAGTTAAACTGAAACTACCAAAACATACTGTATGCCTCATTGGGCATCAGGCATAATGCTGACTAAAAGAGATGAGGTGATTCAAAACCTGTTCAAAATATGATATGAGTGCAAAAATGAGTTAGACGTCAATGAAAATCTCTACACTGTCTTTGTGAATGCTTTTAGACTGTAAATGTGCAGTGACTCCAATATTAAACGTGATTTACCGCAGTAGTAGTAAGCCAGACTTTCTTTTTAATCTTCCTCCTCATTAGCTGAGAAATAATTCTAAAAAATCCTAATAAAATAATTGTTTTATTTTGTCTTTAGATTGCATATGCAGGCTTAGACAAATCTAATAGCTGCCCTTCAGTTGTACTGAGTCTTCCCAAAAGTGACCTTTAAGTTAGTACATTATATTGTAGATGCTGAATTAATATATGGACAGATACAATACATGTTCCTCCAGGAATTAACTCAAAAACAATCAGCTCCATGATATTCAATTGCAATTTATCAATATCACCGCAGATTTTCTGCAAATTTGGGCCAAGGCGTGTTGTCTTGGGCAAAGTCGTCTTCCATTCATGAGCGCTGAACATGAGTACAGATCTCATGGAAAGTCATTACATGTGTGTCTATACTGGTAGCAGTTTAAAAGCAATGCAACAATGACAAAAAATAAATAAAACACCCCACCCTGTATATTTATGAAGGCAAACAGTTGAAGGCGCGTTTTTCCTCCTGTGAAAGACACACTCACCTCTGGAACCTGTTAATGAGCTTGCACACGTTTTGCAGGCGTCATCAGGTTTACATTTGTTTTCACACACACACAAACCTGGAGAATCAGCGCTTCTGTGTTTCATAACAAGCTCACTATTGTAAAAATGGAGTGTAAGACTAGCTGTTCTACTCATTAGTACGTTCACAATCCTGAAACTGAGATTTGGCGGTATGAGATATGACATGTTTTGATACCAGTCACTAAGCAGGTCGACTTACACAGAACTGTGGCATTATGAAAAGGTGATAAAGATGCGTCAGATTTTATGAGCCTCGGGGAAGATAAGAAAACAATATATGTCACCTTGAGACTGTGAACAGCTGTGTCTTGAGATTAAGGGTGGATTTCGTAATGTAACATGGCCGCTCTGTGTGGCAGCTGAGATCAACTCCAGTGTAAAGCCACACAGATAGTTCATGTATGATATACAGACCTGAGTTTAGTCAGCAGCAAACGCATGAAGTTTATGTTTATGTTAGCAGTCAGGGTTTGTGTGTGGGTGTGCAAGAGAGAAGAGTGCACTATTAACACCAAAGATCAAACCTACCACAAAGAAGGAGGGGGTAAAACACAAGAGCATTGTTTCATCTTCAGCTTCCCTTATTCTATGAATATACGTTTATGATTCTGTCACTTACATCACCCTGTGTTTTTTTTTTTCTAAGTAATGATGCTACAGCAATTCCGCTTTCAGGATATCTCGCAGGCTATATTTATCAGTAGCCAATGACTGCATTCAATACACAACATCAAGCAAAACCTGACCACCAATCTTCACTGAAATAAAACCACAGCTCAGTGCTGGTCAGTGTGCAGCATTTAAGGACACTTCAGTGAGCACTCGTGTCAGTAAGCAGGTGCACCGTGAGATATCCTGGAACATTGCTTAATTAAATGTACTAACACTGATTAACTTGTATAATCAATATTTGTACAAATGGTCCAGTATCTCCTCCTCAGGGTTTCTAATCTGAACATACATCATGATCGTATCATTACCACAGAAATCGGGCCATCCGTCAATTTGACGATAAGAAAGTTTTCTGTTTCTCTTTATTTTGAAATTTTTCACCTCAAGTGATGGTCATTGGTGGCTTAGTGGTTAGCATGTTTGCTTTACATTTCCAGGGTTGGGGATTTGGTTCCCACCTCTGCCCTGTGTGTGTGTTCTGATTCAATGGTTTCCTCTGGTTTCCTCCACCAGTCCAAAGACATGTTTGTAGGCTGATCGGCATCTCTAAGTTGTGAGTATGTGTATGATTGTGCCCTGCGGTGAGTTGGTCAGCAATCCCATGCCTTGTGGCCTTTCTCTTTCACACAGGTTACTGTATGACTGTACAAAGCATGTGAGGTGAAGCATGTGTGATGTGTGTAAGAAAAGAAAAGAAAAGTAAAACATCCCTGTACTACCCAGGCTTAAATATGGCACATTTAGCACAAATGTAATTCATTTCAAATGTAATTTCTTCATGGTACATTTACTTAGAAATAATCAGAATAAATATAATGAAAGTAATGATAAAAATAATAAGTCAAGAGTCATTTACCAGACTGAGTCAAACAACAGTCATAAAATCAATATAATTCTGAGAAAATATTATTAATCTTCTGAATACATTTATTAATGTTTATTATAATGCACACATTTTATTTTTATTTCTCAATTGCACTATTTTCTAATGAACACCTTTAAGTGACAGAAAATTAATATAAATATATAATAATGGTATTTTTTTTGCAAGGTTTTTTTCTCTATGCTAATGTTTTCTTTTTGATCAGACTTTTACAGACAGTTTGAACTGTGCAATGTAGCAGTGTTAGCAGTTTTATCTCTGTCTAGGAGAGGCTAGTTTTACATTACGTGACTGGATGAGAGCTTCGTGTCTCAGAGGGTTTACTTTAATTTAATTAGCACTGTTAAATGAGGGGAGACAGGAGAGTGAGCAGGGGATAAAGGAGGAGGAGAGATGGAGCAGGCTGGGAGAAACAGGGAGAAAAAGAGCACAGTGAGGAGGGGGTGAAGTGGTCTGAGGTGGATATATTTAGCCAAAGAGGGGAGAGGGAGGTCTGTTCTCAAGCGTTTATTCCAGTAGGGTATATTTAGACTCTGACCATGAAAAAAGAGAAGGAAAAAAGAATGATGTATAAACAGTATTACTGGAGTCTGATGTAACACAGTGCAATAGGGCCACACACACACACACACACACACACACACACACACACACTTGCTCAGTTACTCAAATGAGACAGGCACTGCTGAAAATTAATAATGCTCTGGGAGACAGGAATTAACCACTGTGCCCTGGTACACACACACACACACACACACACACACATACACAAACATGCACAGACACACACGCGCACCACAGAGGTACCAGCAAAAACACTCCCATGCCCAGACATTTCAGCCAGTGTTCCATGCTTCAAACACACACACAGCAAACACATGGAGGAATGGAAGACGGAGTGAACGACGCAGCTGAAAAAGCAATACTAACACCAATAACACTGAAAAGTGCGCCGGGTGCGTACAGCTTAACGATAATAGCACAGAACCTGGACGAGGATTCGCAGTGCGAGAGCCGCAGTGACGCCATTGTGGTTCCAACACACTTCCTGCCTGCTGCCACAATGTTTGTATGTCTTGTATCCATAGCAACTGCCAACACATAAATACCAGAGGAAGAAGGGGAGTTTGAAGAGTGAGTAAGAGAGGGAGAGAGAGAGAGAGAGAGAGAGAGGGAGAGAGAGAGAGAGAGGACAAAGCCATAATACTGGGCTCAAAGAGAGCAACTGGACCCAGTCTGGGCCTCAGCTCTTAGTGTGTGTAAGAAAACCACATGATTCTGGAGCAGTAGTGGTCTACGTGGTGTAAGGCCCCCCTGCCCCACACACACACACACACACATATATACATGCACAGAATCCCTACTGCTCTGTGAAGGTCCACACAATAAATTCTGGGATTTTCCTGGGATCTTGTAATATAAATGAAACCATTCATTAACTGGAAATACTGAATTTAAGAGTTTCTAAGTTGAAAAGAACATTGCGATCATTACAAACACCACAAACATAAAACGACTCACTGTAAATTTGCTGCTATACATCAGCTTCATCTTTCAATGGGACTCACTCTACACAGCACTTTTTATACTGCAGTATCCTTAAATCTTGGAAATGTACATAACAGTGTAACCTAAATCTAATACTCTATTAGACATCTGCTATGTTGTGGAGCTGTGGAACTGATTATCCAGGGCTCCTAAATGGAGGCACTGAAAAATCCTGGGATTAAGACATTTGCATTTTCAAGAGATGACAAGAAACCTTGCCTTAACTTTGTTTGTAACAAGGGTTTAGTGTTATAAAATTGTCCATCCTTACATATATTCTCTACACCGCTTATCCAATTGGATCATGGGGAACCTGGAGCCTATCCCAGGAGGTTTGGGGCGCCGAGCAGGGTATACCCTGGACAGCAGGACACAATTGCACAAGTACTCACTACATACAATTTAGAGATGTTAAGCACCCTACAACTCACATCTTTGGACTGGGGGAGGAAACCGGAGTACCTGGAGGAAACCCCTGAGGTATTCAAACTCCACACACATGACGGAGGTAGGAATCAAACCCCTAACGATGGAGATGCAATGCATATGTTGTACCACCAAGCCACCGTGCCCCATTATACAATTGTTACAAATGTAAATTTTGTTATATTATAATCAGAGAATTTATCATGCTACACAATTCCCATGAGCTCCACATGCTGCAGACTAGTTACAGCAACGCTACAATTCTTAGACCGTCCAGTATTAGACCTGTTTATCTAATACATGTGTAATTACATATGTAGAAACTATAATATAAGCCTTAAGTAGTATGCAGTGTTACATAGACATTCATAGACCAAATTCATCCACGTCAGTGTATCATGACTGTGTCTCTTTCAATTTTAAGGGCAATTCCATGTGTTAATAGAAGTTGCTCTCGGCTGCTCCCTGTTTGGGGTTACCACAGCGGACTAACTGGTCTGCACAACAACTTGGCACAGGTTTTACGCCGGATACAGTTCCTGACGTAACCCTCCCTTTTTTTTTTTTGGGCTTGGGACCGGCATTGAATCCAGGGACCGGGGAATTGAACCCGAGCCTTCTGCATGGTAGGCAAGAAACCTACCACTGAGTCACTGAGCCACCAATGCCCCATTTCCATGTGTTAATACACTTGTTATTACTAGTGTATTACTGCGGTTTTTCAACTCATGTATCATTCCTGATCAGTGATAGTGTGTATATTTTTTTTTACCAGGTTTGCATCTCACAACACAAATGTGATACATGGATGATATGAAAGCTGGACTTATAGTATAATTATAATTTAATACTTGTATGTGCTTGTGTATTTATACAAGCCATTGCTGTATAACACAAGTGTATTTACATACCATTTACTGCTGTAATTCTTCTCAGTCAGTGAAAATATCCTCAGTACTTTCAGTTTAGTCGAATATGTAGTTCACACGCAACACGGATTCTGAAAGTGTGAGGGCGCACTGATCATCTCAATTGCGTAGTCAGTTATTGATCAAGCATAAGCACAAACATGTACGAACATATCACATTTTTATCAACATTAGAATCTGTAATCAGATTAAACTCTGAGACTTTCTGTTTAATAGCTTGTGGTTAGTTTAAATACTTTGTAATGGGCAAGGAGCTGCCTATATAATTACCGCTAACTGTTTATTATCATGTCAGCTATTGTTTAACTCCACTCCTTACTGTTCTGGCACTCAGGTTAAGGAGTTCACCTTTGCACTGATTTTTTTTTTCCAATCAAGATACTGGATTAATATCCTTAGGAAAATGTGAAGGAGTATCAGAGGTTAAAACTGCCATGCTATAGCAACTACTGTGGGAAAATAGATATAGGTACTGATTGTGCTGGTATTGGATTAGGAGAGGGAGGTAGACAGAGAGAGAGAGAGAGAGAGAGAGAGAGAGAGAGAGAGAGAGAGAGAGAGAGAGAGGGAGGTGACCTGTTTCCTCTTAGGAATGCTTGTATAATTAGATCCCTGCTGTCATGACAACCAAACTGGATTTTTTTAGGGGCCTGAGGCTGAGATTAGAGTCAGTTATAGAAGTATGAGTCAGAGTCTGAGACACACAGTCATACTGACATGGCACATGACACACACACACACAGACACACACAGACACAGAAAAAGAGAGAGTTTTTTTTTTTTACACATATGTTGCTTTACATACTGTAATCTGGAACAGAACAAATGTGTCAAACAGGACTGTCGGCTTCATACATTATCATTTGCTTGTGTAATCCCTTAATTGTCACACACACAGGCACTCAGGAATTCATGCGTACGCACATGTTTGTGTGTGTGTTTGTGTGTGTTTGTGTGTGTGTGTGTGTGTGTGTTTTAATAAAAGCTTCAGTGTTTGTATAAGAGCATTTTATCTCACCAACTAAAGAGGTCAAAAGATTTGCAAGGTCAAAATCCATATATAATAGGTCTGATGTAAATATGGAGCTCTCACTCCACAATATATTTTCATAACTGCATAATCCAAAGTAATGCAGCTCCACAACACACAATCTACCAAGAGCGACACTCTGACCTGTCAACACAAACAGTACCACATAATGTTAAGTCTGCTGTATGTACCAAATCAAAATCCAATAAGTCATCTAATACTACATCAAACATCTGGCTTCTTACAGAAATACATAGTCTCTGACAAACACACACACACACACACATATATAAGCACCCAAAGGACCAAACCAGGGTCATTACACAGTTTCACAGATAAATAAACTCTTGATCAAATTTCAGAAGTTCCCAGATCATTCTGCTTACATATGCATTTGTGGGTTGCTAGGAGACAGTGTGTGTGTATATGTGTGCGTATATGTTTGTATGTGTGTGCTGGAAAGAGGAATGTGTGACGTGTGTACAGCACTTAGATGGGCGTAGACGTCTGAGAGGCCCTGATCTCACAGAGAGAGCGAAGGTTCTGAGTGGAAGAGAGACGAAAGGAGGGGACGAGGAGAGAAGAGGCGAGGCACTGGAAGTCGTAAAGCGTCTAATAGCTCTGTCGGTAAAGAGCAACTTCCCCTTGGGGCCTTCAGTACTGGGGAGGGGGGGTTATGTGTGTCTGTGTGCATGTGTGTGCGTGTGTGTGTGTGTGTGTGTGTGTGCGTGTGTGTGTGTGTGTGTGTGTGTGTGTGTGTGTCTTGTCAACAGTAGACAGGTGCAGGGTTTAAGTAGTCTTCTCATAAGTTCCAGTAAGATTCCTGATCTACACAAATCGCTTTAGAGAGCCACTGAAGGAGAGCTCGCTTTGTACCAACAGCTGAAGAGAGAGAGAGAGAGAGAGAGAGAGAGAGAGAGAGAGAGAGAGAGAGAGAGAGAGAGAGATAACCTGCCGCTGGAATGATTAAAGTCACATTTTGTATTATTTCACTGATTGTCCTTGGGTCCTACCTACATAAATCCAGTTAGGGAGGGTCTGATATTGTATCACTGGCATGCTAGATAAGTAAACTAGCTGTTCATGTTAGTTAATTGACATTAGCCATTAGCAACTAGCCAGTATCCAACATTACATACCTTTTAAACAACTACAATGGTGAAGCTAATAAAGTTGTTGCACAATTAATATAGCATTACATTTAAATGATCAAGCTAATTTGATTTAAAAAAAAAAAAAAAAAAAAAGGTTTGCTAGCTTTTCTGCTCTTCTGCTAGCTTTTCTGCTCTTCTGCTAGCTTTTCTGCTCTTCTGCTAGCTTTTCTGCTCTTCCCTAAATGAAACAATGTATGGCCTGATATTAAGGAGAGCTTTGTACTGTAATTTACATTGTAGCAGCCAACTGATTTTATATCCACATGTTTAGGTAAATATTTAACAAATAATGCAGTTTTTGGAAGATCAAACATTGCACCCACACACCCACCCACGCACACACACACACACACACACACACACACATATATATATATATATATATATATATATATATATATATATATATATATATATATATATATATATATATATATATATATATACACAGACTGGCTAGACTGAGAAGCAAATGAGTAGCTAAAACAGCTCATCAAACGGGGAAAATAAAAGGCTGGGTAGGTCGTGGGAGTGTGTTATTGCCTGCCGTCTGCTGCCTGGAAGAGGGGAAACAGGCTTGCTCTTTTATTAGCAGCACTGCGGCGTAATTGCACCCTGCCTCTTCCTGTACTCCGCACTGGTGGGGAGTGGAGGGAGGGGGGGGGGACTTGGGCTTCTGACGTTATACAAATTGGAATTCCCTTCCCCGTGCACACTCGTTCACTCACTCACACCCTCGCTCTAACCCCGTCTGGCTCCCAGACACACTCTCTCTCTCTCTCTCTCTCTCTCTCTCTCTCTCTCTTTTCGCTCTCTCTCTTTCACACACTCGCACACATGGTGTCTGCGAGGCTGCCGGTCGCTCCCTCTGAAGACTCACTGCGATCTACAGGATTCTCACAGTCTCTGAGTTTTATGAAGGGAGCGTAGGAAAAAGTGCAAAAAAGCAACAGGTAAGCATTTGAACCTTCTTTTTTCAAACTTTCAAGTTAAGTTCGGGTCTGGAGGCGACTTCTGGCGTTTAGCTGAAGCTCTTGTTTACATTATAATATCTGTGTGGCGCTTGTGCTCTCAAAGTACACTCGCTGGGTGTGTGATGGGGATGTTTGTGAAAAGGGAGGCCGGCCTTTTCAGGATGGTTTGTCCTTAGTTGGTCATGCATGCATGAGCGCTGAGATTAGGTGCGAGGAATCACCAGAGTCCGCGGTGGCCGTGAAGTCCCGTCTGACAGAAAGGTCATCTGTAAATAGGTCCTCTGAATGGGATTTCTGTCTGTCTGATACTGTGGGTCTGTCTTCGTGCATGCACTGACGCTTGTCAGCCAGACGTGCGTTTTTGGCCGGGCGCAGCGGAGGTCGTAAAAAGTTCTGGAAGAGTGGGCTGCGAAGCCACACAGAGCGCTGAAACATTCCACTCATTGTTCTTGGGGCTCGTAAGGCCGAGCCAGATGCCGCACAGCCTAAACAACTCGGAAGAACAGCACATGAAGTAGGAGTGAGAAAAATATGCCCAAGGTCCCACACTGGAGGGATAGAATAGAGGAGAAATATCCATTAGGAAGATTATTTGGTTCATGTCATTCTCAAGTGTGTTACTGTACGAAGAGAAGGAGTGTGAAGGGAAAAAGTTCTGGCCTTAAACCGGTCACTCTTGTCGCTTTGTTCTAGCTGAGGACTGGAACTAGAACCAAGAAAGAGTGTGCTAGTGGAACAAGTGCATTTTATGTGTGTGTGTGTGTGTGTGTGTGTGTGTGTGTGTGTGTGTGCGCGAGGGATAACTTGACCCCTGACACTTCCATGGCTTTATGATGTGTTGAAGTAATGGGTCATGGCTGGGAGTTTCGTTTACACACACTTACACACACCCACACCCACCCACACACACACACACACACACACACACAGAGTAAACCAAACTTTTCACCACGTTTAAAGCTATAACAAGCCGCTTCTTAAGTAAAATTGACTTTGCCTTTATTTGTATTTGGCAGAATAAAGTGTTTAGACAACGTGAATCCACTTCACTCACTATCACACATGGCACAGCAGCAAGAATGCCAGTAGTTGCACCCATTGGCTACTTTTGTTGAGTCATGACTATAACATTCTGCATATTTACAGCTGGGAATTTACAAAGTTTGTAACTAGCCTCTTACCCATAAATTCCTCAGAACGTTGTAATCAGCCTCCAAATGGTTTTCAGTAAAAACTGAGTTATTAACTCATAAAAATAATCATCCAAACAAAATCAAATGTGACAACATTAACCAGCCTTGCGTGTAGACAGAAAAAGAGGAACATAAATCGAAAAAAAGAGATGTTTTGGACAGGGTGTGCACTGTTAATCAGCTTCTGTGCAACACACACATACACACAGGAGAGAAGCACATCTAAAGCATGTGGAGAAGAGGACCCAGCTGTTTCAACCCTCTACTGGGGAAACAGCCATTATTCTCTCTCTCTCTCTCTCTCTCTCTCTCTCTCTCTCTCTCTCTCTCTCTCTCTCTCTCTCTCTCTTTCTCTCTGTCTCTCACTCATATTTCTGTAGGCCTACACACTCAGGCTCCCACCATGATGCACTGTAGTGCTAGATGATAACACATCCAAACTACACGCTAATCCTTTTCATCTAACTGATTTATTTAGTATTAAAGCAGATGGATCACTTCCCCGATTGAAGTTTTTTGCTATTGCTAAATTCCAAAATGCAAGCCTTAAAGAGATGTGTATGAATTACGGCCTGTCTATCAGCCTAAATAGCAAGGCGTAACATTAAGAACCTATAGCACCAAGTGCGCGAAGTGAATCTCTCACCGTTTTGAGGAAAATTGGGATTTGTCCCATTGCCTCAGTCCTTAGTATGTTCTCTCTCTTCTGGCATTTTCAGAGATGGAACCACTTTCGCCACACCACCCTATGAGTTGTCATTCACCAGAGGGAAAGATTGAGCTCATTGGTGTTAAAAAAAAAAAACACCACTTCAACCGAATAGAGGAAAGCGGAAAGGAGAGGAAAGATCTGATGGAAAATATTAATGGACGTGTAAGCAGGAGCGAGAATAAAGTGTCAGGATCCTCCCTTCATCCATCTCTGCTCCATCAAGAGTGAAGAAAGCTTGGTAAATGGTTCAGAGTGATGGAGGCAATCGGGAAAATGCATTTACTCTTCTTCTTCAAATAGCGTCACTGCTTTAGATGATATCTTTATTCAGTTCTCCTTCGGTATTGGGTTCTACATCACCCCACGTTATTTAGTGTGAACATTTCTGCAAATGGCTGCAGTTCCTATGAAAGTATTTCAATTAGCAGGTTTTCTTATAGTCTACCAATTTTCTTTTACAGTTGATATCATGCTGGTTTGCGCTAAACAGCTATGAGCGGAGTGGTTGTACTTGAATGTGTGTGCGAACGATAGCTTGAGTTATCCCTTCACACTTCCCCTTGAAAACCTCCTCTCACATAGACATAGAAAGTGACACGCACGCACACAGGCACACACACACACATATCCACACACACACATTTCGCTCGACATATTCAGCCATGGATTGAGTGCTGTAAATGTAAGTGGTTAGAGTCATTCAGCTTTTAGCCTTAGACAGCAGCACTACATGTGAGAGAAGGGAAGACGTATGGTAGATGCACTTTACTACTAGTTTGCCTGTTACAATAGGATACACACACTCACTCACCCACAAGCACACACACACATAAGAGAAGGGAGTTCCCCAGGTGGGTGATCCTGCTCTTGGAATGTTGCTGTCCTTGACTGTGTGGAATCAAGATGGAGTTTGAGGTCAGAAGATTACTTCAGAGAAAATCCCTCTGTACAAAGCAGCAAATAGCCAAATTAAGAGAACACGGTACTAAGAAAAATAAGCTTATTTTACCTGCAGTATCACATTGTGTGTTAATCTGTACAAGGGAATCCTGAGATCGCCTGCAGAGTTCATAGAAATTCAAATGAATGAGTGATTTCATTTGATGACACATCAATAAACATCAGTAAACTGGTGGCACATGGTGTAGTGTTGCCACTTCACAGGGTTGTGCGTTGCATCCTGAGCTCTCTGAGTTTCTTGTGTTCTCCTTGTGTTCATATGGGTTCCTTCTGGATTCTCCAGGTTTCCTCATACTGTCCAAGACTGGGCAAGCGGATGCTTATGCTAAATTGGCCCTAGGTGTGTGTGTGTGTGACCTGTGATAGACTGACATGCCATTCAAGGTGAATTCTTGTACCCGGAGATCCTAGTAGCCTAAAGATCCACCACAACCACCTCACTTGGAAAATGTAAATAAATTAATAAATGAAATAAATCATTAATAAATCTATTATTATTATTATTATTATTATTATTATTATTACTATTATTACATTTGGCAGACCTTCAAAATCCCTCCAGCAAAGCAAGAGATCCCATGCAAAATGTGGAGCATTTTTATTCAACAAATTGTTTAGATATTTATTTATTTATTTATTTTTAAATGAATAAAGTCATAAAAGAAGCTCAGGCCCTCTCAATAACCTTCACAGTTTGTAACCTGTGCAAATTCTTATTGGTTTGTTCTTATGAGGCTGTGCTGGTAGACGTAACTAAACACCTGTGACGTTGATGTCCCTTTTGTAAGCAGGCATCAGAGAGATTCTTTATCACAATATAGAAGTCGATCCCTCCTGAATGAAAAAGTCACGCTGATCCTGAAACAGAGCTCAGCTTCCTCGTACTTCCTGTCTGACCTCATATAGGCCTGTCATTGAGAAGTTATTTTTATAAGGTCACAGGAAGTCTGGGCACTTCGAAGCGCTGAGTATGACCACAATGATCTGTAACTGCATGACAAAGACACAACTCACATGAGCATAACGCATATAAGGAGCCGTACAGAGACCAACGCCTCAGCTTAAGATGACCTCACAGCACACACACATACACACATATACCGCCTCCTCCCCTTCTTTCCCCCAGTGTACCTGCTGCTGGCCAGGGGAATTCCTGGCAGAGTGATTTTTAACCTTAATGACTGAATCACATTGCCAGGGATTTCCAATGGCTGGTATGAAGAAAGCGACCCAGACGGTGCACACTTCCCGTCACAGACCCAGACAGACGGGCACACACACACACACACACACACACACACATACACACACACACACACACAATTACACACAAACATGCAGGCTCTTAATCCTGCTGGAATGTGAGTGTGTGTGCGTGTGTGCCCACGTGAATACTGGAAGGTGCCGACACACCCGCTCAAGCCAGTATGTGCTTGCAGAAAGCCACTTTTACGCACACACACACACACACACACACACACACACACACACACACACACACATATACGTGTATATATATATATATATATATATATATATATATATATATATATATATATATATATATAAATCATATACACATATACATATCCATTTGACTCTGTGGAAGCAGGACTTAACCACATGTGAACAGTGTACTTACTCTCCATGTTCACAGTGGTTAAGTTCTGCCCCCCAAGGGTTAGCACACGAGTCCAGACTAAGAAGCCGAAAAAATCCTGTCTAATTCACGCCTGACTGTGAGTATCCCCCAAACCATCACCCTGATCCTGATTTCTACATTATTATATAACATATATCTGTATATAATATCCCATCTGATCCATTATCGCAGCTCTTATTATTAGAACGGATAAAAAGTACTCAAACGGTCGGAGGAAAGTTAGGCTGTAATGTGTGTACACTGTTTCTGCAATGTTTTTAATGAATACAGTAAGGGTTTGATTAAAAATGTTATTAGAACGTTGCTCAGACAACACCAAGTTAGACAACATTAACGGTTCTATGTTGTGGCAACGTTGAAGGAATGTTTACAAAATGTTGCTGCAAAGGTTTGAACATTGTTTGAATTTCCTAGGACTGTTTAATAAAAAATATATATAAGGGATATAAATATACACAAAAAAAATTTCTAGTCCTAAAACCAATCAATTCTGCTTTTTACACATTGATACATTCACCTGAATGTGCATGTTTTTTTTTTGGAATGCTCTATTTCATACTGCTGACTGGTGTTTCACCCAAAAATCTCGCTCTCAGTCTAAGCCAAATTATGTCTGTGGTGTCTGTCGAGTTGCACACCAGCGGTCTTCTGTCTCATTTTGTGCATTCTGTCATGTGTACCAGTTTCAGCTAGTGTCTTCAGCTAGTAAAAGTCTGTCATGCAACAGTTTTCTTTTCGAAGCACTGCACAGCACAGTCGCGTCAGTCAGTCTGTCACAAAAGCTGTTTGTCTGCCCAAACACCCAGAGCCGGAGTGGAAAGAGTCCTGAGGATGTATTCACCGAGCTGCCAAACTGCCTTTAGAAATGGAAAACCGAGTATAAATATACATAACCGAAAACAAATGTATAAAAAAATTGACCTCAACTGTGTAGAAATGATCTTCGTCATGTTTTTTCTATTCACTACCACATTTTTTGGATAAATGGATTCAGATTTGAAAAACATTCTACCCAGAAGTACAGAAATAAAGTCAAAACAAATATTCTGAAAGATATTCTTTTATATGCAGTGAACATGATTTTATATACTTATTTTATTTTTATTTTCAGAACATTTATATTTATATTTGTAGAACATTTTGCCCATAGTAATGTAAGTAAGTAAGCAAGTAACTAAGTAAATTTTATATCAGACCTTTTGCCTCTCAACCCCAAAAGCCCTTGAAATAAAACTTTTCTGATTGCTCAGAAATCAGTGAAGATCTTTCTTAACTAGTACATTTAGACTACCACACCTGAAGTACATGTCTGTTTTCTCACACTCATATTCTTCTTATTATTCTTGGACCAGACTTCAGTAGGTGTGTATGGTATGTCTTATCGGATGTGTGTGTGTGCGTGCGTGTGTGTGTGTGTGTCTGTCAGGTGTGGTTTTAGAAGACAAAATTTTTTTTTTTGCTTCATTCTTGTATGCTTTCAGGACAGCTATCATACACCATTTCAGTTCTTATATGATTGTGCGGAGGCAACGTCTCTCAGAACGAGTGCAGCTTTTTGCACGCATGTGGGTCAGATCTGAGTGTGTTTCGATTCTAATCTCTCTGATATGATGTCTTCTTATCTGCAGTGCTGGGTAAAAATATATCCCAATGTATCTAGGGTTCTGTGTTCGTCGATGTGATGCAAGGCTTGAAGGGAACGTTTATCTAGTCATGTCTTTTTATAACGCAACTATATTAAAAAAAAAAAAAACAAAGAAAAGGAGTTGCTCGTGGTGCTAAACAGGGAGGAACGGTGAATAAAGTGGAGAAGAGAAAGAAGAAAGTGAAATAAAATACACTACAAGCACAATAAACAGTAAAAGACAGGAGGGTGAAAAAACAGCACACACACACACAGTATTTTATTGTCTACTGTCATTTTCATGCACTTATTTGAATAGTTTTTATTTTCGTGTTTTATTGTGTGTGTGTGTGTGTGTGTGTGTGTGTGTGTGTGTGTGTTTATCAAGTATGTAATCATTTATTTTGACAATAAAAAGAAAAATAAATAATAAAACATTAAAAAATTAAATAAATAGTAATTATTATTATTATTATTATAATAACAGTATGTATTATTATTGCATTCATATTTATTATATACATACATTATTATTACACGCACACAAAGAATATATAATATACTAATAAAATCAAATCTAAAAATAAATTCTATGTGGCTGCTTTACATTGTAATTCTGTTACACTAAATACAACAATACAGAGACATAAGCTATTTCTCTGTGTGATGAATTGTGGAAGCTTACAGATTCTCTCTCTCTCTCTCTCTCTCTCTCTCTCTCTCTCTATCTCTCTCTACTCTCTCTCTCTCTCTCTCTCTCTCTCTCTCTCTCTCTCTCTCTCTCTCTCTCTCTATGTGTTACAGTGTTTGCTGGTGTTTCTCTCTCTCTGGTCTGTATCAGTGGGCTGGTCTCCCGTGCCTGCTGTGCTGATAATCAGTGTCTCTCTTCAGCTGGCTCAGTTCAGCAGGAACAGGGGCCTGGTCTTGCCAACATAACACCTTAGAGGCACACACGCACACACACACACAGATTCATGCCACCAGATGTACACTCTGGGAAAATCCACACTCCGGCACCTTCCACAGCTGGGATCCAGAGCGAGAAGGCTATATTCAGTTTATTTAAGTTATTAATGTAATAATTTGTGACCATAAGAATGTACCCTGCTAATTACAGACTGGCGCCAGTGACTTGTCCTGTGACATCAATAAAAGTAAGACATCAATAAAAGCTAAAAGGCTCCAAGTCAAATTGAGTGTGTTGCATCTGTTTCCTTGTGATCCGAGATTATCTGAAACGAGTCCAAAGCTTCAAGGCGTTCACTGTCTCTTCGGCTGTTACAGTGTGTCCTCTTGTCATCTGGAGAGCTTAGTTTCCACTATGAAAGCAATCGAAAACTGCCGGTTAAAAAACAAAAACCATCAAGAAACACCGGTCCCTTTGTGTGACCATGGAAACTGAAATACATACACAGTCATTTGTGCCAGATTGCCAAACAAAGAGGAAGTGACAGCTGTTTTTGAAAATTAAGCCACGTTCAATAATGCCTTGGCCTGATTATTCAGAGATCAAAAAATGTCCTTGTCTTCACGTAGAGTGGTAATATAGTCTATTCATGGTGCTACATGGCCATTCACACAGAATAAAATCATTCAGCAGGGATTACATGTGGTTATGCAACACACAGTTCGAGAAAAGCACCCTGGCACCTTGAACAGCATAAATAAATGACACACAGTGAAAGGGCTGTTAAAAAAAATAATAAATGTTAAGTTTAGATTTTTAATTCTAGCAACATTTGAAAGGGAAACCCATCATCTTACGATGATCAGACATATTATTGCAGTATCCAACACAACACACACCAGGCTACACACCCTGCTCACTAAACAACATGATCAGTTGGCAGGATTTGCATTTAGTCAGCATTTTCTATATAAAGGAGTCTGTTTTTAGTCGGGATGAGGAACCGTTCTGAGGAAAACCATTAATGTGCAGGTGTGGTGCTGATAATATAAACTGTAATGTGTGTGTGTGTGTGTGTGGAGGGGGCTTCAGGTCCGGATGTTTGCTTACACCGCAGCCGTCGCCATAGTGACAGAGAAAAAACTGTCCGTCAGCAGGAGCAGATGGCTGCGTCAATGTGGAGAGTGACATCACACTTCCTGTTTCGAAGAAACTCATCAAGCGCTTGCTCGCTGTCATTCACAAACGTTTCGCCCTCTTTCTTTCGATTTCAACCGTTGGCATACACTATCTGCATATACTATCTGCATACACTATCTGCATATAAAATCTGCTTTCAACTTTTACTGCTTTGCTATCTTTTTGAAATCTACAAAAGCAAGCATAACCGAGAGGTACAGCCACATAAATATATTCATAGTTTATGCAGGTTTATTGTTCACAGAATGATAAATAGATTTAGATTTCCAATTTTTTTCATCCCTGTTATAAAAGTAGGAATAAAAACGTAACATTTCTAATTATGGAATGTAAATAAGATTAAATAATGCTAATAATATAATCAGACAACTAACACAATCCTGCTTTGCGTTTTCAATACTAAATTATTAGGTCTCATCTGACCAAGTTTTTCCAAAACAAAATGGCAAAAAAACAAAATGGCAAAATAGATTAAACAAAGCTTTGGTGTGGATTGCATTTAATCATGTCATTAAATGATGGTTTACTGGGTAATAAAATATTTTATATGCCACCTCTGGATACTATAACAGCATTGGATTAGGACTGAACATTTTAGCATTTTAAATCTTGCACAAATTTATCCCAGTAAGGAACAAAATATTGTCTGATCGGTGAAGGAAGGAAGATATTTGACGTATCCAAGTACAAACAGGTTTAAACCTTGGCACAGTCTCCAGGAGACTTCTAACCTAATCTCTTTTTCTCTATTACACACCTGCTGACACCTTTTCAGGTCTTCGAAAAGGCGGGAATCACCATGGGAACAAAACAGGTAAATACAAGCTGAGATAAGGGTGTGAGGACGCCGTTCTGAGTAACACACACACACACACACACACACACACACACACACACACACTAACAGACGCACCACACCCCGCAGCTGGATAATGCTCTACTTTCCACCTTTGGCTCTCTCTTTTTCCACCATTATGAGTTATAATTGCCATTATTGATGCTGTGGCAGATGCTGTACTGTACGACATTATGATAGCGTGACAGCAACTCATTGCCTCAGGCATTCAGCCACCAAACACAGTTAAACACACACACACTATGTATAACCTCAGTTCTAAGACACTCTAGTAAACAAGTCAGAAGTGATTGTAGCGCCTCACACTGTACTAAGGCCCACTCTCCTCCACTACTTCAAAAAAAGTTTTCCACAAACACTGGCTCTACCATGTGAAGGTTAGGAAAAATCCATAGAGCCATCAGCCCAGGTTGGTAAGCTAAGGCTAGGCCCTGAGCAAACACACGTTACTGTAATGCAAACAGTGGCACTAGGAGAAGCGGCCCATTAGTGGTAAACTCGATGCAAAGCCACAGAGAGGGGGAGGAGGGCGGCGGCTTACTGGAAACAGGAGAGCTGGGAAAAAATGAGCCGAGTCCTCCATATGCAGAAAGAACTCGGTTTCAAGGGAAAAGGCTGCTAGTCAGTGACACATCCTGCAAAATGGAACAGAGGGGATGATAAAGGTATGAATAATTAAATAAAGACATTAAATAAAAACATTGTAAGCATTACATTATTCGGTTAGAAATCTTTTTCTAGCAAAAAAAAAATTATTAACAGGATTATCCTCCTGGGATGTTTGGATTAAGGAGTATACCATTGCCAATAAAGTTACAGCATCACAGACCATAAACCCACTACTACAAATTCTCTCTTAATGTTATATTGTTCATATATGAGAAGTACAATTTACATAAAGCTAGCATGAGAGACGCTAGCACCATGGCTCTACAGTCATGTGCTCTAAAAAGAAACACTTAAAAAAGAACATACGTCTAGCATACTTGATCAACAAGAAAAACTGTCTCTACATCTAAAGCAGGTAAAACCGCGGTTAACTCAGGTAAGAAAATCTAAAGCTGAGACTCGCACAACAGCCACTTGATCCGGGCTCCTGGAAGATTGGAAGAACTCCACACTTGCATTCCAGAGAGGACACACACACACACACACTCACATACACATACACACATACATGCACGCACACACTTTCCCCTGTCAACACCGTCTTTGTCATCTTATCTACCTATCTACCAAGACTGGCACACAAACACTGGCTTTCTATTTTCAATGCATCACTAGACAAAAACGCACACAAACCCACATACTGATAAGCCAGAAGACCATAATTCACATATCTCCAAGCAATATTAATGAACAAATGAGAGCGACATTTGCCTTATACTTCTGCTTGATTAGAAGTTGAATTTATCAGGCTTATGTTTGTGTTGGTATGCAATGTTATTATCAAATATTAAAAACAATCCTATATATCCATTCATTTTCTGTAAAGCTTATCCTTCACAGGGTCACAGAAAGCCTGGAGTTTATCCCAGAGGACTCGGGACACTAGATGGGGGACACCTTGGACGAAGTGCCAATCCATCGCAGGGCACAATCACATACAGACTCACAATTATAGACAATTTATAATGTATGTTTTTGGACTTGGGGATGAAACCACTGAAGAACAAGAAGAACATGTACACAGGGCAGAGGCAGGAACCCAGATGTGCGAGGCAAATGTGATAACATTTTTATATCCTTCGGTAAAATTCCATTCTCTGACAGAAGAGTAAAGATGTCAAAGTATATTGTTGGCAGAAAAACTTATTTTTTGTAATTTGTGTTTTTCCCACACCAGCGTACATATATTATATACATACATAAACTCAGGTCAGCCTCACTTCTGGGTAAAATGAGGTAAAGGGAGAATGACACATTGTGAAAGCCAGTTTTATTTACCTACAGTCTGTATCTATATACATGATAATATAGACAATGAGTATAGCTACAAGTTGCTACTAAGTGCAAATACTACATAATCATCTGCTATGCTGAAACTCGCAAACCTGTGAACAATAAATCCTTAAATACCAAACAGTGAAGTGCCTCTTCAGGAGAGGTGTGTCATGTGTGTTGTGCTCTAGAATAACACCTGATGCCACCGGAGTCTGTGCCCTCGAGGGCTTCCCATAGCTCCGAACACAAAAGGATGATGAATGCTGATATTTGACACTTGGGACACTTCTCATAATTAGGCCAAACGGGTTGTCTTATGAACCTGCTGACATCTATGTTATATGTTTGACATCTGGATGAGAAATACCAGAAACAGAGAGTAATGTGGAGGCCACATACCTGCTCAAAAACACACAACGATGCGCCTTTTATGCCAGATCAGTTACATCTGAGGAAACACTTCAGCATTTTGGGGTAACAGCTGATCGTCATGTGAAAGGGGGGGGTGTGTGTGTGTGTGTGTGTGTGTGTGTGTGTGTGTGTGTGTGTGTGTGTGTGTGTGTGTGTGTGTGTGTGTGTGTGTGTGTGTGTGTGTGTGTGTGTGTGTGTGTGTGTGTGGATGGGTGGGTTGACTGGTGCAAGACAGTCACCTGGTGGTAAAACACCGACACAGCAGGCAGGAGAGGGTGGATAAGTGGTGCGTGATTGCTAAGACAATACAAGAGTCTGTATGCAGTGGCAGCTGGTCATGAGACTGGATGAGAGGCTTAAAATATAATTATCAATAGCTCAGCAATAAAACTATTAGAGTTGAGCAATGCATTATATCATGAGGTCTTACTGATGGCTTAATAAGATTGTGTGATGTAAGGCAAACCATTGCATACACATCAGCAGGAACATCAAATATGAATTATGAAATGAATAATGCCATAGCTTCAAAGAAAATAAAGCAAAGAGGCGTTTATACTTGACTTATTCTAATTATAATGAATTTTATGACTAACATCTTAGTCTAAGGCTTGGTGGTTAGCACGTTTGCCTCACACCTCCAGGGTTTGGGGTTCGATTCCCGCCTCCGCCATGTGTGTGTGGAGTTTGCATGTTCTCCCCGTGCCTCAGGGGTTTCCTCCGGGTGCTACGGTTTCCTCCCCCGGTCCAAAGACATGCAATGTAGGTTAATTGGCATCTCTAAATTGTCCATAGTGTGTGAATGAGATGTACTAGGTGTGAATGAGAGAGTGTGTGTGTGTGTGCCCTGCAATGGGTTGGCACTCCATCCAGGGTGTATCCTGCCTTGATGCCCAATTACGCATGAGAATGCACAGGCTCCCCGTGACCCGAGAATAGATCGGATAAGCGGCAGACAATGAATGAATGAATGAATGAACGTATGAATGTATACACCAAGGGGGGCACGGTGGCTAGCACGTTTGCCTCACACCTCCAGGGTTGGGGGTTCGATTCCCGCCTCTGCCGTGTGTGTGGAGTTTGCATGTTCTCCCCGTGCCTCAGGGGTTTCCTCCCTCGGTCCAAAGACCAGAAACCAGTCATGTGGGCATAAAGTAGGTGCTAACATTAAAAATAAATAATGGCTCCTGCTTTCCAGGTTTTGAAAACATTGTCTCTTTTGTGCAAGTTAATTAATCTGGACTATATGAATGTGAAGAATGTTAATGAATGTCTTATGATCATTTAATGTGTGAGGTTCAGCAGGTTCAAAAATTGGGGAATAAATAGTGAGTGAGATATAACAAAGTATAACAAACCACCAACAAAATTGTTGGTAAGGAACAAAAAGAACACTGGAAACTTCGTCATCCTTCGGAAGATATTTCTTCATTGGGCAAGTACAAAAAAACCCCAGATGAACCATTTTTGGTATTCTACATAGAGCATTACAATCTTGAAATCCTTAATCTTGTGTGTATGTGCAACATTAACAGTTTGCCCAATTTCATTTATATTACGTCATTGATGTGGCCTGGTTTGATAGATTTTAGCACTTCCATGTACTACCACGGAATAACACCATCCTCAGCAAAACAGCACAACCTGGTTGGTGTTTCAGCAGAAGTTTCACTAATGTTTAAAGGAAACTGCAATAATCTCTATTTGTCTACATTAACTCCTCATTCCAATGTCTGAAATGAAACTAAATCTGTAATGTCTCCTCCATGATAAAGCTCAAGAGGCTTGAATGCTTACAGATGTTTTTTTTCTATAAAGTTAAATGTTTATATCATAAATAAAGCCATAATCACATGTCACAAATCTTCAACAAACTTTTTAAATTCACATAAAACAAATGAACGTCTGAAGAAGCATGCATCAATCTAACAACCTGAAAAGGATTTTTTGCTTTTTTTGTTTACTATTAATAGAACAAGTGACTTTGCAATGATGTTACAGCAAAAAATTAAAATATCCATAACCTTTTATCTTCATACAACTTTAATAAATGCATTCATGTATTTTGATAGGAGAGGGGGGGCAGCAGTAAAATTAGCTCCAAGAGGTGGAAGGTGTCCATGGCTAAGGACACAGAGCAGTGTGTGTATGAAGCAGAGCAGTGTGTGTATGAAGCAGAGCAGAGCAGTGTGTGTATGAAGCAGAGCAGAGGCAGATAGCAGTGGGAATAGTTGATATTGATTTATTTGCTTTTCCTGGTCGGAGGAATGAAAAGTTGTTGACCTCCAGTCGAAAGCTACATGGGCAGCTCTTTGGCTCAATCAACTTTTAATCCATATAGCTGATGAGACAAAATTCTTATCACATATAAATAAAGAAATTCAGACCAGTAATTTACAATGACCTGTAGTGCTCTTGCATTATCCTAAATGAATGAGTTGCACAGCTGCAAATGCCTCATATTTTCCTCTCGGCTGACGTGCAAATCCCAGAGGAAGCAGCGGTCGAACCCAAACCCGCAAATGATGTGCTGGTGACCACATGCCGCATAAAAAAAAAAAACAGCAAGCCAAAAGGAAGTACTCTGGAAACAGCTGATCCGAATCCCAAACCGGCAGAGTCTCCAGTTCAGGTGAGTGCAGGAGGATTGCAGTGTCACAGGTTGCTTCATTGGTGAAGAAAACAAAAACAAAACGAAAAAAACCCAAAAAACCGTTTGCTTACAGGGTGACGCGAAGCCGCCTAGAGAGCAGGAGGAAGAGGAGTGGTGGTATGTGTTTATATACATACATAAACATATCTCTTTTGGTGATTTAAAACAAATTTCGCATGCAGTAATAAGTAAAGAGAGGAACGCAAGAATATAGTTACCCGTAAATAAAACATCAATAAGAACACTTAATAAATAGTTATAAAACAACTGGGCATCTGCGAAGAAGTAGGTAGAATCAAGGACAACAGATACAAACATACCAGAAGGAAAAAAAGTAAAGAAAAAAACGGGAGAAGAAGGAAAGAGAAAAAGAACGAGAAACTACAGGAGAAAAGAGCAGGCGTTGTTAGTCACTCTTTTTATGTGAGGTCAGTTTGCTGGCTTGATGTGCAAACGTTTCAGCCACCAGCAGGGGAAAGACTATAGAGGCATCTGCATAGACCTGAGACAAAAAACAAAACACAGTTACTACACAACCATAACCAACAAACCAATAGTCTTTAAAATATTTGAGAAAGCAGTTGTATTGTGTTTATATATATATATATATATATATATATATATATATATATATAACTTAAATGTATAAAACATAATACTATTTTCTGTTTATATATGTATATATTATTTATGCAATAAGTGATATTTTGAACTTAAACCTTGCTTGTCACCACATGGTAGGATGAATTTTATTATGTATAAATATACATTTATTTTATACAATATATAATCACTAACAATAATTACAACTGTTTTTTTACCTTTAGAGATGCAAATAATTCTGCACATACATACATACATATACATTCTTCTTTCGGCTTCTCCCTTCAGGGGTCGCCACAGCGAATCATCTCTCTCCACCTATCCCTATCTTCTGCATCCTCAACCCTTGCACCCACTAGCTTCATATCCTCATTAATTACATCCATATACCTCCTCTTTGGCCTTCCTCTTTGCCTCCTGCCTGGCAGCTTCATGTCCAACATTCTCCTACCAATATACTCACTCTCCCTCCTCTGAACATGTCCAAACCATCTTAATCTGGCCTCCCTAACTTTGTCCCCCAAACGTCCAACATGAGCTGTCCCTCTGATGTACTCGTTCCTAATCCTGTCCAATCTTGTCACTCCCAAAGAGAACCTCAACATCTTCAGCTCTGCTACCTCTAGCTCTGACTCCTGTCTCTTCCTCAGTGACACTGTCTCTAAACCATACAGCATGGCCGGTCTCACCACTGTCCTGTACACCTTCCCCTTGATTCTCGCTGATATTTTCTGATCACACAGAACTCCCGACACCTTTCTCCACCCATTCCAACCTGCCTGCACTCGCTTCTTTACCTCTTTCCCACACTCTCCATTACTCTGGACTGTTGACCCCAAGTACTTAAACTCCTGTACCTTCTTCACCTCTTCACCCTGTAACCTTACTGTTCCACTTCCCTCCCTTTCATTCACACACATGTACTCAGTCTTACTACGACTGACTTTCATCCCTCTTCTCTCCAGCGCAAACCTCCACCTCTCCAGGTTTTCCTCCACCTGCTCCCTGCTCTCACTACAGATCACAATGTCATCTGCAAACATCATTGTCCAAGGAGACTCCTGTCTGACCTCCTCTGACAACTGGTCCATCACTATAGCAAACAGGAAGGGGCTCAGAGCCGATCCCTGATGCAGTCCCACCTCCACATTGAACTCCTCTGTCTGACCTACAGCACACCTCACCACTGTCCTGCTCCTCTCATACATGTCCTGCACCACTCTGACATACTTCTCTGCTACTCCTGACTTCCTCATACAGTACCACAGCTCTTCTCTTGGCACCCTGTCATACGCTTTCTCCAAGTCTACAAACACACAGTGCAACTCCCTCTGACCATCCCTATACTTCTCCATCAAAATTCTCAGAGCAAAAATTGCATCTGTTGTGCTCTTTCTGGGCATGAAGCCATACTGCTGCTCACAAATTTCCACAACCTTCCTTAACCTAGCTTCCACTACTCTTTCCCATACCTTCATTGTATGGCTCATCAACTTTATCCCCCTATAGTTACTGCAACTCTGCACGTCACCCTTATTCTTAAAGATCGGCACTAACACACTTCTTCTCCATTCCTCAGGCATCCTCTCACTCTCTAAAACCCTGTTGAACAAACTAGCTAAAAATTCCACTGCTGCCTCTCCCAAACACTTCCAGACCTCCACCGGGATGTCATCAGGACCAACTGCCTTCCCACTTTTCATCCTCTTCAAAGCCTTCCTGACTTCATCCTTTCTAATCTTATCTACTTTCTGTTCCACAGAGTTCACCCCTTCTACTCTTTTTTCCCTCTCATTTTCCTCATTCATCAGCTCCTCAAAGTATTCCTTCCATCTCCTCTGTACACTCTCCTCACTTGTGAGCACCCTTCCATCTCTATCCTTAATAACTCTAACTTGCTGCACATCCTTCCCATCTCGATCCCTCTGCCTAGCTAACCTGTACAAGTCCTTCTCTCCTTCTCTAGTGTCTAACCTAGTGTACAACTCGTCATATGCCTTCTGCTTGGCCTTAGACACCTCCCTCTTCACTCTGCGCTGTAACTCCTTGTATTCCTGTCTATTCTCTTCAGTCCTGTCCATGTCCCACTTCTTCTTGGCTAACCTCTTCCTCTGGATACTATCCTGAACTTCCTCATTCCACCACCAAGTCTCCTTATCTTCTTTCCTCCTTCCAGATGACACACCCAGCACCTTTCTCCCTGTCTCCCTGATCACTTCTGCTGTAGTTTCCCAGTCATCTGGCAGCACTACCTGACCACCCAGAGCCTGCCTCAACTTCTGTCTAAATTCCTCACAACATTCCTCCTTTTTCAGCTTCCACCACTTGGTTTTCTTCTCTATCTCTGACCTCTTCTTCTTACAGACCATCAGAGTCATCCTACACACCACCATCCTATGCTGTCTGGCTACACTCTCTCCCACTACCACTTTACAGTCACTAATCTCTTTCAGATTGCCTCTTCTACATAGGATGTAGTCTACCTGTGTTCTCCTACCTCCACTCTTGTAAGTCACTCTATGCTCCTCCCTCTTCTGAAAATAAGTGTTAACCACACCCATGTCCATCCTCTTAGCAAAGTCCACTACCATCTGTCCTTCAAGGTTCCTTTCCTTAACTCCAAACTTGCCCATCACCTCCTCATCACCTGTGTTCCCCTCACCAACATGTCCATTAAAATCCGCTCCTATCACCACTCTCTCACGTGGGAATACTCTCCATCACCTCATCTAATTCACTCCAGAATCTCTCTTTCTCCTCCAACTCACAACCTACCTGTGGGGCATAACCACTAACAACATTCAACATCACCCCTTCAATCTCTAACTTCAGACTCATCACCCTGTCTGACACTCTCTTCACCTCCAGGACATTCCTCACAAACTCCTCCTTCAGGACCACACCTACCCCATTTCTCTTACTATCCACACCATAATAAAACAGCTTGAATCCTGCTCCTATACTACGAGCCTTGCTACCCTTCCACCTGGTCTCCTGTACACACAGTATATCCACCTTCCTTCTCTCCATCACATCAGCCAGCTCTCTACCTTTCCCTGTCATAGTACCAACATTCAGAGTTCCTATTCTCAGTCCTACACTCTTACCTTTCCTCTTCTCTCTCTGTCTGCGCACTCTCCTCCCTCCTCTACTTCTTCGACCAACAGTAGCCCAATTTCCACCGGCGCCCTGTAGGTCAACGGCGCCGATGGCGGTCGTTGTTAACCCGGGCCTCGACCGATCCGGTATGAAATTCGTACTGACGATTCGCATGGTTAAATTTGGCAATGTTTTACGCCGGATGCCCTTCCTGACGCAACCCTCTCTATTTATCCGGGCTTGGGACCGGCACAGAAGTCACTGGACTGTGACCCCCATGGCTAGATTATATATATATATATATACACAGTGGTGTGAAAAAGTGTGTGGCAGGTGTGGCAGTAATCAGGCCCGGGTGTGGCTAGAATAATTTAACTCGTGTGATAAACCACAGTTAAGTTATGTTTTAACAGGGGGAGCAAACACTTTTTCACACAGGGCCATGTAGTTTTGGATTTTGTTTTCCCTTAATAATAAAAACCTTCATTTAAAAACTGCATGATGTGTTTACTTGTGTTATCTTTGACTAATATTTAAATGTGTTTGATTATCTGAAACATTAAAGTGTGACAAACATGCAAAAAAAACAAGAAATCAGGAAGGGGGCCAACACTTTTTCACACAACTGTGTATATTATATATATATATATATATATATATATATATATATATATATATATATATATATATATATATATATATATATATATATAATTTTATTTTTTTTTTAAAAACAGAAAATAGTATTATATGTTTTATACATTTAAATTATTACAAGGATGATTTTTATAAACTTGAATGGTGCCAATAATTCTGAAATTGCTTATATGCTTCAAAGCAGGTAATAATAGTATAACCATCGCACACAACTTACTACCATGTGTTACCAAAATTGTATTAGCAAAACAGTCTTAGGGTAAAATATTGTCTTGCATCATCATCATGGTCAAAATTCTACATACATTTTATGGCCAAAGATTTGTGGACATCTGACCATCACACAATACCAACACATGCTGAACTTCCCATTCCAAAACAATAGGCATTAAAGCAAGTTTGTTTCCTTTTTGCAGCAATAACAGCCTCTTAGCCTCTTCTTAGAAGTCTTCCCACTAGATTTTGAGAAGTGGCTGCGGAGATTTCTGCCCAGTCAGACATAAAATCATTTGGGAAGTTGGGCACTGATGTTGGATGAGAAGGCTGGGCTCGAGTCTGCAATTCAATTCATGCAACAAGTTGTTCAGTGGGGTTAAGGTGAGGGCACTGTGTAAGTCACTCAGTTTTTTCTACATCAACCTTAACAAACCATGGCTACATGGACTTCTCTTAGCACACTGCGGCATTGTCATGATACAGCATGTTTGATCTCGTTAGTTCCAGTGGAGGAAAATCTTAATTCTAAGCAGCAGACATCCTAGACGTTTGTGTGCTTCCAACAGTGTGTCAACCTGGAAGGCTCACATGTTGGTGTGATGGTCAGGTTTCCACATGTTTGGCCATACAGTGCATCATTCCACTCTTAGTTAAAGGTGAAGTCAAACATTACTTTGACAGGTTTGGCATCCATGCGGATTTTTCCCCAAGACACAGCCTCATCTGGTCTGGCCCCCGAGTCTGAGCCGTCAAACTCTTGCCCTGTGTTCACGTACACAGCAAAGTCTGCACCATTTCTCTAAAGAGCAAGATCAAAAGAGATTTTAGATCACAGATTTTTCAGTTCTAGTTTGTACAAACATGCCATGTGCTAGTTGTTTGCTACAAACCATAAGATTGGCATTTGCGATGTGGTGCTTCACGAGGCCTCCACCCAGAATGATCATGCCTGTGCTTTTGGCAAACACAGCTTTACAGTTCAACCTCCGGATATCTGCATTACAAAATCAACAAGAAACAAAAAGTGTGGATAATTTCAAAGTTATAAACATCTGTAATATGTTCAGACAAGCAGTGACCTTTGGCAGGCTTTGACCACTTTTACTGTGGAAAAGATTTAGTTTTGGCCGATTTTTGAGTGATAACATCTAACAGCTTTCTCCAAATGCAGAGCTCAAAGGCAAAATGCGTAAAAGGTTGAAAGCCCTGGATTTGGTCATGCTCTAAAGATTTAAGAAGTAAATATATGATCTATGAACTGCACACCCTCCACAATGTCCAAGACCAGTCCTGGGTTCTTGTAGGAATGGAAATAGATCATATCACCCAATGAACCGTCAGTGATGGCGGGACTAAATACGGGGATGTCATTCTGGAAAAAAAAAAAACAAGGTAGAGGAAAGTCTGTAGCTATGAAATTCAAGACACATCCACTCTAAAAGCTTTTTTTTTTCTTCAATAAAAGGTGTTTTTAAAGCAAATATTTTTAAATAAAGGTGTTCACTGGAGCTCACTGAAGTCAGTCAGTGAGCTTGCAATGAGCCAATGTACTGTACAATATCCTGTTTCAACAAAACAGTAAACAATTACAAACAAGGTACATAAATGTTTTTTGTGAAATGTGTTTTGATCAACAATCTACCTTGTAAGCCCAGTAGTACACAGAGTCAGGGTTGTTGATTTCTTTGCCTAGTCTGTGGATCATTTTGGAGGGGGTCCAGCATGTGCCCTAAGTATGAAACAACATATTTTTTAGATTCATCCAACACAGATTAGCGTACAAGCATATATTTAAAAAAAACCTACTGGCATTCAAGCCGGTGTCTGTTCCTGCCTATTGGCTAGTATTTCCAAGATCGACATTGAATTCACTTTAAACAGTATAAATCAGTTAGTAATGATGAATAAATTAAGCTAGTTTATTTTTAATTTCTTAGTATAATATTTTAGCCCAGGTTTATCCCTGATTATACTGCTCAAATCTTCAAAACTTTCCAGGTCTGGAGCTTGATCAGGCCAGGAAGAATTTGCCACAGATACACTGCAGCACAGTGAAATTCAAGTGCAAGGTCAGCGATGATACATCACCCCTGGAGCAGAGAGGATTAAAGGGCCTTGCTCAAGGCCCCAACAGTGGCAACTTGTTGCTGCTGGGGCATGAACCCCCCAACCTTGTGATCAGTAACCCAGATCCTTAACTACTGAGCCTTCTAATATTTTCAAGCCTAAGCAATTGTCAGTGATGTAAATAGGCAACTGATGTATGTAAAAGCCAATGAGATCTCTGCATGTGCAGAAAAGTGCAGCAGTGAAGGATGAACCTGTGGACTGCAGAGAATTATATCCGCTTTGATATCGGCTAAACTTCCATTCGTGCTTTTCGCACTTCGTTTTTTGATCTGTACATAGATGCGCTTTGTCTAACGCTTGTTTCATGTGATAACAGAACTGTGTTCAGGTCTTGGACATCCAGGATTCTGACTTTATTTTTCCATTAATTGCATGTTGAGACTCATCATGTGCAATGCACAGTGTTTAGTAGTGTACATGCTTTTACAACCAAAAAGCATGTAAATAGACCAAATCTAATAAGTCTAAAAACAACTGCAAGTTTTGATGTGATGATCAGACCATAAAGATTTTTCAGACCTCTGTTTTTTGCTCCAACACCATCTGGTTCAGGATGGGCATCAGCCAGTCCTCAAACTTGCAGTAGTTGTCATTAGGCACCAGCAGGTTACCGATTCTAAAACAAGAAATTCCCACTAAAACACATCTACTGTGGACAGGACAAGGCTTCCAGTTGCAATGTGAAAACTTTGGAAAATCAAGCTGCTAGTAAGTAAATTTTACAGCATTTACCAGATGTAACTTGTAAAACTACTATGAGGCAGACAGCTGGTTGGTCACTGATCAACTTGTTTGTTTTGCTGGCTAAAGTCAGGTTAGCTCTTCTGATAAATTAACAAGGGATGAAACAAGAGATGCCATTAAGAGCAACCAGGGAGGTACTGGCTAACAAATCTGGTATTTACTTAGTGGCTCACCTGTTGATGCCTCTCTGTCTCAGCTCTTTGCCTGGAAGGCTAAATTCACCCAGATATGTGGGAGCCAAACATTTAATAAGATCTTCCTCAATGCCTCCTGCTGTTGTCACCATCACATCCACCTGCATTAACAAATGAATAGCCAGGTAATGAGTACAAAGCACTGGAGAGTCAACTCAACCTTCTAAAGAGGCCATGATGTACCATTTTATGCTGAGCAAGGTAGCGGATGCTCTCACGGACCCCGGAGCTGATGAGGTTGGACGTGTAGCCTAAGAAAATGGTACACCCTGACTGACTCTGCTGAGAGTCACAGGTGTGTTCCTGCTCCTCCACCGGCTCCAGACGTCTGTCAATCTAAAAATTATAGAATTAGAAAATTATTAAATGAAAATATTGATTAGCCTTTCCCACCCAACAACCAACCTCTGTTAAAACTAGGGCTGTCTGATAGGCGATAAAAATTGGAGGAGGATAGAAAAATATATATTGAGAGTTACACTATATTGCCAATATTCAATTCAATTCAATTCAATGCCAGGGCTCAGTGTGTTCTGGCTCAAGTTCAGAAAAAAAATAAAAATAAGTATTGATACTTTTTTTTTTTTATTTTTTTTTTTTATCAGTGTTAGAGAAAACATAATATATTGTGATAAATATAATTTCAAGAGATCAAGAGTTAAAGCTAGGGGTCAAAGCTGAGTAACTGTTCCAGCTGGGGGCAAAGCTCATTTCTAGGACAGAAAAATATAAAAGAGAAGCCTGAAACAAAAAAGCCTTATATATATATATATATATATATATATATATATATATATATATATATATATATATATATATATATATATATATATATATATATATAAAAATGAGCTTTGCCCCCAGCTGGAACAGTTACTCAGCTATATATATATATATACACACACATATACACACACATATATACACACATTATATATACACACATTATATATATATATATATATATATATATATATATATATATACACACACACACACACATATATATATATATATATATATATACACACACATATGTGTGTGTGTGTATTTATTTTTCTTTCTATAGGGTCTTTAGAATTATTATAAAAGAAATCATTCTAGAAATAACCTCTCTGAGGTAATGTTCACTTGTAGGGCTAGATTTTCACCAATAGGGAAACATTTTGGGGTTCTATACAAAGCATCTTAGATGGTTTTGCAAAGAGAAGATAAACATAGCAGTTACAAGCAGATAGAAAAATAAGAATTTATTTGAACTCACCATCTTATTGATCTCCTGTACAGCCATGGCAAAACTGCTAGCCTGGAAGCCTGTGGTGAGGTAGGAGTGCAGCAGAGCTCTGTGGTCTACTCCCTGATTAAAATCATAACCTCTGATCTGTGGCATGTCCTCTGGGAGAGCGCCACTCTCTTTCAGAACAGCATCTCGGGCCACAGAGAGAATATGATCTGCCATATTTACTGAGAGGAAAGAATCGTGTAGTGAAGGAACACACAGTTTAAACAAAACAATTCACAGGAGTTTCAAAACTTCCAGAAAATAGGTTGCACATAGATGACTTGATTTATAAATGGAGTCATATTAGCTGATCAATGTTTTTGAATGACGTAGCCAGAGCTCAGACCTAAATCCATCTAAAAATGAAGAATCTAGAATGTTTTTGCAAGAAAGAGTGCGGGAAAATACTTTCAAGTCAAGATGTGCCACGTTGACTATTACCCAGAGTAGTGTAATAAAATCAACATTTAGTGTTTAGTAATTTAGGGGTGCACACACTTATGCAATTAAGTTATTTAGGAGTCTTTTCCTCCCAAAAACATTAATTGTTTTGCATAATTTCATTTATATATGTTGTAATTCACATTGAAAGTGGAAAAAGTTCTGACATGATTTATCATTATTCTCTTTTACCGTATTAAAAAACTCTGTAAGGTAAATAAAGCCAGCATGGGCAGGTCTGTGCAGATGAAAGCCAGGAGCATTTGTGCAAATGACAATAATAAGGGTGGAGGTGCAACACCTGACAAAAACCTGTTCCTTAACACCACCAACCTGAGGCCTGCTCTCTGTGCCAGGCTAGTGCTCACAGTGTCTCCCTCCTCTCATTGCCCGAGAGTCATAAACAATAAAACCTCTGTTACTTTTTAGCCCAATGCCACCCTCCCAGCACATCCATGTCTTTATGGACCTTGATTTGTGCACTGGTGTGCAGTCATGTTGGAACAGGAAGGGGCCAAACCCAACCCCTGAATTCAATGATTTGGAGGGGTGTCCCAAACCTTTGGCAGTATAGTGTATTAGAGCTGAGGTAATTATAACTGGGTGAGATTTTGCAAGTGAGCTGACATTGTCCATCACTTTAATCCAAGTAATGTAAGTATAAGTAGTGAATGAACTGAAAATGGAAACATTTACACTCAACACAAACCTTTTTCTTTAAGTAGCTGCTCTGCTTGGTTGTTCATCTAGTTTAGGTGATGTATAACGCGCCACTTCAGTCAGTGCGGTCCGTTTGAAAAGGAGAGACTATAACAGGAGAGACAATTTATTTCGACTTTTCTTTAAGGTCATGCATTTAACATATCATTAGTAAATGTAGCTTGTGGTAGGTGCTTTGATTTGTGTCATTTAGTTCATTCACGTTGATTTGTTAGCTATAATATCAGCTAGAGCTAGCCTTAGACGTCCAAATGAGCAAGATATCTGAAACGCTGTTTCCGATCGTTTGTACTTCATCTTTTCAGACTAATTCCAAATGCTTTAGTGATCATTTTAGTAGACGTGAAAAACATATTTCAATCATTTCTGTAAGAACTTACCCGCTGTTACTGTAGCTGAAGTATTAGTTTCAGACAGCAATGGCTACATCACTCTAGTAAATACTGCACGTGTGTTCTCCTGACTACGGCAGCCGGAGGAGGACAAAATGGAGAAATGCATTTTCTAGAAAAATAGGGGCATGACTAATAAATGACTAATAAATAACTTAATAAACAAGCAAGACAGCAAACATGCAAGTTAGCGATAAGTGGCATGTGTGTAGGGATAAATTGGTTAGCAAACTTAAAAACATAAAATAAAATAATCAAGTTTAGTTTGAGAATGAGATTAGTATGTTAAACTAAGACAATATGCGCCAAGAGTTTGTAACGATTTTAATAAGAAAATCGTGGCAGAACATTATGACCACCTGTCTAATATTGGTCTTGGTCCCCCTTTTGCTGCCAAAACAGCCCTGACCCGTCATGCACTGTGTATCCTGACACCTTTCTATCAGAACCAGCATTAACTTCTTCATCAATTTGAGCAACAGTAGCTCGTCTGTTGGATCGGATCACACGGGCCAGCCTTCACTCCCCACATGCATCAATGAACCTTGGCCGCCCATGACCCTGTCGCCGGTTCACCACTGTTCTTTCCTTGGACCACTTTTGATAGATACTGACCACTGCAGACCAGGAACACCCCACAAGAGCTGCAGTTTTGAAGATGCCCTGATCCAGTCGTCTAGCCATCACAATTTGGCCCTTGCTACAAAAATGCTTTTTGTATGCTGTATCAATTTACCTTCACTGAAACTAAGGTGCCCAAACCTGTTCCAGCATTACAATGCATTACCGACCGCACACCAGGCCTGATCTCACTAATGCTCTTATGGATGAATGAATGCGAACCCTCACCGCCATGCTCCAAAACCTATTGGGAAGCCTTTCCAGAAGATTGGCGGTTATTATAACAGCGAATCAGGAATAAATCTGGGATATTCACAAAGCACGTAGGCATATGATTTTCACATATTTTAGGGGGTATATAGTGTATCTTTAATTCCAGTGTTGCATGATTACATTATAAATTGCTGAAAGGTCCCAAAGTTTATTAGTGAACATAACTAACTGCTGCCTCCAAATGAAGTATTTGTCCTGAATGTCATAAATGACAAATTATCACAGACAGCCTGTGGCCTGTTTCCCCCTCCCTCCATATAGCCCATTTTGGCCAACAACAAAATTTCAGACTTCCTTATTCTTCAGCATATGATTGTGAATATTCAATATTTACTGATAGGTCTGCCTTTTAAATTAACCATATTAGCAACAGTTTGATTCTGACCACCAGCTACTGTCTCCACAGTGTTTTGCATGTTTTTCCTGTCTGTGTCTGTTTGAAAAACATGCCAGTATACAAATTAGCTCTGTTAAAAATTGCCTGTAGGTGTAAAGCATTTACTGAAGAATGGGTGAACAAACAATTTAATATTTTCATGATTTCTGTTATCCCCTTTCGATTGCTCTAGGTTTAGCTTTCTGTATTTTCATTTTCAACTCTGTAGGTGTGTACATGTTGGTTTAAACAATCACAATTTACAATGCCACCAGCCATTGTTTATTACTCTTTATATAAAACATCACCAACACTTATGCATATCTGAGAAACTGGGAAACTGCAGACTGTAGAATCTGCAGAATCTCACCACTGTTGATCCTTAGCTATTATATGTTTACTTGAATATTGAATAAGCAGGCATGTTTTTCAATGTTATGTTTAATATAATAAATAAATATTACCCTAGTGTTCCTTCTGTAACTGTATGTATAGACTACTACTACACTACAATCCACTTACAATAGATTGAATGAGCAAAATAAATATCCTAAGATTTTTTGATTCTTCAAACCCATTAAGTCTGGTCCATTAACCAGCATGTTAGGGGAATTTTTCATTCTGCCCCTGTAGGGATTTTCTTTTCTGAGGGTGTGTGATGTTGGTGTGACATTTCTACACCTGCATGTGCGACCTTTCAACTCAGCCACATCACAAGATGCTTTGAAGTGACCGCAGGAGCACACACGGAGAGGACAGTCCGACATGGGTTAAATAGCCGGGATGGGAGATCACAACACTACACAACCTTAGCGTATAGGTGAACACACAAGGTACCGTCTCACAAGAGAAGCACTGAAATCGCTGCAGTATAAACTGAGCAGCCCAGAGCAGTGCTAAACAGAGACGTGATCAGTCTCATGCTGCAGGTTGAGGTTTTGAGATGGAGGCTGGAAAAGTGTACAGCAGTAACACTGTGCTTCAAGCTAGAAAAGCTGTGGAGCAGCTGAGACTGGAGGCCAACTTGGAAAGGATCAAGGTGAGAATTCAATACAAATAAGATTTTTTCAAATACACAAGGCTTGATTTAAAAATGTTGTGTGACAGTTTTTTTTTTCTGATAAACATTAATAGTGTTAAAACTATTTAAATAATAGTAGCTTGATTAGTGTAATTAAAATTTTATTAAAGTGTAAAGTCAGAAGTGAGCTATATTGTATGTTTATTAGATTTTTAGAGACATTTTAAGAATTTATTGCAGCATGGTGGCATAGTGGGTTACAGTATGTGGAGTTTAACATGTTCTTGTCTGATTTCTCCTACCTCTAAAAACATGCATGTAGGTGGATTGGCTACTCTAAATTGCCCCTAGGTATAAAGTATTATGTGAACATGTGGGTGCACTGTGCCCTGTGTTGGAATGGCATCCCAGCCAGGGTGTAGGCTCTGGACCCAAGGCGACCCTTACCAGGTTAATGAAGTGATTAATGAAGAATCACTGCCTGCTCAGCGGGGCATAAAGTCCCTGTCCAAATTCAAATTCAAGATGTGTTTATTACATACAGCTGAGTTCGTAGGTTTGCACACCCCTAGCTGAATCTGCAAAATACACAACTATTTCAAAAATCTGCAAACAGTCACTGATGCTCAAGAAGGCACCGTGATACAAATTAGAGCCAGGGGGTGTAAACTTTTGAACAGATGTAAGTTGTTATTGTTTTGTTTTCTGGGAAACGTGTCAATCTTATGTAGCTTGTTAAGCGCAGTACTAAATGAAAAATAAGATATTTAATGAAAATAACACCGATCAGCCTGTTCAAACGTTTACACCCCCTAGCACTCATGTATCATGTTGCCTTCTTGAGCATCAGTCAGTGTCTGCACATTTTGTAATAGTGTGTACGAGTCCCTCAGTTATCCTTAGTGTGAAAAGCTGGATATCAAAATCATATAGTCGCTACTGGAAAGGGATGGGCAGTTGTTGATGATCCGGGTAACACCACACAGTATTAAAAATCAAGTGTATGTAATATTTTGATCTGGTTTATTTGTGTAAATTCAGTTATTATTTTGTCTTGTGAACTATATGTAAACATCTCTTATGTGAAATAGCTTATTATTTCAACTCCGTTGGTGTGTACATGACTGTCCTGCAGTGGTGGAATGAACCTCCAACCTCAAAACCTCAATCCAAGACAATAATGTATAAATGTAAACGAATAAGTCATTTACCTCCTCAGCAGCCGCCTGCTTCTAGAGATGAATCGGTGTATAATATCTTGTGTTTCTGGAATATTAGTCTGATTAACAGAGTTGATGGTGTGTGTGCCAGATCTCAGCTGCGGCTGCTCAGCTCGTGCAGTACTGTCAGGAGCACCGGCGTGGAGATCCACTGCTCACAGGCATCACTGCTTCATCCAACCCATTCAAGGACAAGAAGACATGTGTGCTATTGTGAGAATACACAACTATTATATGTACATATTAATAAAGGCAAAGTATGAATGTTTGTATTGTGCATGCAACCTTATTAATTGTTTTATCTTTATACTTTCTTAGATCATAATCTATTTGAATTAGTATGAGGATCAGAGACTTCTGTAGCTCTGTAAATTGCTCTGAAGAAGTTGATGTGTACACCGATCAGGCATAACATTGAGCACTGACAGGTGAAGTGAATAACACTGATTATCTCCTCATCATAGCACCTGTTAGTAGGTGGGATATATTAGACAGCAAGTGAACATTTTGTCCTCAAAGTTGACGTGCTAGAAGCAGGAAAAATGGGCAAGCGTAAGGATTTGAGTGAGTTTGACAAGGGCCAAATTGTGATGGCTAGATGACTGGATCAGAGCATCTCCAAAACTGCAGCTTTTGTGGGGTGTTCCCGGTCTGCAGTGGTCAGTAACTATCAAAAGTATCCTTTAGGTCCTGTAAGTATCTTTTAAGTCATGTAAATTGAGAGGACTTAAAGGATCTGCTGCTAACATCTTGGTACCAGATACCACAGCACACCTTCATGGATCTAGTGGAGTCCATGCCTCGACGGGTCAGAGCTGTTTTGGCAACAAAAGGGGGACCAACACAATATTAGACAAGTGTTCATAATGTTATGCCTGATCGGTGTATGTATACGTAAATCAACATTACATTTTCATTTTAAAAAGCTTTTACTCTAACACTTACAAATTATTAGCGCTTATAAACGTCCTGTTTAATGAATTCAGACCACTAGCCTGGATGTTCCTTTAAATATAAAAATTTACAGAGAGATTATGAAAAGTTGCATATTGCAGAAATTGATAACCGAGAGACGAGTAACCAGCTTCTAAAGAACTTCTATTTTATCTAGCACAATGACTGTTAGTTGTCTTTATGATCAATTACATGTTAATGCATTAAATGACTAATCTGCAAATTTCAACTCAAAACACAAACATGTATTGTTTTGAACAGCTCTTTATTAAATATTTAAAATAAAAACACACACACACACATTACAAGATTCAAGATAAACAGGAACTGATTAAAATAGTATTGTGCACAAGAACATGTGTATAAGTGAGTAAGCAACGAAGGAATGCATGCTGAGTTGAGATTTGCACTGCAAGAAATAAAGCTACTTCATTGTAATGATTAGAACATTAATCATTAATGGGGAATGATTACTGGTCAGAGAATAGGAAAAGATGTTCAGTCAGTTCTGCAGGATGAATGGCAGTCTCTTGAAGTTTTAAAGCAAATAAACTGCAGCACCACGATTAAATATTTGGGTACAATTTACTGTGGCAGATAAAGCATTGATTTTTTATTTTATTTTTTTAATATTTCTCAACTGCAGACCCCAAAATTCCAGAGCAGTGCTTGATGCTCTGAATGTGCACAAATCTCCATAGCCACACTACAAAATCTTTTGGGAACCGCCCCAGAAGAGTGGAGGTTATTATAACAGCAAAGGGTGACTAAAAAGGGTGTTCATCAAGCACATATGGGTGTTGTAGATTTGACCATATAGTGTAAATATAAGTAGAAGCAGACATTTAGTCCAGTATCTGACGCTTCAGTGATGCAGCCAAACTTTTGGCCTGTGTATTCATACATCTAAAGTTTAATAAGTAAAGCCTTGTTGAAACTCTGATTAGCCAGAAAGTGGGTTTTTTTTTTTTTTTTTTATAAATGTACTCACTCTAATACAGTACTGTTTTTATAACTTGTGTGAGTAATGCTCTCAGATGCACTTGTATGGTGGATGCACCAAATGGCTTAAGTTTATTAATAAATACAGAGAACAATCTGTTAACTATTAAACAAAGGAAATGTATAATTGTTAATATAACGGATAATTAGAGAAGGAGATATTTAGTAGCTGTTAACGGAATCTCCAGTGTCAGTGCTTCGAAACAGTCAGAGGTAAAGCTGAAGTTTTCTGCCACAGCTATAACAAAAGGGCTTATGTATAAATGAGTAAATTTTTACAAAAGAACATTTTACATTAACTATAACTGGATAAAAGATCAAATTTATTAAAATTCTTTCATAAATAAAAACATCTTAGCATTGGCAAACTGCTGTGGGATGAAGATGAATAAAACATTTCAGGATATGCTGTAATTAGAATTTAATCAACTTCAGGATGTTACTGGTGGCATCTCACAACCCTATCATTGATTAGTTTTCTGTAACATCACACCCCATAAGTTTTATTCCTTGCATAAGAATTAAAAACACACACACACACACACACACACACACACACACACACACGTAAAAGTAAACTGCAGAGTGCCTTTGGATGATTTTGCATGACATTGTACACTCTCCGCTATGAGTGTCACTGTCTGGGTCGCCACACTTCCACATTCATGTCACCAGTGGCTACAGCCAGCACTCCTGCCTCAACACTTAGCTACAGGAGACAGAGAGAGACAGACAACATGAGTTTAACTCAGAGACCAGGACAAGAATCTCATGGTAGAAATCCTGATCCAAGAGAATACTATATATTATATATATATATATAATAAAATAATTTGAGCCTAGTAGAAAAATGTAGGTCTGTAGAAGAACCAGAGCTGGTATTAAATGTATAACAGACTCATTTATAATTATAAGAATTTTTTAATTGTAAGAAACAGAAATTTTGAATAATAAACAATGTGGAAACTGGTCAAGTCATTAAAAAATTCTAATAAAGTTATAAAATTAAAATTCTATGTTAACTGAACTTAAAATAATGTAATTAATTAAAATAAAATTAATTCAAATAATTAGCTAATTAAATAATTTAAATTTTATAATTAAAAAATGTATTGATTTATTTATAAAAATAAAACTTATTTTTTATCTTTTTGACCAGGATTTTTTTTTTTTTTTACATTTTTTTTTTTTTTTTTTGGTGTTGGTACAGATATACAGTTGGCATAATCAGTGATTCGATGTCAGCATGAAATAAAAAAAAACAAAAAAAAACTATGAAATGAAATGGTGAAAGCGAATTGTATTTGCTCTTTTGTTTGTTCTCTGTTTGAGTAGTATTAGTAGTATTACTGTATTCACACGTATTTTTTGTTAATCTTGTAGCAATATCAGCATCTTTAACACGTACATTCAACTGGATTCTGTCTCACTTAAAAAACCCTGAATGCTGAATACATACATGTATAAACATTAAATACATAGAATGTTTTGAGCTTGTGCTTGTGCCCTGTACTGACAGGGAAGATGAGTAACTCTATAGTAAATGTGAATGAATGAAAGGATGCAGCTAGACTCACTCACCCCATTCACTGCTACTTTATTATGAAGCGTGTACAGAGTCTTCGGTGGCGCACATGGAAGGTGAACCTGCACCAATCCAGAAAGCCACATGAACCATGAGCCACATATTTGACAATAAGTGCACTTCTACATGTACGGTAAATGCAAATATCCATGTTGTAACTGTCGTTATTGAAATTGATTCTACCTTAATCGTGCGATCAGAGGAGCAGGTGTAAAGAGTCCCAGGTGAGTGATGCATACCCGTCACTAGTGAAGTGTGGCCTACGTTAAACTGGGCTAGTGATTTCAAGGAGCCTTCATTCATGGAGAAGGTGTGAAGGAGTCCGTGGTAGTCTCCGGCCCACACCTCTCTCCCACTGTACGACATGGACAACAAGTAAGACTTCAGCTACAGACAGACAGACAGACAGAGAGATGGAAAGACAGTATTAGTCTCTTGGAGTATATATCATGACTATATAAAAACATGTATATTATTCTTTATATTGTTTTATACATAGAAAGAATACACTGACTAAGCATAACATTATGACCACCTGCCTAATATTGTGTTGGTCCCCTTTTGCTGCCAAAACAGCCCTGACCCATCATGCACTATGTATTCTGTCACCTTTCTTTTTTTTTTTCTTTCCTTCTCATTATTTAAAGCACTGTTTTGTTTTGTTTTTTTCTACCAGTCCACTAGGTTGATGTGTGTACGTACATGGATTTTCTTCAGCGCTTTTCCAGCTCTCCGGTCAAACACAGCCACCGTGTTGTCTTTGCTGCCAGACAGAATGTACTGCTCATCAGAGGCCAGACATAGCACAATGTCACTATGGAGACGAAGGCTTTTGACCAGTGGTTCTGCAGCTGTGACAGACAAATATAATCATTACACATGGCATCACCAAATACAAAAGAAAAGCTGTGTCTGAATATTCTTACAGCTCTACTATACAGTAGGTGAAGAGAAGTATGCCGAAGGAGTAACATGTCCGAATTCTCATAATACAGCAGTTGAGAAATTGCCGGATAACCTGCTGCTTCTGCTGAGATTCTGCAAAATGGAGCCAATGAACACTACGCCCATTCCCATAATGCAGTGGGATTGGTGCAGAACCCATGGCTACCTGTAAAAGGTGGTGTGATTTCTGTTGCACTGGAAATCTGTTGCAATTCCCGTCAATGTGAATGGATGTGTGTGCACTCGGGTCTGCACTTCTTCAGGAAATAAAGTGACCTGTGCACGTGTTTTAGCCAATGATGACATCATTAGTTTTCACAACACATGTGTACCATGAGTGCCAGGGGAAGGCTGAAGGGCACAGAAGAGGTGAGAGCTTTACTGCATATGATAGCAGCAATATAATTTAAAAAAAGAAAGAAAGAAAAAATTTGGTGAGTCACGTTGTGTTCTCTATTTTCATTTGCCATGACGTAAGATGAACGCAAATGCACTGGGGTTCAATAGTATCAAGTGAGTGAAACCAGACTAGCATTATTATAAATCAAAACTGTATAAATACTTTATATTTTATGACCATTTTTTCTTAGAAAATAAACCAATCCTGCTTACAAGACTGTAGACTACTCACCTCTGGTGTCATAAATGCTGATTTTATGGTCATGTGACCCAGCAAACAGCATGTGCTCCTTGCAGGAGAGAGAGAGCACGGCCGCACGGCTCCGGATATTTCCTCGCTCTGCCCCTCCGGCGTTCAGGTCCCAGAGCTTCACAGTGCTGTCGAAGGATCCAGAGGCCAGGAGATCACCACTGGCTGCAAGACACCACACCCAGCCTTGGTGCGTAGTGTTGTAGCGGCAACGAGCTCCCAGTGTGCCCAGCAGCACCCCGCTCGAGCTCCTTTTCACATCCCACAGGTTCACATTACGATCTCTGGAACCGGAGACACACACGGAGCCCTCACCTCCAACCATCAGAACTGTGTTAACATCAGCAATGTGGCCTGAGGAGAGCACAATGTGCTCCAGGGCAGATGTGAGGTTCATCTGTACATCTATCCTAAAAGAGAGAGAGAGAAAAGGTTTATACAGGAATAAACCAGTGATGTAATCAGGTATGATGTAAAGTTTAAGGAGTTACTGTCATGGACAGGTCGATGCAGCTAAATCATGCTACAAGACTTGAGTGCAAACTAGCCCTTGTAATAATAATAATAATAATAATAATAATAATAATAATATATTTTTTATATTATTTATATTTATATAAAGGCTTTCAGCTCTGAAATGAAATATAATATGGATGAATTAAGAATACCATCAGTCTAAAACTGAGGTTTTTTTTTTCCCCCCTCAGTGTAAATACTTCAGGGAGGAATGGAGAAGAAGTGTGTTAGTGCCGATCTTTAAGAATAAGGGTGACGTGCAGAGTTGCAGCAACTATAGGGGATAAAGTTGATGAGCCATACAATGAAGCTATGGGAAAGAGTAGTAGAAGCTAGGTTAAGGAAGGTAGTGGAAATTTGTGAGCAGCAGTATGGCTTCATGCCCAGAAAGAGCACAACAGATGCAATTTTTGCTCTGAGAATTTTGATGGAGAAGTATAGGGATGGGCAGAGGGAGTTGCACTGTGTGTTTGTAGACTTGGAGAAAGCGTATGACAGTGTGCCAAGAGAAGAGCTGTGGTACTGTATGAGGAAGTCAGGAGTAGCAGAGAAGTATGTCAGAGTGGTGCAGGACATGTATGAGAGGAGCAGGACAGTGGTGAGGTGTGCTGTAGGTCAGACAGAGGAGTTCAATGTGGAGGTGGGACTGCATCAGGGATCGGCTCTGAGCCCCTTCCTGTTTGCTATAGTGATGGACCAGTTGTCAGAGGAGGTCAGACAGGAGTCTCCTTGGACAATGATGTTTGCAGATGACATTGTGATCTGTAGTGAGAGTAGGGAGCAGGTGGAGGAAAATCTGGAGAGGTGGAGATTTGCGCTGGAGAGAAGAGGAATGAAGGTCAGTCGTAGTAAGACTGAGTACATGTGTGTGAATGAAAGGGAGGGAAGTGGAACAGTAAGGTTACAGGGTGAAGAGGTGAAGAAGGTACAGGAGTTTAAGTACTTGGGGTCAACAGTCCAGAGTAATGGAGAGTGTGGGAAAGAGGTAAAGAAGCGAGTGCAGGCAGGTTGGAATGGGTGGAGAAAGGTGTCGGGAGTTCTGTGTGATAGGAAAATATCAGCGAGAATCAAGGGGAAGGTGTACAGGACAGTGGTGAGACCGGCCATGCTGTATGGTTTAGAGACAGTGTCACTGAGGAAGAGACAGGAGTCAGAGCTAGAGGTAGCAGAGCTGAAGATGTTGAGGTTCTCTTTGGGAGTGACAAGATTGGACAGGATTAGGAACGAGTACATCAGAGGGACAGCTCATGTTGGACGTTTGGGGGACAAAGTTAGGGAGGCCAGATTAAGATGGTTTGGACATGTTCAGAGGAGGGAGAGTGAGTATATTGGTAGGAGAATGTTGGACATGGGGCTGCCAGGCAGGAGGCAAAGAGGAAGGCCAAAGAGGAGGTATATGGATGGAATTAATGAGGATATGAAGCTAGTGGGTGCAAGTGTTGAGGATGCAGAAGATAGGGATAGGTGGAGAGAGATGATTCGCTGTGGCGACCCCTGAAGGGAAAAGCCGAAAGAAGAAGAAGAAGTGTAAATACTTCAGGAAGAGATTTTTTTTTATAGTGACTCAGCTGTTCAGACATCTGACTTCCAGTTACATTTCTGGCATTTGGTAGACACCGTTATCCAGAGCAACCTACATTTTATCTAACTTTTTATACAACTGAGCAATTGAGGGTTAAAGGCCCTGCTCAAGGGCCCAGCAGTGGCAGCTTGGTGAACCTGGTATTTGACCTCACAACCTACTGTAGTCCAACACCTTAACCACTAAGCTATCACATTCCACCACATTGACTTCATTCCACCGCCTCAGTGCAGAACAGAGAAGAGTCTTGAGATACGGTTGTAGATATGGTTGCAAATGATCTACCACCCATGTTGGCCAACATCCTCTTCAAAAAACAAACAAAAAAACTTGTTGCATGTTAAAGCTCTTTTTTCTCATTTGCTAAAACATGCTTAATGAAACTGGGATCCACTTGATCTTCATCACCACCTTCTTAGCACAGCATAAGTCTTCTCTTGCAAATATCTTAACACTTTCATGTTCCACACATTTTTCACACCCTTTATTAATCCAAACTCTATTGGATTAACTGTGTTGAACAAAACATCTATTCACAGCTAATAGAAAGAATGTGCATGATTATGAATGTCTCAATTACACAACACTTCAATCAGTCCTCTTCCATCTATATAAAAATGCCACCTCTGTGTTGCTATTTGCAAGCATGGATCAAAGAGGTGAAAGTCATGGAAGGAGAGTAAGAGGCCATGGAAGAGTGGCCACAGGAAGAGGTGTTTGCATGCATGATGGAGGAGCTGCAGCAAGAGAACAAAATAGAGCTCAAGTTGCCAATGAAATTCGGGCAACAATTATTGACGATGACATCAATCATGACTTGTCCTTTAGAGAGGCTGGACAAAGGGTCCAACACGCTGACTTGACTGGCCTGCACAGAGTCCTGACCTCAACCTGATAGAACACCTTTTGCTATGACTTACTCACTGGCTGTGACAAAAAAAAACAAAAACAAAAAACCACACACACACACACACACACACACACACACACACACACACACACACACTGTTATGGCACATACCCACTGTCTTCTTGCTCCTGGTGTCGTTCTTGGAGTTGTTCTCGATTGAGTTCGTCCTCCATAGCAGCATTCTCTCTTTCCTCTTCTCTGATGATCATTACATTATCTCCCTGTTCTTCTCTTTGTATTTCAGGATCTTCATCTTCTGGCCTAATTTCCTCCTCAGCAGGGGCAGGCTGTCTCTCTGCATCCGCTTCACGTGCTTCTCCATTCGGCACTGCTTCTCCTTCTTGTACAACTTCATCCTCCACTTCCACCTGTATCTCAATCCTTGGCTCTGGCAGCTGTGCTGTTTCTTCGGGCCTGGCCCAGCATTCAATCAACTGTTCCATCTCAAGGCAGGCTGTGGGCCAATCAAAATGATCCCTGGGCCCGACTGGGAAGGAACTTTGGGGGCCTGTAAGTCTCTGAGCCCGACGCTGCCAGGCCGATATGTCCTCACCCACCTGCCCCAACGACCTGCACACCTAAAAGGAAAAGAGGCACAGGATCAATAAGTAAGAAATCTCAGGGTTTTAAAAGCATACAATAAGACATCTCCTGAGCGGTGCAACAGAAAGCATTCAGTCTATTGTGTACTGAAAGAATTGATATTTGATTCCTGACGATGCTGCAGCCATTCATAGCCTGGAGTTTAGAGAATAAAACTGGCAAGGTTGGCATTGCTCTCTCCTCCCTGTCAATCACAGTGACACTATTCAATCAGGGCAATCTGTGAGATTATGTAGTTAGTGTTTTCATACAAGTGTGTTACGCAGCATGAGCAGCAGCTTGAAATGTACCACGGTTGGCTTTTCATGTCTTGAAAGTAGTACACATTACTTTCCCCAGTTGGTAGCTGATATATAACAGGGGAATTTGCAAACTTCAGGTGTTTTTCAGGTCTTAGCTTCAGTGAAATGAACTCTTAATGCTTCAGCATACCAAGACATTTTGGACAATTTCATGCTCCAACTTTGTGGGAACAGTTTGGGGATGATCCCTTCTTGTTCCAACATGACTGCACACCAGTGCACAAAGCAAGGTCCATAAAGACATGGATGAGCGAGTTTGGTGTGGAGGAACTTGACTGGCCTGCACAGAGTTCTGACCTCAACCTGACAGAACACCTGGGGTGAATTAGAACGGAGACTCTGAGCCATTCCAAAACTTTTACATCTGTCTTTACATGCACATGAATGTAATATGGAGTTGGCCCGCCCTTTGCAACTATTACAGCTTCAACTCTTCTGGGAAGGCTTTCCACAAGGTTTAGGGATGTGTTGATGGGAATTTTTGACCATTTCACTAGAAGCGCATTTGTGAGGTCAGACACTGATATTGGTCGAGAAGGCCTGGCTCACAGACTCCTCTTTAATTCATCCCAAAGATGTTCTAGTGCAGGCCAGTCAAGTTCCTCCACACCAAACTCACTCATCCATGTCTTTATGGAAGTTGCTTGTGCACTGGTGTGCAGTCATGTTGGAACAGGAAGGGGGCATCCCCAAACTGTTCCCACAAAGTTGGGAGCATGAAATTGTCCAAAAAATCTTGGTATGCTGAAGCATTAAGAGATCCTTTCACTGGAACTAAGGGGCCAGGCCCAACCCCTGAAAAACAACACCTGAAGTCAATGATTTAGAGGGGCGTCCCAAAACCTTTGGCAATATAGTGTATGCTTAAGGTTCTCTGCATCAGGATAAGCACTACAGAAAAATATTTGGATGGATGGAAAGTGCGCTGTAGATTGTGTATATACAGCATGGAGGACAACATGAACTGTTAAGAAACGAAGCCAAAGTGTTTTTGCCGCCATCTAGCGGTCGACTGTGGTACGCATTTGAGCCCACCAACGCCCATGCAAGTAGTAAGGAGTCTATTATTACATTATTAATTTTTTTTTTTTTTTTTAATTGAGGCATTGGTGGCTCAGTGGTAGGTTTCTCGCCTATCATGCGGAAGGCCCGGGTTCGATTCCCAGCCAATGCCTCAACCCCAGCCACTGGATGCAGTGCCGGTCCCAAGCCCGGAATAATGGGAGGGTTGCGGCAGGAAGGGCATCCGGCGTAAAACCTGTGCCAAGTTGTTGTGCGGACCAGTCGGTCCGCTGTGGCGACCCCGAACAGGGAGCAGCCGAAAGCAACTTCTTCTAATTTTTTTTTTAAATTCAGTATGGGTTTTTTTTTTCAGCAGTTGCTTGTTCCTACTACTAAGCATTCCATAACATTGAAGTTATTCAATGATATATATTAGGAAGAGGCATTGGCATGTCATCAAAATTCATATGAATTGCAGACAAAGAAGAAACAGTACCGTTGTTATTGCAGGTGTCTGGATAGCTGAAAGTCCAGTCTGAAAAGTTTTTATAACATTCCTAATACTAAATCTAATCAGCTCACCTGAGGCAGGACGTTGATGACACACTGAGCGGGCAGGTGAGATGCGATGCATGCAACCATCTCCCATGGAAGAGACAGTAAGCCAGAAGGGGAAGGACTCATCTCTGGGGCACCACCACAATGCCGCAAGTTTAACCTGTGAACACGATTCACAGCTATAACAGCAAACAGGAGACTCCAGCAATTTATTTAACAATAAGTGAATTTCCAATAAGTTAAATGTAGAAATAAAGCATCATTACCGTAATTTATTCTGATTAATGAGAACAGCAGTAAAGTCTTTTTACGTGTCGTTTTTTGTTCCTTAATTAACTGACTTTTTAATAAGCTCTGTGGCTGATATGTGTTGCACACCTCTGATTACCATAATGCACTGTGTACATAAAAGCTGGATCATAATGACTGATAAAAGATATGAAACAACCTGTAAACTCTGAGACGGTGCAGGTCATGTACCAGGGAACAGAGCAGTAGAGGACAGATTTATAAGTAAGGGGATGCCGAAAATTACTCACCCTAGCTGTGTGGAGGGAGGAGTGTCACTGCTGTTGAGACACTGCTCTTCTTCCAAACACACTTCATCACTTCTTCTCTCCTCCTCCTCCTCCTCCTTCTTACTACCGGTCACCTGCGGCATCGACATGCACTCCACTACCAGCTGAAAACGTCGTGGAAAAGAAACAAAGACATTTATTTCCTGAGCAGCTGAGGAACTCCTGTGTTTTCTTATCAGCAGGTTTAGTGTTACTGTAGTAACTCCACTTCCTGTACAGCTACTTTTCTGGTATGGTTTTAAATAAAGCTAGACTAGCTGTTACTTACCAAACAATTCCCAGTCCAAAATTACCTCATGATTTCCCTTTCTCATAAAACCTTCATGATGTCAGATATAATCGATAACCAAACCTCTCTGGCTCGACCGCTGACGTCACCCCTGACATCACTATATTATAACGGTCACTTCACTGTTGGTTTCAGTTATAACTCCACGGACATAAAACCTAAAGGATTTTAGCTTTTCGCGAGACTAAAATCACCTATGAAGAACTACTTTACAATACCGGTTACAGATAAACAGCCCTTTGACTTCTTATCAAAAGTTTGAACTCTGTTCTAGTTCCGGCGCACAACATTTACGACATTGTTATGTGCAAAACAAAACACGACGCCTCGCTATGATAAAAGTCTCTTAAAAATAGTCGAGTTTTAAATATTCAGAATCAGAAAGAGCTTTATTGCCAAGTATGTTTGCACATACAAGGAATTTGTTTTAATGTCACAAGCTCCAGTGCACAGAGACAAACAACAACAATACAAATAACAACAACAAAAAATTGGATGAGAAATAAAAACACATATTTAAATAGGAAAATAAAGTAATTTGTATGTAAAGTATATTGTATCTTACGAAAATGTCAAATATGCAATAGTATAACAAATGTATATGTGAAATATAAAGCCAATAAAACCTATTGAAAATTATTTGAATGACTTTCGTACCCTCAGACCTTTTTACCAAAGGGATAATCCTTCCTTAAAAAACACAGTGCCTGTATTTTGAAAATTTCAAGGCTGAATTTCAAATGCCGTTCTAGTTCTAATATAAGCGCACTATGTAGGGTGTAAACTAATGGCTTCTACGCCCTATTTAGCGTACACTATGTGAAATACCAAGTCGTTTAGAAACCGGCCTAAGTGTCCATTTTGAAAAAAATGCCACAGTATTTGGTTTCGTCTTGCGACCCCCAGGTTAGTTGTGTGTTCCGGCTCATAAGACATTTTAATTAAGCTTATGTGAATTAAATGTGTACACAGCGAGCTCTGTGGCTGTGTGTTATGCATGTGTACTATAGTTCAGTCTGCACAGCAAAGTCGGGTCTTATAGCTTGAGCATAATATTTTGTCCTCAGTTTTGACCGACAGGACAAAGCACTCGACTTAAACTAGTTAAGTCGACTTAAACTTTAGCTCGTTAAACTAGAGATTAGTTTATTATGTTGTATACATGTATAGTGTGTGTGTTTTCAGTGAGAATGCATAACAGTGTAAGACATATGGTATTATTTTAAATAAGATTTCTGGAAGATGGCTGAATGCAGCTTGGAGTTCTTAAAACACACACACACACACACACACACACACACACAAACATAAAAAAAAATACAAAATTAAAGTCTCTACTTCACAAGAAAATAATATTACATAAATTGAAGAAAGCTGTACAAAACTGGAGACAGTATTGTGTTTGCCAGACCAGCCCTTAGACACACACACACTGAATATTTAGGGATGGTAAAGGAAAAGTCCACCCTGAAACACATAATACATTAGGCATAACATTATGACTACCTGTGTAATATTGTGTTGGTCCTCCTATTTGCTGCTAAAACAGCCCTGACCCGTCATGCACTGTGTATTCTAACACCTTTCTATCAGAACCAGCATTAACTTCTTCAGCAATTTGAGCAACAGTAGCTTGTCTGTTGGATCGGACCACACGGGCCAGCCTTCACTCCCCACGTCCATCAATGAGCCTTGGCCGCCCATGACCCTGTCGCCGGTTCACCACTGTTCTTTCCTTGGACTACTTTTGATAGATACTGACCACTGCAGACCAGGAACACACCACAAGAGCTGCAGTTTTGGAGATGCTCTGATCCAGTCGTCTAGCCATCACAATTTGGCCCTTGTAAAATTCTTTGTTTTTCCTGCTTCTAGCACATCAACTTTGAGGACAAAATGTTCACTTGCTGCCTAATATATCCCACCCACTAACAGGTGCCATGATGAGGAGATAATCAGTGTTATTTACTTCACCTGTCACTGCTCATAATGTTATGCCTGATCAGTGTATATTTATATTGAAAGATTTGTGACATGCTTAGCAATGTCATGGTTGGCACTGTATTTTCTTTATTCCCCTGTTATATTAGTTAGTCTATCACTATATGACATAACAAGTAAATAAACAAATATTAATGTAAGAGTAGTGGAGAGAGTAAACAATGAACTCAAAGTCCAGAATGCAGTGCGGCTATATGACAGATTTGTGCTGAGTTACTTGGTTTGAAACGTTGACAGACACGATATGGTTGATGGTGGTATTATCATGAAACTTAAAGCTTTAAAACCTTAACTGTTTAGATTAACAGGTGAGAGAGCCGGAGAGACTACTGGACTAAAGCGCTGCTGCATTGCTTTCTTTAGGTAAAGATGAAGCAAGGGCTGAATCCCACTGACACCAGTATTATTGGATAGTCCAATTCGGGAAAGCATTTACTAAAGTGAAAATAGACTTGTTGATGATAGGAGCTTAAACTAACAAGTTAAACAAATCAAAGTAAAACTTGAATGTCATAAAGAATCAGACTCCAGGCTCCCTGTGACCCTGTGTAGGATAAGTAGTACAGCAAACACATGGATAGATGCACAGTATTGTGAGTGACCTTATTTTATTTAGGTGTTTTATTAAAATCATGGTTTCTCAGCCCTGAAGCTTTTTAAGTTTACTGAGAGATTGACAATTACTTCATGAGCTTCAGGAAATGTGAAACACCAGGATGTCTCTTGCTGATGTCATAACCTCAGTACAGTTTGTCTTATCTCATAGAGTTGTATATCAGTAAACAGTTGGCTTTAGGAGACCAGTTTTTAGGCACAGAACCTTAAACCTTTACAGAAAAATATTTTTAAGGATGCTTCCTGCGACAGGGTAATGCTGTCTGGGTGGAGTCTTAATGTAGGCCATGTCTGCTCTAAGGGCATTTAAATAAATAAAGCCAGTTTTAGACAGATCAATCATTCATTTAACCAAAGTAATGTGAGCGTAATATTGTTTATATTAAAATTACTTACACTTTTCTTCTGTATATATTTACTGAGACTTCTTTCTTGTTTCTAAATAGGCATGGAGGATGAAACCCAGGAAGAGATTTTGGCCCAGTTTAAAGAGAAGCGGCTCGGGGGATGGGGTCTGCTACAGCTGACAGCGGGGACAGGACTGGTGGCCTATGCCGTGTGGGCAGGGATTCTGATGCCTGGGTTTCGCAGAGTGCCTCTAAAACTACAGGTTAGTTTAGAAGAGCAGCAGTGAAAATTGAAAGAGTCAGAGCAGTAAGTCACTGTCTCTTTTTGTGTTTATTTAGGTGCCTTACATACCAGCCAGTAAACGGCAAGTGTGTAACGTTATGACGCTGCTGCAGGGCCGCTCTGGAAGTCTTGCAGACTTGGGCTCAGGAGACGGTAGGATCGTAAGTCAATATTTTGAAATTTGTCATCATGGAGTGGCTCAATGGTTAAAGCTCTGATCAGAAGGTCAGGGGTTCAAACCCCAGCACTGCCAAGCTGCCAATGCAGGACCCTTGAGCAAGGCTCTTAACCCTCTCTGCTCCAGGAACACTCTATCCTGTCTGCCTCTGTGCTCTGACCCCAACTTCCTAACAAGCTGGTATATGCGAAGAATAGAATTTCACTGTGCTGTAATGTGTACGACAAATAAAGACGACTTCTAACGATTGCTTGAGTGCAGATGTGCCTAGAATTACATACATGTACATTCTCATGGCTATATATACTTTTCTATGCTGGCATTTCTGGCATTGTTATGCAAAAATACATAGAAGTGAAATATAATACAATGAGCAGTTAAGCATTAAAGGAGCAGTTTGTAATATTTAGAGCTCTCTGCTGCCTGTGAAGTGAACTGCATGTGCAATGAAATGCCCTCTGTTTTTCTTCTGACTAACCGTGCTGCCGTAATCTGCAGGCTGTAATAGGAGAATTTCCCACCTCGAAACGTTCGACTTGAACATTGGGAAAAGAAACATGACCTCCTCGAGGAAAGCGTGCTTTGTCAGAGCATGTATAGCCCATAAAAAGCATACTTTAACCAGCACTTTCACAGTTACAGGTCTGATTGGCTGTTGTTATAGTGAACTTTAAACATTTATAGCCATATTTTGGACGGAAGCTGCAGTACGGCTGATAACAGCATACAATAGAGCTGATCAGAGTATCTTAACAGCAAGTCATCCAGCTAACATTTGCGGAAGATTTAACCAAGTACTGTGTCTGCATATCTAACTGATCTTAGCAGCTTAGCTGTAACAGGTTAAGGTACAAGATATCATTCTTGTCTGCTGTTATCCGAGTTTACAGTGAGTCAGCAGTGAGATTAGGGAGATATATGGACAATGCAGACGATGGACATGTCTATTGATTTTGCATTCCTGACTCCTAGACTGCATATTGCACAGCAAATCTCTACGTAGTTTCACTGCATATTCTTCCACATACACACACAAACTACTTTATATAGATACACTGATCAGGCATAACATTATGAGCAGTGAGAGGTGAAGTGAATAACACTGATTATCTCCTCATCATGGCACCTGTTAGTGGGTGGGATATATTAGGCAGCAAGTGAATATTTTGTCCTCAAAGTTGATGTGTTAGAAGCAGGAAAAATGGTCAAATGTATAAGGATTTGAGCGAGTTTCAGAAGAGACAAATTGTGATGCTAGACGACTGTGTGGTCCGATCCAACAGACGAGCTAATGTTGGATTAATCATGTTCTCTCTCTTTCTTTTATCTACATATCTATCTATCTAGTTATCTATCTATCTATCTATCTGTCTGTCTGTCTGTCTGTCTGTCTGTCTATAACCCATACTGCTATAAACTCATTTAAAAGTAGAGTCCTAGATTGAGTGTTAATCTGCTGTCACTCTGTAAACAGAGAAGTCCCTGGTAGTTGAGAACACACCTCCAAGTTGCAGAGTTGATGAGGTGTTTTCAGTGGAATTTACTGGTTGTAAGCAGGGAATTACACATTGCAACTTCACCTCAAACCCAACTCATGTATACCCATGAAGGAAAGGGAAGAAGGGACAGGTGTTCTTGGGACATGGTTCATTTCTAGGCTGGAAAAAAGTAAACAGAGGCCTGGAAGGAAGTTGCCAAATTCATTGCATCGCAATAATATAAATCATTGCAGGTTTGCTTTCATACAGGCGAATTCCTTATGCACAATTCTACATATCAGTTTTGCAGCGAGAAAGGAAATAACGTGTTTTATTCCTCTTTATCACTATTATCCAAATTAGTGTTCATTCAGTTCAAGTCGTATTTTTTCTTCCCTTCTCATATTATTTTAGTCCTTCTGCTCAGTGGTTCAAGTAAGGCCTGTCAGTATTCTGCTTGCTAAACAAAAATGACTTGTTTGAATGCCTTCTTCACCGTGTTTATTGAGAAGACTTTCTGTCTCAGCTACAAACCACAAAATTACTTGACACTTGAAACAGGAAGTAGCGGAAGTTCAACCAATAACATTATTTGGCATCAAGCCCTAAAAGCAGATAACTTTAATACACTGTTCATATTCCCCCTAACCACAATAAAAAGGTAGTGAGCACCACAGGGAATGGTATATAGCTCCCTTTCCTACTTTCACTTTTTGTCTTTACATCTGTTTGCTTCATTACTTCATTACTTTGCACTGCTATAGCAGTTGGTAGCTTGTATTTATTGTGGAAGTAGGATTTCTCTTTTCATAATAGTTTGCAAGACACCATGCAAAAAACACCATGACTCATTCTCACACACACGCACACCAGTAAATTGTCATTCCACAGAAATTGTGTGTACATGTGTGTGTCTGATTTTATTTTATTATTCCTGCCAAGTTGATGTGCGGACCACTTGGTCCGCTGTGGCGACCCCGAACAGGGAGCAGCCGAAAGCAACTTCTATTCCTATTTTTTTCTTACACAGTATTTATTTGACATTATTTTTGATGTATAGGTTTTCTATGATCTCTAAATCCTCTTAATGTCCCCTATGGATTTCTCATCTTATTTCATCTAATAGGGTTTGTGTGTTGTTATAGCAAAGGAAAAAATAGATAGTACTTATAGACATATTATAGACATATTTTCAGTAAAGTCCTTTTCTTCAAATATCCCAGCATGTTAACATTTCCAGAGCATAGAAGGCCCAACAGTTGCAGCTTGGTGGTGCTAGAATGTAAACTCAGTAGGTCAGAACTTTAGCCTGTCATGTACTACTACTGAAATACTAAACATGGTGTTTTACTATGCACATATATTAGGGAAATTCACATGAGCTGGTGCATTATTGTTATGCGTGTGTCTCTAGGTCTTAGAAGCAAGTCAACAGGGTTTCTCTCCCGCTGTGGGCTATGAGTTGAACCCATGGCTTTTTCGCCTCGCGAGATTTCATGCTTGGAGAACTGGCCATTATGGGAAAGTCTCCTACCAGAGGGAGGACCTGTGGAAGGTGGGGTATTTGACTGCCAAGGCCACAAAAGAACCTCATTTCTGTTTCTGCTGTAGAGAACATTTGTAGAAATCATATTTTATTTGTATGTTATGCTTTCAGGTTAATCTTTCAGGCTATGAGAACATCACAGTGTTCTTAGCTCCAAGTGTGGTAAGTGTTTAGTGATTTTCATGGACACTGATACATGCACACGGACACACAGTGTTGTAAACAAAAAATATTTGCATGAAGTATTTTACTGAATGCATCACCTTCCTTTAGCTTGCACCTTTGCAAAAGAAGCTACTAGCTGAGCTCCCTGAGGATGCCATGATTGTTGCCGGACGCTTTCCCTTCCCTGACTGGACGCCATGCAGGATAGAAGGGGACGGTGTGGACAAAGCCTGGGCCTACCACATACAAGCTCTCAGAAAACACCACCTGTCATCAAAGGACAGCAAGTCAACTGAGCAAACCAGCTGATCAAGGAGTCATGTGATTTATTTTAAAAACATTTTAGAGACCATAAAGGGACTTTCCAGCCCTACTCTTTTAGTGATATTTATGATGGTTTTACTAGATAGTTTTATTACTGCATTGTATACTGATGTAACTTTTCCATTCAATGCTGGATACTGTTCACACTTGTTTGCACCACTAAGGTATTCAGAGACTTTAGGATGATGCAGGATGCTGTACACCCTTTTCAATCTTCTGGTCATATGTGAGTGTGTGGTTGATGGTATCTACATCCACACTCAATGACCGGTTTATTATGTACCTTTCCTTTTAGCAGCATCACACGTTCAAATGTCACTTCCTGTCTACAAATGTGCGAATAACATCTGGCTGACATTAAAATTATGGTGGTCAGTTGCCACTATTGGTTGGTGTACACAAATTGTTTAGAGTGACAGATAGAATATAGTCAATGCACACCTATAAAAACAGATGTTCCTGATAAAAATGACCAGTGAATGTATGTATAAGCTAAGTAGATGTAATAAGGTAGCTACTAAAAGTGTAGTATACAAGTGTAATTTTCAGTATTTAGTTAATAGTGAACGATGGGTCATAATACAGATAAGGAAACTGTACTTTGTTTATTTTAGGTAGTTTTACTGATAAACCTTGTTTCCCAGAAGTGTTCCTTCCTGTGATGTGTAGAAATCTGCATTTTTCAAAACTACTCTTTGTGTCTGAATGCGCGTGTGTGTGTGTGAGGTCTTTTTGAAGCTCCCAGGTTACTTCCTGCTTCTCTGTGTGACCTAATTCAATTCACACATGCTTAACAAAAAATAAATGAATGTATTTGACTCCTCTTTTTAGTTTCTTTTATTTTTTGCAAAGATTGTTATTTTAGATACATTCCTGTGAATTTTGTGAAAGTTTGGATAAATGGTGACATCAGAGGAAATTATGTAAAAAGAGAATGCCTTCGTTGTGACATGTTCATGCATGAGGCTGATGAAATATGGGTGCCACTGCCTGTGATGTAAATATGCCTCATCAGTCCACTAATCCTACTGGATCAATATATTTGTGGTAGGGGCTTTTATACAGCAGGTCTAGTAATCATTTCAGAACAGAGAATGTGAGGATTTAATACAGCACTGTGTCAGTTACCCTAATGCTGAAATACTGAGCTTGGTCTGACTAGCTACCAGTGGCCAAAACATAGTCTGAGGTGGTCAAAAACCATCTTCTGGCTTGTATATTATTCGTCAATCTTCTTATCACTTGTTTATATTCATCAATAAACGCCTTGCTCCACCATGGTTGAGGGTTCGATTTCTGCTTCTGCCCTGTGTATGCAGAGCTTGTATGTTCTCCTTGTCCTTTGGGTGTTTCATCTGGGTTCTCTGGTTTCCTCCCCAAGTTCAAAGACATGTGTTGTGGCTGATTGGCATCTCTAAATTGTCCATAGTAAGTGTGTGTGTGTGTGTGTACCAATTTAACCAGCTCTGTCTGTGTTCTGTTAGACTAAATTTGATTTTAAAGACTTTTTTTTTTTTTTTTTTACAAGAACTGAATTATCACAGAAAGTCAGAAAAACGTATTTGATGGCTTCCTAGTACAGAAGTAAAGGTAGACTTGTCAAAGTTCTTAAAAAGCAAATTACTAAGGTACTGTCGACCCTTTTTTCCCCTTCTTGTTAGTAAAGGTGACGTATATACTCTTGAAAGGTTTGTCATAGTCCCACTGTTCCTATTCTCTATAAAATGCAATTTTAGGGTTTATGGTTTTAACTCATAATTCTAGTAGTTGTAGCTAAGTGTGTTCATATGAGGTACAGTTACAGGGCGTTTGATTTTGCCACACGTCCTGATGCGGCCGGTTTCATCCGGCCCAAGATTAAGATTTCACTTCCGGTGGGGAGGGGCCTTCATGCGGAGAGAGGAAGCTACTAGGCCTGCACGAAAGAAAGCTAATCTACAAACTCCAAGAGTGGTCCAGTTACCTTCTATCGCGCTGAAAAACAGCCGAGTGCTATTTCACCGTTACGACGGAGATTTACTTTCTATCGGTGCGATAAGGGGTTTTTTTTTTGGTGTGGAGATTTTACACGCGCGTGTTCACCTGCATCCGGGAGGCGCGGTGGTTGTCACTTCTCAAAGCCCCCGTAGTGCTGCAGGATCAACAATAACAAGTGTTGCCTTAGCGAGCGCAGAGACTTGAACCAGGCCCCGGGTCTGTGCTAAACATCATCGGGATGATTTGTGTCGGTGTTTTTAGGTGGTGAGAAATTTGCCCGGTGAAACTCGGGCAGTATGAGCCAACGGATAAAACCTCATCTCAAACCCTAGCCTGAGAAACGCAGCAGCCGGAGCGGAGCGGAGACCGGACATGGTGAGTCGACATTCTTTCACACACGACCGCTTGGGATTTTCTCCTCTCAGCTAATTCACAGTGCTTATTTGAACATCCTAACCATGGCGACACACAACAGAAATAATTTAGCTGAGCTACGTCTGTATCTGGGGCCTGGGGTACGTTGCCTTATGGCGCTTCCTTGTTTTTACAGTATCGCCACAATCGTGTCGTGATTTTGAGCTTCCGTATAAATGACAGTGTCTGAGGGGCGGATTAGTTACCTGCCTCCTGGGTATGGGTGTGAATTGTTTTTTAGAATTATGTATAATTCGTGCAAGAGATATAGATGTTTAAGACGTTAAAGTGAAAATTCTAGGTCTGTGGTAGTCCATCTGAATAACGGTTATCAGTTGAAAAGCGACGTAACGGCAATTCGGGTCAGGTTGGAGCCTCCGCCTCGGTGTGCGGTATGAACACGATGCGACGTGTCGTGACTCATACGAGGAATTCAGCTTCAGTATGGCTGCGCGACCTCTTCCTCAAATTCTCTTCCTTATTCTTACTTTTACAAACAGGCCCAGGCAAATGCCGTGCGAACGGTAAATGTGGTGCACTGTTTCTTGAAAATGGAAAGGCAGAAAGCCTGGTGTTGTGCAGTTGTATTTAATCTGTAGGCAAAAAGCAGTTATGTCATCCAGCCTACACCTATGACACTGTCTGTATCTGTGCTCTCTCCACAGGCGTCAGAAGAGGCCTCGTTGCGAGCACTAGAAAGTCTTATGACTGAGTTTTTCCACAGCTGCACTACTAATGACCGAAAAAGAGAGATCGGTGAGTCTTCATTTTTTTGTGCTTTTATTTATTCATTCTTCTTAAGTAATCACTTCTTCCTTGTCAGTGTAGTGTCCCAGGAGCACCTAGGTGTGAGGTGTGATACACCCTGGATGAGACCCCAGGCTATCACAGGACACTATGTACACCTACTGGCATGTTTTTGTGTGGTGGGAGGAAACCAGAGAATCCATAGGAAACCCACTAGGAAGACCGAATGCATGAAAAGTGTGCACAGATACACCACAGAGACAGTAACCCAAACTCATGGTCAAATGCTGCGCCTTGGAATTGTGAGGCTGCACCACCATGCTGCACACTTTATTTATCCTTTTATATTTATTTAACCCCATTTAGTTTCAGTTTAGTCTTTGCTAATTCGCACTCTTTATTTACTAACCTCTTAGGGCAGCCGAAAGCACTCAGAGGAGTCTTTTTTTCATATCCATTAGCTTCCTGACCACTACGATAGAAGAGATGAATGTCTTCCTTATACCTAATGCAAAACCAGCCTCTTCGGGCAATATATATCAAATACACCAGTCTATTCCATATGTCAAGTGAAACATTAGTGTGGCTAACTAGCGAGAGACAACATCCTCAGTTGAGCCACTATTGTATGTGGGCCAGCTCTCATCCACTGTTATGTGTTGCATTATTATGTGAGACGGTCATGAATGTCTTCTTTTACTGATCTACATTATACAATACATGATCATTAGATTTCTTGCATGGAACTTACATAAAAGGTTGAGGTGTCTAGCACCGAATCTGAAAGTGACGCATGTTCCATAAGACAGTTTGTATGAAGAAGAGAGCCATCCAATTATCACACTATTTATACTACTAGATGTGCACTATATGCATTAGATTTCAGTATTCGTGGTCGACATTTACTTTTACCACTCGAACAAGGTTCTCTTCTGTGTTTAAGTGTAGTGCATTTGACAAAACCACATGCTGCTGTTAAGAGCACTTCATGCAGAAATGACTGACCAAGAAGTCACTAACAGCCTGTAAGGAACCTTGCTGTCAGAACTTTGATATGTATCTGCTGTTGTTTTTTTGCACTCTCAGAAGTCAGAGGCTGTGTTTCAAGGAAGTGAAAATGTACAAATGTTCACTTAACTTGAAATGCAGCTTGGGCTTAGATTGCATGCATGATTTTAGGTTTAATATTGAACTTATTGTTCAATATTTAATGTTTATTATTATTATTATTATTATTATTATTATTATTATTATTATTATTATTAAACATTGCAACAAAGATGTAATGGGGGCCCCAGTTAGCCTGTCTCTAGCTATATGAGGGAAGTAATAGACTTGCCTTAAATCACTCTTTTTGCCTTTGCGAATTTTCACACTGTGTTGGTAAAATATTTTTCTCCAAATGAACCTTTCAATGGTGTAAACCTTTGCGCTGTACTTTGTAGAGGAACTGCTGAATAGTTTTGCTAGCCAGCTGGGCTCCTGGAGACACTGCCTCTACTTCCTCTCCAACAGCAGAAATGAATATGTCATGATGTATAGTCTTACAGTATTTGAGGTGAGTATACACATGTACAGCTACCCAATGGTTTGATTCACTCGTTATCCATGCTACATACTAACCCTGATCTTCATTTTTAGAACCTGGTCAACAAAATGTGGGTCGGTGTAGCCAGTGAGGATAAAGCAGAGCTTCGTAGCTGCTTGCCAAAGTTGTTGCTGTCCCAGCATGCTCTGTTGCCCTTCTTCATCAGAAATAAGCTCTGCAAAGTCATCGTGGACATTGGACGCCAGGACTGGCCAATGTTCTACCATGACTTCTTTAGCAATACTTTACAGGTACCTGAAATATGCATGTTTATTTTGAGATCTTTAGTTTTTTAGGTAGTTGAAATAAACAATTTAATTGTCCAGAATGGAAAAATGATGGAAAAACACGTATACCTGTATACTCATGGCCAAAAGTTTGTGGATACCTGACCATCCTACTTGTATGTGCTTGTTCAGCCTTCCATTCCAGTTCAGTTTATTCCAGTTTAGTCCTGCTTTGCTGTAATAATAGCCTCCACTCTTCTGAAAAGGCTTTTTACTAGATTTTTTAGTGTGGATGTGGGGATTTGCTCATTCAGCCACAAGAGCGTTAGTGAGGAAGACTGGGATGCAGTTAGTGTTCCAGCTCGTCCCAAAGTTGATCAGTGATTGAGGTCAGGGCTCTGTGCAGGACATTCAAGGTCTTTGGGGACTTTGTTTTGTGCACAGGGGCATTGTCATGCTGGAACATGTTTGGGCCTCTTAGTCAAGGGAAATTGTAATGTTAAAGGATACAAAGATATCCTTTATGATGTGCACTTCCAGCTTTGGGGCAACAGTTTGGGAAAGAACCACATATGGGTGTGATGATCAGGTGTCCACAATCCTTTGGCCATATAGTGTATTTCAACCTTTTAATGGGAGTAGGGGATAGTACTATAATATTTTCTGATGTGCAGTTAGGAACTGCTTGTCAGCAGTGGCATTTGTGGAAATTCAGCTGAATGATGATGCTGAGGTATTGTGCAGCAAAAACAAACAAAACACCACATTTTTCACTGTTGATCTGTTGCTCAAAGTACTTACGTCTGAATGCGGAACAGTGCAGGAGAATAAAAACCCACCACATTTCATCGCTTCCAAATATTTTATATATATATTTTGTGTGTGTGTGTGTGTGTGTATGTATGTATGTTTTGTATATATATATATATATATATGTATGTATGTATATATATATATATATATATATATATATATATATATATATATATATATATATATATATATATATGTATCGGCAAACAAAACATTAATATAAATTATGTACACGCAGTGCACATACTTGGACTCAATACACTTTAGATCAAGATCAAGCCACAATCATAAGGACATCCTTATGATTAGACTGACCAACTACAGAAGAAGAATTCACAATCAGAAAAAAACTAATAAAAGGGTTCCAAGTTTCGGAAACTTTGTCATGTGTTCACCCTTCCCTGCACTCACAGTAGGAAGAGACGTTTCATTTACTGTGTTTATGATCTAGAGGGAAATTTTGGGCTCAGCAGCAAGTGATTGTATGACTCAATAGATCTAAATCTCACAATCAGGTCTCACTCAGGAGAAAAAGTTCCTATTTCATTCTGTTTCCTCTCAAGCCCTCTTCTGCATGCTTTCTCAGTGGTTTTCATTGTCACTGTTGCCTCTGTTTTGCTAATTAGGGATCTAGGTTTGGACTTGGGTTTTCTGTAAAGCTGTGTAACAATGCACATTGTGTTATACATTATATATTATGCATGAACTGGAATTGAATAGAATTTAATATCATATATGATGCAGATACAAAGTTTTGAGGTGACAAAGTGGTGAAATAACTTTTATTATTATTATTATTTTCTCATGTGATTTCCTCAGACCATTTCTTTTGTCCAGGTTGATGAATACAGTGGGGCAAAAAAGTATTTAGTCAGCCACCAATTGTGCAAGTTCTCCCACTTAAAAAGATGAGAGAGGCATGTAATTTTCATCATGGGTACACTTCAACTATGAGAGACAGAATGAGAAAAAAAAATCCAGAAAATCACATTGTCTGATTTTTAAAGAATTTATTTGCAAATTATGGTGGAAAATAAGTATTTGGTCACCTACAAAAAAGCAAGATTTCTGGCTCTCACAGACCTGTAACTTCTTCTTTAAGAGGCTCCTCTGTCCTCCACTCGTTACCTGTATTAATGGCACCTGTTTGAACTCGTTATCAGTATAAAAGACACCTGTCCACAACCTCAAACAGTCAGACTCCAAACTCCACTATGGCCAAGACCAAAGAGCTGTCAAAGGACACCAGAAACAACATTGTAGACCTGCACCAGGCTGGGAAGACTGAATCTGCAATAGGTAAGCAGCTTGGTGTGAAGAAATCAACTGTGGGAGCAATTATTAGAAAATGGAAGACATACAAGACCACTGATAATCTCCCTCGATCTGGGGCTCCACGCAAGATCTCACCCCGTGGGGTCAAAATGATCACAAGAATGGTGAGCAAAAATCCCAGAACCACACGGGGGGACCTAGTGAATGACCTGCAGAGAGCTGGGACCAAAGTAACAAAGGCTACCATCAGTAACACACTACGCCGCCAGAGACTCAAATCCTGCAGTGCCAGACGTGTCCCCCTGCTTAAGCCAGTACATGTCCGGGCCCGTCTGAAGTTTGCTAGAGAGCATTTGGATGATCCAGAAGAGGATTGGGAGAATGTCATATGGTCAGATGAAACCAAAATAGAACTTTTTGGTAAAAACTCAACTTGTCGTGTTTGGAGGAGAAAGAATGCTGAGTTGCATCCAAAGAACACCATACCTACTGTGAAGCATGGGGGTGGAAACATCATGCTTTGGGGCTGTTTTTCTGCAAAGGGACCAGGATGACTGATCCGTGTAAAGGAAAGAATGAATGGGGCCATGTATCGTGAGATTTTGAAATAAATCCTCCTTCCATCAGCAAGGGCATTGAAGATGATACGTGGCTGGATCTTTCAGCATGACAATGATCCCAAACACACCGCCCGGGCAACGAAGGAGTGGCTTCGTAAGAAGCATTTCAAGGTCCTGGAGTGGCCTAGCCAGTCTCCAGATCTCAACCCCATAGAAAATCTTTGGAGGGAGTTGAAAATCCGTGTTGCCCAGCGACAGCCCCAAAACATCACTGCTCTAGAGGAGATCTGCATGGAGGAATGGGCCAAACTACCAGCAACAGTGTGTAAAAACCTTGTGGTGACTTACAGAAAACGTTTGACCTCTGTCATTGCCAACAAAGGGTATATAACAAAGTATTGAGAGAAACTTTTGTTATTGACCAAATACTTATTTTCCACCATAACTTGCAAATAAATTCTTTAAAAATGTGATTTTCTGGATTTTTTTTTCTCATTCTGTCTCTCATAGTTGAAATGTACCTATGATGAATATTACAGGCCTCTCTCATCTTTTTAAGTGGGAGAACTTGCACAATTGGTGGCTGACTAAATACTTTTTTGCCCCACTGTATCTGCTCACACACCTTCAGTTCCTTCCTGGTTTAGGTCAAATTCAACAGTTGTTTATGCACAAAAAGGGAAGAAACATAATATTGTTAGTTTCTTTTAAACCCATATCTGGTTTGAATTACAAAAAAAGGTATTAAAATACATTTGTGCCTCTACAATTTCTTATCAGAACATGAAAAAAGCTGGTCAGTGCATGCAATTCGTTTACAGTCACAAGAAACAAACCAACCAGTAGATATCATCTGAGAAAGAAATATAGTGTCATAATGGAAAAGTTCAAATCTGGCTTTACTCTTAAGGTTGGTAAACCCAAATGACTCAATTCAAGAACTGGCTGTTAAGACTTAGTATTTCTGGATGGTTTTGTGTAGCTATAAATTCTGAGTCATTTCTCATAAACGGTATATTTTTTTATGCATGCGTATTTCCTGTGCTGTTATTCAACTTGTGTAGTACATGTGGAGGAGAGGGAATGTCAGTGTTGAGGGCTGATATTGTCCTAATGCATTGGATTTGTGTTGTATTACAGTTTTATCTGCAGAGGTATTTTAATGTGTGATGCTGATTGACATGACACAAGTGTAGTTTTTGCATAACTTAACTGAACTGTGTGTGTGTGTGTGTGTGTGTGTGTGTGTGTGTGTGCACATTCACTAGTTGGTGCAGTCAGCTACTCTGGCACCCCTGGGTTTGGTTCTACTGAAGATGACCTCAGAAGAGCTGGTGTGCCCGAGGGAAGATTTGAGTGTTGCCAGGAAAGAGGAGCTGAAAAAACTCCTATTGGAACAGATACCCACTGTATTAAACCTACTGACCGGTGAGACTCACCAGCACACTCCCCTGTTCAACTGAAGTGTTTTTGACAATGACAAAACTTATGTTTTTTTTTTGTTGTTGTTTGAAAGGGTATGATGCTAAATTGTTGATCTTTAGTGTTTTTGGTTTTCAGGTATTTTGGAAACTATTTGGGATAAGCACAGTGTGTCAGTAACGACGCCTCCTCCATCACCTACATCAAGAGAGACTGGTGAGTTATGTGTTGAACTTTATTGATCTGCCTTTGGGTTTTTCTATATTTGATTGCCAGTGGCATTCAGTGGCTAATATGTGACCAAAATGTTTTCAGCATTCACAGGAAATTATATGAAAATCCCCTTAACCAGTCTGCATTCTCTAGTGATATCTGGGGAATGTCAGTGCTTTTTTTTAATGGTTATTTATGATGCGTCTCTCTTCATTAGGTGTACTGACAGGTGACGCTACTCCTCTGGGACTGGAGTCAGAGAGTAGCACATTGTGTCTGCTGGCTCTGGAGTGCTTGGCTCATCTCTTCAGCTGGATCCCTCTTTCCTCCTCCATCACACCAGCCCTTCTGGCCTCCATCTTCCACTTTGCTCGCTTCGGCTGCCAGCTGCCAATCAAAGCCAAGCCTCCACCCACTTCCAATGGAGACTCTACCCCCGGCAGTTTGTTAGCCAATGGGAGCCAGGGAAGGACAGGACACGTGGTGGACCATGCCAAGCGAGCCCAGTTAGGCATCATGGCTATGAACTGCATTAACGAGCTGATGTGTAAAAACTGCGTGCCACTGGACTTTGAGGAGTTTCTGCTCCGCATGTTTCAACAGACTTTTTACCTCCTACAGAGACTCACAAACTCGCACACCAACATACACACAGTCAAAAATAGACTGCAGGAATTGGATGAAAGGTAAGGGCACAGGCAAAAAAAATGAAAATGCACACTTGCATATACAAACTAATAAGCTGCAGAGCAAAGAGCTGACGACACACACAGTCTGGTGATGACTTCCTCCTTTTTCTTACTTTTTCTTTCTCTTCCACTTTAAATACTGCCCGGGTTCAGTTATTTGGAGAAGTTCACAGATTTTCTGCGACTCTTTGTAAGCGTTCATCTAAGGAGGATTGAATCCAACGCTCAGTTTCCTCTAGTAGAGTTTCTGGCTTTGCTGTTTAAGTACACCTTCAACCAGGTAAACACATCCATATCCAAACCGAATATCTTCCCTTCAACACCATTCTTTTTTTACCCATTAGTGTCTAAGTATAGTGCTTTTTATATTTATAGCCGACCCATGAGGGCTACTTGGCTTGCTTGGATATATGGAGTATATTCCTGGACTACCTAACCACCAAAATCAGGAGCCGACTGCATGACAGGGATAGTGTGTTAAACAGGTGCGTGTTTCTGTAACACATGATTGGTTTGAAAGTAAATGCAAAGCTTCGCATACAAATTACTGCCCAGGAAACGACCTCATGCAACAACATCATGCTTGCCACACAGAAGTCACTTAATTAAGCATGTATTTCCATCTTGGACAACTTTGTCTGTCGACTTAAGCTTCCATATTTATACTTTCTTATCAGATAATGACATTGCTTAATGTTGACATGACCACAGACATATCAATAGCCCCAAATGAGATGCTTAATTTCAACCATGAGATGTTTAACCATTTCAGTTATAACGTTTTTCTAAACATGGACAACCATTTGGTTTTTACTTATGGTGGCAATATAATTAGTTCTCATCTTTTACATATAAACAATTTTCCAGAAGGAAAACAGCTTTTGACCAGTGTGACTCAGCTTTTCAGTGCAAGATATGGTCACTGGGGGAAAAAAAAAAACGGATGTGTTTAGCTTTAGTTTTGTATAAGGCTAATGATAAGGGGATATGCTTGAGTTGTTTGCATTATCTTGTTTGCATCATACTACCTCTTATGAATGTATACAGCTCCAGGCTACTTGTATCTATAGTGACAAGACATGCTGCAAGCCTGCATTGTGAGAGTATTTTTAACAAACACTGGAGCCATTTTGGTTGTTTGCAGGTATAAGGACGCTTTAGTGTTGCTGCTCAGAGAGGTCCTAAACCGCATTCAGTTCAGGTTGAACCAGAGTCAGCTGGAGGAGCTGGACGACGAGACCCTTGATGATGATGTAAGACACGTACACAAACACGTTTTTGTTTTATATCTCTGCAGTGCTTCAGAGTTTTTCCTCTTTACTTGAGGAGTGAAGTTGGTGGGTTGTATTTTTTGACTGAACATTCTCTCCTTGATAGCAACAAACTGAGTGGCAGCGATATTTGCGTCAGAGTTTGGAGGTGGTTGCCAAGGTGATGGAGCTGCTCCCTTCTCAGACCTTCTCCATTCTGGTAAGTGTATGTAGCTACATTCATTTTTTTCTTTTCACAAAGCATTTTAGCAAGTCTAATTTGGCAAATTGACTTCTAATTATGTCTGATTATAACTCGGGTAATGAAAGCATAGATGTAGCGTCCTTATCACTGCAGTCAACATATTCATCAGTTGCATCATGGAAAAGAATATCTTTGTGTGTTTTAGTTCCCAGTGCTTCAAGAGGACTTAGACATTTACCTTGGACTGCAGCAGTTCATCGTTACCACAAGAACTAGTGAGCCTTTTTCATTTCTTCATGCTTCATGCCTACTCTGCTCATACTCTGCTCAGAGGCATCAACAAGCCTATATAGTCAAGTGTGATTTGCGTCAAGCACCACTGTCATCATCACCATCATATGTCTTTCTTTAAAAAAAAACATAGGTTATTGTTAAGTATTACATGTGGCCTATAACATCAGAATGGCAGACCTTTTTTTTTTTCTTCATTCAAGTAAGCAGTAATCTGACCTTCATATAATATATGTAGAAAGTTTTTTGTTGTACTTCCAACTTTAACTCCTTCCAGAGCATTTTAATGAATTATATCAAATACTGACTACATTATCTAGTCATATTTTCATTCTGTTGCAATTGTATGCTGCCATCTAGTGTTCAGTCTGTAATTATGGTTGGGTGAAATCGCATCTTTTCTTCACAGGAATTTTTAGTCACCTAAAGTAATGAAAAGTTGTACAGGGCTTGGACAGTGAAACTGAAACACCTGGTTTTTAGACCACAGTAATTTGTCGATTCCTTTTGGGAATGACTGATAGCCAAGTGACCAGCACAGTGGCCAGAGGGATTATGAGCTATTCCTCTTGTAGAACAGTGGCCAGGTCACTATGCGGAGGAAAACGTTTCCTGGCTCGCTCCTCCAAAACAGCCCAAAGTAACTCAGTAATATTCCAATCTGGTGTGAACATAACACTGTACAATACTGTCTGTGTTAGTTATTATTATTGTATTGCATCACAAAAGCCAAGGCTGTGGTGGAGTAACTGGACAGTAAATGTTATTTAAATACACAACAACTAAAATAATATAAATACAATGAAATACAAAACTGCTCTAAAACTAAATCTAGACATGCCTACAACATGATCTTCCACATGTGACATTTGTGTGACAAAACTAGGCTGAAAGGAGCAGCGAGTGCCCAGTTCTCCAAACTGGCTCTACAGCTTCTGATATCTCCAGATCTACAGTTACTAATTCTGAAACTGAAATGTATAAACAAAATAAAAGTTTCTCTAAAATGAAAATAGAAACTAACAATGCACTAATTAAAACTATAAGTAAAAACAACTCACAGTTCATAGATGTTCTAGATGGATTGTCTTGAATAGTTTTTGTTAAAAGCCTTAGTGCTTTAAGAGTAATGAAAGGCATTAAGAGATGTCATTTTATACATATAATTAATAATAAGCAAGTGCTAAATCTTCTGGCAGCTGACACATGTTTTTTGCTTATGGCTTTTAGCAGATTTTTCAGCAGCCTATCTTCTTATTATATGGCTGTATTTCTTTTCTTTTCTTTTTTTTTTGGTCATTAATGGATGATTAGTTTTGTCATAATTCACAGGTTTGTGTTGAATACTTTCTTTATTTTTTAAATTAACACCGCTAATATAAAACAGCAAAAATATTCTTGATGGTACTCACAGTCCTCATCAACACGCATGAGTGTCCTTTTTATTTTTTTTATTTTATTATTATTTTTTTTAATAGAGACTCCGTTGGATAGCACTTTGGATAAAGGCATCTGCTAAATCCGGTAAACTTTAATCCTGGAAACTAAGAATAAACATTTAAACAGTATTTAAACTGTTTAATTAAGTTTAAACAAAGTTTAAACAGTATATTCAATAAATATAAAACTGCAGTAATCTATTCAAATTATATGATTTGAAGTCCATCATGTTGAGGTTTACCATATGTCGTCTTGTGCATAAATGTACACACAATCAAGAGCTGTACGATACAAACTTTTACATTCGTTCGTATCTCGCTTGAGGTCCGCTTTATAAACAGTTTAGCTCTCTCACTTAAATGGTCCTAAGTCACCGTGTTGTTGAAACCGATGGGTGAGTTTTGTGATGTCATCATGACTGTTAAGCTGTGCAGTGCATTGCACAAGATTGATTGTTTCAAGTAACACAGAACAATCAGCTGCTGGCTAGGGCTGAGCAACAGCATGTAAAAATTGTGATTTCTCAACTTATTTCTCAATGCAGTTTTTTTTAAAACAGTGTAGATTTTGCATCAATTGCATTCAAGCATTCACATGATAAACTGTTCCAACTGACCAGTGACTATAGGAATTGTACCATGTGGCCTTATGCACAAAACTGAAGCACATCATGAGAAAACAGTGAATTTTAAAATGACCAAAACATTCGCTTGTAATGAGTGAACAAATTTGTCATAGAAATTGTGTAATATTAAGTACTAAATATTAATTTCCCAAGCACTTAAACAGATTATGGCTTATCGTATGAAATGTGGGAATGAATGGGGCGAATGAGTCGTGACTGCACATGCAAATGCACTTCAAAGAAGTGGCGCAGTGTATATATAGGACCAGTTTACTCCCACAAATGGCTTATGAACTGCAAACCTCACTTTCTGTCAGAGCTTTTATTTTATTTAATTTTTTTGTAGGATAGATTTTGTAGATCAGTGTGTGCTACTCTTATTGCAGTACAGCTGAGTAAGCAGAGGAAATCAAGTAAAACAAAGTAGTTTCAGTAACCCTGAATGTTTGGCAGTGTGGCCTGTCAGCTAGTTTCATTTTTTTTTTTTTTTTTTTTTTTTTTTTTACATTTCTCTTCTACTGACGTTTTGCAAGTCTCTAGCAGTTCGCAGGTCTTGATGACTAACTAGCCGCTAAACTGCGTAGTACACTGCTTTATGTGGTTTACAGAAGGGTCATGTGGTCAAAGAGTTGTCTCTTCCTGTCTTACTTTCATTTTAGCTGATGCTGTTTGCAAGCTGTCAAGCCCCAATATCATATACATATTAAACAAAAGATTGAAACAGTTCTAAGATTGAACCACTGGCTCTATGTAGCAAAAGTTACTGACCGCATTAGTCAAAGACCTGAGTTTAAGGAGAAAGTATACAAGATCAGAAAGAAGTACAACATTATGTAGTATAGAGTGTGCAACGATTGGCCTGACAAGAGCTGGAACAGATACATGAGGAAGAATGTGTGAGACTGGAGGCAAATATTATAACTCAAGCTGTTAAGTAAGTCGTTAGAGTGTATTATATTCAGGTACTGATTTCTCAGTATTGCTATTTTTCAGCTTTTTTTCTGTTGATGAATGGACACACTGAATTTCATTTAGTTTAGTGGGTATGCAAACTTTATGCACACAATATTGATCACAGTAAAAGTACTTAAAGTCCTTAGAATTACCTTGACCACAGAATGCTCGCCGCTATCAGGGTCTCAGTGCTTCCAGGGGGCTGCATTATAGCTATGTATGTTCTTCTTCGCTGAGTGTGTGTGCGCTTCAGTTCACTGTTCTCTTTGCTGTGTTTGTGTTTAGATCGCAGGTTGAACATCACGGCAGAAGCTGATTGTAGGAAGCTGCACTGTGCACTGAGAGATTTGAGCTCCCTGCTGCAGGCCGTAGGGCGTCTGGCTGAGTTTTTCACCGGAGACGTCTTTTCCACTCGCTTCAACGATGCCTTTGCTATAGTCCAAAGGTCTGTTACTTTTTTCTGTAAGCTCAGGTTTTTCACATCCGTCATAATAAATTGGTCATTTTGGTCATCTGATGTAGCCATTATTTAAGCAGTTATGATTTTGATGGACATAGATGGACATAGCACTGTTTGCAAATCTTGTAAAGCATCACTAGTGTTTGCCACAGTTTATTTCCATTACTATATATCATCCCCAAACTGTTCCCACAAAGTTGGAAGCATGAAATTGTCCAAAATGTCTTGGTATGCAGAAGCATTAAGAGTTCCTTTCACTGGAACTAAGGGGCCGAGCACAACCCTTGAAAAACAACACCTAAATTCAATGATTTGAAGGGGTGTCCGAAAACTTTTGGCAATATAGAGTGTGTGTGTGTGTGTGTATTCTCTTCTGAAACTTCTGGTTGCAGAATTCTGATTAAAGAATCTTACAGGGGCTCTAGCTCAGATGGTTAAGCACTGTCACGGCTTTACAATGCAATAAAAAAGAGATTTAAAGATTAAGAAAGTTAGACAGGAACAGAACCTGCTGATCATGACATGTGGTGACAGTGATGCATTGATGGGAAGCACAATCTAGAGGAAGAAAGGACAGACAGATGCAAGAAATAGAGCCACAAGCTGCGATCAGTGGGAGCCAAGGAGAAAAAGCATCATTAGAGAAAAACCTCCAAGACTGCTGTTGTTACAACTTCTTTTTTACTTCTGCAGTAAGAAAATTATTCTCATCAGCAAACTGTGTGAGAGAAAAAAAACACACATCCTATCACCATCAGTGCCAGTACTAACACAATTATTCTTCTGTAACACAGAGAGAGACAGTCAATATAATGGTACATTTATGACAAGAAATATTAGTGGTATGTATAAAAGTCTGATTTTATAAAGGTCTAGCTTCTCCAGCTCTTATGGACCCAAATACAGATGCTCAGTATTGATTTGTTTTAGCTCTAATAGCAAGGTTTGGTGTGAGCCCTAGGTGAAAGGAAAAAGTCCATAGTGATATTGGTGTAGCTGTTGTCTTGCCATGTTATTTCTCCTGTCTAATTTATTTGAAAAATTATCTGGCAACCATGTCTGTAAAAAAAAAAAAAAAAAAAAGGTTTTCTAAGAACAGTGCTACTTGCTTAAAGAAATGTATAGTCCTGTTAGTACAGAGTTACTGACCCAGCTGTCTGGCAGTCAGAGAGTGCTCAGTTGTCCATGCAGTCATTGGTTTAATTAGTGTCCGTGCTGGGGAAGTAGCCAACTGAGGGTGTGCAGTAGGTTTCACAGCTTGCATTGAGCACATGGGGTAACTTGGACCATGGCTTTTGTGGAAATGTCAAGTGTCAACATACCCTAGCAACACCACCCTCTCAACTCAGACGTATGATCAATATAAATGTCAGAAAATGAAGATTATTTTTAAAATTGTGGAATAAACAGAGATATTTGTGCTTGGTTTCCTGCTGATGTTTATCTTCTTTCTCTCCCTGTCAGGCTTGTGGAGGTCACTTGCTATGGCTCTCAGATCAGTCTATACGATGTGGAAATGGCCGTCCCTTCAGTTCTCAAACCTGACCTTATAGATGTGTAAGTGCACCCAAATAAAAATCACAACAAAGTCTCTTCAGGATTTCGAAGTTCTCTTCAAAATTAGGCAGAATTTTAGCCAGATTTGTTTGCATTGATTTGATTTGAGCCATTGATTATATGTACGTTTTCACTGGTAGTAGTTTAAAAGAAGAATCCTGTGCTTGCTAATTTCGCCAGTTCGAGTAGTTTAAAATAATTTAGGTCACAACAATCACAAAAAACACTAAGAAATCCTGTAGAGAGTGAATATCTATAATAAAAATTTTGCTGTAGTCTTGCAAATATTTCAAACGGGCTGTCTCTACTACTGCCAAAAGAGCTCTGCTCAACCATATGTGTGTCCTTAAAAAAGGCTGTGATTATATATAAATACACATTGTGATATACACTGCGAGATTTTACACATACATTTTCCTGTTTTTCTTATATTGTGATTTTTTTTTTTTTTTGCAGCCATGCCCAGTCATTGGCTGCACTGCAGGCATATTCTCATTGGCTGGCACAATTCTGCAGTGAAGTACAGCGGCAGCAGAATCAAACGCAATTTGTTGACCTCATCACATCATGCATGGCTGCCACTACACCCCTCATTAACTCCAAGGTAAGATTAATAAGACAAGTAAAGGTAAGCCTTTTACATGCAGTAGGTAAGCCTTTTACATGCAGTAGGTAAACACCTGAACGTCTCAATGCCCAGACCAAGCGATCAGACCACATAACTATGTTTCTACACTCTGCCTAGTCAGCTAACACTTGCGTTGCAGGATCAGAGACTTCTCCACTGTTTTAAATGGAAATTAAACTGACATTAACCTGTTTAGCCAGTTGTTCACCCCTCTACACTTAATCAGTTGTCTAGATGCAAGGGTGCTAACTTCTACAGATCATAGCATTTTCAATTTTGGACCACTTGCTACAGCGATACAGGAGACTATTTGCTTTTTCAGCTAAAGAAACAGTCAGGCCAAATGTCAATAAAACTTGTCTAATGGGGAAGCTAAATTAATGAAGGGGAAGGAACATGAGAGTTAAGGGTGGCAATCGTTATGGAGTTTACTTTAGCTTTGTGCTGACTTCACCTGTGAGCTAATGAGCCTCAGCCATGGCAGCCAAAATAAACCAGTGGGTAGGACATATCCCCTTACAAAAAAAGAGGAGCTGTTAATTAGCAATGATCATAACAGATTTTTACCTTGCTTTTTTTTAATTATTCTTGCACAACTGGGGGAGAAAAACTGGCTAACGTTAGCCGTACAGTTTTTTTGAGAATATCATCATACCGGTTTTTGATCCATACACGTCATTGGCAGCAGATAATCAGTCTATATGCTCTCCAAAAATCTGGCTGGAAGTAAGTGGGAGCTATTAAAATCCCATTTTTAATGAAAAACGTGACTTTTTCTAATTTTGTATTGACAGATGCTCATTCTATAATTGAAAAAAGTGCTTGTAGGATGTACCATGTGTTGTCATTGAAATTTCAGTGAATCGTTCAGTAAAAATTGTTTTTTTCCTCTGCCTGCTAGGATTTTCTTGTTAACAATGCTGGCATGTCTGCAGATCTCTCTCCCATGTTGATTTTTTGTACAACTGCTGCAGGTTCCTGAGAAATTACTGTTATCCGCTTGTCATCTTCTGGTATCCATGGCGACAACAGTGCGTCCCGTGTTCATGGTGTCATTATCTGCGGTACAGAACGTCTTCAATCTCATCACAGAAAACCACAATCACAGGCTGCCTCAGGAGGTGTGTGTGCTGGGTTTTTTTTTTTTAAGCTTTCCTGTTAGTAGATATTCCCCTAGATACAGGTTTTGTGTGTTTTGTGAACTTGTTTATTCATTAACGTGTGTGTTTTCTAGGCTCGTGTGCTGGTGTGCAGGGCTTTATCAAACATGCTTCTTTTACCGTGGCCAAGTCTACCAGAGGCAGAACAGCAATGGCCAAGTCGATCAGCCAATCACGCACGTCTAATCAGCACCATAACACATCAATACCGCCTGCTGCCCCGCCCACCGGACCACCATCCCAACAGTGAGTGCCATCACACTCAAGTCCTGCAAATAGATCACAAAGGTCTTTTTTTCATAATACAGTGTTTATTAATTGTTCCCTGGCTCACTATGAGTAGCAGGTCTTTGGTTTTCAGACCTTAATAGTGTGCTGATTTTTTGGTGAATTGAAAACGTCACTTTATATTTATTGTATACTTTCACAGTATGGGTTAAAATACTCTTCATGAAGCTGTGGATGCTTCCACATTCCAACCAAGACATTTAGCAAACTGACCAATCCAAGTTCTTCTTTCTTGTCTAACTTGTTTAGCAATGGTGTAATGGTGAGCCAAAATGATAATGTGGTCATTTTTTTTCTTCCCAGCCCCTTTTTGACTGCTTGAGGCAGCTCATCCTTGGATAATGAGCTAGATTCCAGATAGAACTAGAATTTGGGCCAGTTTTTGTTTAAATTGCAGAGGAAAAACTTCTTCACCCAGGAGTAGCCTTATTAGCAAAGAAGGAAAACTGATGAGCCAAGTATAAAACTGATAAAGAGGGGGTTTGTGTGTGTGTGTGGGGGCAATTATGATGAATATTTGAAACCACAGTAATCCCACAAGCTGTTATTTTTCCAACTTACTTTTTTTTTTCCTGTTGGTTCAGGGGTGTTTTTTTTTTCTCTGTAAATTTGAATAAATAAATTAAGGCTCGTGGAAGGATGGGAATTTCATGTCATGACCCCATGCTGAGGAATTGCTTAAGGAGAGCCTGGAGTTGCTGTCTCAGCTTATGCAGGAAATCATTTCCAGTTTGTAAACGGATCCGTCTTGTGCCTTTTTTTAAGCATGGGCTTTTGGAAGGTTAATACATCCAAAGTGCTGTTTAATTTGTAGTTGGCCAAAGACTTGCAGGTTAATTAATGAACCTATTTGACAGTTGCTCTACTGTGTTTGGTTTTCTTTTTTTCAGGTAAAGTGGTGCTGCAGCAGACCCTGTGTGTACTGAAGGATCTGGTGTACAGCATATCAGGTGAAGCCACAAAATCTCGGCAGATATGTTACCAGAGCCTGCAGGAGTCTGTCCAGGTCACTCTGGCTCTGTTCCCACTGTACATTCAGCAGCCTGGTAAGAGCCTCTGTCCTCATTCACTCAATACAGAAAAATGTCTGTGCTAACTTGTGAAATAAGGAGAGTTCTTTTCCAGATGGGTGAGAGACTATTATGCGTGTATGATGCCATCTAGGGTTAGGACTCCTAGTGTAGTATATTTCAAATAATGTAATATATTTTAAACGCACTGCTTTATACGTCAACTTAAAATGTGAACGTGCTGTAAACATTACAAGCATTTACACAGACCTGTTTAAATGTTTGTGCATAAAGTGACACTTCATAACCAAAAAGTGGTGCATTAGATATATGCTAAAGTAGATCTTTAGCATTCAAATATGGACTTGTTTGCCTTTGAATATGGAAATGTTGTTCTGTTCTGGCTGTGTATAATGTTCAAATATGTAAATAACAAAATAGTACGCCTACAGTAAACTATAAATATGTATTAACCACGGATAGAAGAACCTTTCAACCTTGTAATTTAGAAGTTTGTTAAGCACTGCTTTTTACCCAGAGTTATGAATCCTTGCTCTGAAGCAGGGCTAGCACTGGTTTTCAAAAAATGTACTGTATGAAACTATAATACAGTATGGAAAAATGTCCTTTTTTCCCCCTCACTGATGAGAAAGTATGAGACAAGCTTGTTGTTTACACCGGCGACACGCTTCACTTATCGCATCATGTTTGTTGACATTGCAAAAATGCATATAGGAATGTTAACCCTGAGTTTTTACAATGTACATTGTGAAATGTCAGATTATGTATACCCAGGATTAAAGTGTGAGCAGTGTGAAATGTGCAAGATAATCTGGGATTCCCTTTACCCAGGGTTTACAATGATCAGGGTTAAAAATTTCGCAGGTAAAAAGCCCATATGTGTCTTCAGCGTAGTAGACTCTGGCATGATGCCGTTGTCCACAGTCAAAAAAATAAAACTTGAGAATAAATAGGACTAGGATAATAAATAGGAGAAAAAATAAGACTTTTACATTCTTATTTACCATGACTGAAAAACCAACCAAGAACAACTGGAAGTACCACCAAAGCCTGTATTTTTACAAGCACATTGCTCAGAAAAATACAAGCTGTTCTTATACAAACTATTTTACTGCACATGACGGCTATATAATCTTTTTGCTCGTTTAAGAACTAGCCAGCTGAGTGAATAGAGAGAATATTTAAATATTTACAACCATTGATTGCTGTAGATGACTCATACTTTTTCCATGCAGGTTGCATTGCAAATAAAATATTCGCATGATACTGTTTATGTATTAAATAAATGTGACTGATGTATTCTTTCATTTTTCATTGTTTTTTCTCTCTCTCTCTCTCTCTCTCTCTCTCTCTCTCTGTCTCTCTCTGTCTCTCTTTTCTTTTTCTCTCTCTGTCCCCCACTCTCTTCCTTCCTCAGATATAACAGATGAGATGCTGAGTTTCTTCCTCACACTATTCCAGGCACTCCGGGTGCAGATGGGAGTCACATTCACTGAGCAAATCATTCAGACTTTTCTCAGCATGTTCACCAGGTAACCTACATGACTCCACCTTTTAAACAGCCCCAAAACTATGAAGGTGCAGCCTTTACTAATAGCACAAGCACTTTAAAAGTCATTGTTTTGTCCAAATTCATTGTCTGTTTCTTTTCTCACAGGGATTTTTTTAAAGCCTGTGTAGTTGTGAAAAGATATGAAGGATCTGATTCACATACATCATGAATGATCTGATCCACATGTGGAAAGTAGTAATGGTCATGTGCCTTGAAGCTTATATTTGTTGATGTCATATGTTTTAGGGAGCAGCTGGCAGTCAGCATCCTCCAGGAGGGCAGTGCTGGATCAAAAGTTGTTGAAAAATTCCTCAAAATTCTACAGGTATGCAAATGTAATGGTATACACAACTGAAGCTGTGTGTGTGTGTGTGAGAGAGAGAGACATGATGGATCAGAAGTTTCCATGTATCTTATTATTGGTCTTATTTAGTCTATAATTGTAACTGATGCATCCTGTGTGTGTATTTTGTGCAGGTTGTGGTTCAGGAGCCTGGTCAGACCTTTAAACCCATGTTACCCAGCATCCTCAGCCTTTGTATGGAGCAGGTGTACCCTATAGTGGCAGATGTAAGAACCATAAAAAGCCACCCTAATAACTCTTAATTGACTAGTCATTGAATGATGATGTTTTTTAAGTTTGAAGCCTGAATACTGTGTGTTTGCTTCGCAGCGCTCCTGTCCAGACGTGAAAGCTGAAATGTTCGAGCTGCTCTTCCAAATTCTTCATCAGAACTGGAGGTTCTTCTTCAAGACCTCAGTCCTAAACAGTGTTCAGAGAACAGGAGCAGAAGAACACATGGAGAATGAGGCCCAGTTCATTGCTGCCATGCAGGTATGGGGCACATAAACTTTGAGCTTTATTGCAGGCTGGAATAAAATGCCAGGAAGAGAGTCATGCAGCCAAAAAATATCTCACTGACCAGAGAACCATTAACATAAATTCTGCGAGATCAAGATGATTTGTTGTTTGTAAATGCAACACCATCTTTGCAGTTAACAATCAGAGTAAATCCAGTCTTTTAAAAACCCCAATAACCCCATGCCCCATGAGAAAACGCTGCAGTCCAAATATCTGGTTTTGTCATGGCACCTTCTCAGTGATAGTTGGGCTGCAGGAGTGAAATCAAATTACCAATCAAACTGACAACTCAGCATGTTTTGGCCATGGATTTGGATGTCTTGTGGCTTAAAGATTTGTGGTGCCTTGTTTATTAGCCATATGGATAATGAATTTTGAGCAGTGGGGTTTGTGACAGCCAGGGGGTTTGTGATTATTTTTTGTTTGTTTGTTTGTTTTATCTATTTACAGTGCTGAAAATCACAACACACAATTTTCAAATCTATTATATTTATAATTTCAATTTTATATACTTGCCTGTTTGACTAATCACTTCACTTTTCACTGTCAGTGAAAGCTCTGACTCCAATAAATATCCAGTATAACTGTACACATTTAAAATAATACACTAATGTTTTTCTAGTTGGATCATTTCCATTAAATTAATACTAAATCTATGCTGAACGGCTCCTTGAAACTTATTTACTGTACCTGGTTGCAGAATGAACCTCTGACCTAGAGTTTACAAAGTTACTAAATTACTACTGAGACTTCAAACTGCTATACAAATCCCACAACACTATTTTTTTGTTATTTGCTAGACCAATGTTGAAAAACACGACAAAGGAAATGCAGGATACTGTACATTATTCTGTTTTCCTGCAGTGATCTGAATTGTGTGTCTTGTGATAGGCATTTGGACAGTCCTTCCTGCAGCCTGATATCCATATCTTCAAACAGAACTTGAGCTATCTGGAGACTCTTAACACAAAACACAAACTGTACCACAGGGTGAGAGACACACTACTTGTCAGACTATTTGGTTCATGATTTTATGTTTTATTTTGCTTACCTGATGCAAGGATATGTGTGTGTGCTTGTTCAGAAGCTGTTCAGGAACTCCATGCTCTTCCATTTCATCAATGTGCTGCTACAAGTTCTTCTGCATAAGAGCCATGACCTCTTGCAAGATGACATCACTCTGGCGCTCTACAACATGGCTGCCGTAGATTTCCCAGCTTTTTATTCCTCCTTTCTGCCAGAGTTCCTCAACGGCTGCCAAGGCCTTGACCCACACCAACGCACAACGCTCGCCCGCAACTTCACACCAGAGAGGGTGAGCACTTTAGCTTGTCTATTCGAAGAGGCATCGAAGAGTCCATGCTCTGACTCGTTTCCAAGTCATATTACATCAATCCCTACTTCTCTGTGCAGGGAACGCAGACTGCACATAAAACCTTACTATCCAGAACTAAACAACAATTATCTGTTAATTTTGTTTCCAATTTTGTATTTTTTTTATTTTTATTTTAAACCCCCAGCTGGTATGTTTTCAAAAAAACTGTATGAGACCCTGAAACCATGACATGTCTTTAAACTGGGTTATAATATTGTGTAAATTTCAAGCCATTACATCCCTAATGCATAAGAATTTCACTTTAAAAGTTAGGATCATTATTAAAAATGTAAATTCTGCATTGTAAACACACAGACTTTTTCGAACTTCAGAAGTAATATTCCATGGCTAAATATTTTTGTGTAATCCTCTTTTTTTTCTCCTAGGACCTGCCATCATTTTCTCAGGGAGTGTATCGCTTGGTGAATGACCTACGTTTTTACAGACTGTGCAATGGTAGCCTGCCTCCAGGAACGCTGAAATTATAGCGATGTTCCCGTCTAAGTGCAAAGCCAAACATCTCGTCTTCGCGGCGAAAGCAGATCATTTCCACACAAGTGATCAAGCCACGACCCTCTGCTAGGACCCAGCCTATGTTCTCTCAGCAGTGGCGTGTTATTAGAACCACACCCGTTGCAGGGTTTGTTAGCTTTTTTTAATGTTTATTTCAGCAAAAGTTCACTTTGCCAATGATCTTGAGGCCAAAGTTGTACGTTCCACTGCTGCAATGGTGAGCAGAGCTGAAGCCAGTTTAAGTTAAGTGCACATTTAAGCACTAGTAGAGGGGTTTGTAAGCGCTGTGGCTTTAAGGTTTGAATCCTTTTGAAAGGAAAGTGCCATGAGAGAGCAGTTCAGATGAGCAGTTCTGATTTAAGAAAAAGTTGAACACGGTTTGTTATGGACGCTCGATTGGGTCATTGATGACTGAAACAGTGTGAGTGTGGTTTTAAAATGGGACTGCTGTGATTCAGAGCGCCAAATTTTGTTTTGTTTTTTTTCCTTAACGTCTGATTTTAACGCCTTCATCCTCATGGAGACGGACTCACTCCTTTCATATCATTCCATCCTGATTCAGGAGATAGACCTTCAATAAAGTTTTATAAGGAAACACCTGTGGGCTTGCTGGTCTTTTATCTAACTTTTATCTTTGGCTAATGAAAAACAAAACAAAATCGATTTTCATGATCAAATGTACAGTTCAAATGCAAGTGTGTTGTCAAACATGGCTGTTGAATTAATCTTTTTCCTCTCAATTTAGCACAAAATGTCAGTGAGTTTGATGTGTTGGAAGATTTTGTAGGTATATTTGAGTCTGCACTCCTGGATTACACAATTCAGTAAGAGCTGAGGCTTCTCTGAATCCAAATCACAAAGACACAAGTGGCATTGCATGGGTCAATAGCCTGTGGCACGTTATTTATTTGTATATGAAGTGCATGTCCTGTTTCCTGTCCTGCACACTCATCCCACTTGTTCCATGAGCAAGGGTAATGTTTGTTTTGTGGCCTTGTCCCAGCATAAACTACTATTTACTTGGAGGCTGGAGACCTCATTTTCATGTTCTAAATGCTTCAAAATCCAAACAGGAAAAGCATTAATTAAGTCATTATATTTAGTGAACAGTGAGAACTGCAGAATCTCTTGCCTGTGGTGGATCAAGATCAATTCAAGTTGTCCTCTCTCGCTCTGTCTCTCTCGCGCTGTCTCTTTCACTTTTTTAAATTTGATTATAACTGGTTTTTGGGTATCAGTCCTTGAAATTTCAGTTATCTGATATAAAGATTATGCGTAGACTACATTTAAACCAGGAGTTGCAAAGAATGACCAAGCCCAACACAAATACGTACACAAAGGCTTGCAATAAGTAATCCTACAGACCTATCACTATGACTAATTAAATAATGGGTTTTGTTTCTCTGTATCTCTTTCTTTATTAATTGATTGATTAATTAATTAATCAATTAATTATGCAAACCCCACACTGTAGCTTTTCCTTGCATTTAGTTTAATTATGGATGTGTAATGCCATTTAACCAGTTCAGTCATAATCTTATTCTGAGTAGACACGTGAGTGTGACCCGTCAGGTGAATGACCGTGTGTGTGTGTGTGTGTTTTATTCACTGTTCTGACGGAAGAAAGCTCTCGGATCTCTCCGAGTAGTACAGTGACACGCTTCTATATAGAGTTTTGCCCTCCAGAATTCTTTGTGACACTTGTGTGTGATGATGGCGGGTGTAACACGGTGTGTGTTGAAGCGTTGTCTCATGAACAGCGGGACCCGGATCATCCTGCGAGCTCATCAACAGACCAACGTGCGGACCAACAGCAGTGTCTCAGGTGTGTGTGTGTGTGTGTGTGCCTGCGTGTGTGTGTGCGTCCCAAACATTCTTTTATTGAGCTTTTTCAATGCTGCTTTCTCTAATTTGTCCATGAAATAGAGTTAATTCACGAGTCAAGTTACTGAAATAACTAAATGAGATATATAGTCATTGTCAGTTTTTAGTATGCATAGAAATAGTTTCTTTTTTGTTTTTATTTACATGAGCACATGTCAGTAAGAAACTGGGAGTAGAGTAAAAAGATGCTATATTATGCACTATATGATGTCATTAAGAAAAAAAAAAAAAAACAAGAACATGAGTCGATATATAAACCGAAAGCAAACTTTTACTAAGTGTCATGGGTTTTGCATATTCCACATATTTCAGCCTTCATGTAAAAGATGTCAAACGTGCATGGAAATAACAACAAAAACGTGATATTGACTAAAGATCAGCATTTTGACTGCAATCCATTATTATAAAGCGGAGAACACTGTTAAATGTCGGTAATATGATTTCATACCCTAACGTGTTATTCCGTGATAGTGTTATGAAATCATACCTGACATCATGTCGCCAGTTTTCTTTCATTCTAAAAACCACTGAAAGTGTTGTTAGCATGCTGACCCTCGCTACTTCTGAGGTAGAGACTCGAAGACGCGCACCCAATATAGAAGGGGGGGGCAGGAAGCCTTTATTATGACCACACATGCATTACAGCACAGTGGAATTCCCAGCTGAGGAAGTTGGGGTCAGAGCGCAGGGGCAACTATGATACAGCGCCCCTGGAGCAGGGAGGGTTAAGAGCCTTGCTCAATTGCCCAACAGTGGAGCTTGGTGGTGCTGGGGCTTGAACTCTGATCCTCCAATCAACAACCCAGAGCCTTAACCACTTGAGCCACCACTGCCCCCACAAACATTTGTGGGGGGCAGTGCCCCCACTGCCTCCCAACGCTGCCCCCCAACATTTCTCAAGTTGCAGCTCATTGTTTGTTTGTTTGTTTGTTTTACAGTGAACTGTACTCAGTCTTTTCAGTATTCTCTGACTCAGACACACGTCCTGTTCCCTGGCAATGCCTCCGCGTGGTTTCTAGATAAAATGATTAGTGAAATGATGGTTAATGATGCGCGTGTGTTTTCACGTGCTCTACTTTAATAGGAGTTTCTCTTTTTTTTTTTTCTTTTTCCAAATGCCTTTAAATGTGGACCTCGTGGACTTTGATGCCTGAACGTTCATCTGCAACTTTTTAATCTACAACCAAATATTTATTCATCCTCAACTACTCTCTATTATCAGTGCCCTCAAATATACTCTTCCAGTCCATGTGTGTGTGTGTTCTAATGTGATCATCACATTATGATGTCTTAACAGATCACATGAAAATCACATTTGCAAGAAAGTGTTCTTTAATAAAGTGTGTGTGAGTGAATGTTGATGTACATTCATTCATTCATTCATTGTCTACCACTTATCCGATCTACACTCGGGTCACGGGGAGTCTGAGGCCTATCTCAGGCGTCATTGGGCATCAAGGCAGGATGCACCCTGGACGGAGTGCCAACCCATTGCAGGGCACACACACACTCTCATTCACTCACGCAATCACACACCACGGGCAATTTAGAGACCCCAATCAGCCTACAATGCATGTCTTTGGACCAGGGGAGGAAACCCCCAAGGCACGGGGAGAACATGCAAACTCCACACACACATGGCGGAGGCGGGAATTGAACCCGCAACCCTTGGAGGTGTGAGGCGAACGTGCTAACCACCATATTAAAAGACTTTTTAAAAAAAGAGTGATGGAGTAGTTCCTTTATTGAGGCACATAAAGTAGTAATAATGAAAGATACAGAGGAATTAATGTTTCTTTTGATAAATAATGACTAAGGTAGTGAGTAGGTCTTTACACTAATAGGTAAAAGATTACAATGTGTTGATGAATGATTCACACTGCAAAATACAGGCAGAAAATGAAAATGAGATATGTAATGAAATTTAGCTACATTATCATTCGGATGAATCATTCCTTCTACATCTGTTCTTTTCAGTGACCAGGTGGAAAGCTGCTGATAATATAATAAATAATACCTGATATTATGCAATACATGTATGTTATTTTGATTAATTATTGATGTTATGCAGTGCACTATATGCCATATCTATACATGGAATACACAGTTAAACATATGAACCTGAACGCAGACATTCCTGGTGTAAAAGAGCGTACTTTGGTTGCCATCAAGCCGGATGGGGTTCAGAGGCGTCTGATTGGTCAGATCATAAAACGCTTTGAGCAGCGAGGGTTCCGCTTGGTGGGTCTGAAGATGGTGCAGGTGAGTGTTTGCTCTTGCTGTGCTTGATGTGTACACACATGGTGATTCTGAATTACGTTAAGTGTTGGCAGAGGTTGGTAGTTAAGCACTGCATTTATTTCATTGCTTTGATTTAGATAACTTTTTGAATAAACTGTTTGTGTAAGGATGCATTTTCTTGCGAAAGGGGATTCTTTTAACCCTAACTGTGGCATATTTGGAAAGGCAAAAAATGTACTTTTATTGAAAAACAACATTAATGACACTTTATCAAACATAAGTCTACAAGCATCATCTACATCATTCTGTCTAGTCTTCTCACATGAGGTAACTCAGTCGTGGTGAAGCTGCATCATTGCTCTTGACTAGACTTATCACTGTCCACTCTTTCACCAGTGCAGAAATTTAATCTGCTGAATGGTTAGAGTCACAGAGATCACACTTTTTCTGTGAACAATAACTGAAGCTCTTGACCTGCATTTAGATTTATATGCTAATTAATTGCACCGCTGCCACATGGATAACTGCATAAAAGTGCAGGTAATATGTGTTTCTAATAAAATGGCCGTTAGTGTAGATCAAATTTCAGAAGCTGTTTTGTGACCATGTCATTTGTAGCTGGGGGATACTAACACAGTTAAAAGAAAAACTCTTCAAGATTTATCTGTGGCTTCCTTTTCACATTTCTTCCTTTATTCCTTTTGAGATATGCTTGAGTGGTTGAAACATTAAGCTTGAAGGTGAGATAAATTTCTTGCATACTTGAGGTTTCTATCTAGTCTGGCTAATGGTAATGAATAGCAAACGGTATCCTAGGGTTTTATACCAAAACACTTTCATTCTATAAAAATATGAGTGAGACAGAAATACACTGAGTAATAATTGATTGTTTTATGTGTGTTTTAGGTATCTGAAGAGTTACTAGCCCAGCATTATGTAGCTCTACGTAAGAAACCGTTCTACCCCAGCGTACTGCAATATATGACCTCAGGGCCCGTGGTGGCGATGGTGAGGATCTGGACCTAAAACTAAACACTATCAGTGACAGAGAAATACTTTATTCTAGCATTTTCCTTCTCATTTAGATCAAACTTAAATGGGTTTCACATTAAATAAAGAAACCAACAAGTTTGTTGTTAATAAGGTAAACATTTTATTGACTTCATGATCTTCTTTCATAGGTGTGGGAGGGCCACAATGTAATAAAGTCTACACGTATGCTAGTGGGACACACAAACCCTGCTGAAGCTGAACCTGGAACTCTGAGAGGAGATTTCAGCATTCATGTCAGCAGGTAGACATACACATTCTGTCACATGCACCAGGTCTCACTGATAGTAACTAGATTTGTTTTTGTCTCTTTAAATTATGATCTTAGAGCATTTTATTTAGCACAGATAACTATTAAAAACCTTCCGGTTTGTGTTTAGTATGCAGGTGCATGATATGGGGTTCCTTCTGTTTTCTCTGTTTCAGGAATGTTGTACATGCCTCAGACTCGGCTGAAGTGGCACAAAAAGAGATCTCGCTTTGGTTTCAGCGCTCCGAGCTGATTGACTGGGTGTGTTGTGACCATGGCAACATCTACCATCCATGAGTGTGTGTGTGTGTGCGTGCGTGTGTGTGTTAGCCATATCTCTTAAAACTTGTTAAGAAAAGAATTTTTTGAAATTATATTACCACTTCTGCTGCATTGTCAATTTTAATCATATTCAGGAAAGTCTCTATATATTTTCTGAATAGTTTACCAAATGTGATTTTAAAATGATCTAAATTTAAATTCAATTCATTAAATGATCAATTTTAAAGTAACAGTATTATAAACAAATGTTTAAAGTTTAAAGCCAAAACTGATGCTTCTTAAAGTATCTGTGAATCATGCCGAGGAGCAACGCTGTACAAGTTCCTAAGAAACAAGTGTACATAACTGTAATACCAACTATAAATGATTATGCCTTATAATAATTATTTAATATTCTATAATATTACTGTACATCTGTTTCAATTATCTATTACATAAAAACTGCAATCTGAAATAAAAAACAAACAAAACTGTAAAGATTGTTGGAAAACAGTCGCCACTGCATCAAATGAATGTTCAGATGACTTTGTGTCTTTGCTATAGCATATGCAGTGCCCTTCAGAGCTATGGATACCCTTCATGATAATGAGCAAAAATGAATCTGGTTATATTTGGAGTACAAAGACATTGCAAAACACTGGGGATTATGAGAAGATGTAAAATAATATAAGCTAGGTAAGAACTACTATTAAACATTCTTGAGGGGTGTCAATACTTTAAGCAATACTTTACTAACTTTATTTAAAAAGTACCTCCAATGAGAGTGACTTTTAGTTTTCATTTCTTGTATGGTTAGTTTTATAGGTTGCAATACGATGCAGTCGCTTGTACAACCGACTTATGGCTCCAGGCTGCCGGGTTCAGGCCTGAGCTTGGGTTATACTCCGTGTGGAGTTTCACATGTTCTCACTATCCTCATGTTGGTTTCTTCTGGATTTTCAGTTTTCTTCAGACTGCTTATGCTAAACTGCCCCAAGTGTGAATGAGTGTATGTGTAGTGTGCCCTGTAATACACTAGACTCACTTGAGGTTGAATTCTCCCATCATGCACCCAGTGCTGCTGTAACAGACTCCAGATTCACCATGGCCAGGACCAGGATAAAGCATTAACTGAAGATGAATGAAGTTTTATTTTATACAATTATTATTGTTAGTTTATATGATGAATTCACAGATCAAAAGGCAGTGTGCCTTTAGCTTGGCATTAGAGCTATGACTTCATTATTACTAAGAAGTGACAAAAATTTACAGTAACCACCAATCAGCACCAGTGCACCTCACACAGCCAGTACACCGCACACAGCCAGTACACCGCACACAGAAATCACTGCATCACTGGGCAGTTGTATGCTGATAGTCATCACTCACTAGGCTGGATCTATCATTGGACACAAACTGGAGACGTATTAGTTAGTGAGGAACAGGAGGTCATTGAACAAACTGATTCAGATTCATTTTAGAACATTACAGGAGGTCATTGTTACCATTCGCAATAACTTTGTATAATAGCTCACCTGTGTGTGATCAATCACATGCACTTCCACTCTTTCATATTTGCACTACTACTTAACTTATTATATTCTACATTTAAGTTCTTTTGTTAGACTTGTAACCCCGGCATACGAATTTAATTTGCTCTGGAGGCGTGTTCTTATACTGCGATACAAATTTTCCCATAAGAAATAATGTAAATGCAGATAATCTGTTCCAGCCACCGAAAAATATTACCAATTTCCAAAAGTCAAGGGTCCTCACAGGAAGTCGTGCCACCATGCTTGGGCTAAAAATAGAACAGACCAACCATGGCACCAATCTGTCACCAAAAAAATTCATGAAAAATTACGTAGCTTTTGAACGCATGCCGAAGGCAACGTTGATATCGTGGGTTGACTTTCGCTAACTGAAAAAATACATAAAATTCGTAAATTCGCTTGGGTTGGCTTTCCACTGAGGCAAGCAAGTTTTTAACAAATGTACACGCAACTTATCCGGCGTTCAGTTTTTAATTCTAATTCTTAAGGTGAAAATTTGTAAGGGAGGGTATTTGTATGCCATGGTTCCACTATATATATATATATATATATATATATATATATATATATATATATATATATATATATATATATATATATATATATATATATATATATGCTATCTATCTATCTGTCTAACTATAATTAATAGTTAATGTATCACGTTTAGCAGCATGCTGTCCCTATATAACCAAGGGGTTTCTAGCCATCTTCAGAGAACCTGCTGCTAAGTGGACCGATTACTCTAATCTGCCCCTAAATGTGAATGTTATGTGTGTGTGTGTAGTGTGTATGTGTCTGTGTGTGTGCCTGCCTTATGCTCATTGCACCCAGTGCAGGTTCTGGATCTACAATTAATTGGTTAATGAAAATGAATCAATGCACTTAAAATGAATGAAATGAATTTAAAGTCAGCTAACGCTGTAGCTTCTGTTGAACTAAAGCCAGAAATATTGGACAAAAAAATAATATGATATGTTTGAAGATATATTTAACCAATGACCAAAGTCATTTTTAGCTAAAAGAAAAAAGTCAAAAGAATCATACAGTCAGTGTTACAGTCAAGAACATCCTTTTATTTCAATCAGTTAAAGGTGCTGTTCTTTTCAAACTGTTTTTCTTATTATGGAAAAGAAATTGTAATTAACACATGCATTTCACCATGAGCTCTGGAGGGCATGTCTATAAAGAGGGCAATAGCTTTTTAGGGTGAGTGAAGAAGCTACCGGCCAAGGCTAAGGCTGCTGGGAAATCGATCTACTCTAAGCTTATCACTTATCCCAAAAACCCTACACAATCTACCAAAAAAACACAACCCCAAAAAGAAATCAGAAAAAAACAGTTTAAAAGACGGATGGTCAGCGCCAGGAAGGGTCAAGGCCCTGGGAAAGTTCTGTCTACAACGTTATGGCTTTTTTTTTCTCTTCTAATCTCTTGTAGTCATGGCTGATACTGTTGCTGGCTTCATGTACTTAGGAAAAGTTTGCATATTTACGTGGGACAATAATCAGGCTGTGATTTGTTAGGCCTGAGATTATTCCTTTTGCTGGTGCGTTTAATGATTTTCAAGGCATCTTAATTCACTACAGTTCAGGTTGGATGGCATGCAGCTTGTCAGTTTGGTCTGAGGGGCTTGGCTCCAAATTGTAGATTAAACTGGAATTTTGGTTTAATCTTTTAATTTTTAATTTTTTTTTTGTGTGTATTTCTGTATCCTTCTGTCATCCATTGCTGAACCCATCCCATAATAAGGTGCTTAGTAATTTCAGGTCATTATTCTTCTATGTGTTTAAATAGCTGGTCTCATATAACCACTGCAAAGGTGCATCATCTAAAAAAAGTTCTCAGTGTGGCATTGATGCCACCTAAATACGCAACACTGACAAAAAAAAATTTGGTTAAAAAAAATAATACAAATAAATACAGTCAAAACAAGTCACAAACCTATTTTAACCCAGCAACCTAGATTCCTTCCTCCACCTATTAAGAGGACTTCCTACGCCAACCAGTTTCTTCACTAAAATATGATTGAACTGCTCCATGTTGGAACCTTTTCCCTTCATACACCCTTTGATTGACATCCCGCCAGAGCCCACTGGTGTAACTTGTTCACTTACATTAACTGTTCAATGGAGAAGCTGAAGAGATCGGTATGGTATACAATGTGAAGCATACAGACAAGAATAACATGTAAGCTAACTGCATTCTGCTCAGACAAAAAGTTTTTGCTTTTTTTTTTTCTTTTAAAAACCCCTCCATTCAATGAAAAATGGGGAAGGGCGGGAAAGAAGATGGTTATGCAAACTACAGACTATTCCAGTGTCCAAGAGAGGCAGAAGACAAGGAAAGGAGTACAGAGGAAGGAAAAGCAAGACAGGAAGGACTTTTTTGTCTTTTTTTTTTTTTTTTTCAATTTCAGCATCAACAATAAAAAGAGAAACTAAGTCACACCGATTTCCTTTAGTACTATATATACTGCTTTGAAGAGCTTGAAGAAGGAGAGAATATAGAAGCGGGTTGAAAGGGGGGTTTTCTGAAACGGGCACTGAGGATTACAAGATGGAGTCTGTGAACAAAGGCACTTTTTTAGGGACAACCTTGAAGATGCTCTGAGTCTAACACTACATCACAAAACAAATATTTAGAGTTTAGAGTAATTTACATTGGGACTGGGAGGGGGTGTTGGTTTAGGAGAGGGGGTGGGGTTCACTTTGTAACATTTTCAGCTCTATTTATTAAAATAACGTTCGGCTCATACGAGTACTGATCATAAGAAGGGAGGCTAATAATAATAATAAAAAACAACAGCTACTGATGAAAAGGTCTAATTTCTGCTGTTTTCAAGGGCGATCAAGTCAATTAAAAGCATCTCCCACGAAAAGGGAAGATCTTGTCTTTCAGTTTGGATCTGTTTTAAATCTCTATGTACAAAAGCCAACAATGCACTACGCTTTTCGCAGGATAACGTCTCAAACAGAATCAACTGTAATGTATTGTAATAGTTAGTAAGGTGTGTAATTATGGCTGCCGAATACATAGTGCAATTTCGTCCGTCTCAACTTTACATTGTAAACAATAAATCCTTTTTTTGTTTGTTTTTAGATTTTCCTTCTCAGGACTTTGCGTGAATTTCTCAAAGCTTTGGACTTTTATCCATCCTCTGTGACTACACCCTCCTTTGGGAGAAAAATGCTTTTTTTTCTTTTTTTTCTTATTAAAATGAACCCCTCCCCCTTTACTAAATTCTAAACAAGAAATAGAGTATGCATGTTTTTCCTAAAATTTTTGCGTCATGATAAGACTTACTTGTTTTTTTTTTTATTTATGTATAATAGAGTTTGAATGTACTGTATTCCATAAAAAGCACCAGTTTCATTTAGTGATATATATATTTTTGATGTGTTGCAAAACTGTTTCTTCAGCCCTCCCAAGTTTTGAGCACAAATCATTACAAATAAACATTAAAAAAAGGAAAAAAGGCTATTTAAAAAAAAAGAAAGAAAGATTAAAAAACTCCCAAAACTTACAAAGACTTTTTTTTTTCTCTCCGCCCTGTAGTTTAGAGTCCCGGACCATTTGGACTTGAAACAATAACAGAAGGGTATTTTCCTCCCTCTTCTATCACACCCTCTAACAATCTAACAGACGAACACATTTCTCTACCCAAGGCATTGCACATGGCTCAATCAACATACATTATTTTTCAATTACAAATACTTCCCATCCAAACACAAAAGAACTCAAAAGCCACATCTTTCTCCTCAACACTACTGATACTGTTTACTATAGAAATACATTTTCTATTTTTTTTATTTCTTTTTTTTGTTTTTTAATTTTCCAGGGACTTTGCTTGTTGGGCTTTTCCTATGTTGAGTGTATAACTGGGTATTGAGACTGGTACTACTGAAAAATAAGTCATTTATTAATCGAAATGCTGCCATACTTCAGAAAATAACTAGACTGCCACTGAGCTTATTATGTGAACAAAAAAATGTTTATATAAATATATATGGATATCTCCTGTATATATAAAGATGTCTGTAATTAGTGAGCTGTCACTTGCCACTTGTTTTGCTCCAGACATAAAAATTTCTTCCTCTATAGCTTATATGTGAGAAAATAACCTGAATTCATGTTTAACAAATTGCATAATGGGAATACAGAGGCACTTCCATTGATTAGAAAAGAAAAGTCCATCGCCATCATTAATTCTCATTTTAGCAATGCTAGTCCTCTACTACGCTGATGACATGGCCGCCTTTCGGCAACCACGCTTCCCTGCAGTGAGACACAGAATCAGGCAGTCCAGTTATTTTGTGAGCTCGGTGATTTGAATAGTGCGGCTAAAAATTCAACTGACGTTTAAAACAAGCTGATTTATGACAATTTCAGCATGACTATGTGAAGGCAGATTAGGATTGCCCTGTGTTAAAACCAAGGCCTCCCTTTAAATCAGTAAGTGGAAGCTGTGTGTGTGATTGTGTGTGTGTGTGTGTGTATGTATGTATGTGAGAGAGAGTCTGAGGCCATGCTCTGAGCTTTCTGCCTTTAATAAACATTGTGAATCACTAAACAGGATGTGAACATAGCCGATGAAGCAATGTCTGATCTAAATGGCTGTGACATACCCCTCTCCTTCTGTACACAACTATAACACTCTTTTGCTCCACAGTGTGGCCTTGCGTTCTTGGAACACAGCTGTCTGGGAGCGTAAACAGTACAGAGAGGACGGGGCGTCTCGACTAGCCATTAAAGTAGGTGTCCACTGAGTCTTTTCGGTGGTTTTGATATAAAAAATACACCCTCATCATTCTTGAAAAATTTGTAATCGCCATATAATAATTGCTCACAATGGTAGTGACAGGAACCAGGGGTTCGACACATTTGAAGCTTCTGAAGCTCCAACCACTGACAGGGTGTCTAGGTTTTGTACACTTCTCTTGTTAGAAAAAAAATTACACCAGTAGTGTTGGAAATGTTCTGGGGTGAGTTGTTGTGATTGGCTGCTTATAATGTCAATTAAAGTAGGCAGGTAGTAATAAATACTAGACGCTCTAAAGAAAGAATATAAATGTTGTGATCCCTGGTTCCAGTCACAAATGTATAGAAATATGTGTCTATTGTTGAGCACTTGTTCACTCTAGAGGTGTGGGATAATTTTTCCCTCAATTTTCTCATTTCGCCAATTCTCATCTACTAGCTAGTTTAACCCTGTCGATTAAAAGCTCCCAACCAGAGAAGGTGAAGGCTTCATATCACATGCTTCCCCAAGGCACATGAAGCCACCACATCTATCATGAAATGTTGCTCATGCTTACGTCACAGGGCAGCTGGAAACACGCAGAAGTGCTAACTGCTTACTTCCGCATACACAAGCTTGCAGAAGCAAAGCTACCAGGTTCTAAAACGTTAGTGGAGAGTTTAACGCCATTTCTCCCGCCCAGAGAGCACGGCAAAGTTTACTGTCTCGGGCTCTGGATGGCTGTGGCATTGTTGGGATTTGAACTGATGATAAGACAAAAGACTTTTCTTTTGCGGGACACTGTGTGAACTTCAATACAACTAACAACAACATAATAAACTCGAATACAAACTGATGTCTGAGAATGTTTCTAGAGCTTGTAAGGCATTGTAATGGTTTCTGATTTGGAATGTAAAGCAGGAAAGAAATATAATGATTAGCTTCAGAAAATGTGACTATTTCTTGGCAGCAGCTCAGAGACATGGCAGTGAATTTAAGTGTGTGTGTGTTTCTGTATATGTGTGTTAGGGCTGGCATTACCCAAAGAGATTACAGTCGGCGTTCAATTGGCACTAAGGGCGAGTATAAGGCCTGAATTAAATTATTTTTGATTGGACAGACTCCATAGGTAGTTTTTGTCTAGATCATAGCAAGTATTCCTATTTCAGCCTAAAATGAGTTTCTGTTTACTATGACTGTTGACTTTTTGACTGTTGACGTCCAACATTAACTTTAGTGTGTCTATGTCCACGTTCACGTTTACCTCAAAAGATTGTGTGCAAACATTTCTTTTTTCTCTCTGTCTATCCTATTTTCAATAGTGGACATGAGAGTAGTGTTTCGTTTTCCGTACTTTCCTTTTTCTAGTGCAATACTTTAGGTTTTTATTTTGCGTGATTGTGTTTTTGATTAGTAATTTCTTGTTAGGATGGCTGTCAAAGGAATGGACACATCGAGACCAATTTCTACACTGAACTACAAATGGTGTCAGAAGGGACGATTAGCTGGTTTTAACGCCATACTAGATGTCAGGATCTCGGTCATTTGATGTCCCAATAGTTTCTAAAACTATTTTAAGTTTGTTTGCTTTATTATTATTATTATCATTATCATTATTATTATTATTATTATTACTACTACTACTACTACTATTATTAAAACGTCACCATTGTTGATGTCCCCAGCCATTGCACAATATAAGTAACAGATTTTTTTTTCTTTCCCTCTTCGGGTTGTTCTTTTGTGTTTCTGCTTTTTGTTGTTTTCTTTCTGTGGTTTTTGTGAGACTCCATGTCCTCCTTCAAAATGTCACATGATCCTCTTGTTAAAAAAAGGGGGAGGGGTCATTGCCGTGAGTCGACAGGATCAGAAGATTCCAAATGATAAGGAGATTTGCTGGTTTCCTTTGTTGTTCTATTGGGCCAACAGGGCACGAGGGCAATTTTAGGTGGAATTTTTTTGTGTCCTGATTCAAGATTCCAGATTGTAGAGATTTTAATTTCTTATAGGCAGGCAGATTTTGTCAGAGGAACCAAGACTGTAGAAACAAAAAGAGAAAACAGGTTTTAAAAGACATTTTTTAAAAAGGATAAAAAACAAAAAAACACAACCTTGCTCAAAACTACCTCGCCAATATTCAATGCTGAAATTTTGAGTTTGTCCACTAGATGTCCTGCTTATCTTGCTAAAAAAGTTGGACTGTCTCTCCCCACCCTGTCCCTGTCCTCCTGTAGGAGGAGTGTAAAGAACTCTGAACTTCTCCCCTCAACAGATTTATCACTGTGGTTCACGTCTATACCATAACCGTTTAACTACATGCTGGAGCAAATACAGAGAATCTGACTTTTAGGAATCAATATACAATTTTTTTTTTCTTTTGCAAAATTTTACCTTGTTGCACTTATGTAGGAAAAATTCCCAAGATTTAAGAAAATCATAGAGAGACCCAGAATTCAAATTCTACACCACAGCAAAACTTTCAGGCTGTTTGTATTGCACATGAGAGCTGACTGGCTATGAGCAGCAGTGTTTCTCCAAGCGGGAGTATAAAAGCGAGATGGAGTGGCTAGAGAACATTCTGGAAGTCAAGTCTTGGAAGCACTTTGCCTCCAGGGGAGCGGCTTGTGTTTTGCTTGAGTCTCCCCAAACAGCCAAACACACAAAGGCCATCCCATCACAAACACTCCTTCCTCCTCCCCCAGCCCTGAGTATCGCCTTCGACTCTTCCCCTGTGAGCACTGCTCCTCCCTCTCTCGGCTCTATCGCGCTCTGTGTAATCCTTGGCAGGAGTTAGCACCCTTTTTCTTAGCCCCCTCTTTTGACTTTGACCCCCTCCACTTGCCACCTCTCAAGTTCAAGTTCAACTGGCTATGACATCATGTCTGGTTGCTGCGGGTAACCAGACAGTCAGGACATGGCTTCTCAGTTTGCAGGGTCATGCTGAAACTCTCACCCTCTCTCTTTTTTCACATTCTTTCTTGGGACAGGGTGAATGCAGGCCTCTTGTTTGGCCACAAGGGAGCTCCTCGAACCCAATTTTCAGCTCTTGTACTTGGAGTTAAGTTACTCCAAAAAGTCTTTTTACACTGGGTCTTGTGCAGGAATTTTACTGACTTTTTTCTACTATTCTACTGTGTCAAGCAGCAAGTGTGCTTATTTACTGTGTTATTTTCTGGTTTCCTTATATATATATATATATATATATATTATATATATATATATATATATATATATATATATATATATATATCAGAAACCAAAGGAAACAAAATGGAGGCTGGTCAAACCCCCAGTTAGAGTCAGCTGAAAAAACAAGCAGTGCATGAAAGACGTACCCAGAAGACTGGATCCGCCAAAAAAGGGGTTAATGGGGTGGAGTGAAAAGTGAAAGGAAGACTAACAGTGGGAGAAACGGAGTGAGTGAGAGAGCGTTGGAGAGACAGAGCTGTAGAGCTTCAGATGGTTGCCATGTGTTGTGGAGCCGGCCCGAGGCGGGTGTGGTTTACACAGTAATGAGTAAAGTGCAGCGGCTTATGGAGGAGGCTGCCCACTCGTAACGCTCAAATCAACCTCCACTGCTCCTCTCCCACTGAGAACTGCTCCAGATGGGCCAGATAAACATACCGCACTGCTTATTGTATGTGGGAGAGAAAGTGAGAGAAACAAAGAGCAAGAGAAGCAACACAGAGACCACACTGACACACACAGAGTCCAGAGATCGGACTCTGTCAGTGTGTTTGTCTCTGGAATCTTACTAATTAATACTAGTACACTGAGACCCTGCTGTACAGATTTGTAAGCAAAATGATTTTGCTTTTTTTTCCATAAACATTCTTAAAATAGGGAAATATTTCGGTACTAACTTGTGTCTGCTGGGGGATATTTAGAAAGTTGTTGTCCCGTGATCCGATGCTGACAAACCTGTTGGGAGTTGTGGAGCCTGGCGTGGAGTATGCTAGAGGAAGAAAGAAACAAATTAGCATTTATTGATTTTTCCTTCGAAAGACGATCACAAACAAATTTTCTGGCGGAATTTCTTAAGATTGGATTTGTTTCTTTTCCTGAATCGCTCATTTCTGCATGAATCAGGACAATACAAACCCACTGTTACATCTATTCTCTCACAGTAGATGATGTTACATAGATAATATGTTTGTATATGTAGATTCCAAGAAAATCTCAGTAGCCAAGTGAAGGTCAGTATCAAATTTAGGGCAGTTTGAAATTGATGGACTCCATAGCACAAAATGGTTCATTAACGCCAGAGAAACCACCAGATGTCTGAACGAGGCAAATATTCATCAGTTTGCTAGCTAAGTTCTAACCTTATCTAACAGCCATAAATATGTTAGATACGTTTTATTTTCATTTTTTCATTCTTTCTATTGCACAATATGTGTCTTTGTGCAACCACGCTATTGCTAAACTGTAGCTCAGCTGGTAGAATATATCGAAGGCCATATTCAATCGAGATGAAAAATGAATATATGCCTCAAGGAACTCCTGTTTGTTCTGGGTTATTTAAAGGTATATCCCACTGTATATCCTCAAACAAAGTGTCCAACTAGTGACAAAAGATGCCAATATTATACATATTCCATGCCAATAATATACATATTCCAATTTGGGGAGTCTCTCCATTTTACCATATTTTAGTAAAAATATTTTTACTAAATAGAATAAAGGCAACGATGACATCAGATGCACCTTGTGAGGTGGACAATGTTTTACACACACAAAAAAGCAGGCGATCCAGTGAGATGTACCTTTAAGGATATTACCAGGACTTTAGGTATGTAGCTACAGGTTTGTGAATACGTAACTGAAAGCATTGTTAAGGGTTAGTTAGATGTAAACAGATGACAGACTTCAGGACACTGACAACAATAAAACTAGAACAGAAGTTATGAACAAAAGAAACACAAAAACAAAACATAAAAAAGACAAAAAGTGCTCCGTCCAGTGCCCCCTCTGTGGTGGGTTATCAACTCGAAGATGCCAATACCATCATGCCCCATACACCTCCTTTAGAACAGCCGCGCTGTACTGATCAAAGATCAGCTGCTCTTCTTAGACTAATTCAAAATATCACAGCTAGGTAGTATTTCACCACTGACCTTGGATCAGCACTGGAGTTGGCCGATCACATCTCCACAATACAAAACAGCAAACTAATCTGTGGCTAAAACTCAACCAAACGGAACTTAAAGCAAGCCAACGTAAAAGTCAAAAGTGCAAGATATGGGTTCATTTATTCCACCAATCTGTGTGATCGATATGGGAGTGTAAAGGCAAATGAAGGAGGTGATTTGAGTCCACATTAACTGCCCTAAATTTGTACCCTTCATTGATAGTATTTGGATCTGTTCACCACAAACAGTAAACAGGATAACACTGTTGTAATTAGCTTCCTGGGCCAGATTAAAAACTGGACCACCAAAGAGCAGCTATGATGGAGTTACTCTTGAGTAATAAAACTTAGAAGAACAAGGTATCCAAAGACAGAATTGTGTGTTTTAACCTTTCTTGGGTTGAACTAATTCTAGCACTGAGAACCAATGTGAAGCTATATTGTGTACAACGATTATGTTAACAAGACATCAGAGAGTGGGATGAGCTTCTAGTTTTAGTCGTCCAATTCTAACGTGAAGGTTAGAGTATGAAACGCTAATTTAAGATGCAGTGGGCCACAGTAAGAGTTGAAATAAACGAAATAAAAGAGATGGTGTGTTGGGCGACCTTTGGGCTTTTTTAATGGGTTATTTTCTGGTCAGACTGGACGGTCCAAATTTGGTCCTTGGGTTTATTGAGAATGGCGGGGAGGGGATCACTTACACGGAGATGCGGGCGAGGTGAGTCCACCATCAAGGGGCATGCTGCTGGGTTTAGAGTCGGGCATGGGGAGGGGCACTGGACGCGCCACAGGGGGTGGCGGAGGCAGCAAGAAGGAGCCGGGCATTTTGCTCTGGCCGCTCCCGTTCGGCTGCAGACAACACACACAGGGTGAGGAGTGTGGATGCCGTCCGACACCCCATAAGACGACAAGACCAAAGACCAAATGGCAAGGCAACGCTGGTTCTTTCCAAACAAAGATGTGGGATAGGCGTGGCTGAAGGTGGTGAGGTGTTGAAAAGGGGGAACAACCAAAAGGATGGCGAATGTGCGTCGACTTTGGGTATGGAGGCTTTTATGTTTGTGTATGTCTGTGTGTGTGTCTAAATCATAGATTCACCACAGGCACGGACACTGGAGCAGTGAAGGAGCGACCGAGATGGAGGGCTTTTCAACAGAAAACACAGGGGCAAGGATGATGAGATCCATAATAATGAAATCAACTCAAATAGGCAAGAGAAAAAAATACTAAACTACACAACATCAAAGCACATGGAAAAAGCAGAACAGAAGGAGGAATAAATGCTGGAATGAAATATATGGAGTCTGCTGCTGATTGAGGTGCAGATGAAGATTTATTGAAGAAACTAAGAAAGAAATGTACAAAGCATTGGTAAGAGCACATGGCACATAACAAGAAGATAGTGAGGCTTAGAGGCTTGCCTTTTAATCTTAATTTGCACACCGGACAAAAAAAAACATAAGACACCACAGGAAGCTCTCACAGTGTTATTAAATTACTGGCCTTGTCTTTTGCATTAAACATCAAGCATTAACAGTTAGGTAGAAAGATTGTTAAATTATGGGGTGTGAGGAAATATAAAGAAGTGCAATACAACAGATTATAATAATAATAATAATAATAATAATAATAATATATATTTTAATATATATATATATATATATATATATATATATATATATATATATATATATATATATATATATAAATAATAATAACGGATTTCTGTTAAAATTTCTATGACTAACTGATGTCTTTAATAAGAAGAAAGTATTGGTGGTGATCATCAACAGTAGAAACAAATAGGATTTTATATATATATATATATAATTACTGAATAACAAGATCACATTTATTAAACCATTTACATCAGGCTGTAGGAAAATAGTTCTTTGAATGGAGCCTCGTTAGTATTTTCATTGAGTTATTAAATTTAACTGAGTGTTAATACCTGAAACTGGCTTTTAATATATACCTTTAACCTGTCTGTTCCGACTAACAGCACCTCCTGTCCAGTAAAATTAATCATTACGTCATTATTTTATTTTCACTGAACAGCCAATTGGCCCACAGAACTTTCCACAGCTATTAATCTGTATGGCGTGTCATTTTCAATTACTTGAAGATGTAATGCAAATTAATATGTAATCATAAAAAAAGAACCACAATCTTATATTATTTCAATGTGTCACAAGCCCGTTTGCGTACGGCGGCTTTGTGGGCATCTTACCTGACCTCCAGCTTGTCCCGGTCCATCAGCACACACAAACTGCACAAACTCTTTGAGTGGGTCCTGCCCCGGGTGGTGGTGGTAGCGGATGGTGGGGTGAGTGAAGTAAGGGCTTGACTGCTGGATGATGGAGGGAGAAGGAAAGTGCAGAGATGAGGCTGAGGCACGGGGGCTCCCTGCAGAGAGACAAACATACAGAGAGACAGAGAATTAGTGTTAGGCACACAGCAACCTGATTGATATTTGAAATACATGTGGAAAGCCCTCTGATTCCACAAATGTATGAGGGACATGTGATACAAACTGATACATAGATGACCTAATGTAGTATGAGTCAGTGAGAGGTGATGGCACTACATACATGCATACAATTACACTTACATACACCAATTTCAGAATCATAGGAACTAACACCTACAAGTTCTGTGGTTTTGAAATTTTCTACACCATTAAAGATAATTTATAATTTGTAATCTTTTTTTCTCACGGAACAGAGCTTGGAAAGCAATCTTTCAGGGGAATGGAAATGAATTCATGCTATTCCTTTCTTTACTCTAATGGTGGGTCCTTCCTTCATCTTGATTGGTATGACTGGGATGAACTCTCGCCCTCATCTCATGGTGTGCCAGCCTCCCTGTGCCCATCCCAACAGTCCCTCCAGCTGCCCAAGTAAGCCTGCCAAGCGCCCGGCTCCCCCAGACGAAAGCAGCCAATGCCCTGCTTCTCTCATCCCCCACAATCGCCTGCTCCTCTCCCCTTGTCTCGCCGTCTTTCTTTCTCCCTCCTTTAATCCCATTAGGGACTGGGCAGAGGCCAAGCACACTGGTGAGAGTGCCACATACTCCAGAGCCTGGGCCACGGGGCCACGGCAGCCCCAAACACAGTCGGGGTACACAAAAACAATGCATAGCTACCATACAAGGAGGGAACAAAGCATAAGGCCTGTACCAGACCTAGCCACATAACATGTGAGAAACAAAATGAAACAAGACAAACACAGGCAATGAGATGATTCAGAAAGGCTGCCACACTGACACAGAAGATTACAGGTTTTTAGTGCAAAATTGCTGTGTCGGCAAAACCACTTGCTAAGATTAAGACTGAGAGCAATGTAGAAAAAGTGCATGCTTCTGTTATTCTGTAAAATTTGCTGGGACTGAGAAAGAGAGAGAGAGAGAGAGAGAGAGAGAGAGAGAGAGAGAGAGAGAGAGAGGGAGGGAGGGAGAAAACAGTCAAATGTCCTTTAAAGTTCAAAAATAAATTACACAAAAAATTCCCTTTTCTGAGGACAGACACCAGTATAGAAAATGTAAAGAAATAAGCAGTGATCGGTCTTTTCAATGGACGCAGGACTTATTGTAGTTTGACTGCATGTATTTGGGTAATATTGAAAGAAACGGTTAATGATATAATTAGCAGGTGTTTTTTAAAGAACAGTTTTGAGTTTTTGATTGGTTTTGAAATTCGGTAAAAAAACACCACCTGACACACTGTAAATTCAGCAAACATAACACTGATTTCTGATTATAACAAAAGACCCCATCACATCAGATGATACTTAAAGCTGATATGTATCTATATGATAACATATTAAAATTGTGAACCAATTGATTGAGAAGCTCAGAGCATGGATCTGAATGAGGAAAGTAAAGCGCTGCACCCCCAGACCAGACAGAAACAAAGTCCACCACTGAGAGTGAAAAGTGTCCCACCACAAACAGACTGACAGACAGACAGACCAGCCATTTAAAAAAAATGCTCAAGAAGAAGGTGATTGAGGAACCCAAAAGTGGGTGAGGTAGGAGAGTTCCCACACACAAATCTCCAAACCCAACCGCAACCCAACAGGGCAAACAGCCTCTCCTCTTTGGCCAAACCAAAGGTGCCCAGCACTGTATGTGAGGCCTTTGTGAGGGGAGACTGGGGGAAGCGGGAGGGTGGAGGTGGGTGGTGTTGGGGGTGGGTGGGTGTTTAGGGGCTCTGAGTTCTCACCTGGTCTCACTCCTGCCAGCATGGGCAGTGGGTGGTGGGTGAACGGCATGCGGGCAGACCTCGTCTGGCCGGACAGAGCGCTGAAATCGAATTTCCCCGGCTTCTTAAGAGAACCAGGCGACGAGAGTCCTGGCAAAAAAACGGGATCAACAGAATGGCAGAAAAGAGATAGGAGGTTTTAATGAAACAGGCTCTGTGTTCGGACGTTGACTTGATCTGTATGCTTTAGGAGGAGAAAAAAAAATCACCTCATTTGTAGCAGCAGTGGGGGAAGAAAAAAGGATGGGAGAGGGAGGACTGGCAACAAGAAAAATAGCTGGGTAGAGGCCATGATGGCAGGTCCCATTAGACACCATTTAGTTTGATCTGTCTGTCTGTATGTCTGCCTGTCTCACTATTCCGTAATGACACCCCCACACACATACCAGGGGCGATTCTAGAGTTTAACCCTTAGTGTTGCTCAGCTCCCAATGAGAATGGATGATAAGGATAAAAAAATAAGGAAATAACATATACCTCTGTAGCTGAATGCAAAAGAGCACGGTAACTTTTGTATGTACATGATTCATGATTGTACATCTCGTTCCATCAGCAAATACTGTATGCAACATTAGACTAAAAATTCTTAAAGTCTTAACACCATATATACCATTCTCCAAAACAAAAATACAACAAAGATAGTTTCTGTCAATGTGGCAAACGCTGACTCTCTAAAAACAATAAAAATTGGGCCGAAAAAAAAATTAAAACCTGTTCATGGAGGTTGTTTCTCTAGAGATACTAAGCTCTATCAAGCTCCTTCTTGTAACCTTATCTATAACACACACTACCTCTCCTCTGGGTGCTTGGTTGGACTTTTCTCTGGGCTGTGTTCATACTCTCTCCCTCCTTCTATCACTCATCCCACCTCCTCTCTCTAATGCTCTGCAACTGGACTATCATAATCAGATATTATGACTTTTTATTTTGACATGTTTCGTAGATTTCTAACCAGGATAAAAACTGCCTTCTTATTGTCTGCTTAAAAAATCCTGCCTTATACATGTGGTATACACTCGGTATTCTCTTTGTCCTAATGCAATCCTACATACATGTCAATTTTACAACATCCGCAATATTGTAGCCTAACTGCAGTAGATATTTTATAGTCTACTAGTCTAAGCTTGTTAGGAGATAAGCTAGTACACTAGGCCCTGTAAGTTACATGGTGGGAATAAAGGAGTAAATCAGAACAGCAGCTGGATTTATACTCAAACCTGGACTCATAATTGTAATAATCAATGCCTTTTGCTCTTACTTAATTATTCTCACCTGGCCAAAACAACATAAAATTCAAATTAGAGTTAACGCTCCATCTTGTCTGATCTCCTTTCCACATGGATTTCTATTAAAATAGCTACCTCCTTTTTCTTGTTTTTCGTTCTCATTAGTTAAAAATATATATACTTCCATCCCATATCCCATACACATTTTTCATCCCAGTACGTTTCCTGTGCACACAGTACTTATGTGGCTCGAGCATTTATTTTTTTATGTACGTTATTAAGCCCTCTTGCATTGATAGATACTTTCCATAATTCATTATTTGCAGCATAGTATATTAAATTAATTCCTCATCATACCTTTTCCTCACATTATACAATAATTCTTACTCCAGAAACTCTTCCTTTAACGCCATATCTCTCACTTCTTAGTCACATTCCTTTTGTTCCTTCTCTTCTTTCTCTCCATGATTTTATTTCTATCATATCTTTTTTCAGAGTCTCGAGTCTCGCTAAGTGTATGTCTTTAGTCATGTCTTTCCTCTGCTCTTCTTCTCTGATTAGTTCAGATCTACTGACCTCACTTTATTCTGTTTCCATCATCTGGAGAAAGACTGACTGAAAAAATGTTTAAGGGGAGTGATTTGAATGATGGCGTCTAGAATCTAGAAGAGGATGTAGCTACACAACCCTATTAGACATTTAGGTGACCAGTGTCATAAACCACTGTCAGAATTCACCATCTGTCCAAATATGTAAACAATATATATGACAGTTCATATCAACATAAAGGTGGAAAAATAGGGTGTACTGATATAAAGTACATACAGAAACTCTCCTTCACACTTCTAAGTCTTTGCAGAGTTGACACACTGTTCTTTCAGAACATGCTGTACTCTGAGTGCGGCCCGAGCCGGCAGCCCGAGTCTGCAACTTGGCGCCAGACGAAGAGGAAGACAGGAGGGGAGCGAGGGATGTGCGAATAATGAGGGAGGAAGTGTGAGAAATGGAGGGAGAGAGGAGGCGATGACATGTGCCCTTAGTATATAACGGTACATTAAAGTGTCCTCCCGATTCTATAAACGTCGGCCTGAAAGCCACAGGGCCCGAGCTCAGGCCGCCGAGCGTTTCCAACGTTTGGCGCAAACAAGTGAGCTAAGTATACACTGGGCTTACCAAGTGACCCAGAAACACAGCCAAATGTGTCAGGGCTGAGGAAATAAAAATGAGTCTGTTTTATGATCAAGACTTGTGGCTAGTTTTGAGGGAAATTAGTTTGATATACGGCAATCCAAACACACAATTTAAGATTCTGGGGTTTCAGGCCGTGGCAGAATGATGGTTAAATTTCCTAGACCTGTAAGAATTAGCCACATTGCATTACTGTGATACTGTGGTCTTCAGTACCTGAGTTTCAGAGATTAGGGAGCTTAAAGATCATCCCAAAAGAGCAATAAAGAGCAATCAGGTAAACTGCTTACATGACGTAATATTAAGCTTGCACATCCCAGGATACTGAGTACTGTACAAGATCAGGCTGTGAAAAGTGACAGAAAAACTATCACCATCTCGTATTTTATTAGAATGAGGAGTGTGTAATTTAAAGACAGTAGAGCTAGAGATAGTGAGAGAGAGAGAGAGAGACAGAGAGAGAGAGATAGACAGGGAAATTCACAAACACAGACTTGCATACAAATTTTAGGAGAGATTTTAAAAGCCATAACACAGGCTGAGAGGCAAGTGACACAGATCACTAACAAATGATCTGACTCATGTTACATTCTATTTTAATCTAGTTTGCTTGCACACAGAGCCTTTGCATGTCCACTTTCCGCTCGTTTAATAAAATAACTTTTATTTAAATAAATCTCGCTATAAGTTCCTCAGTCACAGTAATTGTGTATGAATCAATTTACATGATAAATATGGCAAAATATGATATTAAATTATATCATATTTGCTGAAACATGACACTAGGCTTTAAGGATGCAATTTTATATGTTACTTCAGACAAATGTATGAAATAAAGATTGCGACGGCTCAAGTATAATCTTGCTTGAGTCGTCGCAAATATCGGTAAAAAGGATATTTGATTAAGTCAGTTTTACTAATTAAATTAACTAAAAATAGTATTATAGAAAATAGAAAAATTGTATTAAAATATTACAATTATTTAATATTATTCAAATGATTAAATTATATTATCAAAATGTTTTTTTATGTCTTTAATTACAATTCTGCGGTCTTGTTTAAGAATTTAAAATCTACCTAATTGTATTTCATATATGGCAAATAAATAAATAAATTTATACAATTCAAAATTTGATTCCATGATGGTAAATTAATTAATCCGGTAACATATGCGTCTCTGTCAGTGGCCGGAAACAGACGCCAAATAAAAGGCTTTGGAGCTAAAGCTGACAGAAGTTTCTATGATCTCCCCTTTCCTGTCTACACATATGTGACTGTGTGTGCGTGTGTGTGTGTGCGCATGCATGTGTGTTTCATTTGTTATTTCTCTTTCTCTGTCCAGTTCCTGGCATTATGCATCAGCAGACTGGCAGCCAATCAAATGCTCCCATGACCCTCTAGTCTCGCCACACTAACAAGCTGGCCAGCAGACAAACCTTGAGCTGTCACACAACGGCACATGTGAAACTAGAATACTTATACAACACCAAGTTTTGTCCTTGCACACACACACACACACACACACACACACACACACACACACGAAGATACAAATTCGCCTGAGCACCCATGAAAGCAGCCACATATTGCAGCAACTGCACATGGCCTTGTCTCCTGGCTGACACAAGCACAAATGCAGATGCATAAACAGAGTGTGTTCTTCTTCTGCGGCTCAGTCGCTAGTTGTGGGACGGACGGTACACGTGGTACAAGCTGAAGGAGGCTAAATGAACAGGAGAGGGATAAGTAAAATGAGCTGAATGTTAAGGGAGTCCTTACAATGCTGTACAAACAGCCAGCCCTAATGATGAACGACATCGCCTCATTCAGGTACTGAATCACCTTTGGAGCATAGCAGAGCGTCACTCACAATCACAAACACACAAAACACCCCCCGCCCCCCACCTCCCAATCAGCACCACTACCATCATCATTGCGCTAACAGATGTCTTCTGTAACACAGTAGCTCCCATAGCTGTTGACACATGGAGGCACCATCTGGACCAGAGTGCTGCTTATCTCCAGATTGTGTGTGTGTGTGTGTGTGTGTGTGTGGCATATTTTGAAGACATAAAGCCTATAGCCTTACTGAGAGAACACCTGAGTGTATTTGTGCTTGTTTGTTTGTTTGGGTTGTTGTTGTGTGTGTGTGTACGTGTGAGGCGCTAGGTCTCAAGGCAGGGCTTCAGCAACCCACCAGCTAAAGTATCATTTACTTAAACACACAAAACACACACAGGCATAAGTAGCTGCCAGTGCACTTGTGTATTACGGTAATTAATCCCTATTAATAATTATTGGGCAAACAGAGGGAGAAGTAAATATTACCAGTTGTAAGAACCCTTTAGAACCTTTCGGAAAAGCTAATGGTGTTGTTGTTTGTAATTGAGACAAACTCACACTTCAGCATTTTTAGTAATGTTTGGGAGCCTGGAGATTTCTAATAAAACACCTTATTTTCCTTCGATTCAATGGGAAATCCAGTGCTATATTCCTGCTTCTTGCTCACCTCTGAGATAACACAGCTCTGTATTCAGATCAATACAGTAGATAGATTATGAGTTACAGCAACCAATCAGGGGATTTATCACAACAATTTAAACACTTTTGCATTTATTTACCAACAATTTAAACACTGAATATTACACTGAGGCTCTTATGAAAATATATTATTATTTACTACATACAGTGAGGTCAGGTCTGAGACCACTAGTAAAAATCCTTCTATTTTGCATTTGTTTCTAACTTTTTAACATTTGTTCCAAAGCTTTTCTTTACAAATTACTGTATATTATCATGTCTAACTTAAGTGAAAAGCAAATTCTTAAACATTTATATGAATTTTAGAATTTCTCTGTATTTTGTGTTATGCAAAGAGCACATTCAAGCTGGCTTAGGCTCCAATAGTTTGGTAAAATCTATATTAAATGATCCATATTAAATAAAATCCACCATAATGTCATTTGATCACGTCCTTCTGACCTTTTGTATAAAATCTGACCTTTTGTATAAATTAAATAACACGGATAACATCACACATTTGCTTGACTTTAAATAGAAACCTAAAAATAGTGCAGAAACCTGAATATTAAAAGTGTAAAACGTTTAAAAATGTTAAAGCTAAAATAAATTTCAGATTTTCAACGTGGTCTCAGACTTTTGGACAACAGGCTCTCCTTTATATACTTATATTGTTTAATATTTTACATACTATCCATGTGCTACAGCAGCGTTCCCAACCCTAGTCCTGGAGTACCTCCTAAATTGTGTAGGATAGGGGATACCAGCATTGATAACCTGTGTCTTTAATAACCTGTGTATTACCAATCTCAACCCCTCCCATCTTCCCACTCTAACTGTGGCATCCCAATTTAAAATCTTTAATGTTTACAACTATATTTATGGTGTTCAATGGCATTGGTGGCTCAGTGGTAGGTTTGTCGCCTATTATGCGGAAGGCCCGGGGCTCGATTCCCAGCCAATGCCTCAACCCCAGCCACTGGATGCAGTGCCGGTCCCAAGCCCGGAAAAATGGGAGGGTTGTGTCAGGAAGGGCATCCAGCGTAAAACATTTGCCAAGTTGTTGTGCGGACCAGTAGGTCCGCTGTGGCGACCCCGAACAGGGAGCAGCCGAAAGCTATTTATGGTATTCAATATTTACAATGTAACATCATATACACTCTCTAATGTAAAAATGGACTCTTGAAGTTATGTATGAAAAGTTATGTGGGCATCTGACCATCACACTCGTACCTAGGCCGTCCCCAAACAGCTGCCACAAAGTTGGAGGCACAAAATTGTATAGGATGTCTGGCGTAGCATTAAAAATTCCCCTAAGAACAAGAAGCTCAAACATGTTCCAGCATGACGATTCCCCTGTGTAAAAAGCATGGCCCATAATGACAAGATTTGCCAAGATTCGTGTAAAACCTCTCAAGTGTCCTGCACAGAGCCCTGACCTCAACCTCACTGAACACCTTTGGGATGAACTGGAACACTAACTGCATGCCAAAACCTCTAAACCAACATCAGTGCCTGATCTCACTAATGCTCTTGTGGCTAAATCACCACAGCCATGCACCAATATCTAGTGGAAAAAGAGGTTAATATAACAGAAATGGGGGCTAAATCTGGAATGAGATGTATCATGTGTCCACATACTTCTGCCAAGAAATGGTTTTGATAGAACAGTTGTTCATGTAAAATTTTGCTAGTTTGTATTCAGGGTCATTGGTTGGGATGTTCTTTAATTCTGCACAAATTTGGTAGTATGGAGGGTTTGATAACTGAAGGACAATCGAAGACAAAAAAACATTCTGTGAAATCTGCCATTATATCAGAGGACCTTTCACATTTATCATCATTCAATTAAAATTTGCAGCTTTATTTACTTATTTTCTCTTTCATGTACTATTTAGTATTTCTTTACAAACTATCATGAAAGTATATGGCATAAGCATAAGTGTACTGGACACTTCTATCCATCTAACCCTTGGTATTTGTAATAATCATGCATAAAATTTTAGTACTCTTGAAAGTGCTAGAAAATAACCTTCTGTGGTCTATTCTGAAGTGAACACGACTACGCCCTACTTCCTCAAAAGGCCTTTCATAGTAATTACTCCAAAGTTCCTCTGTGTAGGGGTTGAACATAACAGCCATTTGTATAACACTTCAACATCATTTTTCAGAGCTGACAGCTACTATCTACTGTTACACAGTCGCTGACAGTTACATAAACAATTATTAGAATTGAATGATGAATAGATAGACTTCCATGTTTACCGGTTACGCAAATTCAGTTAGCCTGAATTTCTAAAATTTTTTAATTTACAAACAAAAACAACTACTGGAGGCATAAACTGCGACGGCATCATAATCCCTCTATTGTTCTACTCAGACTAACAAACCATATCTTTAAAAATACAAATGTTATTTGATGTGATAAGACATATAGTATGCAGGAGGCCACAATTAGTTTAGCTTGTTACGCATATAATGTATAGCCACATATGGTGCTAGATGCTTTGAAACTCAAATGCAAACCAAATACAGCCCCTGCTGTTAGTTTTCCTTGCAACGCCATGCCCCAAAACACATGACTAGGCTACTCCTAAATGGTAACGCCAGAGGAGGAGGTTTCTGGCAGGCAACTTGATTAGCAGGAAATTAGAGACACTCCTTGTCATTTTTGATTTTGTCTCGTTTATAGAACCTGGGGTGCCAGAGAAACCTGAGTTTCCCTTCGAAGCAGTTATTTTATTGAAGCTGCCAGGGTTTGAGGAGAAGTGCCCCATCTAATATACAATAGTGTTTTGATTTAAAAGTCAATGACCTTAGAGAAGTAGTAATGGATGGAGCAAACAGAGAGCCTGAAATACTGGATACTTACTGAAGCACACTGAATATCTGAATCATGTTCTAAACAAAACACAATTATTCTATTTATCTATGAACTTCCTGAACAAGTTTGCCATGAATTTGATGACATGAGTGGCACTGGGGGAAAAAACAACATTTTTGATAATAAGCAATAGATAAAGATAAGGAGGGATAGGGTATAGTGAGAGAAATACAGAAAAAGAGAGAGAGAGAGAGAGAGAGAGAGAGAGAGAGAGAGAGAGAGAGAGAGAGAGAGAGATGGAACCAGAAGAAAGAGACACAATGAGTATAGAAACATTGAGGCAGAAGAACAGTCATTTTGGATTCAGGTTGTGAGTGGTGTAGAGCAGTAAAGATGAGGGTAATGTGGTCTAACCATGGTAAGGAAACTGCACGCCATCGCTCTCATGTTTAATCTTCCTCTCCTGCATACTGGCCAAATGGTGCTGCACTGAAAAACCCAAACAGGGAAGAAGGGCAGAGTTAACAATATGACAGAGAGAAAGAAAGAGACTTTTGGGATAGAGGAAATCACGGGGCAGTGTTATTTCATTTTACATCAGACACATATGGTGATAAGCTCTACAGTTTGTCTTGTACTATATTACTATTTACATTCTAGCTTGTATGCACTCGAACAAAAGCCAGTCAGACTAAATATCCAGGATTGTACATATGGAACCAATTCTCAGAGAGAGAGAGAGAGAGAGAGAGAGAGAGAGAGAGAGAGAGAGAGAGAGAGAGAGAGAGAAGGGGAGGGGCAGGTACAGTATGGAAAATTTTGGCAATAAAAAAAAAGGAATTAATCATGTATTTTTCAAATCATGTGTCTTATTCAGCATTAATACAGGAAACATTGTACATATAAATGTTGCGTGAATGGAATGACTGAGCGATCATATGGACACAAAGAACAACTGTACTCTTCATCTTTGTGGAAACTTCCATTCTACAGGGTGTGAAGTCCATTATGTAACTTGCTTATGAAAGAAACAGCAGAGTGTCTCCAGAAGCAGTGCTGGTGCGTGTGGGGGATTAGCGAAAGGGAAACAGATGCGAAAAATGTGGTTATGTTGTGGCAATGCAGTGGATACCACATCCCAGACACCATGATCATCTACTGGACTGACTTTATAAGATTGAAATGATATTTAAGACCTTTAAACAGTTCTCCCCCAACCTTAAATTCAAGGGAAAATGCAATGATTTATGGCTACTTTTTAGTATATCCAATATGTACACCCCATCTTGCAATAAAACTGAGATTATATATTAATAAATGTCACAAAACGTTGTGCAGTAACATTCCTACACATCTTCACCCACACACACACAGCAGGCCTGACCACTGAACACACACACATAAACACACACACTTCATGCATGCTGTTTTAGCTCTCTTTCTTCTGTTAGCCCCAAAGCCCAAAATTAAATATTAAGAAGTAGTTAAGTAGAATTATTAATATTAAAGCATTAGCATGTACTTAGTGTTAAATAATTGTCTGTAGCTCTGCAAAAAAAACCCCACAAGCTTGTTTATAAGAAATGTGCTCTTCTCTAATATTTTACAGTATTGTTTATATAGTAACAACTTGTATGAAGGACACTCCATGCTAACAGATGTAGTAAGAGAAAAAAAAATTGTACTGGTTATTTGGCTATTTCCGAAGGAGTCTGTTGATGCTTTTTTCTAACAATCTTTAAACTTTTTAATCAATTTTTAATCCTATTAACAGCTGTATATAGCTCTTATAACATAACTGATCAGAAGATTTGGAAGGTGTTACTTCTTTCATGGACATTTTCCATAATATTCAATGGTTAAAACACATTATATGGCCAAATATTTGAGACTTTCACACAATCCAGAATGAGTCCCCTCGTTGCTATGATAATAACCGCCACTCCTCTGGTAAGGATTTCCACTAGATTTTGGAGTGTGGCTGTGTGGAGTTGCCCGATCAGCCACAAGAGTACTAGTGAGGTCAGGGACTGGTGTGGGGCGAGGAGGCATGAGTAATATTCATAGCGATTTAAAGGTACATAGTGTATACTTTTCCCTGAACCTTGCTGTGCCTCATTTATCCGCAATTCACAATTATGTTTTAAAGTTTAGTGTGTTTTACTATAAATTTTTATTACAAATCAAATTTTATATATTAGATTATAGATGAATATTTAATCGCACCTCTTGTTAGACTGAGAAAAAATTTATTAACTTAATCAGAATAGAATAGTGTTAAATTATGTAATATGAACATTTTTTTACTTTTTATTTATTTTTTAACCAGATGTTTGAGTCCTGATTCAAAAACATGAACAAAATGAACACATAAATCCTAATTGTGAATGTAAACAGATACAAATGTTTACATTGCTGTTATTCATTATAGCAAATTTCACCCATTATTATTGTTTTTTTTTTGTTTGTTTTTTTAGAATAAACTGTAACCCACATGTCTACACAATCTATCCACCCTTCTCTACCCCGTCCATCTAGGGAAAAGTAAATAAACAACATTTCTGTGGTGAGTTGTGATGGTACATTGGCAAAAATTTTGAGTTGTAATCATTAGTTCCTGTCTACTTTAGTGGGTAGCGAGTGGTGGGGAGAAGGAAATGATTGAATAAAACAGTAAAAAGAGACATACAGTGTGTCTGATATCACGTCCTCATTCATTCACTATATAGGATGAGGTGTACATCTGGACACATCATCACACCATGCTCCTAAGAAAACTAATTTCCTAGAAAACTCCAAATATAGAGACGCTTTAAAGGGATTTTCTGTATTAATGGACGTGTTGCCCTTAAGTTGTTGAAACGTTTGAGCTAAAAGAAATTGTGGGCAATATTGTACATCGGTTGTACACTTTATGGTGTGCTATGGGTAAAAAATACAGTACACTATATGGTGTGAAAAAAGTAATGAATTCAGACACCATAACAGAGAGAGAGAGAGAGAGAGAGAGCGAGAGAGAGAGAAAGAGAGAGAGGGAGGGAGGGAGGCACTGATTGGCTGAAATGGGTAGGTGGAGAAGAGAAAGTATAAACAAAGAGTGGTCAAGTCACACAGCCAGTCTGCTAGCTCAGCTTAAAGTATTTGCTGTGATTCCTGCTCTGAATGCTGTAGCTCACTTTTTATTTAGTAACTCAGCAACTCTTAACCAATAATTGCAGTCGGAAACTCACACTTTGAAAATTTTGTTTCTTAGGAGATGCATTAACGTTAATGTTTTGATGATGGCTGTGTAAAGAGACTAAAAATGCAGATGATACACATGTGTGTATGTGTGTGTGTGTACCTGCATCCACATCGTTAGGCCAACCACTGGGCTGTGAGCCTCCGGGCGCAGGGGAACGGCCCGAGTAGAACACATCATCCACTGGGCTCTCCATTTCACTGTCATCAATGGACTTGCGCTTGTTTGAGCTGAGAGAGAGAGAGAGAGAGAGAGAGAGAGAGAGAGAGAAATGAAAACTACAGATATTGCACAGATTTGGAAGGTGGGCGCAGTTTTGCCATAATATCTGTCTGTGACTTGGAAAGTGGTCAATTAAATCGAATGGAATTTATATACATGTAATCAATTAGTCAAGACATGATTTGATGTTGATTGTCCATAATTTTTATTGCTGTCATAGTTTTAGGGTCTTTGGTTTCATCCTGAGCTTGTGATACTGTCTGTGTGGAGTTTCTCTAAATCTCTCTCTTCATATCCACTTGAATTTGTTCATTCATTAACGCCTGAAAGAATGAATGAATGAACTTCTGAATTTATGGCATTTGGCAGACGTCCTTATACAGAGAGACTTAAAGATTTCGAAGTCTCTATCAAATAATAAATCACTACTTAAACAGTTCACTAGGTCACAGACTAAGAAGAACTAGAGAACCATATTTCTTAGCTAACTGATGACATTTGAGGTTAGAGGAACATTCTGTAAATTTCATTCCTTTAATCAATTATGCTGAGTAATGTGTCCTCAACATCATTTCTGATAAAAAATTAGCAATAAATAAAGTAAATAAATAAACTATTTCTACTTTTTGGGGAAAGAAGTCATATCTCTCAGCCAGTAAAGATAGTAACTTCTTAAAGTGTCATGACCTGATTTACATTACGGACATTTGGAACTATTACATTTTGCTTGTAGTTTTATCATTAATTTGTAGTACATAGCCGATTAAAAAAATCTACTTAATAAAATAATTATGTAATAATCTAATGATAATCAGTGACACCAAAGTCTATCCAACATATACAAAAGCATTTTTGGTTCATAATACTTTTACCATGTTGATGTGGGTTAATGTTAACCGCTTTTTGCTATTTAATGCAACATCAATCCAATAAAGTACACAAATGAAATTTAAGAGAGACGGAATACAAAGAAAGAATTAAAAAAAAAAATCAGTATAATTACATGGATTTAAAGAAAATGTATTATGTACTATCAATGGCATAATACATAATGCATTTAGCATGTGATTAAAAAACATAACATAAACATGCTTTCCTGATAAAAATAATACCACAACTTAAAATCCTAATCCATCTGCCATCCCATATATCATGGCTGTCAAGCTGCAGTCCTGGAGATCCTCATTGTTAAACGGACGGCTTAATTGTTGAGTGCACATTTTTAGCTCTCTTTGATACAACTAACTTTTATGGTGAAGGCCTTGTGGAGTTTAATCTGAAATGTAAAAGCAACCGTGTTGTGGTTCACGAGGACTGCAGGCTTCCATACAGAATATGTTAGGCTTGTTTGATATATTATTTGATACTGAGTTAATTATCCCCAGATGATCTTACATTGCCCCGGAACCATGTTGGCTCTGATTATGTGCTCTTTTTAAAGCTTTTTTTCTTCTTTTTTTAATTAATTTAAAATGATATAGAATACTGCAACCTTGATCTCCTTCACTGTGTCAAACTAATTGTGGGAAGAATGGATTGTAAATCAGCAAGGAAGAAAATCCACTTATCTGGTGGAAAACACATGGGAAGAGTTTCCCTATCATGGTAAAACTCATGCCCAAGTACCAGCACTGCTAAAAAACTGCAAGCCATAGCACACATTTATTTAAAATTCACCGAAATTGACCAACAGACTTATAAGCATGAATAAACTACAAATACAATATGCACGTTTTCAGATTCAATTTCTGACTCACATTCTGAGCAAATCTTACAAGTCTGATCAAACCAGTTAAAGGCAGCTGTAATTGTATATACACCTATCAACCATTTTCTATCTTACAGTCCTGACCTCAAAATCAACAGAACTTTTTCTGTTGTAGAATTTAGCTTTCCTATCCTATCAGCTGTCTTCATTTTGATGCTTGATTTTGATCGAAACAACAAATTGCAGATATCGAGCAAGATACAGAAAATCCTTCTTCTCAGGAAATGTATAGCTCAGAGTAGACCATCCAAATCATTTTCTTGTAACTGCTGTAATATCAAGATGGTGCAGCATCCAAGCACTTGGTTGGAGACACATACACCACACAAACCTGAGTGTGTTTCTGCATCCAGACTGTATTGCATGTGAATGACTCTAATGTCTATTTGGTATTATTTGATATCATTGAATGTTAGACTTGCTCCTAGCAAACAAATCTAGTTGATTGCCTTTGAGTTGAACTGTTTACGCTTTATTTGAAGATGAGAGCGCAGTCCCGAGGCTTATTTGGCCAGAATCAGTTAAGTTCAGCCAAATGCTATGTAAGCTTATATTATATTATACTATTTGATTTTTACAGCCTATTGAAGACTTACGTTTCTAATAGGCAAACTAAAGGTTTAGGGCTTGTAGATATATATAGATATGTATGTAATTAACTTATTCCAGTTATGACTGTCAGCCTCCATTGCTGATTAAAATCCTCTGAAACCTGCACACCTTAAACTTTTAGTACTTTTTTTAAAAACAAAATTGTCATCAAGGGAAAAATATATGTCAAACAAGCCTGGCGTGCACTGGTGTGAAGAAATGGACAGTGCTCAGATGTCAGACTCAGACACAGAGAGAGTTACTGCACGACTCAGAGACAAAAAGAAGTGAGGTGCAGAGAAGAGCAGACTGTGGGGTGTACCTCCGAGGGAGACTGCCATACAGCTCCATTTCAGTCCTGCGGCGGCCCAGAAAATGAGGGAAAAGAATGTAGACAGAGAGAGAGAGAGTGTGTGTGTGTATGTGTGTGAGAGAGATAGAGAGAACAAGAGAGAGAGAGAAAAAGCAAACAGTGAAAAGGGAAGAAATAGAGACAGACAGAGAAAAAAAGAGACATAAATGCAGAGATCATAGAGACAAGAACAGAAAAAAGAGAAAGCTGTGTCACAAATTAGAGAAAAGAGGGAAAGCATTGGCCAAGCATATTTACTCACATGCAGTAAGAGAACTTCATTGTGTGTGTGTGTGTACCTGGTCGATGGGGTGGACGTGATGGACCGGCGACCCAGGTTGATGTTGTAATATCCAGGACTATCCAGGTCGGCCAGGGAGAAGTTGGGACCGGTAGCCGTGGCAACTGGAGCTAAAAGCAAGAAAGAACAGCATTACTACCATCCCAGAATTTAATTTTTTTTTAAAATTTTTTTTTAATGCACATGCATTGTAAGAAGTTCTGTACTGTCTAGGGGTGGAGCTAATTTCTGGGCCGGAAAAATGACAACAAACTTTTTCGTTACATTTACAAATTTTTTTGTCTCTTTTAACCGTTTAAAGAGCAGCAGTTAGTGTCAGCTGTGAAATTATGCCATCACTCTATCCAAGGATGATATAGAAATGTTAAAAAGAAGAGAGGAAATGTCTCTGTGACTTACTCTGTGACACGCGGACCAGCTCGGCCACGTTCCACACTCCTGAAGTCACAAAGCAGTCCTGGAAACTCAAGTGTCCTGCAAGAGAGTAACAGAGAATGACACACACACACATACTCGAAAAAATGGCCTAACCACATGGACCGCATTGTTAAATTCATCCGTCTATTTATATTGTGTGCTGTCACAATGGGACAATAACAGGATGGATGTTTCTGGTTAGTCCTGCTATGAGAGGCTCGCTTGACCGAGGTGTTCGGAGAAGAACTGAAGCTTAATGAGGATGCTAAACGTGGCCAAGGAACTGTGTGTTCAACTCCAGTTATTCGGCGGGCTTGTAATGATTTACAGAATACTGACATAAACAATACTTAGAATGTGAATGAATCACATTTAAAGGAGCAATTTGTAATTTTTGTAATTTTTAGAGACCTCAGCATCTTGTGAGGCAACACTAAGGCCTTCCTCTGGAACTGAGGAACTGACTCAAAATCCTCTGCTGAAACTGTCTAGTGGAGAACGGACAGGGCTGAATGGATTTGTTATCGACTCTATAAAGCAAGGATAGATCTAAAATCAGATTTATATGGCAATTTCACTAATATGTATTTAGTATTTGATCATTTCCATGTGATGAGAGTATCGGAATTATCCTACTTCCCATTTCTAAAGTGATAATTACGAGTAAGTCATGCTCAAATGCTTTGATGTGAGATAGAAGACAAAACATGGACAACACCAGGTTCATTCATACATATGACTTGTATCTTAATTAATTGACTAGCTTGCTGATAATGGAATTTTGGTCAAATACAAGCTATTTTCAATGTACAACATGCAGAAACTGGTTGCTGAAATATGCTAATGAATATGACCAAAACGGTACATACTAACAATTCGCTGCATTTAGAATAATGAACAAAACCTGCCACTTAGTACAAAAACTCCTCCTATGTCATAAACTCGGTTATCAAAATGACCTGAGAGTTTCCCAGTCGTAATTATGACCTAAAGGGTCATTTATGTGCAACTTCCTAGTGGGTGACTCGTAATAATGTAATAATACAGACTTAATAATGCATACAAGTCATACCATGCACTGTGTATGTGCATGTGTTTAGCACTATAAGTAACTGGGTTATTGTTTGTAATCTCTCCACATGATCGTCTGGGGTCAGCGTGTGCATGCATGCGTGCACCAGCAATGTTGGAGCATGAGCTCAGCGCTGCTCTATTTGGGAACCATGTGGTTCCCATCAGCCAATCATGCCAGAGTGATTTATGAGCATTCAAGCAGCCTAGCAGTGCCTAACTACTATGAACTGGAATCACTTGGATGTGCATATGTGCAAATATGCACAATACGTACAGTGTGTGTGTGTGTGTGTGGGTATGTGTGTGTAAGAAAATGTTTCTGACCCAGGAAAATAACATTGTTTGGAGCATTCAAATCAGATAACACTAGCTTAAATGAAATTTCCAATATGTCATATATTCTATAGGTTGTACCGTATAACATGAGCAGCTAGAAGGGGGCTGCAGTTTGAATATGCTTGACTCTTGAATATGTTTGATTTCTGACAGTAAAAACATGATCTCATCTGAGAATCTGAATTTACAAGCATTTAAAAAAAAGAAAAAAGAAACGTAATAGTTTCTTACATGGTTAAATACATATGCATATACAGTATGGCTCTGTTCTAAGCTTACCATTGGGTGGCGGCTTGACGTCTGCTTCTCCTTGCTGGTTGGAGTTCTCTGATTGTCCAGATTCTGCAAAGAAATGACAAGGAGAGAATTAGGGACTGAGCCAAGACTATGAAGACTTAGGTTCTTTCCACACTTTAATGCATGATGACGCAACAGCAAAGTAATTGTACAAGTGTGTGTGTGTGTGTTGCTTTCGGCTGCTCCCTGTTCGGGGTCGCCACAGCGGACCAACTGGTCCGCACAACAACTTGGCAAATGTTTTACGCCGGATGCCCTTCCTGACGCAACCCTCCCATTTTTCGGGCTTGGGACCGGCACTGCATCCAGTGGCTGGGGTTGAGGCATTGGCTGGGAATCGAACCTGGGCCTTCCACATGATAGGCGAGAAACCTACCACTGAGCCACCAATGCCCCCTCATACAAGTCATATACCACATTTTAAAAATACTAGTTTCAGTTTAGCTGTCCTTTAAAACCTAAAGATCAATGACTAATCCTGTTTTGTATTAGCCTATTCATCATTGCCTGTTTTGGAGGATGCTTCTGACAGCCTGCCACAGTGTGTGCAGTGAAAGTGTTGACACCCTGAAACTCCTCATAAAAATTCCTCATAAAAACTCAAATATGGGATACCCTTAAATTTTTGATGATAAGTGTAATGAGTACACTGCTATAAAGCCAGAGGCGAGTCCATTTTAGACACTGGTTTGCAAAATAGGATCATATGCTGCACTCTATGCATCATATGGTGCAAAACAATTAATGACACTGACAATGGTGCCATTGTTGATCTATAGTTCCTTATACTCAATAAATCTGCTCAAATTACCCACAACTCTATAGTAAGAATTTAAATGAAGGCAGGTGAGTAATGAACCTATACGGCCAAAGGTTTGTGGATATCTGACCATCACTCCCATTTGTAGGACTTCCTTGAACTGTTGCTATGAAAGATTTCTTTGTATGCTGCTGCTTCACAATTTCCTTACACCAGAACTAAGTGAAAAGTAAGAAAGAAAGCTGTTCCAGCAAGACAGAGCAAAGACCTATGAAGACCAAAATTTGCCAAGGTTGGAGTGGAAGTGTCCTGCACAGAGTCCTGACCACAATCCCACTGATTTGATGACAAACTGGAATACTGACAGCACCCCAGACCTTCTCATCCGGCATCAGTGCCTGACCTCACTAACACTCTTGTTTCTGAATGAGCACAAATCTCTAGAACCATGTTCCAAATTTTATGGAAAGCATGTGGAAAGAGTGAAGGTTATTATAACAGCAAAGGGGGAGTAAATCTGGAAAGTGATGTTCAACAAAGCAAATACGGTTGTGATGGTTGTCTGTCCACAAACTTTTGGCAATATAATGTATGATTCAAGTTGAAGCGACGTGGCGACTGGGGTGACTACACTGTCTTCCAAAACAGTTCTTGCTGCATAGTGAACATGTGCCCTTATTATCGGGTTATAGAAGATGTGGACTGAAATTTGTGTGCAGCCATACAGACATTTACAGAGTGTCTCTAATTAAACTGATATCAGAGAATCCAGAACCTTCTTGGATGTTGTACTTGGCTCAGATTCAGCAACATTCTTTCTGCTATCTAGTGTGTTTTAATAACCGTAAAATATACTGGAATGTTCTTTAAAATAAGCATTGAATACTAACTAACCAACAAGCATCCTTCATTCTTTGTCCAACAGCGTAGTGCAAATGTAAGGTCTGGATATCAGAAGCAGCAAAAGCTATTGCTGCCATTGCAAGTGCTACAAAATGAGCCACAACAACAGTAACAGACATAAATAATGGAAAGCTGATACAAAAAGAGGGACTGGCAAAATCAGAACGTGGAATAAAACCAAGAAACCTTTTTTCCCCTCGCTTGCTCCCTTTCTCGTTGCATGCGCTTCGGTCGCTCTGCGGAATCCTGGCAGCCATCTTAGCATTTGGCAGCCATCTTAGCACTAGTGGTGTCAGAGAATTCCTGCTAGCTTAACATTTGCAAACACCCTCACTAATACATGGACACACAGCTCGGAAAAAAGACAAAAATACCTCCTTTTATGTGGTGTCTATATACATAAAAATACGTCTAAAGCTATACAACTATATTCAGACAGCTAAATGCTAATCCATCTGACGGCTAAATGCTAATCCAGAGTCACATACACGAATATATGAATTTTCATTTATGGCCATGTTTCTTACAATCATATGCAGACATTTATGTACAGAAAAAGAGGATTTCATAGCTATAGCTATCTTCTAACCCCAGAACTTGAAGAGCACAATTTCTGCAGATTTTTAAGGCAATTCAAGTCGGGCAGGGACATGAGCTATAAAATGCTGAGCAAATGTAGGGTTTTCGAGTGATTTTCTGCATGTAGCCATATGCCACCACTAAAATCCATATTTAGCTCTTACAAAATGAGCTGAATCTTATAGAAAAGTGAAAGCATCAGTTAAATTTAAAACATGGAAATAGATAAATTTTAAATAAATAAACCAAACGAATTAAACAAAAAAGTAAATAACTTAATTAGAAGTCAAGATATTGTTATGGAATTTATTGTTATGAATGTTACAGAGCTTTCCTACCATTACATACAACTTTACTCAGATGAAATCGAACAAGATCCAATATCAGTTATCTTTGCAAAGAAATTATTTGTAGTAGTATTGATACATGTTAGTATGAATTTGATTGGATTTTTTTTGTTTATATAATAAATCAAGTTAACTGGAGAGGAATGTGACTGGAATGGGATCCAGGCCAAACAAATCTACGTGTTACAATTTTTTAGGTGTGTAACAATACTAAACAAAAATGTAGGGAGTGTGTATTTCCTGGAAATGTAATTAAGCAAGAATACAAGCATCATTTTATCCTAACTAAAGTCGTAACATCACAGAAGTATTTTTCACCTTTTCTCCCAGATTTCTCCCCCTAGTGGTGTGCAGAACTGAACATGGACAAGGATTCTGGGTCTTCAACGAGCTCTAATCCAATTACAAGACACATTAATGGAGCCTTACTGTGCAGAGCTGGACCAGAGTGAATGGAAAAAGCTCATGCTATTGGACGGAGACAAAAACGAGGCGAGCAGGGGGCAACTAACCCTCATGCTCACAATGGAGGCTCTGTCCATTATTAGAGCTGAAGCCCTGTGGTGTCCAGCCACTGCTGTTATCAGCAAATCACAATACACCCTCCATACACACACAACAAACACATAAACACACACAGCTCACTAATGTATCCAAAAAAAAAAAATAAAAAATGCTCAGCACCATCCTTATCAATCCAGCACACTCACCCAGAGGACCCCTGAACACAGCACGGGCCAAAACGAACGCGTCGCACACGCACACATATACAAATGCAAAAAATATATAGAAATAAATAAAAACATTTTTTTGAAAAGAAGTCTCTATCCAACATGGGTTTAAATAAAGACCTGCAAAGTTAAGCTAATATTCATAGAAAGGGCACTTCAGCAACTTTCAAGAACGCTAACAAACCAAAAGCATTGAATCTAATTGACTCATTTCCAAAAGCGCATATTCATACACAACTGAGCCTGCAAATGACTGTGCACAAAGGTTTGTTTTTCATTTAATTATTTATTTTGTAGCTTATGCATTTGCCAATGAGCTCAGATTGCCAGTTTATCGCAGACTCACACTGGCAAATGGAGAGGATTAATCTAACACAGGCCTGCTGCTGGACATCTCAAACACCAACAATATAAAATCAACAGTACACACAGAAGCTGGGTCAAGTAAACTCACAGAGAAAAGGCAAAGGAGAAAAATGTCAAGAAAAATGTAGTGAGCCAATGTTACATTTTTATCAGACACTTTCATGGCTCAGATTCACTGTATTTATTTATTCACGGAAATAGATTCCTCTAATTTTAGCTAAAAAATATTTAGTTCAATTTGATATTTCTTGTGCAATCTGGAGTCACATAAAATTTCAACATATTTACATCATCTTCACACGGGAATATGAGACATGAATCAGTCAATGTTGGGCCGAAGCCCAAAAGGATTTTTAGAAATTATATAAAACAACCACACACTGGTGTTGTCCAACCTACATGCACAATAAGGTCAATAGACACTATTTGAGATTTAGCCACAAGAAAAAATGGATCTGAGTTGGATATTGTTGACTCTTTAATGTGATTTGATTTTATATTTATCAGATATACGAAAAATACATTCATTAAAAAATAATTGTAATTACATTTTAATAATAATTAAAAGCCATTTAAAAATCATTAAAAAATAAAGTATGCCATAAATGGCATGTACTTTTAATAAAACACCTTTCATCATTCAGCTCAAGAATATTTTTTCAGTTCAATAATTGCAGTTGAAAAATAAGTATTTTAACAGACTTACATTAAGGCAAAGTTAAAATATGTGATCTGAAAGTCTAAGGGTTAGGGTTAGATTTTACCCTTAAATTATTATTAATATTATCCTAATCTGAATAGTATCTAAGTGATACTTTGTCATGACAACCATATTCTAGTTAGTTTGTATGCTGCTTCTCTACAATACTGTACAGAATACTTTATCCTTTTGCCAGCTGTCATTTTCTGACTATGAAGTAAAACTCTGAAAAAGATGTCTTCTCTCAGCCCCAGCAGCTCAGCACTAACTGTTAATCTGATCTTGAACTCCATCTGACCTTTCATCTGCCATTTATCAACACATTGCCCTCTATCTGTGTGTGTACTGCCCTCTATCTGTTGGCCCTCTATCTGTGTGTCTAGCTAAACAATCCGATTTGCTTTGTTGTTCTTACAGGAAGTTGCTTTTCTTCATAACAAATCTGACAAGTGTGTGTTACAGGAGAACCACCTGAACACACACACATAAATAACAACCCAGTGCTGCAAATGTCTTCGAGAGTAATGATGGAAAAAACATGGTATGTTATTACAGGTCATACAGTGTTGACTATATTTAATAAAAAGCGATCTGACACCTCCACACTACAGACAGAAATACACGCTCACACGCCTTACCACGCGACAAAGGACAACGAGGCACGACAACGAACACCCACTCCCGCCAACCCCATCAAATGGGTTTTGCATAAGAGGTTTATTGGTATGTTGCTAAACATTCTGACCTTTTTTTAATCCCTAATGCGCTTAAAATGTTCCAAACCCTTCTAATCCCCAAGGCAATCCTACACAGATGTTCTCAGAGCTCTTCTATTGGAGTATTTTATTTAAGTATCCCCCCTCCTTCTCACCGCTATGCACATTATTCATTTCCTATCTTATAAAAGCACACTTGATTCTGTGCCTGCGCCCCCTCACCTGAGGCTCTGCAGCAGGCATGCAGTCTTTATGGACACCGCTACACGGGAGGGCCTTTCACTGAAATGCTTCATCAGGCGCAGTCAGATCAGCGGGTAGAAAGCTGAAGGGGGCCTACCTGCTCCTGAGCCATAACCACCCACCTTTCCAGAACCACACACATGCACATGCACACGCACACGCACACACACACACACACCATGTGCTCACCTTCTTGTATGTTTTAGAGTATGTGTGTTTATTGATTAATGCATGAGGACAATAACTCGAATTATAAAAATGCTGTGTGACTTGTTCCTAATTACATGCAAGTGTGCCTTCCTTATGCAAAAAACATAGGTGTGTGTGGTTGAGGTGCACGCATGCAAATATGAAACTATGAGCTAGGTAAATTTTTTGCCAATTCTTCTTCACATATCCGGTCTAACGCTATCAGATATCCTGAAACACTGAAACACCCAAAGATCCATTTTAACAGACATATAAATTGCACAGACACATTTCCTCTTTTTCTTTAAATAATAAATGAACCATAAAAGGTGTTTAGCTGTATGTACAGTGTGTATTAAAATGACTGTTCCAAGCATATTAAACTTTCACCACCATAATCTTTCTTTCATTTACTTCATGTTCTAGTAATTAATAACATTCTTTAACAACGTACAAAACTCATCTGCAGCATATTATTTTGGGAAAAAATGTTTGTAAATCAATAGCTCTTTACTACTGATGCACTAATACATAATATATCAATACCTAAGAAAAAATTTTTCAGTTAAAAAAGTTAGGCATAGCACAGCAGAGTAAATTTGTAACTGCACAGTAAGCAATAATGATAAAGGAAAGGGAAATAAAAACTGCAGCTTATAGGCAAAGTATCCAGAATTCAGGTTTCAAATTTCAGCAAAAAACTCTGCACAAGAGAAGTGTTTTTTTAAGCTGTAGGAGGTCAATCTGAATGATCTGAATGAAAAAATATATAAAAAGCGTAATTCAAATTTATGATATTATTATTATTATATTGCTACCTTTGTATTTTCTGTTTGGTTTATGATGCCTGCCTGAGTATAATATTAAAATGATGTACAATTGTAAACAGATTCATTTTTAACTATTATATATATTGTGCATAAAAATATATATAATAGAAACCGCAAGTAACACATTAGAGCAGCTATATACGCATTATCAGAGAGCGTGTTTTAAAATTTGTGTGTGAAAGCCACTACGGTGTGAGATTTGTACATAATATTGTGTCTGGGAGTGTGAATGAAAGCCTTTGGCTAAGCAGGCATTCTACCTCTGCCCATGTGTGTATATATAAACGCAAGTGTGACTGTGCGTCTGTGTAAATATAAATGCGAGCAGGAGTGTGTGTGTGTGAGTCTGTTTCTCTGTGTGTGTGTGTGTGTGTGTGTGTGCTTGGCCCGGGTCGTGCCAGAGAGGAGCAGGTGTGCTGAGATCTGCCCTGCCTTGCATGCTGCCCATCTGTGTGCCCGTCTGTGCCCACTGCCTGCCAACTATACGCCCAGCGCAAAGAGAGACAGAGACAGAGAGACAGATAGAGACAGAGGGGGAGCTCTAGGGCCTAGCTTAAGGCTATAGCAGGAAGGAAGAGAGATGAAGACAGAAAGAGAGATGAAAATGGGGGTAAACATGTTGAAGACGATGCAGAATAGGATAATGATTGTTGCAGTAGTATAATATGATCATCTCAAAAGGCCACGATATTCTGCAATTTTATGCACGTGTAAAGATTCTGTCACATCGGAATCATTTTACAAGTAATTCACAAATCCATAAATTAGCAGGGCTGTTGCTTATGGCATGAGTTGGTGCATGAAGCATGGAGCATTAAATTTAAAGGAAAATAAAAAAATAATAGAACACCACAGGAAAAAGGACTAAATGACAGGGTATAGTAAGATAACTGGACTGTGGAAAAAATCATGGATGGGGAAAGAGAGAGAATAAAGAATGGTAGGAAGGGGGAAGGGAGGCGAGACTGGCAGGATGCCCATTTTTTTCATGTTCTATCCTCACGTCTTCTGGTTAGAGAGATGTACACGCAGATGTATAGAGCCGTCTGGCACAGACACACAGCACACAGACACACAGCTGCTCTTTCCCAAGATAATAGTGCACCTCTAATCCATACATTCAATGTGCATGCAAATACACACCACAACACACACACACAACTCGTAATCCACACAGAAGTGACTGGGCCTGTGAGCGATCTATCAAACATACCACACTACTTATGCAGTGAGGGTCTGAATCGGTGATGTGATTTCTGCACACTTGAAAGATTAAAGTACTGCTGCAACGAGCCTCCGATTTAGCAATTAAAAGCTGTCACTTAAACTTGCACTAATACAAAACAGAATGCTAACCATGGTGCCATCGATGTGGTATAATCCAGATCTACTCAAGATACAAGTACAAAGTGTAGTAATGCTGATTTGATACATTCCAGATGTGCATGAACAATAAAGGGGCAGCTTGAGGAAGCACCTGCCACCAGGGGGCGCAGGACGTTATAAAAAATATATAAAAACAATGTTTTTTTCATTAAAAGAAATATGTTAAGTAAACTTAAAAAAATAGAGGTCTACATGATTCAGTGAGTCCAAACACCGGTAGTTTGAGACACATTTTTATTTTTTAAAGCTTGTGAGTTGTTTGAGAAATATGTCTAGCTCTTATTTAGTTCATGGAAGAACAACTAACTTGATGTTGTTTGAGTTGGCTTTTCAGTTGCTTCACTGGTGTATTTAGTTCTGTACATGTCTGTAAACTGCACCTAAAGCTTTTTGTTTTTCTTACATATTTCTTTTGCTCCCAATATGGACATAAGTATTTTTTTTTCTCTATTACATCATGCTTGTGTCCAAGATGCAAGTCCAATACAATGTTCCAAAGTCATCATCGGTATAATACAAGCTGCTGAAGCTAAAGGAGTAATCCATGAACAAAGTCACAGTTAAGCAGTCTGAGGTCAATGTGGCAATAATTCAAATGCTGTGGCTATGAAGGTGTGTGTTGTGTTAACAGTGTAGACTGAGTCACACTTAACACTACAAATCTTGAGAAGTAAACTTGAGAAGGGACAATAACTTTGCATGCAGGACTGCTGGTGTGTTTTGGTGAGCTGGAGTGGGAGATTTGTTGAGTGGGAGATAAAATGAGTTTCTTAAAGGATGGTCTTTCGATCTTTCACCTCTTTCCTTTTCTTTTTTTAGTATTAACTGGATCAGGCAATGCCACGTTCTTGTACTAGACTAGGACTATTCAAACTACGCATACTCTAACTGACTAGTTAATTAATAAGTCTAAAGAAAGTTGTTTCCTCACCAGCCTCTGTCTTTTCTCTCTCTTGAAATTAATTAGACAAAAAACACATCCCCTTTCTCTATACAGACTATCATTAGACTTAGATAATGTGGAGTCATAAAAGTCCCTGTGAATAAACTATAAAGAAGAAGATAAATATAAATCTGCGATTTGAATTATGGCTGTTACTACTGTGATGCTGTTATGGAAAAATTAATCAACATTTTCTGACCAATCAGATTTGAGAACTCATGAAGGCTGTGTATATCTTTATAAGCTTTGTGCCAAAAGCTTTACAAAACAGTCATACAAAACGAGACTGTGATGGATTCTGTCCTATAAATGGAAATTTGCTCACAGCAAACAAATGCTTTGAACAGTTATTTTTAAAGGAGCAGTGCTTTAATTTAATTAAGTAATAGTGTTTTAAAAGTAATGAATTTTATTTAAAGACACAATTTCTCTCACCTTAAAAGCTCGAGTGTAACAAAGTAAAATGGTGGTATGTCATTAGTGTGCGACTCTCGGTTTATTAAATATGTAATACAAAGAAACATAGAACACATAATCTGAACAATTCTGAATACTGTTTATGATACATTTTACATCCCAAGTGTTAAACCAAACCATTTATGATATACTATTATAAGGACTAGGGGGCTTGGTGGCTAGCACGTTTGCCTCACACCTCTAGGGTTGGTGGTTCGATTCCTGCTTCCGCCTTGTGTGTGTGGAGTTTGCATGTTCTCCCTGTGCCTTGGGGGCTTTCTCCGGGTACTCCGGTTTCCTCCCCCAGGCCAAAGACATGCATTGTAGGTTGATTGGCATCTCTAAATTGTCCGTAGTGTGTAATTGCGTGAGTGAGTGAGTGAATAAGTGTGTGTGTGTGCCCTGCGATGGGTTGGCACTCCATCCAGGGTGTATCCTGCCTTGATGCCCAATGACGTCTGAGATAGGCACAGGCTCCCCGTGACCCGAGAGTAGATCGGATAAGCGGTAGACAATGAATGAATGAATTAATTAATATAAGGACTAAAGAAAATCTATACAAGTGCATAAACACAGACACTGAGCAGTAAAAAAAATGACCGTCATATACCTCTTCACTTCTGTGTCACCTGACATTTCTTATCACAAGCTTGCCATTAGGGGAGCTGTAATAGGCAACAACAGGTTGCAGGTGTCAGCTTTGATTTGTGTGTTTTCTCATGGCAGACCATATGATGAGTGTTTTTTTTCCTGAACATGTTCATGCAAATTTTTGTTGAACTTTCTCTTGAAGCTGATTAAAAATGCTAAGCAGTGACTAGTACCCAGTTTGATCCTGAGTTTGGGTCTGTGTGGAGGTTCTCCCTGTGGCTGTGTGGGTTTTCTACGGGTTTTGTCCCACCTCCAAAATTAAGCCAGAAGGTGGCATATTTAAAATCTCCCCTAAGATTAGAAGGAGTGTGTGAATGTTCTGACATACCCCTACCCCAGTCTATCTATTGCCCTTTTCCTCCCTCTTTTAGATTCCTTCTCCGTTATTCAGTGTTATTATCCAGCTTTCTGAAAAACAAGTGTGTCACCAGACACCAGCGCTAGGTCCAACTACTACACAACCCAGCTTACATAAGTCTTCTATATAGTGTTATGTCTGCTGATCAGAATTAGTAGCAGTGGGCAGAGATTCGGATTGGATGACACGGTAGTGCATCATAAGGACTGTTATCTTCTAAAGAGCTCATAGGGGAAGTGAACTGATGGGAAAGAGGGCGGAGAGTGGATAAAGTGACCCCAAATTTGCAACAATAAACTCATTCTGTGCCCCCACTCAATGACCATATAATGCAGCACGAGACTATATAATGGCACATTCTGAAAAAAAGTGTGGGGAGGATATGTGGGAGAAGATATGCAATGCGCCCCCCGAGGGAGCACTCTATATGCATTGTGTGTGTGACTCGGGAGTGTGGATCATGTGATGGCACCATGTGCCAAAAAGAGAGCTTGAAAGTAAGTTGGTGAGAAAGAGAAGGGGGGGGGGGGGGTTGGTTGAGGGGGTTGGGGAAGCTGTGGGAACGGCAGGTCTTGCCAAGAAAGACAAGCACAGGGAAAATAAAAAAGAAAGAGAGACTTGTTGGCAAAGAGTGAAGGAGGCCAGATAATGATGAGAGAGAGAAAGTGATAAATGTTAAAGGAGAGAAAGAGAGAGACAGTTAAAGTGGGAGTGAATGGATGGGGATGAGACAGGCAGGTGTGGTGAGGAAAAAGAGAAGAGCACTTACAGCTGAGAATATAAGATGCATGATAAGAGCAAAAGAGTAGAATGAGGTTAAAATCAGTCTAAAAGCATTATATACGCTGATCTCTTGAACTCTTGGTTTTTAAAGATACCGTACAAAGAAACTGCCAATCAACTGCTTTCGCCTCAATTTCTTTTTGAATGCTTTGCTCTTACAGATAAGTGACAAAATAAAGCCACAGCTGCTAATGTATTGGAATAAATGACTAAATAGTGAAATACATCAACCAGGTTTTTATTCACTATGGCAGCATTGTTAAACCCTTTATACAAGTACACTGGTACTCCAGCCTGACAGTGGAATAGAAATCAGGCATTCTCAATTAGTAAAAAACAAATGAATTATTTTAATCGTTGCAAGTCTGATACAAAATTAGTCAGGACACTGTTGGCTTTCAGTGTGAGATGCTTTGACCTCTGTTAGGATAACCATACACAGAATTTTAGCGAGAAGAAATGGGTTTTATATCATTTACTTTGAAGATTTAAACAAAATGAACAATTTTTGTTAATGAAAATATTTTTCTTTTCTATGAAAATATTGGCCCTAGTAAAGTAGGAAAAATACATGAAATACTCATGAAAAACTACTCATGAAAAGCTAAGTATTTACTTTCAAATGATCCATTAACCAACATTGTGGAGTGTGACATGTCAAAGAAAGCATGAGCATGAGCTCCCCAAAAACAGGCACAAAATCCAGTTTTTTGGCCTCTGGTAAAAAGAGATAAACAAAAGACAGAAAAGAGCGAAGGGAGTCCAGTAAAATACCAAGCTTTTATTAACACTTTAGTTGTTACCCACAGCTATTTATCACTTTTGTTTTGGAGAACCCAGTGCCTTGAGGGGTCTATGTCCACCTGCCACCTCGCACACACACTGCTCTAAATATAATTGTTCCATGCAGTACATAAAAGACTTGACACTTCATTAAGACAGCCATCCATCACCCACTATTCAAACATGGAGCATTCCTGCCTTAGACACTGTGTAAACATACAATACATCAAGGAAAAATCACGACCATACACCATTACAAAAGAATTTATTTCATACATATACACTGACCTTCAGAATTATTGGGACCTTTCAGCAAAATAAATACACATATAAAAAAAAAAGTGAACTTTTGAGCACAAATGTACAGCAACATTATATAGTTTAATAGTTCAAATAGTCATTGATTTTCTGTTTTTCTAACTATTTCTCTATGGCCAAGTTTCAACGTACTAGTAGATGCAACCAGGTTTTGGGCTGAAATATCCTGCTATGTTGCAGAATTCATGATGTTATCAATCTTCACTAGAGCCATAAAAAAAAATCAGCCCCAAAATCATCAATGATTCACCTCTTTATTTTACAGATTTCTAGGTTTTGTGGAATATGGCTGTGTATGACTCTAACAGTGCATCATGGTACTTTTTACATGTTAATTTATTATATCAATATATTTAATGCTAATCCAACCACTTGCGTTTTACTTTGTCTCACTTGTGTTTTAAGTTTTTGGTTATTTTTTTTCTGTAATAAAAGGCAAACGGCCTTTACCTCATATTTATACCCCAGGGCACGGTTAACGGTAACAGGAGAGTTCCTGGGGGCTGAGAAGTAATAAAGTTTTTGGTTTTCAGGAATGACTTTTCTTGGGGGATGTAAATAGCCTAAGTGCAAACACACACATAGACACACAAAGTCTGAGCGTAATGCTGATGGAGTATTCTCACAAACAACCCACATCTCCCTCATAAAACTCCAAAAAGGTAAGTGGTCTATGTACCAAGTCTCACAACTCTATAAAAGTCCAAAAGCTAAGAAAAATATGACAATAATGCCATTCAAAAGAGCCATGCTGGAACAGCGACAAACAAAATGTAGCACTTAGTCACATTATAGTCTCAGAAGACCTGCAGGAAGGCCACCTGATATCTCAAGTGGAAGGGTTCTCCTTTTTTGGGACTTTATCTCTTGGGTTCTCCCCTTTACACAGCCCGTCACAAATGAGCATTAAAATGGCCACTTGGCAAGGCATTTTTTTCAGCCTGTAAACTGTGCAAATAAATATGTGGATAATCGTTTTGAACTGGGGAGATGTGTTTTACAAGTGAGTAAAACCACATATAGACACATAAATTGCACCCGTTAAAACAATCACAAGCGCCACAGAGAATGCTCATTTTACTTAATGAATGGTTCAAGAGCACTGGGGAAGAGAAGAGTGCTGCATGAGTACAGTTAAAGTGTCACTGTGAAGAATGAGAAAGAAAGAGGAAGAGATAGGGAGCAAAAGATGGCTAAAACTCAACCGCAGAATACAATAGTTCAGTTGTGGGTCAGCATAATACAATGCGTATCATAGAAATGTAAAGGAAAGAATCAACAAAGGGGAAAAAACCCAAACAAAGAGCAGGACAAAGACAGAGACAGTGTGTGTGGGGTGTGTGTGTGTGGGAATGCGCTGCCTCTTTGCTTGGGTTTGTTGCTTTTTTTTTTGCTTTTTTTGATGTGTGTTTATTTGTGTGTTGGTATTATGTCTTGAGCTTATAAGAAGAATCAGGTAAATTAATGTGATTGTGTCTAAGGTGCCGTGTAGGCCAAGCACAGAGACACAATACAAACAACGTTCTTTGTTACGGCTAGGTAAAAAAATATTTTTTTCACTGTGAGTCTATGTATTGAATATAAGAATAGTTACATTATGGAATAAAGAAGAAACTTAGTCTATTGACTAATGCAGGTTTTTTTTTTTCATGTAGGTTCATCCTGAACTTTTCCCTCTCTGTCTCTCACACTGCTATAATAAGTGAGGCGGTATGTTAGTGCTGAGTCTACGTGGCAGAAGGAAAGACTTGGCCTTCGCTTTCAGAAACAGGATTCATCATATCCACATGTTGCTTTAGGGTCAGGTGAGGCCAGTGAAATATGCATGTGTGTGTGTGTGTGTGAGTGTGTGCCTGTCTGTGTGTGTGTGTGTGTGTGTGTGTGTGTGTGTGTGTGTGTGTGTGTGTGTGTGTGTGCATGTGTATGTGTGTGTAATTCCATATGTTAAAATCACACACTGAATGGGCTTAAGATTCTGGCTTATTAACAATCTTGGCTCATTTCACATTATGGCAAATAAGCAGAGCTGTAGATCATGTATCAATCCATTTATTAACTGACATAATAGACATTTAATCTCCATCATGTATTAACCTCTCAGAGCTAGAGTTAAACAGAGTTAAGCCGTGATTCAATCCGTCTCTGGAGCTATCCGAGTGGCTGAGGCCATAATGTTGTGCAGCACATTTGTCAGGAGCACACCTCAGTGATAAGAGCATAGTAAATGAGATACTATGTGAATGGGTTATGTATCAAACTCAGCCTTATCGCAAACTTCACACATCACTCTCTCCTACGTTTCTCAGGAATGAGAGGTGCTAAGGTTAGGCTGATGGAGAAAAAAACAGAGAAGAAGGGGGAGTGGACGGGACAGAGAAGAAAAGGTTTTAGACTTTGGCGCCAAAGCATGGGGGGGCTGTTTTTTCTTTTTTTTTTTGGCCAAAATTATACTTGAGTCCCAAATAAGTACACATTATGGATTGGAATCTTAATTTTCTATGTATTTACGCCTTTATGGTTAGTTACAGTTCATGTCTAAGGTAGCAAGCAGACGAACAACTTTCTTGGTTATATTACGAGCAGTTATAGAAATCAGACAATGATAGAAAAAAGACTCATAACATATATAGACATGGATATAGCATATATGCTACATAAAGAAGTTGCTTTCGGCTGCTCGGGGTCACCACAGCGGACCAATTGGTCCGCACAACAACTTGGCACAGGTTTTACGCCGGACTCCCTTCCTGACGCAACCCTCCCATTTTTCTTTAATCCATTGGCTGGGGTTTGGGCATTGGCTGGGAATTAAACCCGGGCCTTCCGCATGATAGGCGAGAGACCTACCACTGAGCCACCAATGACCACGGCATATATGCTACATAAAGTATAGCTATAGCTGCAAGCATATTCATCTGCATGTTTATTTGTATGAGCTTCATAAGCCTTCTTCCGAATTGGTTAGTACCTGCCATGTGATAGGGGAATACGTGCTAGTTTTTTAGAACAACACTTTTAAAGAGATTCATGTTAGTAACTTTGTTAAAATAGATTTGAATAGTTTCAAAAGTCAGAGATTCGACTAATTTTCTAAACCAGACTGCAGTCCACTGAACAGACATGCAACCCTTATTTTATATCACTGTAGCCAAACACTGTCATGTAAGAATGATCACTGATGAGTTGTCTGTTTTCCCTCTTCTAGTGAAATTTTTCTGGACATTTATTTCTCTTATCCCAAAGCTTGGTCTGCTTGTGATAAAGATCTAAGCCTAGTTAAAATTGTGTTCCATGTCATAGCAAAGACCTTGTTTCTCTTCTTTTTCTTTGGGTTTATCAATGGATTGCTGTATCACATTTTACATGTACAGATATCACATGTATGAAACAGTGTGGAGTGGTCAGTTGGTAGATGGTAGACCACTACACCCTCTACACTGGCCACTAAATCTAAACAGTGGGTCAAATTCACAAATAAAAGAACACTGTTGTCCACTACAGCAAGTGTTTTACATGTACCAGCAGCTGAACTGATGCACATCATAAAGTGTGTATATATTTACATTTTTTACATTTGGCAGATGCCCTTATCCAGAGTGACTTACATTTTATCGCTTTTTAAAAAAAAATATATGTATACAACTGAGCAATTGAGGCTTAAGGGCCTTGCTCAAGGGCCCAGCAGTGGCAAAATCAAAATCTTCCAATCAGTAGTCGGACATCTTAACCACTAAGCTACCACATCCCAATTTATATATACCCTCAGTGACTAAACTTTAGCTAGTCATTCACTTCTGGAGTTTTATATGAATAGTCCACCAAAAAATGCTTAGAGCTACCATGGAACCTAATGAGTCTGCATTGTTTGGCAGTCACTCCTAGTGTTTCACACCGTGCCACTGGGAACCACCATCCAAGCTATATTTTAAGCTTTATATAAACACACAAAGAAAAAGAGAATAGAAAGCAAGATTGGAATATAGAAGTATAGAGATGAGATGAAGAACTGGACAGTGTATTCTATGTGGTGACACCAAGGTATAGAGCGGTAGAGAAGAAAGAATGTGAAAGAAGATGCCTTGAAAGGCAAAGAAAAACCAAAGGCAAGGAGACAGGTCAGGGAGACCAATGTGACGTAGAGAAAGTCACATGAAAGTTTTGTGGGCTTACACAAAGTGTGGAATGGATCCAGCTCACCACACATATACCTGTGTTCAGCTGTGTAATGAAGAAGAGCTTCTGGTAAAGTCACATTGTACAAACAATTACAAAAGTAAAAGTAGAGATTTCTTCCAACAATCATAGTTTGTTATACCTTTAAATCACAGGTTGTTCATACTTTCAGTCGGACAATAATCGTGTGGTAGGAGATCATGTGCTAGAATTTTTAAGACTAAGGACGGTTTAAGATTCAGACATGACCGAGTGCAGCAGTGAAAGTATATATTAGGAAAGAGTTGGCTCCTTTATCGAATTATCTCATGTTAAAGAATGTGCACATTAAACACAGTAATTCAGCCCTCTGTCCCTGAGTTCACTCAGCTTGAGCTGTAACAGGCCTCGGCGGTGTGTGTGTTTGTGTGTGTAGGGTGAAATGGCAACCCACAACACAGAACGAGACCTCATGGCTTCAAGATGTGTCTGCCTAAAAACTCAACAAACACTGGCAGAGAGAAGTTTGCTCAAACGCACGTGGACAAAACAAACCGTTCTCAGACTGTCAGGGGAAAGAAGGGAGAGAGTGAGGGTGAACAAGAGAAAGGTTTGTGGGAGCGTTTTTTTTGTTTGTTTTTTTATAGTTTAATCTCAAACAGGAGAACTATGCTGAAAATACCTCAACAAAAAGCAAAGTTTACATGAGCTAATAGCTAAAATGAAGGAGTGGGCGGGAGAGATAAGCACTGGGCAATGAACAGAAACAAGCGACTAAACATTACAGACCTGCAAGATGATGGTGATAGAGAGTGAAAAAGAAGAGGAAAAAATGAGCAGGAAAGTTAAAAATGGAAAGTATACATGCATAGGCTGGGAAATAAAAATAATGGAAATGTGGCACTTATGGATTCAAATCCCACTACTTTCCCTCTGCTTTTCCTTACGAACTTTTTTTCTGTGTCTCTAGTGCCCAGCCGCAGGCTAACGAAAGCCCATTAAAACACGAGAACAGAAAAATGAAAACAATACATAAACCACCCAAAGAAAGGCAAAGAGGCTGGGGCCAAAAACAGGGCCAAAATGCGGTAGAGAAATAAAGGAAACTAAAAGACAGACGAACAGAACAGAATAATAACAGCATGTGAACACAACGCATGATTGTGTGTGTGTGTTTGAGCTACTCTGAGCCATACCGCAATAGAAAATAAGTTGAAATACAATCCAGCATGCCAAATCTGCCTGTCTGAGCTCAGTCAAAGCTTATATCGTCAATCAAAAGTTCAGAAAGAGGTAGCACAGCATGTTGCATGCAAACTGAGCAAAGACAAAAGTAAGTCAGCATTCATTTTCGTAGTGAATTTTCCTGAGGTGATACTTCTGTCATCAACAAGCTCTAAAGAATAACATCAGTTTTTGCTACAGTCCAGCAGTTTTTATTCACATTGCTGTAGCTCCGCAAGTCATTCTTTGCGGTTCCTCATTCTTTGGCTGGTTACCTCAACCTGCAAGATTTAATATTTATTTTCTTCCTGTTTTCTCACACTACTCTGACTAATATGTAGTTGACACATGAGAATTATTGCATAAAAAACTGATACAAATGAAAATTAACAGTGTAACATACTATGTTTTCTCTTAATTAGGCACAACTCTTCTTAGCAACATATTCACATCATTTTTAAAACTGAGAACCGCACAGTGGACATTTAAAGCTGTTTAGTTCATCTGTTTACTGTATTCTATAATCACTAGACCTGTCAAATTCTGTTATTACTTAAAAACAGTCTCCTAGTCACTGTATTTTCACTACATAGTGTATAGACTATAGACTGCACAGACTACCTCTGTAGTGTGCAATATGATTAATAGAAAGGTATTTAAGGTCTGATAATGGTTTTTGGAAACTTACATTTGTTGCAACTGTCCTGATATACAGTGACTACATCACTGATCTGTCTATTCAAAGACATAGCCATACAGCTAATGTTTTGCCTAGAGCTGGGTGTTTTAAGGCCAAATCTCTCCAAACTCTTGTGCTAAACACCTTCAGACACCTCTGACCCAGTAAGTACTAAGAGCATGTGCATTGACTCAATTGGCCGATGCTTTCCTTCACATATAATTGAGACAGGACACAGCTGAGTGGTTGAGGATTAAGGTTTTGCTCCTAGACTCAACAATGGTAGATCTGAACAGAAATGAACTCATTTCCAATTAGTGATCTGAAGGTTTTTATTATTATTATTATTATTATTTTTTTATCACCATCATAGCAGACATTATACCATCTTCTTTAAATAAAACCAAGGGCTTGAGTTAATTCCCTTACTTCTTCGTCTCAGGGCTTTTGAAGCTCAAGAAATGAATAATAAGGATAACAAGGTATATAAGATTGCAAAGATGATAAGTGTAGCATGTAAAGTCCCAAAACTGGTTGTAGTTCTAGCTGTAGTTGTAGTTCCTTATTCCACGCATTGACTGACTCTGCACAGCAACACTTCAATCACTCTGCATGTGTGCCTCCTTCCCAGCTCTCTTAATCTTGGCCAATGGCAGCATTCATTAGATGAAATTTACAAGCTGACCATGTTGGCCCATTTTGGGATTGACTAGAGAACATGGCTGGTTTTATCCAAGCTGACTTGCATTAAATCTCCAGAAACTAAACCTAATGAATAAAAAAAGCCACCTGGTGGCCAAGAGCTAGATGCCAACACTGACATCAGCACAGCACATACTGTCTTAGTTTTCAAATATAGTATTGCACAGCACAGGACAACCTACAGCCAGCTCCTAAAACTAAAATTTACCCAAAACATTGCCAAAGTCCTATAACATTCAAATACCCATTTAGACATTGCAGATGCACTTCTTATATTGTGGACTTACAAAGCACAATGTGGCAACGTGTGCTTTATGATGTGAAAATTGTTTTGACAGCATCATGAATTCAGCTATAATTTTAGAAAAGACATGAGAAAAAATCACACACACACACACACAGTATGTACACACACATCTTTATGAAATACCTGTAATAACTGGAATACAAGACATGTGGTTTTACCCACTGTAATGCACACTGTTGTATAATATCTCCCAAAACCTCTGTTAACCATTTGCTTGTTTGAATTCCTTCATTCATTCATTCATCCATCCATCCATCCATCCACCCAGTCCCAAATTCACTCATCTTCAGTTTATCCTGCTCTGGGTTGTGATGGATGTAACACTGGCTCGAGGTTATGTTACATTATGTTATTTTAGGTTAGTGTAGTTTTATTTAGGTTATGGTTTATTTCTCAGTACTAGCCAGTATAACGTCTGCGTCTCACTACTGCTTAACTCTTCTGGGTTATGTAAGGTAAAGCCCTAACTCACTGTGCCTGATGTTACATATTACTGTAATTGCAAATAGGGGAAAAATTCCAGAAAGAGATGGGAGAGGGAGGTGATACTTGACATGCGAGAAAGGGGAGGACAGAGAGCTAAAGCGGACAGAATGATATGGGGAGAGACGTGAAAGGAAGAAAAGAGTGAGCCACTAATACAATAGATCCTGTGGAGAATTTCCTGCTCTGCTAATGGCCTGTTTGTTTGTGCCGACAAAATAGGTCACTTGCCGTTTCAAGATAGAAAAAAATCCATAAAAAGGGAGAGTTTTGAGGAAAAATAGACAGAGGTATGTGTCCTTTCCTGGAATGTGAAAGAGTGAAGGAGTGAAGTGCACAGAGATGACGGCAGGAGCAAAGGAAAAGTAATGCATCAAACATCATGGCTATTTTGGGACTAACAACCTATAAGATAATAAATTAAGATGTTCTTTGCTTTGGTGTTGGCGTTGAACACTATTAACCTGCCATTCAAGGTGAAGTTGAACTGAGCACTTTTCAAAGACACTGAGGCAGTGTCACAGCAAATAATCCAACTACCTCCAATATAGTCTTTGATTATCCTTTGGTAGGGCAGAAGAACAATACTGGCAATCGTGGCAAAAATGATGTTATGTGAAAAGCCAAAAAGTCCAGCATGGCGCTCTGCACTCTAATTAAATCAGGCCTTTAACACTATTAACACTCGCACCATGAGGCACATTATGTCCTCCCTCCTCATTGGTTGCACATCAAGCTCTCACACCAGAGCTACATGAAGCCTTTAACAGGTAATAAGTGAACTAGCTTAGGCTTTCTACAAAAAACAGGGGCATCAAGATATTTCATTCTGAATTTTATCTCACTGTTTTTAGACTTTTGGCTGTTATCTATAATAAATCATCTCCACCAAGTGAAGCATAACAAGCGCCCAGGTCAGACGTCTCATACACTAGTATGCACCTTATAAATTATCCATTCTAGTTTCTAAGCTTTTTACTTGTTGAGGCTACGTGACACTCAGTGCTGGAACAGAGTAATTTTATTGCTCTTACTATCCATGAGACAAGAAGAGACAGTTGTGCATGATAGCAAGAAATCCACCATAGTGGCTGATTGTGTTGAGATCAAGAGCAAATCCAATCAGCGGATTCATTAGTGGAACCAGAGACCTTCATCATCATCATTACAGCCCCCTTTACCGGTCTCTCTGCCTTTCTCTATGGGATAATTCACCATGTGATTTCAGTTACAGCAGATTACAGTTCACATCAAAATGGAAAGAAGATCCAGCAGAGGACTGCCTGAGCACTCATTCCTTCTTTTTTTTCCCTCTCCAGCTTTCTATTACTCTTGTTCTGCTTTGTGGGGGAACTCAGGGTGAAAACAAACCCTCCTGTATATTTTACCTCCGTTTCAAATTCCAGCGCTCCAAACTGCAGATGTGGGCAGCTGGCCACAGCAACTCTTCAAACTGTCGGCCTGAAGCAGAAGGAGGGGGAAAGCGAGGGAAAAACTGCATCGAGCTGCTTCCAATCTCGTGTAAACACAGGATGAGTTCCAGCCATACCGAGATTAGTGACCAGAAAAACAGTAAGAAGCATTGAAGAAAGGAAGGAAGGAAGGAAAGAAGAAATTGAGAAATAATGAAAGAAAGAAAAAAGAAAACAAATACAATACAACAATTGATCAATTGCTTTATAGTTGGGTTGCAATGCAATGCCATTATTTTCATCTGTCTGTCTAGTGCTCCAAATATCCGTATCTATATTCTATAACCCAAAGTACATGTGGCCTATACATTTGTCTTTTCTTTTCTTTAATATAAACCATATCACTATGAATTCTCTTCTAACACATTCTCAACATCAGCTGCTGTTTTTTTTGCAATCTAGCTCACAATATTTAGTTGCCTAATTTAAAGCTCCATAACCCTGACCAGGCAATTACTAAGACTGAATGAACAGACGCTGTGTATCAATCATGTGGCCCCACACATTCATGTTCATGAATATGGTCTTTGTCCCATGAGCATTCACTTGCACTCATATGAAAGTAAAGACCTCCCACTCGTTTAACTTTTTTGTTGAATCCTGTGGGATCCTGGTCCTAATACACACCTCTAGTTTCAGCCAGATGTCTTCTAGGCTTTTTAGTCTTATTCTACTGAGAGTGGTGTTGCTGAAATGCCAGAGGAGCTAGTTTGTTGGACACCTTTAACGTTTCTGCTAATTACAATTAAATGGGGGTAAAGTGGGCAGAGATAAAAGCAAACATCTTAAGGGACACTAAATGTGCTGATGTTACAGCTGAAGACCAACTGGCTGAGTTCCTCTTTTGCCAAGTGTGACTGCAACTATCTCAACTGTGTCACCCACCACCTCTGTTCTCTTAGAATAACACCAGCAGATGTGGAAAGCAACTGGGTGGAAAAAATTCAAGAGATACTGCAACACCTGGAGCATTAATCAGGAGAAGAGCACAGGTCAACAATGCTCTTCAGAGAGATAAAGATTAATGGAGGAGATAAAGATTTCATGCAAGAATATGTGTAAGATCAATAAGGTCAATAAGGATAAACTGGGTCTGACACCCAAGTGTTATAGCAGCCTCGATGTTGCAAAGAGAACCCCTACTTCTATCTATCTATCTATCTATCTATCTATCTATCTATCTATCTATCTATCTATCTATCTATCTATCTATCTATCCTTCTCTCTGTATGTCTGTCTCTCTCTCTCTCACTCTCTCTAGCTAGCTATCAATCACCATTAGTAGTGAAAAACCTTTGTACACACAATTGATTTGTGTATGCATTAAAACGCTGTCATGTCATTTTCAGATTTTGTACATCTTGATTTGTATTGTCTCTTTTCTCAAAAATAACTACATGGAATCGTACAAATGTTTTAATAAATAAGGCTCCTATTTCCATTTTCAGGTTCAAAATGATCAATAATGCTTATGATGAAATGGTCAAAACTTCTATTCATAAAATCATGTTTGTTAATTCCAGAAAAGTAAAACTGATTACAGTTTTTGGCAGCGGTTTTCAGTAAACTCCTGTTTATTTACAGCAGTATTCTGTATAATAGCCATATACAGTAACAATATTTTTATACCCTTTTTACTGGTGACTATGCTGCAAGTACATTATTGTAATGTTGTAAAACATTGATAAATTGCTTTATGCTGCACATTGACAAGACATAATAAAATGCTCATGCTCCATATGAATGCCCATCCTACTTAAATAGCAACATCTCCATTGGCATCATTCCCACTTCGGGTTTAAAGGATGACATGGTAATTAGCTATCAGCTTCTCCACCGAACACACCTCCTTTAGGTAAAAAAAAAACATACAGTCAGGAGAAAGTAAATAGTATGGAAAGGAATTTCCCCCCCTATATCTGTCTTCATTTATTTTATTACCCAAGCAGAGGCATGGTAGTGGTTTGAAACTTCACATTAAAAGAAACCGTCAGTATCAGCATGAATACTTTAAGAGGTTTGGTAAGTACAGGTTCAGGATGGAGGTTGAGTTTCCCTCTCTGCTGGCCCATTTCTGTCAGGCAGGGCGCCTGCTTCACAGCTCCCAGGGCAGAGCAGGAAAGACTTACAGCAGGAAATACCTCACCAATAGTCACCCCACTGGAATCGTAAGATGAATGAAAGAAAAAAGTGTGTAGAGGGAATGAGGGCGGGTGAGTGAGTGAAATGCAGGAAAGGAAAGACAGTACAAGAGCAGAACCGAGGTAGGAAAAGCAGTAAGAAATAGAAGTGTTGAAAAAACAGAGAGGGGAGAAGAAAAAGTATGAAAATGTTATTTGCACTTTAGTCTTTAATTGGACTTATATGAAACTGTATATCAAAAGAGGTTGTTTCCACACTTTTCCTCACACTTGCCATTAGATATGGAAATCTTTCTGAAAATCTCCTTCCTGGCTCGGTAAAAGAGTGCGAATCACAAACCACATAAAAGCTAAAGGTTAACTGGCCCGAGGATTGAGCCAGAAGGTTAATGATAATGTGTATAATTGTCCTTTGCATACAACTTGCCTGAAGGTTCTTGCTTAAAATTTAGGCTGAGTGCCATCACTGGACTGAAATATGGAAAATTAAACAATAATTATCCTGCTCAAAGTTTACAGGTTTCAGATTCTCACCACAAACACAGTTAGGGGCACTTTAAAGGCGCAATTAAAGAATGTGTATGAACGCCAACTAGAGAGGTGGTAATGCCAATAACAGTCAAGGCCAAGTCCAACTCAGGCTGAAATAGAAGTCAAGGAGGAAAAAAGGCTGAGGGCTAGATCACATGTTCTTAGTGTAGAAGTGTAGTTAAGTTTCCAAACCATAGCCTGGGTGAGGATTCTTAAAAACACAGCTTTATTATTTCGTTTATTCACTGAGGTCTTTCAAATTAACAATTTCCACAACATAATCCTGGAGGAAGATCACTAGGGCACTCATAATACCTATAATTTTACAGCTTATTTTTAAGTTCTGCTTCACATAATACTTTAATACAAGTCTCACTCATGCCACTCTGCTTACCCTTAGATGGTATAGCAGATTTGTAGCTGCATGCTTTGTTAGGGTTTTTTTATTGTGTTTTGTGTATTAACTTTAAAAGCAAATTGTGTTTAAATGTTTAAGAAAATGCCATGTGTCTCATGTAAGGTAACTGACAAAATTCAAAAACAAATAGAAACATGTGAAGGGGGATAAAGAAAAAGAAAAAAAAATGTACAGGGCATGTGACGGTGCTCAGAATTAACTGGCATTCAAGCTTTTGTTAAGTAATTATCACACGGCTGTCATCGAGAAAGTCATTCTGATTCACACCAAAGAAAGATCAGCTGTGTGATTTTCTAGAAATCTTCTTGGTTTCATCCAAGTGCTGAAGCCAGGGAGCTTCCTGTCACACTTTACCAAGGAGGAGGACCGAGAGGAAGCAGGTAAGTGCAGAGTGGATTTTAATTATTAAACACACGGTGAAAATAATGAAACTGAAATGGCGCACAAATACAAGAAACTGAAAAAACAAGCTAAACTGAATAACTGCAGTAGAACTCTAACAAAGTCCCAAGGGGAAAAAGCACGGCAGAAGTACAGAAGATAGATCCACAGAGCACCGTCAGGAAGAGAAGTCTCTGAGGAAGCAACTATAATACTAGCCAACAACTGAGTGGAGTGAGGGAGCTAAATAGTGCGCTGGTAATTGGGTGCAGGTGACAGTGCTACAACTCCGGTGATTGGGGGCGTGGTTGAGTGGCTGTGGTCGGTGCATCCGTGACACTTCCAAAGCATGTGTGTGATCTCATTGTTAAACCGTATCAGCAGAGAGGTCCAAAAGAATTTCCAAAACATTAAATGTTCCATGGAATACTGTGAAGGCCATCATCAACATGTGGAGAAATGGGAGAAGAACAGGACAAGAATAACTTAACAGAACCTTTTAAATTCTTCGCATATCTTGGATTTGAGGTAGGATGACTAGATTGACGGCCTTTCTCATGAAAAAAAAAAACCCCTAAAAAAACAAAAAAAAAAACAACAAAGCCTGCTTAGGTCACCCCAAACCATGTGGTAAAATTTGTTATTGTGTATAAAGACCAAGCCAGAAATTTTTGTACACAGTTCTAAAAGCTATGTTTGTTGCAGAAAAACAAGACAATTTGCCACTTAAAGAATACAATACCCATGGCGAAGCATGGTGATGGCAGCATCATGCTAAGAGGCTGCTTCTCTTTAGCTGGGACTGGGGTTTCAATCATGGATAGCTCCAAATACCAGTCTATTCTGGCACAAAACCTGCAGGCTTCTGTTAGACATGTGAAGATGATGAAACCTTTCAGCATGATAAAAACCCAAAGCACAAATCCACGTAAACAAAGGAATAGCTTGAGAAGAAGATCGATGTTTTTTAAAACCTGTGCACCAGAGACCCCTGTGCAATTTGGAAGATGTGGTGCATTTTTACAAGGAAGAATAGAATTAAAATAGTTCAATCAAGATGTGCTATGTTGGTAGACTGAGTGCTGTATTACGGCATAAAATGGTTTGACAGAGTAAAGTTGAGGGGTGTGCACACTTGTGCAACAAGCTTATTGTAGGTTTTGAATTTTGGGTGCAATATCATATTAAAGATGAAAAAAGATTGATCTAGAAATTAATCAGGTTGTTTTTTTAAAATGCCAGTTTGGTATATGACTTGGTTCCACTTAAAAAAAATCATAATGTGAACACAGCACACATCTAACATTCATTTGCAATGGTGTTTTTTTTTGTCTAATTGCAATAAAAACTCCTCATGAAGCTTTTGCACCCCACTTTTCCACAATTGTCTTTACTGCATAGAGGAGTATAAGCTACTAGGCTCAGTTGGTTTGGCAAATTTTGCACTCACACTGAAGATAAATTAACCTTCATTCCTTGTCTTTTCCCATCCTTGCTCCTTCCCCTGCTTTCCCTTGGGCTACAGGAAGAAGATGGATCTCCTCGCTGTGAAATGTTCATAGGCCAAAACCGCACATTGCTGACTCTACTCATCCAGCTGGCTTCTGTGCTTGCAGTCACACACTCCAACCACACACACACACACACGCACATATCCATCCATGAACAAACACCCAGCGACCTCACACACGCGCCTTTCTCACACTTCCTGACCCAGTCCAGCTTCTCTAAGCCTACCATGTCCAAAAGCTATGCTGCCTTATGCAGTGGAGTGTGTGTGTGTGTGTGTGTGTGGGAACAATTTATCTGGCTGACAACAACAAACAAATGGGTGAAATGTGGAGCACTTGTACAGTCCAGCATGATGTAGTGATTTATTCTGTGACATATGTGACTCGATGATAGTCGAGGGAAGGATTTGCAGTATTGTCAGACTAATGGTTAAGACTACTGGTTTGTTACTAACATGTTATTGCAACTTTATAACCCATTCTATAACAAAGTGATTAGCTTTGACTTTGTGAGCAAACAATAATAAGCCACCTCAGATAGATAGTAAAAATATTAAGGAATCCAAATATGAATCATTTAAATAATCCATTAAAAAACTGTAATATAACAGCAAAACTTAGTGAGTTCAAGATAGCGAGAAAGACACAGAGAAAGAAATAGAGAGAACAGGAAGGGGGAACAGTCCTGTGGTGTCTGTTTTCCCACTGGCTGGTGAAGATCAGCTACAGCCAGCATAAACACATGCCTTCATGGTTCATACATTTCCTGCTCTCCTCCATATCCCAATGTAAGGCCACACAAGTGCACCACGGAGGACAGAAAAGTAAAGCAGAGAAGGAAAAAATGAGAAAGAGCCCACACTCAGATAAAAAAGTAAATGAAAACTCAATAATCTTGTTCAGTAGTAATAAGAGTTAGAGCAGACAATTACAGAAAAAAAAAAAATCAAATTCCTGTTGAAAAGCTTATGGAATTTCAATCAAGCGCCCACTAGCTGTTCTGTACTTTCAATTCGCTGCCAACCAGTTTATAATTGTGTCCATTAGGATTCATTGTGAAATAACTACAGAGTCCATCTTATGAGGCTCTTTTAGATCTTAAGCACTTCAAAAGGACCCCACTGTACCTCCCTCTGTTCTCGACTACAAAGACAGAGGGCTGCAAGATAGTTCTCAAACACCATCTGTTTAAGATCTGGGATCTGTCTTACTGCTTCTCTCAGAGCTACTCTCAAAACACTGGAATCATACTTAATCTATAGGCAAAAGCCTTCTAAATAGAAAGCTAAAGTATTTTAGTACACAAGATACGCAAAATAATAAAAGGAAATGAAAGTGGTCTAAAGGTTCATCAGACCTAACACTCAAAAATAAATTGTCTGATTGTCTCAAAAAAAAAAATCTTCTCCCGAGATGGTCATTTACCAGGCAATACCAGTTTACTAGCTGCTTCTCCTCAGTCACATGATAGCTACCAACAGGAAAGGCTAGCAAATGCTTCTTCAGAGACCACCTTATCTTTTCAATCTGCTGCTCATGCTATTCCACAAACCAGAGTATCCCCCTCTTCTGAATACATGAGTTCACAGACCTCATGATGTTTGCCTAATGTTGCCCTGATTGTCAGGGGATTGGGGATTGCCATCCCTCCCACCAAGAGAGTTCCATGGACTGCTGGAAATGCTTTTCATAACACCTGGTCTGCTTTTCATATCAACGTTCATTACATGGAAGTGATACATGCAAGAAAAAAAAACGTAGAGGGCACGGCAGTGTAACATCGTGACTTGTCTTCACAAGATAGTTAATGTCATATCTTGTGTTCACATGTACAAAAATACTTCCTTATTCTATTTGGTCTTCCTTATGGCAGCTCACCCTGTTCCACTCCCACGTCTACATTATCAAAGCCTATGCCAAATGCTGTTTATTCATTCCTGTTTGAGTGAGAAGCTTTAAACATGACGCATACACAGGAACATTCCTCCCCCTTACCTCCTAGCATGCTAAATCAAGGAAATAGAGAATCAAAACGCTAATGCTTATTAAATTTATGACAAAATCACGAAAGACGTGCAGGATTTAAGGGTTATCAACTATAAAAAAAATTCAGATGACGGTATCCTGTTTATGGTTATCGAGGTCAGCGTGTATCCACAGGCGGTCTGAAGATCACAAACGTCAAATTTTCTGAGTACGCATTGTTAGAATAAGAGATCCTAGACATTATAAAGGTTTAATTCTGGATGTTGTGTAATGCCTCCAGCCACAGAGTACAATCTGTTTTTGGTCTTAGGAGGGGTGTTTCACACTCGACTTACCTTGAAAGGATAATTGAGCTTTGTGTGTTTGTGTTTGGGAAGTGAGACACAGAAACGTGGATGAAGAAGTAACTCACTACCTTTTTTCTCCACAATCTGGGAGCTCTTTGCCTGGAGTTGTTTTGGAACCTGCACATTATCTCCACCCCAACATTCTCTTACACTTACAAGCGCATGCTTCCTCTGTCTTTCGCTAGCCGCGCTAATCATCCACATATCTGCTTTTCATTCAGGCCACGGGTCTTAATGACTTAACTAAAGTCACGCTTTGGAGAACACACTAAACAATCCTGCCCTCCTCATTCTCTCTGTCTGCACTGGGCTTCCCTTGGCCTTCAACTGTGTATGAGTGATTCTGTGGAAACTCTCCACTGTGGTCTTGATTCAATAAGGTGGAGCAGCTACACATATGCTACCATTCTGCGTAAATACAGCTCAGCAGCGGAGCGCACAGCATGAAGTCAAATTCCCCCCTGAAAGAAGCTTGCCAAACTGATGAGCCTTAGTGTGTTTCTTTGTATGTGGAGGAGTGAGAGCATGCCCTCAAAACACACTACCTAGTAAAATGCAAATAGCAAAGAACTTTGCCCAAATCGCCAGCATGACTTTAAAGTATTTGGTGACTGGCAAATTGTGCTCTGGCGTTTCTAAAAAAGGGAATGAGTAGGAATTTCTCTGCCAGAACACCAGGGGTCCCTATGTGCCAAGGAAGAGAGATAAGCACCCTCTGCTTGGGGAGTATATGAAAGAACTTTCCCCAACTTTCTCTTAAGAAATATCACTTTATTTCACAGATAGGAAACCATCCGTTTGGCATTCACTCAGGAGGATCTCTGAGAACTAAAATCTTCATCCTCATTAGCTGATCACCATTTCTGTGTGCTCTTCGCGTAACACTGCTGTACAGATGGGGGAATGAGTGTCCAATCTCATTAGGGAATGATTGAGGCGAACATCTGTTTACAGTTTAGGCCTATCGTCTATGAGGCCGTATGTGCGTGTGTGAGTAGTTGTGTTTTAGAAGAATAAACGTCCACCAGAGAATTTAATACGGCACAACAACCTGGCATTCTCGGGGCATTCTCAGAGGTCAATGCTGGGTACCGTCTGAATATTTCTGCATGAAAAGAGAACATGTAAATTGACAGAGGTTTGAAGATTTGAACAGTGCAATGAACAATACCGCATTCTGTGTGCTACGTGCTGACTGGCGGCCGTAAACTTGTGCACATGCGTTTACAACTAGGACAACTGTGTGGAACCAAAATGGATCAAATAAAAGGGAAAAAAGGAGGAGAGGGATGAGAGCTTATGAAAAAGACAGACGAGCCGTGCAGGGAGCAGAGGGAGGGCGGCAGTGGGTTAAAAAGTAACAGAGGTTTTATTGTTTATGACTCTCGGGCAATGGGAGGAGGGAGACACTGTGAGCACTAGCCTGGCACAGAGAGCAGGCCTCAGGCCAACCTCTACCCTGCAGACAGAGAATACCCTAGCCTAGAAACAGCACATATGCGCATGTGCAAAAACACACACACACACACACACACACTCACAGTCCTGACATCATTTTAAGAACATGAGCCAACATAAGTGCAAAATCAAACCACAAACTGAATCTTAAAATGAATCTTTCAGATTTTCAAACCCATTAATAAGACACGTCAGAGTGTTTAAATTCACATCTTCACTAACATTAAATGCGGCACCAAAACACAGAGCACAATTTAAGGTTACCTGCTAGAGAGATAAGGGCTGATGATCTCAATATGTAAGGTCTCTGCAATTAGGCTGTGCATATGCCCTCTCTTTCCCTCTTTAACTCTCTCTCTCTCTCTCCCTCTCTCTTTCATTCCTTCTTTCTCTTTCTCGCTCTCTCTCTGACAGATTTTAACCAAATACTAGCAAACAAGCAATTATTTCTGGCAGCCGGAGCCCGTGGTTCCTTTCCAAGAAAGCGAAAGACCAGAGGGAGTGGGGGTGGATGAAGTCACCCTCGCAGATGGGATTTAAATCAATATTACATTATATGTCCTTATTTATTAAAAAAAGAAGCAAGAAACCAACCCAAAAGGGGCCTGAAAACGTTTAACACTGCTCAACATTGACGGAGTAATTGCTTTTAATATATACATTTTTCACCCCCTTTCTACTCCATCACTATTGTAATTTCCTCCTCTCCCAACCCCTTGTCCTATTTAATTCCTTGAAGTCACTGCAATCATTTCTGTATAAAATTATACCTAAAGAAAAAATGTAGCTGCCAAGCATTGAGTTCTAACAGAAACCATCTGGAATAAAGTTTAGAAAAAACAACCTTAGTTAAGCTTTCAAGGAAGAGGAGGGAGATGAAGAGAGCAGGACGAAGAGCAGCAGATGTACTGATAAAGAAGGTTAAGAGATGCTGCTTACATGTGGTCTGCCTCTCTCTCTCTCTCTCTCTCTCTCTCTCTCTCTCTCTCTCTCTCTCTCATATATATATATATATATATATATATATATATATATATACACACACACACACACACACACATATATGGGGGAGCATTTTGAACAAGTGTAGATGATTAAAAATAAAATACAATGTCTAATGAACAATTCCATTATTTGTGAATACCAGCTACATATAAGAAATTCCCGAAAATCAATGAATGACCAATCAGATTTGGGAGAATTCAACAGTTTTGTGATACAAACAACAAAATAATTCTGAGTTAAAACTTTCCCCAAATTTAGAACGCACTCAATCTTGTCAGATTCACACATTAAAGTCTTCTAACAAAACCTAAAAACTTTGTAATATAGCAAAAGACAAGAAATTTCTGTTATCTATTTATTCCACTAGAAAATCTGGAAAAATGGAAAAATTTTAGACTGCAGCTGACATGGTACCACAGAAATCAGACGGTGGAGGCGTGTAGTGTTTACGGTGAACGCTGCAAGCTAAGAGCAGAAAAAGGTGCCCGCTTCACTCGTTACCTACCTGCTTCTTCTTTATTATAGCACAGCGCTGTTAAGTTCTCAGCTCTGATTGGTTTAAAGCTGTAAATTTGCTCATTCTAATGCGTTATCGTTTTTGTAGTAACAGCTCATTATTCATATGGACTTGTACTACATCATATATGAACTAAGTCTAGTTAGAAATGTATGAAAAAATATATAATAAAATGTGTAGTTGATACATTGATATGGTTCTGTAAAAAGTTTTGTGTTAATGATCTGAATGTTTTCCACCGTGGGAAAGTCTTCTTCTATGGCTATGCTTTTTTTCTTATTAAATTCAGCAGGGAGAAATAAAGGTGAGGCTGATAAGGAAATCACTGTCACTACAACTATAAGTGATGACAGATATTAGCGTGTCTCATAGATGTTCCACATCAGTAAAGGTAACAGTTTTTTACTAAATGAGTCTGTACTATATTTTAGTCTTTTCTAAATGAAGCTTAATAACTTAATTAATTAATTAAAAACTGACTTAAGTGTAAGTCAGATACGCTGTTATTAGTAAATAAGTGTAGACTTCCAGATGTGTTGTTATTAGCAAATAATCCACTTAGGGTATCCTGGTGTGGATTGTTTTCCTATAGCAGCACATCCTGAAGAGTTTTATTCCTTTAGAATCTTGAAGGATGGTATTATACAGTTTCTGTTGCGGATCCTTGTTATATGAGCTTCTGGTCATTGTTTGTATCATACAGTATTTCATTCATAACATGCAGTTTCTTTAGACAGACAGCCATCAGCACATCACTGTCTGCTAACTCTAATAAACACACACGTGAGGACAGACAGACAAACAGAAAGATGGACAGACAGACAGGTGGACACAATGTTTCCTTACCTGTGGTTGAGTTGTTAGGTCCACAGCACATGGAAGACATAAAAGAGACATGGTGGTGAGAATCGTGACTGCAACATAGCAACTTTTTTCCTAGTGAGCAGCGTGTTATGCTTCAGGCTAGCGTGTGGCTTTAAGTGGTGCTGCTATAGAAAATGAAAGGGCTGGCTGCTGGTGCTCGGAGGCGTCGGGTGAGAGAAATGCTCCCGTACGTGTGTAAGTGTGATAGTGTTTCTGTGGTCGGCGAGAGTCTGTGTGTGAGCTACAAATCTTAATTGGGCCTTTTGTTTTTTAGCTCCATCTGTGGCTTATCAGCGCCGGAGAAAATACAAGGTGTTGTGAAACACAAATTGCCTACGTTTTGGTTACGAGCAGTTTGTTTCAGCCTAACACAGCAAGAGAGAAATGAGAGGCTTATACAGTCTAACAGTTTCACACTGATACTCCACAGCTGTATATCAAAGATGTTCTTGGGCATTCATGGAATCAAAATCACAATAAACTAGAAGCAAGTCATGAGAACAGATTCTCAAACCAAAAAAAAACCAATACAGGCTTCACCAACCCTCTGCTTCTCTGTAACCAAAGCTATCTCTGACATTTATATACAATTAGCTAGGGAACAACAACAAACAACACAAGAGCTTTACCGAGCAACCGCAACCCCTCATACAGACATGCTGTTAGCATCACTGTTAACTTTATTAAAAAGCTTGTTTGTGGGTTTTCTAAATGGAGTGGAGTTTCTTGCCTAACTGTTTGGCCTGCTGTCAGAAGAATGCCAGAGTATTGTATAAAGCAGAGGGTCACAAGCCTTTTACATTTAGAGACTCCTTTAACTCATTAAAAAAAGACATGATACCCATAAATACAGATTTATTTTATTTATTAATCAGCCTATTAAAAACTTTGTATTTGTACAATAATATCTTGCCTATTTATTAGAGCTGGCTAGCTTTTTAATGTCTGAACTTTCCAGCCAAAAGTGTCATTGGACAGCTGTATTATTTACAGGCTTAATACTCTCCCCATGCCTCCAGGTTCTTCGGTTTCCTCCCCCAGTCCACAGACATGTGTAATAGGCTGATAGGCTGATTAGAATCTCTTAATTGTCTGTAGTGTGTGAATGGGTGTGTGAGTGTGTGTGATTGTGCCCTGCAATAAACTGGCATCCTGTTCATGGTGTACCCTGCCATGTGGCCCTGAGGTCCAGCTTCCCCTTGGCACAGTAGTATAAGCAGTATACAGAATGAATGAATTGATGGATGAATGGCTAATACTTTTGATACTGGTGTTTTTATTAAATAAAAAATAAATAAAAGGAGAACAAAATTACTTAGATATGGTTCATGGAACTGTGGTGAATGATATTTTACTGAAAACCTACGGTCTAAAAACTGTTGAATAAAAACTTCTGCCACAAAATCTACCATAATTTACCAAAATCTACCAAAATGTACCATTTATATATTGTTATATTAGTCAAACTACCAACAATACTATGTTTGAATGACTTCTTCATTTCTGCTGAAGCTGAAAGATTAACATGTAAGACTGAAATACTGCTTTAGCATGCTTCAGTTACTCCACTGCTGTCTTGATTAACCTAACTATCTGATGCAAGTTAATGTGACAGGATTTCTGAGAGAATTTTTAAGCCATAGAATGCATGAATGATCCATCGGACCATAAAACGAGACTTTAGCTAAGGTTCAGGTAGTAGTTCTATAGAGAGATAGTTAGATCATGAGCTTATGAGTCTGCTGTGGTTTTCAGAACTTATTCAAGCCCCTTCACTTTTTACACACAGTTGTTATGGATTCAATTTAAAATGGATTAAAGTAATCACTTCTGGCGATTCATTTACCAACCCAGTCTCACAAAACAACTACAACGGGAAAAAAAACTTTTACAAGCAAATTATCTGCAGCACTGAGTATCAATGTTCTGGAGCACGGTGTAGAGACACATCTCAAACTTTCACTTGAATGCTCTGAACGCCATGATCCGCATCAATATATTCAAACCAAAGTAACCTCTACCACTATGCTATTTGAAAACTATAATAATTGATGTGTAATAAATCATTTCTACCTGTTTTGACATACCCAGGAAGAGTCTCATGAAGTAAGCCTCTTCTCTGAAAGCACAATCAGGCTGCGAATCATATAGTAATGTAGTTTGATGTTATTTCAAATGTTATTTGATTTTACCTTGTAAATTCTTTATCAGAGACTTTCTTTCTTTTTTTTTCTGGAATATACATAATTCACTACCACGTGACTTGCGAGCCTGATTGTGTTTGCAGAGAAGAAGAGAATTTTCATGAGCCTATCATATGTCATCAATAGCTCAGATTTTATGCATGAAGTAAGATGCTCAATATGTAAAATAAAGAGTTATAACGATTAATTATGTATCTGATTATATATGTCTATTATTTAAATAACATAGTGGTTAGAGGTTAGCTTGGCTAAAACATGTTGCTACAGATTGCCTTATACAGAGCATCTGAGAGAGAGTCTGATACATTAAGAGGAAAAGTGTTGTGTTTGAGCGAGTGTGTTGTAATCTATGCTCAAGTGAAAAAACCAAACCTGACTAGGGTTCAGCTGTAGTACATTTCATTGATTGGACACAATTTAGAAAGGTGTGTATAAGTGATAAGTCTAACTATCAAAAGCCAAAAACTCCACAGAACTCCCTGTCGATGTCCACAACTGTAGCTGTTAAGACACTGTTCAAGGTAAGAGAATAAAAAGCGCTTCTAAAGCTTTGAATGTTCCCAGAAACACAGGGGCCTAGGGGCTCAGCAGTGGCAGCTTGGGGGACCTAGGATTTGAACAACCTTCCGATCAGTAGGCCAACACCTTAACCACTAAGCTACCACACCCCCACTTTAATGACTAAATAAAACATATAACAATTAATGAATGCACATTTAAGATGATCAAACATTATTTAGTTTCTATCCAACACTGAATGTGAAAAAATTAGATTTTTGTGCTAGCTGTGTAGCTATGTAGCTCCCTGATGCTCATTCATTCTGAAGCAGTTAATACACTTACATTTTTCTTCAGCTGCACTCAATATATCCTTTCGATACCAAAAATATATTAGAGAATATTTCATTTATTAGCAAAATATTAGCAATATGTTCCACTTGGTGGAGCTGTAGCACCCTGTGCACACCCTTTTCCTGTACCCCTGCACATCCACCATGCCAATCCAATAAAAAAAAATTTATTTGATGTAATATAATTAGTCTTTCAACTGTCCAGCTGTGCCAGTCATTCGCAGACAGACTTTTTCGAACCGGGTTTGACTGAAAAATCTACGGGTGTACGGAGTAGAAGTGATGTAGAGCAGTGACACAGGGCAGAACTCCAGTGAGCGAGAGAAGGAAGGAGGAGTAGAGGAGAGGAGAAAGTGCGAGGGGGAGAGGCGAGCACGGTTGTTTTAACCTCTGACCCTGGCACACTTCACACAAGCCACTTCAAACCCACCCCACTAACCAGAGAAGGAGGGGTGACGCCTCGACTGACACACTGCCCCTTTCCTCCTCTCTCAAGCTCTTAAGCTGCTAGATTTACAAAGCCAATAAATAAAGAACTTGAGTTTATTCTCATCCGAGTGACCTGATTCATCACGCATTAAGCTGAATACGCAGACTTTTATTTCTTGTTGGTTTACACATTCAATCTAGTGAATCAAATCATAACTCTGGGGATCATGGTTGGTAAGTGTGTATTATTGGTATTTCTTTACACTCTTTATCTTGTTTTTGTATTTACTTCATTGTAGCAGTGAAAAAGTTCTTAATTACACAGATACAGCTAGATATCTAACTTTTTTATACACTACAACTGACCCTGTCAGCCTTGCAGCAGTTTTGCTGTGTGTGTGTGTGTGTTTGTGTGTGTGTGTGTGTTTTCATTCCGTCCATTCTTTGAGCTAGAGTTCTGCATCATCTGTGTAAATATAAAGAGAAAAAGAGAGACAGAGCTGTGCAAATTTGATCTGATTGTTCAGAGAAAAGTTCCATACTCTCACAATTCTCTGCAATAAAGAAGGCCAGACACAACCCACAACCACCCCCCCCTACACACACACACAAACACACACACACACACACACTCTCTCATGCACCCAAACACACAAAGTTGCACACTGTTTAGACATACATGTACACATTCGCTCATACACACATGCATTTAAACGATCTCACTTGCATGCAGTTAAACCAAAAACAACTGTGTACAGACTAAACAATGTCACACTGAATTATGACGGTTTTGTACACATGCCACTTGCAGTAAATCTTTAAATAACACTAAAACCCTTCGGGGGCGGAGGTGCGAGTGGTGTATATATTTCACCAGAGAGATTTAGTTAACTTAATACTACAGGATAAATAACATAGCAAACACTATGTCTCAACTTGAAATAGTGCAGATAAAAATGTAACTACCAATAAAAACGGTGTATCTGTTAAGTGTGAGCGTACATCATGAAATCATGAAAGATTATAAAACTGTTGAACGTTTTCTTAAGCAAAGATTAAAAACAGTGTCTAATCCGCGTATATATTTAAATATACACCAACCAGGCATAACATTATGACCAAAAGCCTAATATTGTGTTGGTCCCCCTTTTGCTGCCAAAACAGCCCTTACCCGTCATGCACTGTGTATCCTGACACCTTTCTATCAGAACCAGCATTAACTTCTTCAGTAATTTGAGCAACAGTAGCTCGTCTGTTGGATCGTACCACACGGGTCAGCCTTCACTCCCCACGTCCATCAATGAGCCTTGGCCACCCATGACCCTGTCACCGGTTCACCACTGTTCCTTCCTTGGACCACTTTTGATAGATACTGACCACTGCAGACCGGGAACACCCCACAAGAGCTGCAGTTTTGGAGATGCTCTGATCCAGTCGTCTAGCCATCACAATTTGGCCCTTGTCAAACTCGCTCAAATCCTTACACTTGTCCATTTTTCCTGTTTCTAACACATCAACTTTGAGGACAAAATGTTCACTTGCTGCCTAATATATCCCACCCACTAACAGGTGCCATGATGAGGAGATAATCAGTGTTATTCACTTCACCTCTCACTGCTCATAATGTTATGCCTGATCGGTGTACATTAAAACACTGTTCACCCAAATGCCAAAATGGCTTCTTGTTCATTTTACATGCTCACTACATGGCCATTGAAGAATATTTAAGATTTAGCGATTCAAATGAATTAGTTTACTAGAATGTTAACACTTTCACCATCTTAAAGCATATTATTCAGTAATTAGTACAAATGGATCTGTAATTACAGTAAAAAGGAACAGGTTCCGAAAGGTTAAGTTTAATAAGGAAGCTGATGCTTAATTGTTCAATATGTGAAAATAAAATATTGATATCCGTTCTTACATCAAGCAACTTCAAGGGTCAGTTAGGAAAAATGTTTTCTTCTTAATAAAATATAAATATAAAGTATAATATATGTGCAATTTTTTTTTTTTGCCTTTTACATCTAAGACAGATGGTTCAGACAGGTAGCTGATAGTTAAATGTTTCCTCTTTCCCCACTCTGCTCTAAGTGAAAGTACTGCTTTGTGGTCATATTTCCTTTCCTCTATCAGGCTGCAGCAAGCTTGAAAAGGCCAAAGGCTGTTTACAACTCACACATAATTGATCTTATCTGCTGATGAGGAATGCTTAGTGCGCTGAGAGACTACTGTAAACACAGAGTGCAGGAGAGAGAGAGAGAGAGAGAGAGAGAGAGAGAGAGAGAGAGAGAGAGAGAGAGCAAGAAGTGGGTGTGGGTGTGAGTGAGAGAGGAGGGGGGAAGCAAGTGTGTGTGTGTGTGTGTGTGTGTGTGTGTGTGTGTGTGTGTGTGTCTGTGTGTGTTAGGGAAAGACAGAAATAAAAGAGAGAGAGAGAGAGGGAGAGAGAGTGAAGGAGAGAGAGAGAGAGAGAGAGAGAGAGAGAGAGAGAGAGAGAGAGAGAGTGTGTGTGTGTGTGTGTGGTGGGGGGGAGCAAGTGTGTGTGTGTGTGGTGGGGGGGAGCAAGTGTGTGTGTGTGTGGTGGGGGGGAGCAAGTGTGTGTGTGTGTGTGTGTGTGTATGTGTGTGTGTGTGTGTGTGTGTGTATGTGTGTGTGTGTGTGTGCGAGAGAGAGAGGAGAGAGAGAGAGAGAGATGAAGAGTGTGTGTCTTTGTGTGTGTGTGTGTGTGAGAGAGAGAGACAGAGAGAGAGAGAGAGAGACAGAGAGAGGGGGGGGGAGAGATGAAGAGTGTGTGTGTTTGTGTGTGTGTGTGAGAGACAGAGAGAGAGAGAGAGAGAGAGAGAGAGAGAGAGAGAGATGAAGAGTGTGTGTCTTTGTGTGTGTGTGTGTGTGAGAGAGAGAGACAGAGAGAGAGAGAGAGACAGAGAGAGGGGGGGGAGAGATGAAGAGTGTATGTGTTTGTGTGTGTGTGTGTGAGAGAGAGAGAGAGAGAGAGAGAGAGAGAGAGAGAGAGAGAGAGAAGAGAAAGAGAAGAGAGAGAGAGAGAGACATACTAGGTTTGTTGTAGATATGTTTAAGTAGCTTTGAGTCAGTCTCAATTAAACCTGTCTCTGGTTTGGGGCAAGGGATAAAAAAAGGCACGATAAGAAGTAGGCCCACAGCACAAACACACACACACACACACACACACACACACACACACACACACACACACACACACACACTCACACACACACTCACACACACACTCACACACAGAAATCAACTGAACAGATCAGACACACAGCAAAGCATCCACGGCATGAGCTCAATGAAGGAACGTTCGATGCCGGCCATGGCTGGTGGAAAGAGTGTGGATGGAAATGTGTGGAAGTGAGAATGGTTCTGAGGCTGGGAGTCGACGGATCATTAAAAAATGTTCCATGAACATTCCTTAAGACGCCAGTCAAATGTACAAAAGTGCTGTTATCAAGCGATCAGAAACCTGAGCTAATGCAGAATACACTTACTACAACTACTGGAATACACCAGAGCTTTGAAAAAAAGTGTGTGTGTCTGTGTTTGTGTTAGCGGTGGGAAAAATTCATTGTTATTTTTTAACTGCATTTCATTTCTCTCTTGAAACATTTTCTATTAAGTTGCAAAGTGTGACTCAGACTTTTATATCTGACTAGCCATGAATCTAAAAAAATGTTTTTAGTCATAATTTATAAAAATCAAAATTACATTTGAAAACATTTGAAATGAAAAATAAAGCAATTAAAAATGACACTGAATTTTTTTAGATTTGAATTCATTTAAATATGAACTAAATTTCACAATTATCCTTTTAGCAAAATGAACATTTTTGCCTTATGCACTAATATTGTAAAAAGTGTGGTAGGAGAGTATAGCATTAATTTTTTTTATTTTATTTTCGTATTTTCTTATTTTATTTTATTTATTTTAACGTAAAACTCACTTGAAGGTTATTCCACAATTAAGCAACAGGGGTTTAGGTTCAGTTTAATGAATTCAGTTTGTTTATGTATCTATGTAGTGCTTTAAATAACAGACATTGTCATAAAGCAGCTGTATGGAAATCTGGATGTAGAGTTAGATCCTTAATGAGCAAGCCAGAGGAAAAAGAGAACTCAGTGAGACGACATGAGGAAGAAACTTGATGTAGAACCGTACCATCGACTTCTTTAGCCAAAACGTTTAGGAAACGTTTCAGTGATCTTATGTTAGGTGACTAAAAGCGGAGGATCTTAAAACAATATAATGTGAAGTTTATACCCCTTAAATAAATCAATACATATGAATAGTTGTAAGGATCTGAAAGACTTCAAAATGGACGGAAGTACAAAAAGCAGGTCACAAAAAAGCATGATGATAAATAAGATTCAGGGAAAATGTCCAGAACTCGAATCGTGAGCTGCTGAAAGATTCCTATCCTCAGTGCATGTGGCACAAGAGCATGGGCATAGCTCCATCATCTCTCTCATTCACACATACCACAGCTAAATGATTCACACACACACACACACACACACACACACACACACACACACACACACACACACAGCACTGTAAACACAGCTGGAGTGGCGATAGGAAAACAGAGTCTCCCCTCAGCAATGTTCTCCTAATGATCCTTCCGTCAGACCTGCCTGATCTGAGTGTGTGTGTGTCTGTGTGTGAGAGAGAGGTTTTTGGCCAACAGCACCAAGATTGTGGGACTTCAGAGAGACAGCAACCTGTCACGCTCACATGAAGAGAGCCACAGCAATGAAGTGAACACACACACACACACACACACACACACACACCTGCGTGTGTACACTCAAATATATTGTGTTAAGACATGTAGTGACATTACAGTATGTGATTTACTGTCTTTGTCCCACACACATACACACATACATACACACACACACACACACACACACACACACACACACACACAAATGGGTCCGCTGACTCCTACACTGATCCTTTCTGCCTTGTCCAAATCTAAACAAAAGAAACATCTGGTCTCTCTCTCCTCCTGCCTGTCTCCATCTTTTCTTCACTTCCCTCCTTCACCATCATACCATCATCCCTCGTTCTAGCCCTCTCTCCTTTCGTCTTCTCCTTCCCATCCATGGGGGTGAGGGCCACAAATGAAGCTGCAATTCCAATTGCAAGATTCGGCTTTACTGAATTGCTGTGTGTGTGTGTGTGTGTCTGTGTGTAGGTGCAGAACATGTGTATTAAATTAACATGCGCTGAATATGATACCGAGGCCTACGGAGTTTCAAAAGCTTGGAGGAAAGTCAATACTCAAAATGCAGAATAAAAAAGATCATCAAAAAGATGTCACGTGACCATCCAGACATTTTAAATATGACCCAACATGACCATGAGCATTTTACACACATTCATCGAGGACTCTAAGGCACAATAATAAACAAGCAATCGATTAAAGGATATATAAGAAATACATTTTTAAAAGTCTGATGTTTAATTTCATTATCGTGATCTTTTAGGTGAAATAAATACATCTGAAGGTTAATAAGTGTAGCACTTTTTGCTTCCATATTCACAGTGAGTTCTAGCAGTAGCACTACACTAAACTCGGTGTTTGTCTTGAATAAAACCTTGAAAGATCATCACTTTCTTAACCCCTTCAGCTTCCTCAGCAGTGTACAGCATCACCTTCTTTACTCTCATACCTGCATTCAACTTATTGTATTTACTGAACTAATATTGTTTACATTTCTGGCATTTGGCAGACGCCCTTATCCAGAGCAACATACATTTTTCATTATACAACTGGGCAATTGAGGGTTAAGGGCCTTGCTCAAGAGCCCAGCAGTGGCAGCTTGGTGGACCTGGGACTCGACCTCACAACCTACTGACCAGTAGGCCACCACCTTAAGCACTAATCTACCATGTTTCATGAATAAGCAAGCTGTGAACTGAATAACTGATTAATAACCAGAATTTAATCAATAAGCTGCAATCTATTACTTTTATTATCTATTTATCCATTACTATTATTAATGCTAGTGTTTAAAACTGATTTTTATTTATTTACCCCACAACATGGTTTTAATTTCCTTGTTGAATCTTCACTTTCTTTACAGCTCTCCACTACCCAAAGTATAATATTATTCAATCAGATGGCTTCATAACCATTGTTTAGTTACTAATAGTCATTACTATTCACCACAGACATGCACGCAAGCACACACCTACACACCCACACACTGGAGGGTCTCGGCTGGGACAGTGGAAGGAAATATGTCAAATTAAAGTAAAAAAAAATATTCTCCGGCTTTTCAAGAACACTGAGAGCCAAAGCCACAGGAAAGCTGATGAATCCTCCTACTAACACACACTTGGAATGAAAAGTGGAGATGGTGTGGCTTCAGTCATGTCACTCTGTGTGTAGTTTTGTGTGTGTGTGTGTGTGTGTGTGTGTGTGTGGTTGCTGGCTTAAAACTGCTGGCCTAAAAGTGGACATGAAAGTGGCTATGTTTTTCTAACCCGCCAAAGCTACACGATCTTATAACTGTGTGTATGTATGTGTGTGTGTGTGTGTTGGGTTCAGGTGGGGTTTGCCTTTAAAGACACAGGTCAGCATGAGGTCAAGCACCCTTTCTTAGTCTTAGCCTTACACATCTGGAGCCAAAGTTCTATTTTTACACGTTGGTACTACTCCCTCTCTCCCCCTTGCCTGCCTCATGCTTCTCTCTCTCTCTCTTTCTCTCTCTCGTCCCCACATCCATCTTTTTCCCTTTGATATAAAAACTTTCCTCATCTCCAGTATCGTTCTGGAGAAACCTGCTGCTTACTGTCAGGGTTTTAAATCGATAGCAAATGTGAGGACAGATCTCTCTCCCCGTCTCATTCTCTCTGGCATTAGGTTCAGTAATACGTGGAACATTTTCTTGGCTGCACTGTACTCTGTTTTTATGTTTCTGAAGGTGTTTTCTTTTACATTTAAAGCCCATGTGTTTTTGGAGAATTCAGAGCGGAGGGGAAAAAAAGGTTTCGGCAGTCTAAGAGTCTGCTTGGGTATATAGTGTGAGTCACTGACGTTCTTTTTTTTTATATAAAAAAAAACACAAAGGCATAATGTATTCAACCACACACACACACACACACACACACACACACACACACACACACACACACACTGACAGACGCACAGTATAGGGGACATGTTCCAAACCTGGTTATGCTCAGCTGCTTGTGAACATAAATCATAAACCACTTTCCATATTATGCGCCGGCGTCGTGGCTTTCTTTACTGCCAAATTACATACCGAGTTCCTTCAGTTCTATATAGACTCCTACATCATCTTCCGGAGAGGACATTTTAGGTGAAAGGATAAACTTTATTTCTGCGCCAACATAAATATATCAAATTAAATTAAACCCTCAATTACTCCAGTTATAGATTAAATCATGTTGTCCTGGGATTAGTACTCCACGGCTGCTTTTCATTCTAAACGGTCATCTAAAGCCTCCTTTATGATACAGACGGATCTACATTTCAGAGAGTTATGGATCGGTTCCTTTCTCTCCACACTGAATCTCATGGATGAATCTGCTGTTTCCTGTGCAGTGTGTGTGTGTGTGTGTGGCTTATGGATGGGTTCCTGCAGGCCCTGAGGCTCCACACTGCAGTGTGGGTCCTGCAAGGCTGCTGGACTGAGCCTGTGTGTTTGTGTTGGCCACCAAGCAGCATTCCACATGTCTTTGTGAGTTCTACAGCCCTGACCTCAGGAGACCCACCGAGTCCGGCGGCACGAATCAGCCCATAGTCGTCGCCTGTCACTGGGCTAGAGAAATCGCTCTGAATCCCCTACTGATCCCTTATTTTCCAGGAAACTGGGATGAGTGTTATGGTCAACTAAAACTAAGACTATTAAAAAGGGAACAAAAAAGAGAGCTGCTGATAATAAAAAATGGGGGGGGGGGGGGGGGGGGGGGCGCTAAAAACAGATTCTATTTGCTAAATGTGATTAACAAAAATAAATAAATAAATAAACAAACAAACAAACTTATGATACATTCTATATCTTGCAGAAGTATAACTACTAATTCTAAAAAAAATTATAACATAGAATATAAACTACATTAACTGACCAATCAGATTTGTGAACTGATCAGCACTGTGCTAAAATAGCAACATAATCTAATTAGTTACAAATAATTTGTCCCCAAAATAACCTTATACAAAGACGTGTTTCAGTCTGTAGGAATCATGGATTAACTACACAGTTGTTTGTTGAATAAAATGAAGTAAATCTAGGAAGAGATTCCCAAAAGCGTAATACATTTCTGATTGTCTTTACTGGTAAAGAGAGAGTATTTAGTATGACGCTCGCTCTATTATTTTATGGTGGAGTTTGTGCTGCATTGTTTTCCAGGGAAATTCAGCCCTGATCTTTTCTTTTTATAAACGTCAAGAATTAAATAACAAACAATCCATTTCCATGACTGGCAGGAAAATATGGTTTTGGACGATGAATTTATTCCATTTACCTGCCTGTAGATCAGGACTGTGAATACGCTCCTGATTGAGCGGCATGACAGAAAAGCCTTCGCTACATTAACGTTAATGCTACAGAAATACATCACCAGGACTCAGAGTGAGCAAAATTAGCCGTGGGAGGGACGGTATTACTCTCTCGGCATCAATCACAGTGGCATTAGCCAGTCGTGTGTGTCTGTGAGCTCTTGTATGTGGAAGAGCTCAGCATGAGCACATGCTTGGAGGAAGCATGCTGTTGTATGTTAGCGGTTGTATGATAAGGGAAAGCTAGTTGGTGAGTAGGGAATATGCAGAGAATATAAGGTGAAAAAAGTTTGTTTCTTTACAAAGTTATTGAAGTTTATGTACGTTTTTCAAATTAGTCTTTGGAAATTTATAGAGTCAGAAAGTATTAAGCAAACTATATATTCGAGTTGGATGACAAACTATTGACTTCTGCAAGTTTTCACTCTCTAAACTGAGAAATTTATTGGTGATTCAGCAAAAATGAAAATTGTTATATTTTATGCTAACCAGAGAATACATAAATGGCACTATGAATTTATCTTTATTTTAAACCACACTAAGTAAAATAAATGCTGATAAATAAGAAAAGCACATTCTCATAATGATATAATGTATGAATAATGTCTGACGATTTACAAAAAGGTTATACAAAAAAGCGTAATATACAGTACAAAACAGTAACTTTTATATTGCAGCTGAATGACTCTTAAAGACAATTGCAAAAGATGTGGTGCGTTCTGTTTAGAGAGGCAGAGCTAATGCTAAAAGGCAATAAAAGAAATGGAATAAATGTCATAACCAAAGCAGGCTTTGAAATGTATAACAGATGTTTTAGAGAGAGTGAGAGAGAGCGAGAGAGAGAGTGAGAGAGAGCGAGAGAGAGAGCGAGAGAGAGAGAGAGAGAGAGCGAGAGAGAGAGAGAGAGAGAGAAAGAAAGAAGACATTCTTTATACTGTTAGTCATGAAATCTTCCAAAAGCCGCAATCAATCACATCAGCCCTGCCCATGGATCATCTTTTCGACCCTGAGCTCACGTATGAGAGGACACACCCCATACTTCAAATTCATGCACACACATCCACACACATACAGAGCGAGGCACAGGGGGATCTTTACCTTGATCCACCTGATCTGAGAAGGAAGGAGGATGAAGGAGGTGGGGGAAAGATTAAAAAAAAAAAAAGCTACAGATCCCACAGTCAGGGAACATTCAGTGCTCTAAACTGGATTTACCTGCCCTGTGTCCTCAACTGAACCCGCTCTCGATCAGGTGACACCATATCTCTGTCTCTCTTTCTCTGTGTCTTGCCTTCTAAGAATTTGGCCATTGGCTTACATTTTTAGCAAACAAAACTGTTGTGGTCCTTCATCCTGCTTCGTTCTGTTATCCGTCTTTCCCTTAAAACTCACAACTTGATCAGCGCTGTTTACACAAAGCGGGTCAGTGACACTAATGAAATTTCCCTGTTCAATGAACACTTGTAAATCTTCACCACCGGACTCCAGCAGTTTCTTTATTCGCGTATGGCGTGACTGAAACTTAACACTGAATGTAGGAGTCAGTAGGGCAGCGGGTCATGTGGGCCCATCACTTCAGGAACACAAACACAATAAGTGCTGGCAGGCAGCGACAGACGGGATACAACAATGCGCCGCCACTCGTATTTCTTAATACAAGACTGAAACGTCTGCCATTTCACCATAATAGCACAACACTGCTCGTGTACATGTCACGGAATGCCACTTTCCAAATTTTTATAAACAAAAACAGACAGAGACAGCGTGGAAAAAAAGAGAAGAGGAAACGAATGCTGTGAGAGACAGATTTGGAGGAGAGTGTAAAGAGCCAAGAAAAAGTAAAAGTGGCTTTAAAACGGCAATAATGAGAAGCCTCAGTGCCACCCACTGACCACATTAAGGCTGGTGTAATAGAAGGCTGTAGTAATGACATACATATTACAGTGTGTGTGTGTGTGTGTGTGTGTGTGTGTGTGTGTGTGTGTGTGTGCATGCGTGCGCACACATTTATGTTTGTTAAAAAGCACAGCTGGCATGATACACACTTCTATATTCAGGAGACACAAGTACAAATTGTGTGTGTGTGTGTGTGTGTTTGTGTCTATATTTAGGTTTGCTAAAATGTACGGATGGGATGATACACTCTTCTGTGTTCAAGACCCGGCAGTACAAATGACCTGTGTGTGTGTGTGTGTGTGTGTGTGTGTGTGTGTGTGTGTGTGTGTGTGTGTGTGTGTATGTGTGTGTGCGTACCATTTGGTTTGCTAAAAAGTATGGATGGGATGATACACCCCTCTTTGTTCAGGACCCAGTAGTAAATAGTACATAAATAAACCTAATACTGTTAAATGTAGTGTAATTTTAACCATACAATAAAATATTAAATAAAAATAGAATAAAAATAAAATTTTATTAAATGTACAATAAAATACATTCCTATTTCAGCATAAATATATTTTTTTTAAATACACAGACTCAGAGACGTAGCAGAGCCGTGTTTTCGTTGAAAACAGGAAGTCACAGTGATGTCATCTCTGCCTTACACAACAGCCAATTATGTTTGACATACATCACTTAGAAACCATGAGGATGCCTTTGAACTGCAATTTAAATGAAGAGTTTTGTACTCGAGTCTCCATCAGCTGATAACTTCAACAAAAGATACTTTAACCTAGAAAGAGTTTCCGTTTTGACCACAGTACACATTTATAGAAGGGAATTTATTCATAATCACACTATATAATAGTCTTTTATACTATATGTGGTAAATTTCCCGTTGGGATGAATAAAGTATCCATCTATCTATCTATCTAGATATCTATCTATCTATCTATCTATCTATCTATCTATCTATCTATCTATCTATCTATCTATCTATCTATCTATCCATCCATCCATCTAGTGTCTCTTTTGCGTCTGGTTCTCTACCTCATATCATCCCAAGGAGTGTGTCCTTGCTACCATCACCTCTGCACATTAGGGATACATTTATAAATCCTGATTGTATGAAAATATTCTTATATATTTTGTGTAAAGCTGCTACATCACACTGCCACTGAACCGAAACAAACCCAACAGTAGCTTAGTGATCTAGATAAATGGAGAACAGCAAGGTGACGAGAAACATATTCCAGCATTAAAGAGCTCCAAGTAGGCAATAAATGATCCATTCTAAAATACTGTTTTATATTAAAATACCTAGATTTTTTAATATACCTATGTAAAATATTGATTGCAAAACACCTTCAGAAAAGCCTGTCACATACCCGTGACAAAACTAATCCCAGCCTCGTCTAAACCCCAGTCATTTTTTCCTCAATCAAGAGATGGTAGTGTGCAGGGAGACACACAGCCAGAAACAAGCACTGACAATTACTGGTTACTGAATACTAGTTTTACAACAGAAAAACAGTACTTCTCCAATTTATGTGCAGGTGAAGGGGGTACGTGCTGCGGCACGAACCCTGCTGATTCAGAAACAAAGCTGTACTGCACGTGTACACAGGAGTGAGTCAGATTTAATACGAGTGTGTGGCAGTGTTACTACATGAGCATGTGTAAGTAGAGAGTAACATGACAGATGTATGTGTGAGAGTGTGTGTGATTGTGAAAGGCTTTACACAAGATACATCTGATACTTTAAGGCCTTTTAGACCTCCACAAATGAAAAAAAAATAGTTAACTGCCTTTATGATGATATTAACCTGCGTATATAATATCCATATGTCGTAAAATGTACGTGTTGTGACCTGTAACCATCGACGCGCCACCATATCGTTTGAAAAGACAAAATAAAACGTGTGCTTTCTCGTATCTTTACTGCCCGGCCCCTTTGTTGCTTTTGATGGACAGCTAAGATCCTCCTACTGTTCAGAAAGCCTGCGAACGCTCGGGGCTTTCCCAAGTTCATTTCATTGGCTCTCACACGCAGTTCCAATGAAAGATAACAAGCTCTTTAGTTTAAATGTTTTGCCTAACAGAGTGGAACATAGCAAGTTAGCAAAACCTGAAAGTAGGCTGTTTCATAACAATAAAATAGTTGAGAAACTGTTTCATTTCCAATATTTAAGATATTTTGTTATTTATTTGTTATAAATCTTAATTTCCCCCCATATCTATCTGTCTATCTATCTATCTATCTATCTATCTATCTATCTATCTATCTATCTATCTATCTATCTATCTATCTATCTACTTATTTTACTTATTATTTATTTGCTTGTTTGTTTTTAGGAGGATTGATTCCCACCTCCGCTATGTGTGTGTGGAGTTTGCATGTTCTCCCTGTGCCTCGGGGGTTTCCTCCGGGTACTCCGGTTTCCTCCCCCAGTCCAAAGACATGCACTGTAGGTCGATTGGCATCTCTGATTGGGCCCTGCGATAGACTGCAGTGATTGGGCCCTGCGATAGACTGCAGTGATTGGGCCCTGCGATAGACTGGCATCCTGTCCAGGGTGTACCCTGCCTTGTGCCCGTAGTCTCCTGGGATAAGCTCCAGGTTCCCTGTGACCCAGTAGTAGGATAGGCAAGTATAGAAAATGGATGGATGGATGAATTTTAGTTAGCCCCAGGGACAAACAGAAAACACTATATACAAAAAAACAGAAATGTAAGTAATAGTTTATATTAAAATATGAATTTTTATATTTGTATTTTATATTATACAGGTAAAAAAAATCATCATTAAAAAGCAGTCTAAATCTATTCTTCATACTGAATGAGTGTGTGTGTGTGTGTGTGTGTGTGTGTGTGTGTGTGTGTGTGTTTTCCGAGTAAGGCATGTGCAGGACATGAGTGTTTACTATGCAGGCCAGAGAGAGATCTGTGCAGTCTGCAGTGTGGGGTGAGAGCCGAAAGTGGAGACGACAGCAATGCTGCTCTTTTTCACAAACACCTTGTGAAAGAACACCACCACAAAGACTCACTGTGTTAAAGAGCAATTCATTGAGAGGTCTAGTCAGGACACCTCCAGAGGGACAGCACAGAGAGAGAGAGAGAGAGAGAGAGAGAGAGAGAGAGAGAGAGAGAGATGTGGTGGGGGTGGGCTGTACAGTTGGGAAACATCTATGTTGGTTCAGCACAGGGAGAGAAATGTGTGCAACAGTTTGCATTGCGTCAGGATGTCAGATACTATTAAAAACAGATGAGAAAATGAAGCACTAGTTTCAGTTAACTTCAGGGTCAGCTTTGCCTTAATGCAAATTCTGGGGAAGCACTAATGCTAACAGGTTACTGCTATAAACAGTGAAACCTGTCCTACCACATAATTGAAGTTAAAGCAAAACAATGATGTCACATTTTATAAAAACTACCTCTCCAGCTCGGTGTGACTCACCCTGACTCAATGACGACTCTCTTGAGGGTAAAATATTTCAAATGATCTGGCTGTGTCCACCCCAACAGGTTATTGCAGTGAAAATGTTTTTTTTTTTTTATGTAAGTGCCTTGAACTCCACGGTTCAATTTAACAACCTCTACTGTGGGTTGAGGCAGTAAGACATTATGTTAAGATAGACTTTGCTCTTCATTTATAAAAAATGACACTTCCTATTATCATATACCAACATATAAGAAAAAATAGAATTAAAAGGTATTTTTAGGATTATTTAGTTAGATTTAGGAAAAAGTCTCCAAACATGTTATACCTCAATGGAGTTAAATTCTCTCACAGCTAAAAGTAGGTTATGTTCCACAAGTTTCATGGGATAAAAAGAGGCATTTTAATGGTTTTATAAAGATATAGGGTAAAAGTATTATCTTCAATACAGTATAAATGTTTAAGAAGGTACTAAAGTGTTTAGTGTGCACTTTAGTGTGCATAGTTGTTTCCTATGCAATGTCCTGAAATGACCGCCTTAAAAAAAGTCCTCCTTAAGAGTTCTCTGGATAGTTAAAGATTCTTAGCCTTTGACTTGGAACCGTTTCTGATAGAGAAAAACACAGTCGTAGGGTTTTTACAGAGAACATTACATTAACAGTTCCCACAGAGGGACAACTAAGGAACCCTCGAGGGTTCTAGATTTAAGACCGATACTTATAATTGGGAAAGACTTCAGCTTAAAGAAAACAGCACACCAATCAGTACCTTGATATTTCAGTGCCAGGGGTTTGCATGATCTCATTAAACTCTGCATACGGTTGGGAGCTCATTCAAATATCACACAGGCGCCGGGTTGGAAATTTTTATTTTTGCTTAATAGGCACAGCTTAATATGAATGTGGAACCTTGTTCAAAAACATGTTCGAAAACAGCACATTGTCGCATGTGCGCTGCAAATCAACACCCACACTAATGACAGCCAAATAGGAGACCTGAGGAATAACAAATCCTGATTCGACAAATAATAATGGTATCAGTGATGGCAGCTGATTCTTAGGGTTTTTTTGAGCCAAAACCACAGATAAAAATCTAACCACAATACAGACGGGCTTAAGGCAAGTGAAAGAGAGCGAGAGGAAAGGAAAAAGATGCTTTTCCCTTCATACTGTAGCCATGTACTGCATGTTGTGTCACCCTCTGTGCGTTGTTAGTGAAGGGATTAGACAACGTTAGGGCATAAATCTTCAGGCTGTGAGGAACATCAGTGGAAACTCGTCCTCTTTCTCTCTCTCCTCAGGTTAACTCAGCTGACTGGTGTAACACTGAGCAGACCTCAGGAGGAGACCAGGAAAACGCGCTCCTGTATACACTGTGTATTAAGGTTTCAGGAGTACGTTACACACTGCAGCTCTATGCAAACCCTGATAACAGTCTCTGGAAAAAAAGATTCTATAATTTCTCTCTGTCCAAATTTATAAACATATTTCTGAGCATTTGTGTGTTAGACATGAAAGGTGCCAGTGTGTACGCTGATATTTTTTTCTTTATCCCTGCTGATATGGCATTATGTGATCCGACTCAGGGTACATTTCAGATCCTTTGTCCTCCTGCTAATGCAAAGGTCCTCTAACCAGGAGATCATGGCTGGCCCCAGGACGAAATCCAAGGAGTACTCTTCTTTTTTTTTTTTGGGGTGTATGTGCCAAAACTTTTCCTTTTTCCAGGAGGCTGTCAGACTGCGTGGATGATTTTAAGAAAACACAATTTTTTATTTTCTTCTGTTGCATTTGGGTTATACTACTTTTTTTTTAAAGTTTCTTTTAAGTGTTTGTTTTATATCTAGGTTAGCATTTGTATTGTATGGTGTATTTTTTAAATTTAATTATTGTATGTTTTTTATTACTGTATTGTTCATTTTAATAATAAAAGTCTTGTTTGCTTCCATCCTTCTGCAAAACACTAGTTATGAGAAGAAGAAAAATTTCATAATTTTCCACAGTATTCATTTCTTTGATTTTCCATGCCATTACGTTGACTAACAAAAACAAAAGCATGACGTGCTTTAGCTACTAAACATTTTCAATACCTGAAAGTCTACAAAATTCCCTCATGTAAATTAGCAGCAGATGAACAGTGAATTTCTGGAACTATTGCTGAGAGAAACTGAATAGTGTGGCACTCACTAACTCAATGCAAACCTCTCTCTATTCAATCACAAGCTATAGGCTCTAGATTGTGATTCCTGGTCCCATCTGTGTGTGTGTGCGTGTGTATGCAGAGACCCCTCCCTCGCAGCATCAGGTGTGAAATGGGGTTCAGGTGTACTGAAGTGTGTTGTGTGTATTGTGGGAGACGACGGGGTCCTGCGGTGGTTTGGCTCACATATGCTTCGTATGTTCACAGATGCCGTTTGTTGTGGCTTAGTCTTGCACTGTGGCACATGTGCACAAACACGTACACACGCGTGCACGCACGGATACAAGCTGCAGCACACTTTCTCACAGCTAGAGTTATTGCAGTCACTGGGGATGTTGGATTTTTAAAGAGAAAAACAGGCTGAGAAATGAAAAAAAAGGAAAAAATATGCAGTGTATTTATGAGAGCGCGAGCATGTTTAGCTGTTCTAAGATCTCGAGGGACAAGGCCTGCAGCTAAAAACAGACAAGAAGTCAAGCACAAAACAAAGTACGGGTATTCTAACATGTTAAACATTTACTGTTGTTGTTACCAAGTGAGAATTGGTCAAGAGAACTAAATACAGATGCTATAAGCCTTTAATCAGATACGAGATAGATAGATAGATAGATAGATAGATAGATAGATAGATAGATAGATAGATAGATAGATAGATAGATAGATAGATAGATAGACAGACAGACATAGCTAGGCTTGGAAGCTAGAGAGACCCTGTGTGTGTGTGTTTGTGTGTGTGTGTGTATTTTGAGTCTAAGTAAGCTTGATGAAGAGAAACACACTGTAATTAAAGCCACTGCATAAAATTAGACAAAAAGAGAGCAAGCGTCCGCAATAAATCTCCTCTAATCACTGCACCTGCCCTGGCCGCCCAAACAACCTTGCCCTGGCTTTTGTGTGTGTGTGTGTGTGTGTGTGTGTGTGTGTGTGTGTGTGTGTGTGTGTGTATGTATGTGTGTGCATGTGTGGGAGGCCAAGCCAGATTAACAGAGAGTAGTATTTGTGTGTGTGTGTGTGTGTGTGTGTGTTTGCGTGTGTATGTGTGTGTGTGTATGTAGGTGTGAGACAGCACAGCATGGCCAGCGGGTGGTGCTGGGTGGAGAGGGACAAAGTGGAGGCTCAGGCCTGCTGGCGGAGAGCAGCGTCAGAGCCCCAACACTCCGCAGCGAGCAGCCACACAGATGTTCCCTCACTGGAGACTTGCCACCCTGCACCCCTTCAGATGTGTGTGTATATGAGATGGAAAGAGGTAATATGTAAATGCAAAAAAAAAAAAGGTCAGTTCTGCTAGAGTTAGTGTCACGTCAGATTAGCTTTGCTCTGGGCTTCAGGTGGAAAGATGCAGTGCTGGTCATGTTATAATAACTAAACAAACCAGCATCATGACATGTTCCACATTTTAAGAGACAATAATGAACTAACACCATACAGCACTGCAACAGCTGCAGACAAAGTATTCAGTTATTGGTCAAGCTGCTGGTATATTTAATAAAACAGTCTCTCTTTGGACATCAATAATTAATCAAAATCATGTTTTAAAATCACTCTCGGCTCATATGTTTACCCTTAAAATACCAGTAGATACTGGTTCACTGTTATAAGTAATGCAGCAAATCTGAAAAGGTTTTTTTTCCCAGCTTATTTTAAGACTTTTATAATTATTTAATTCCCCCCCAACACATACTAGGCTTTAATTCATAGCTAATAAATGTGCACAGAAGCAATAAATTTGGTAGTTATACCGCAATATTACCAGCTTATAACTGCTTTATTTAGTGTTCTCAAATTCTTACTTTATTTTGTATGTTCACCTATATATATATATATATATATATATATATATATATATATATATATATATATTCTTTTATTTATTTATTAAAAAAAAAAAAAAAAAATATATATATATATATATATATATATATATATATATATATATATATATATATATATATATATATATATTTTTTTTTTTTTTTTTTTTTTTTTTATATATATATATGTGCAGGTAATGAATATGATCTTTGTGAAGCCTTGTCAAGTGAACATTTTGGAATAACTGGTTTATGTGATATTGATTTTATTCAGTTTTAATACCAAAATTGTTAGGCATTTTCACCACTTCTTTCTTTCTTTCTTTCTTTCTTTCTTTCTTTCTTTCTTTCTTTCTTTCTTTCTTTCTTTTCTACCTTTTTAAATGAAGTATTATCTAAGTATATTTTACGCTGAGAGAGTGGATTAAGCGCCAAATTAGAGGATTATTATCATTATTATCATCATCATCATTATTATTCATTTTTATCCATGAATCATCCTGAAAATATTCAGAAACTATTAATACAATTTAAAATCTTTCTCAACAAGTATTCTGATATTCGTCTAAACTTTTTTAGCTATAGAGGACTTTATATGGAAATGTTAGCAGATATCGAATGATTGATGGCATTCAATACTCATGAATATGTGTGAAATATGTGATCAGATGCACAGCATACAGAAAAACTCACACATTTCACAAGAAACAACAGATTATGAATACTAAAGTAACTTTTTGCTTTTTTAAGAGCTGAATATGATCTTGCTTATATTTCCTCTATTACTTTTATACATCATGTATTTAAAAAAAATTCTGCTGCTGCAATAATAATGTAATAATGCTGGTATAATCTCTTGCCCTTCTCTGACTAGGCCTCTTTTTCCACAGATGCACTCGAGCTGCTCAGCTGCACAGAGACGCGGCGACTTCATTTATTTATTCTATTCCTATTAATTAGAGTGTTTACGCTGACAAAACAGGCAAAAGGATGCATTAGCACCTAGTTTACACCCCGAGTCCCTGAGCTACAGCGACAAGAGGCGTGTGCTTTCATAAACCCCACCACCTCCACCCCTACACACACACACACACACACACACACACACACACACACACACAGGAACTGTTACTCACACTCACACTCAAAGAAGAGACATAGACACTGGCAACTATGATAACATGCAGAGTAGCATAAAGTTTTCTAATGCTAGCTATAAACGATAAGCTAGTGCTAGGTCTTGTTCTAGCTTCCAGTATAATCATTGAAATCATTTCAGTGGTGAAATCCAGTGGGAAATGGCAGGAATTTGAGCTATTGCGTTCCTGCAGAAGTGACCTGAGTGTAGAGGGTTTAGCGTCACCGCCGCCCATAAAGACCAATCATGGCTCTTGTAAGACATTAACCCAAGCATGACCCCTCACCTCAATAAAATACTGCCTCTACACACACATGCTGTCCTTCTCTCACACATGCTCGTACACATGCTCTCTCTCACTCTCTCTCTCTCTCTCTCTGTAAGAACAAAAGGGCGCCTCTGGGAGCTCCAGGAAGCCCCCTGAAGAGAAGAAAGGCAGGGTGCTCCTGAGCCCGACTCAATGGGCCCTTTTCACAAGAGCAGAGTGCTGTTTACCCTAGCGCAATAATGCTCCTCATTTTCCAATCATTATTCCTCTCAGTCGCCCTGCTGCTATTAGCCTGTCCACCACGTCAGCCCTGTTGGCTGCCTCTTTCCTTCACCCCACACACACACACACACACACACACACACACACACACACACACACACACACACAAACACCAAATTCATACCTATATACACAGATTCAATCAGAGCAAATATAAACACGTTCATTCATACGCACACAACTGACAGCTGTTCCCTCCTGCTGAAAAGGGCTCATGGAAACCATTACAGTTTTCTATTGGTTTCTACGAGTTTTCTAGTGGCCCGCAACGGTTCGTAATAGTAGTATGATGTCACAACGGCGAGGGTCTTACAGCTTTGACGGGTACCTCATCACTGGAAAAACACCTTTGAAGGTTTTCTGAGGCAGTTCCTAAAATGTTGACCTAAAGGATGTGTCTGATGTTAACATCTGAAATTATTGTTCAGGTCAGGATGTCGACAAGAAAAAAGAGAACATAATGACAGGTTGAGTTGACAGAAGTGACAAATGTTAATTTGGGATATAGGACAATTTTATTCATTTTGCATTAAAAATATTCTAGATGTGTGAAGTAAAAACGATGAATATTTAGAAACCGTTAAAAGCACCACATCCTGACTGGAATAAACTTTAAGAAGTGAAATATGATGGTTGAATTTAATTAATTAATTTATTTATTTATTTATTTATTTATTTATTTAAGATGTGAAGAAAAAAATTATTTATTTATCTGTCTATTTATTTATTTATTTATTTATTTATTTATTTATTTATTTATCTATCTATCTATCTATCTACCTATCTATCTATTTATTTAATTGATGACTTAATGACAGTTACTGAAAATTATCATGTCATGCTAATGTGCATGTGTGTGTGTGTGTGTGTGTGTGTGTGTGTGTGTGTGTGTGTATGTGTGTATGTGTACCCTGCCCTGTTACACACTAAAAAAATGGAGAAAAGGCCTTTCTAATTTTGGACCAGATTCATGCAGACAGTTTAAACGCCTTCATTCTGTTAAAGCGAGAGATTTAGGATAAAATAAAATAAATAAATTTTTTTCAATATTATAGAAGCATCCAGATAATATATGAGACATGTCTAGCTGTGCTTCATTCAGTTCCCGTTGCCTGACTGCTGCTAGGGCCTCCATTTTGATTTGGAACATAGACAATATCAAATACGATCATTTCAAATTTCTAAGTAAAATAAAAACTAAAGACTTTACCTAGATGAACCTTTCTGTCAGATGGAAAAGTGAGAAAATCAGAAAGCCGCGTATTTGCGTGGAGGCTTGTTTTTTCCTCGTCTGTGTTGTGTAAGAGGTGTCAAAACAGCACTAAGACTTTTTTATTTGCGCAAAGTGAGAAGGAGAGCCGCGAAAAGGAGAGCGAAGCTTTCTGGGAGAAAAAAAAAACGGAGGAAGAACAGGAGGAGAAGCAGGCTCAAAAAACCAGAGCGACATAAAGAAAAAGGCTGAGAAGGAGGGATGTTGGCAGAGGAAGCTGGGGAGGTTTGAAAAGCTGGCATCTTCCATACACGGCTGCCAGGCAGGCGAACACACCAGCCTGAGTTCCCTCTGCAGACTGCCTTTTGTCTCCATCTTGGCATTTCACACTGTCTTTATTCTCTGCTTATTCTGCTACTTCATACTGGCTTGTTTTAAATAAAATCATTATTAGGCGCATCATTATCGTAGCTGTTATTAAATCATCCCTAAAGATCAGTTCCAGATTTACAGATGATTCGAAGAGAAAACAATGATGTAAATACATTCAGACTTTTATTTTGTTTCTGCGTTTGCTCAGGAATTCCCAATCTGGAGTTAGCTCTATGTCTGTGTTTGTCCAGTCCAGCTACAGGAAACCATTTACATTAAAGAAATTTACTAGAGAGAGAGAGAGAGATAGCAGAGACAAAGTGTGACAGAGAGACTGACAACCCTCTCCTTTCTGTCTTTCATATCTCCTCTCACACACTTTTATTCTCTTTGCTTTTCGTTTCTACACAGAACTGAGCTATGGCGCACTGAAGGTTGAAAAAAGGAGCGAGGGGTTATTATAGGAAATGTAAACAGATAAACTGAATTATTAACTTTCATTAATGCATTTTTTTCATGATTCTAATCTTTAAATAAAGACATTTTGAGTTCATTGTTTCTATTTCCATACACGAATATCAAATTAGCCGAGAAATTCTATTTTTAATTATAATCTCATGACTAATTTCTGAGTGTTACTCTAGTTCATATCTATAAATCTATCATAAATGATTACGAAATATAAATAAATGGAAATGGAAAAAAGGGATTTTTGGTATTTCTGCATTTTTTTTCAAGTGAGAAAATTGTAAGCATAATAAGGTTATTAGGTAAGTTTTAGAAAGTAATAAATCATTATAATTAATAAATCGCTTCATGGTATTTCAATTACGGATCTAAAAGATGTAGAAAAAAAAATTAGGCCGGTCTTTTAGACTGAATTTCCACCATCGTTATTAAAACGAGGGAATATGATATGAAGCATGCTGTTCATCGCTCCACTACAGTTCCACAATCTGTACTACGATGAACTGAAGCGGTTCTAGTGGCTCGCCACGGCCCGGAACCTTTCCAGTACGCTTTATGCTGGGTTTTTCTTTTAATTTGTCACCTGTGCATATATAAACAATCCTAAATCATTGTGGAATTTATGAACTACTCTTTAAAAATGAGCTCTGTATTAAAGGTAGGTGCACTTGCACGATAAAGTTAATTCTACTGTTAAAAAAAACAAAAACTCATAGGCACGGCTGGTATTCATCAAAAACAAATATGTCAAAAATATATTGTGTGTAAAGTGCCTGTTTTATTTTTTTTTTTCATTTCTATCATTTCTTAATCATCAATAAAAAAAATCCACAGTTAGGGTTAGATAATTAAAAAATTTTTTTTTTAAAAACCTAAAATATCGGGTGTTCAAAACATTTGATTGGAAAGTGATTATTGGTAGCACATCATCAATAACTGCACACAATTTCCACACTGCTCTTCTATATCTAGCCCAAAATTCACAACTACTCTTACACGTTTTTCTTTCACCCTTCCATTTCTTCCTGTTTGACACATGGAGACACAAAGAGGAGCCGGAATCTGAATCTGGTCCAAGCTCAGCGTTTGTGCTCCGGTTGGTAAATTCCCTGTTTAATACGGTGCAAGCATGTCGTCTAAATACACCATCACTGTTACACCCAGTCATTAATGTTTCTGGAAAATTGAATCACAGGGGCTGTCTGAAAAAAAAGGTCTAAAATATAAGCAATAGTGGATAGCGTTTTATTTATTTAATCCTAGATTGAGCGTCCTAGCTACCGTGGCCTGGTTCAGGGCCCGAGCCGGAGCGCTCGATCAGCAGGGTGCTGCTCACTTTCCAAAAAATGTCACTTTGCCTTGTTTATCCGCCAAGAAGGAACACAAGGATTTTCTGCTCGCTCAAAAGCTCTGACTGCTCTCCCCGACCTTATCTCTGTCTTTGTTTCGTGTTATGTCTGAGGGACAAAACGCACTTGGCTTGGAGTGTGAGCGTCGACGCACAGGCGAGTGAGCAGCAGTGGCTCCCTGAGTTTCAGCCTTGTGCTACACATGCTGGAGGAGCGGAGGAAATGCAGGCGTAACCAAACACAAGCAAATCGTTTCTCAAATTCACACCATACAAGGATGTTTACACATTTTTTCTTTCTTTCTTTTTTTTTTTACAATCTCATACTTGTCTCCTTGTAGAACTGCGACACCTCGCAGATATCTCAGACACCTCCACAGCTCCTCTCACTGTGAAACAGGGAAATCATTTCATGCATGAGATGCAAGTATCGATGTTCGGAGGAAAGAAAACAGAAGACAACTAGTTGTGCTCCTTTTATGGTGCTAACTCTCTCTCTGTCTCTCTCTCTTTCTCGCTCTCTTTCTCTCCTCCTCCACACATGTGTTTCACATGTTCACCCTGTCCAGGCTCTGTACTCAGTCCTGCTTGATTAGGGATTCGAGGAGACACATGTTTCTAACAGGACTGTGAGAGTAAGAGTGCTACGAGAAAGCTAGGTCCAAATATGACTAACACCGAGGACACCATCCATCACTCTGTCTCCCTCTCTCCTCTCTCCCTCTCTCCCTCTCTCTCTGTCTCTCTGTCTCTCTCTCTCTCTCTCTCTCTCTCTCTACACACACACACACACACACACACACACACACACACACACACACACACACACACACACACACACACACACAAAAACTTTCTCCATCATCCACTATATAATGCTAAACTCAGGATGATCTCGTAGGTGTCATATCTATCCATGCCACATTGTCACTGTCTTACATAAACAGAATTTATGTAATGGAGATAAAGAGGATAAACAGAATAAATTATAATATAATTATCAAATCATACTAATGCTTTAGTGTCTGTTTGATTAGCCTCTAATATCATTTTAAATCCTGGTCTCGGAAAAACTTTCAAGATGCAATGTCAGTTTCATGCCACAAAAAAGGATTTAATTCATTGGATCACCCAAAAAAAAAAACCTTCAGTCATTCATAATGGTCACTAAGTTAACGCATCCTTTTTTTTTTTTGCCCTTCAGAAGCAAATAGAGCCATCGCAGAGTGAAAGCTAGTGGAGCGATGAGCGGTCAGACAGGTTAAAAGGCCTGCGATTAAGAGAGATAAGCTGAGAGGAGGCATATTGTGAGAGCGCAAAGGCACGGCAAGACGGAGCGCTGAAAGGAGCTCTGCATGGGGCGTGAAATCTCTTTTCCGGCCCGTGCCAAAGAGCTGCATTATGCCCAAATATCCACACAGTGCGGGGAACTATTGTTCATTTCAGCTGCAGGAGCAGTGCTCACAACGCTGAAACACAACGGCGTACTGGTGTGTAACAAAAACGCGACACAGATAATATTATTATTATTATTATTATTATTATTATTATTTAAGAGAATTTAAATATGAGTACATGATTATAACAATTCACACTGCATGGTATTTATTAAATCCTAAAACAAATTTGTCTCAAATATAAAATTGTAGCTTCAAATATTGTCTCTTTGCATTAAACATTTATAATGTCAGAGCTGCGGCAAAGAACATTTTATGCAAATGATTTTTAATGGTATATGTTAATCGTTGCAAATTTTCTAGTAGAACAATTTTACAGAATGTGCGTCTTCTGTGTATAATTAGGACACTGGATTCAAAATGCTTCAGCTTATTTTACTGGCATTTACCTTTATACAATTCAATTATCATTTGAATAGACAAAAATATTTTAATTTAAAAAGATGCAAAACTGCCTACAATTTAATGTCTGATTATAAAATGTTCAGCCCCCCATGGAATGTGTGAGGTGGTGTGTGTGTGTGTGTGTGTGTGTGTGTGTATATGTGTGTGAGTTGAGCTCAGTCTATGGCACTAAATCTCTGCCTCAATACATCCTCAAATTAACACACACACACACACACACACACACACACACACACACACACACACACATACACACACACACACCTACAGGCATATACAGTTACACACTCAAAGCAACCTAAATTTATCTACACAACTCACCTATCTTAGGAATTGAAAAATGTACCACAATGAAAACCACTAATATGTTTGAAAAGATTTTACATTAAAAACAAATACTCCAAAAACACTCCAACACTGAAAAACAATCTCATCCAATTCACCTAAATAATCTCTGGATACAGTGTGTATGCATTAACTCATTTGTCTGTGTGAGCAGTACACATTTAAATGGTATGTAAAATTTTATTCAAATGTGTATTTTACTATAATGGCACTGAAAGAGCGTGTGCAGGCTGTGTGTAAAGACACCACTGACCTGGTGTGTGGACGAAGTAGGCCAGGTAGAGGTCGAGCTCTTTAACAGAGACTCCGATGTGATGTGGTTGGACACACAGGCCATGGTTGGTGCACTGGGGTGATTTGACGAGCCTCTCGCCGTCCGTGCTCTCCAGCGGGCTGCCCTTAAACAGGATGACCATCACCAGGTCCAGCCTCCACACCTTATCGGCTTGACGGAGGCAGTCGATGCGGCGGATTTTGCCCTTCTGGTCGGGGTTGGAGAGCACGCAGCATGGAGGCTTCTTGCCCGTTACAGTGAGCACAAAGTCCTCACGGAACTCGGGCCGGATGTCCTTGCGCAGCTTGGCCAGCAGACGCGATGCCCACTTCTGCTTGATTTCAGGTTTCTCACCCAGCAGCTCATCTTTCACTGCCCTCTCTTCATCCTTCGACATGCGCTTCTCGTGCTTCTTGAAGTACTTGCGCTTGCGCGCCTGCAGGTTGAACCAGGTGTAGGAGAAAGCACGCACATGCGGCAGCAGCGCCTCGATAAACGGATGGAACTCATCCTGCAGAAGACAAGACAGAAATACAATGAATCCGAAATGCAAAGCGTATTTACGTTTTTCTAAATGCATTACATAAACGAAAGAAAAAGTTGTAATTTATATATATAAAAACACACAATATTATATAAAACAAGTTAGTTTTTAATATTTTCTTTATATATATATATATATATATACACATACATACACACACATATATATATACATATATATATATATATATATATATATATATATATATATATATATATATATATATATATATATATATATATACATATGTGTGTGTATATATATATATATATACACACACGCACACATATTACCAATAACAAAATAAGAAATAAAAATATATTAACAACATATTAGCAAGTCACTTAAAATGTATACATTCTTGAAAGTCAACATATCCAATAGAATGCTTATAAATTTAAAATAAATTGTAAATGTAAACAAAAATAAGAGTCATACATACTGCAATATTTCTATCACTTATATATCACTTATAATGCAATTTAAGGCTGCTTAAAAATAGTTTAGGAGCACAAATCTTGTTAATCAAATTCCCCAAAATCAGTTATTTAGTGTAGGTAGCCATCGTTAGTCAGATCAGGCCAACACAAGTGCTGATTCCAGCAACAACAGAAGCCCCATTCACATCCCCAATAATACCTTCAGCATACAGCGCTCAGTGACAAAGCTCAAACCGCGCCACGGTGCCAGCATACCAGGGCCACCGTGCCCCAACCCCTCAGCGCCAACCCTCGCCACCATGAGCCCACGGTTCAACTGCGCCGCTTCAACACCTGCCATCACAACCTCTCTGAGCCGCAAGCATGCAGCAGAAATCCACACATGTTCACATGACCAGCAAACTCACAATGCAGCAAGAGGTACAAAGAGAAAGCCGGGTAGTTACCATGTTGCACTCTCATTATAGGTTTGGCACGCTGCTCAGAGTGGGGAGGGGAAAAAAACCCAAAAAAGAATCAGCCTGCACCGGTTTCTTCACTGTTCGTTCGCCGCCGAAGCTACCACTGGTTTGGCAGAGTCCAAAAAATTTGGCGGAAGTTACAGAACTTGGAAAAGACGGAAGACACTCCACTTGCTACTGAATGCAGGAGGAGAAAAATTGTTTTGGTGATTAAAAATAGAAAACAATTTTTAAAACAATTTCAAGATGTCCGAAGGATAAAAGACGAGCTCATTGCTGCTGAAATATTTCCTAGTCAAATCATGAAGGGAGAATTCAAAATTGTATTCAAAAAAATTATGACGGAATAAAAAAACGCAGGTGGTATTGCACAAAAAAAAGGAGTTGAACAACTGGAAAAGTCATGCTCAAAATAAACACTCCGTTCACAAGTTTGAAAATTACAAAAAAAAAAAATTAAGCCAGACAAAAAAAAAAATTTCCTTGGCACGGAGTAACTGGTGATGGTGTTTGCTTAGATCTTTGAGTCCAGCAGAACACACACAAAAAAGAATCACACATACACACATATACACACTCACTCACACACACATACGCTCAATCCCTCACACATACGTACACACTCCTGCAAAGAAGAAGGGGGGAGCTGGCAAGAGCAAAGCGCAGAATATGGGGAGGGAAAAAAAAGAGAGGCGAATCAATGTTGGACGAGCTCATACGACCGCTGGCAAACCCAAGTGCTGCTTCTTTTTTTCCCTCTCTTTCTCTCCAACACTCTCACTCGATCACGCTCTCTCTCTCTCTCTCTCTCTCTCTCTCTCACTCTCTCTCTCTCTCTCGTCCTATACGTGTTCTTTCCCTAACCATTGCCTGAGTCTTTGCCAAAATGAGTAGGGCCCACCTATTTGGCAACGAGATGTCTGTAGCCCAGCCAATGCGTTCGCTTCAGGAGTTGAAAGGGAGGGAAAAAGAGAAGAGGGCAGCAAGAGAGAGAGAGAGAGAGAGAGAGAGAGAGAGAGAGAAAGAGTGAGGGAGAAAGAGACGAGGGGAGGGAGAAAAGGAGCGTGTGAGAGAGTGTAGTCCAGTACGATGGCACACAATCTGCCAATCTGAACACTTCCTATATGCCACAGAGTTGAACATACACTCCTCAGACAGCAATCTGGCCACTTTCACTGAGTCGTAGCAGTCATCGTCACGTCTGCGCTGAGCTTCATCTCCCCCCCAAACCCCTTTTTTTCTTTTCGCCACTTGCGTAATGCCTCCTTGGCACAGGGTGACGGGAGAGAGAGCACAGAGCGCCCACCAAAATCCCAACGGACCCAGCAGCCGGCAGCTGCTCCTGGATTTAGCACCTCGAAACAAAGCCATGAGAGAGCAACACGCCTCCCCATTTCACCAAATACTGATGTGTGCATGTCCGATTAAGAAACAAACACATGCCGCTCTCACGCGTCTTAGCGCCGAACCCCGGGAGCTTTATTAGACGGATTCAGGGACAGGAGGGCACACTAACTATCTGACCCACTCAACATATCCATCAGCTGGGGATTTTCGGATGCTGTGTGTAACGGTGCGTTCCCACTGAGCAACAATACTACAGACTAGAATTACACTGTGAATTATAATTAAAATATCTAATCATTAAAACATTATATAATAATATATATTATGATTATATAATCTAATGGAGTCTATTGCCTGCTTTCATATTATGACACAAAAAGTATACATTTAAATAAGTGACAAATCGATACACTTCGATTCACTTGTGATCCAATGCGATTCGATTCAGCGTTGATTCATTTCTGATTCGATATGATTCAGTTCAGTTACATTTGAGTTTTGTTAAGATTCCTTGCTAAGCTTTTGTTGAAATTGATTTACTTGCAAACTTTTAACTTTGTGCTATGATGCTCTCTCTCTCTCTCACACACACACACCTGTTCATCAACTGTGTTCTGCATCACTTTTTGATGCCAGTTCAGTCCTGATCATTCCCCTTCTCGCCTCAAGAAACATCGAAGCTTGTAAACGCATCAGATCCTGTCGGAATGATTTCCCGATTCGAGACATTTTTTTACACCCTCATTATATTCCAAACAGGCATTAAATATCTCACTTTGATATAAAGACATTATACAAAGACGTTTTTTTCTTCGTAACTGCTGCTCATAGTGGTCCAAATCACATATGGCAGATGAGCTCAGTCAAATGTCTAACAGACGATGTGAGCCATAAGCTTCTCTGTCCTGAATTTACAGACTGTGTTGCAACTGAATGACTTGGGAGCAAGAACAAACAAAGACCCACAAACGACTGGCTTTTCTATATAAGCCTGGAAACATGCACGGGCAGAGATGAGAATTAATGCGATCTGAAATTGAAGAAATGTGCAACTGAGACTGAAATATATAGCCTATATAGACTGGGCTCCGCTCCGATATTACACTGGTTACGGTTGCTGCCAGTAGACATTTTCTGCCTACGAATTTGAACGTAACCACAACTTGGACGTGCAGTGCCAGACTATCATACACATGCAAATAGGCATTAAATCAAACAGGCCATACACGGCACCAGCTGAAGAGTGTGGTGATAATAGTGTCTATACAAATCCACCTGTCACAACACAAACATGCCTCTTATTTACCTTAAACCTCTTCATTACTATGATCTCTTTCAAACAGGATTCAATGTGTCAAAAACAGCACCTGCTTGAGCTCTGTTGTAAGATGCTAATTGAAGCCCAACCTGAAGTGAGGTGCATTTGTTTATGAATGTCAGTTGGTTCAGATGCAGGAAAAAGCCCGTATGTAAAACAAACAATCCGCTTATGTGTGTGAAATACAGCCTTTAATGACTTCCTCCGGTAGAGCTTGAGCTTATACCCTCTATAATCGGACGTAAACAGTGGACACGAATTTAAAACCTAGCTTCAGATGGAGAATCTTGTTTTTCTTGAAGTGTGTATCAGTCGTGGACAAACATATTCTTGATTTTAATGTACTGAGGCAAAACACTTTCTTTGCTAATCAAAAATATTTTGCTGTTTACTATGCAGTTACAAATCTTTGTAGGTTTATGAACAACTTGCACTACATCCATATGTAACGTTAGCCTACACTAAATAACAGTGTAGTATTTTGACTTACTACCACTTTCAAGCCTCACTCACACTGTTTACTGCTGCAGAGATGTTGCCGGAGCTTGCGACTCACGTCAAGGAGTCAAAAACAGGCGAGGAAATTGTCACTCACAATTGTAATGGAGTATATAACAGTCTACTTCTGCACCATTCACAGGCTCGGTAAAGTATATCAGTGGACTGAACCCAGGGCTTGAAAAAAAAACGGACTGTAGAAGAACCGATAAACATAGGGAAAAAAAGCCATAGTTCAGTGATTCTAGTTTTCTAAACATGAATTAAGCCAGCTTCTACAGCAGATCCACTGTTGCGGTTTATCTGATCGTATTAAGTTAAATATGGAAAGATTTCACAGACTTTCAAGAATTTTAATTTTATTTACCCTCTCCGGTCCGAGAACTGACTTGACGGCTTGTTTAAAGTCGACTGGAAAGAAAGTTTGTGTTTATTCTCTGCTTCGATATGAAAACAGACGTGTCTCATTTGTCCAAAGTCTGAAGCGTTAACATGAAGTACCATTATAAACAATCAAAAGCATCTCAGATTCTCTTAAGCTACTTGTTAACTGTTAATAATAGTTACATATTAGAAGGTAACTCTTCAGGTAGGTTGGACTAGGGGAAGAAATTTAATGAAAGGTTAGTGAGGAAAATAATTTAGATGTCATTCCTGAAGAAAAGGCAGCTGAACATTTACTGTGATATGTACGTAAGTAGATACAAAATGATGATAGCTATATTTCAGGTAGAAACTAGCATTATATGTTTTTGTTTATTATTTTTAATTGCATAAAGGCCTGGATAATGTATCCAGGAAACTACACAACAACCCAGCTCTAATCTCTAGTCATATCTCATATCCAGGCCCATTGATCACTACAGAAAATGAAATACATTCCCAAAATGTTACTGAATTGTCATCACATAGCATCAAGCGATCTTATCTGTTATCTACCCGTCAAGTGTCATGTCTGGTCCGTCAGCTTGGCCGCCGAGGATGAAGACCTCGGGTCCCCTGCCAACTCAATTAAACAGGCCGAGCGTGTGCATGCGTGTGTGTTTTTCCTCCTTACCCTGCACTTACAATATTAATGCTTAAAAAAGAGACAAGACACCATCTCGAAAGTGTCTGCCAGCTTCCGCATGGAAATGAGCGAGCTGGAAACGCGGCTTGGCATCCGACGCTGACCGAGCATTTGTGTTATTTTGTCGCCGGTGGTAAAAATCCGGTTCCAATTAATAAGAACAGAAATACACCCAAACACCTACAAATAAATGCAGCTAAATTACAACTTGGCCCGGGAAAAAAAAACGTGTTTAGCTCCCGAGCATGAATTCTGAATAATGGAAGTGTGTAATTTCACAGCCTGCGAATAAAAAAAAAATCTCTCGTGTGGCCAAACTCATTAGCTAATATATTTTCCTGGCATAAAATGTTTAAAATCCATATGCACAGAGAAAAATGGAAAGAGATAACGCTTGCAAATAATCTCTCTTTAACCCACACTACCGATAAAGTCCCTGTACTCTATATCTATCATTCGATATTTTTTTAAAAAATGCAAGAGATTTATCAAAAATATTATTACTGAATATAAAAGTAAATGTATAATAATTAAGTCTCAGTTGAGAAATTGTACCTGTTTGTCGGTGTATTTGGATTAAGATCAAAACACAACATATATATTTAAGTATCTGAAAACTTTTTTTAACCACTGTTAAATCATAATAAGAATTAATAAGGGCAAATAATAATAGGCCATTTGTTATCTCTCTCACCTGTTTAACTCATGCAAAACTTTACATTTGCATGAACTGCCCCATAACTTTACCTGGATTAGCGACAGCGTGCTACAAAGCTGATCGAAAAATTTACTCTGAAAAATAAATACTGTGTAAATAAATACTAGAAAAAAATACTCAATTCTTAAAAAACACAATTCCTTAGTCATAAAATTTCCATATTACATAGAATTTTTAAAAAACGAAATAATAAATGAATAAATATAAATGAATAAATAAATAAACGAGGCTCATGCATGCTACTAATGAGGAGATGCTCTATTTTAGAGGAGGCTGAAACAGCTTTGTTCTCTTGCTTTGTCCCGGTTCTCGGTGTGGAGGCCTAAACACAGTTAGATGACTGAGAGCCAAGAACCAAATTAACTCTATGCAAAAACAGAGTCTTTCTGGCTGAGAGAATTTAGCTCTAATACACTAAGAAGGTCCAGGAATACGTAAAAGTTTATGCTGTTTCCTGTGACATGAAATCCTAAAGCACTTTTTAAAATTCGGAACATTCGACAGGATGAACCTGTAAAGCATTAATTACACAATAAGGTTTCACTCATAGCAATAAACTATTTCATTTCTTCTTTTTTTTGTTTGCAGATAAAGCTATACTTTTTTTTAGGGGAAAGCTTTACATGAGTCCATTTTTTTCTTGTAGTGTAGGCTCAACTCAGAGAAATATCAAGCCCTGTGTTTGTATCGTTGGACTTTGCTGTATCGCCGTAATCATATTCTGAGTGGTCAAAAGGCTTATTGGCAAATTACCTGAGTTTGAGTATGGAGAAACATAATTAGGCATAAATCTATAAACTTATCACAGTATTCCTTGACTTTAGGCTACATAGCTCATTAATGCAGTACAGTGTTTATTTAGCATAAGTTGTGCTAGGATCTTCATATGACCTATATTAAAATTCAAACAGGATTTATCAAAATGCATATCTAGGCCAGTTCAACTCTGCATCCTCATTCGATTGCTTTTTTTTCCCTTTTCATTCCCTGAAACAAGCCTAATTTGAGCGCATAATTTTGTGTGTCCAGGTCAAAGTTCTTGCGTTTGAGCATCGAATTATCAGAATCAGTTACATGGCTTTAATTTACTAAACGCCAAATGTGTTATAGTCGCTCGCTCTGGACTGGATCAGTCTCTTTTGGAAAAACCTCTGCGTTTGGAAAGGCCGCTTGGCGTCGTATTCCCTTGAGGGATTAAAGATTTCAAGAGCGCTTCACTCTTCCCGCACTCCACACGGACGCACATCGCATTAATATCATCAAAGCCATTTATCAAAAAGCCAAAAAAGCTCCATCGCTAACTTATATTTTTCTCTGGCAACATTTACTGAAGAACAACAAAACTAAAGCACCGTGTGGTTGAAAACCTAAACGCAGGCTGGTTCTCATCAGCAAGCAGACAAACACTCCATGAAAGAAAAAAAAAACTAATTTAAATGTTTTCCACATTTCCACAATGTTTTTTTTTTTTACATAAAGACTGTGCTCCCCAAGTAAGAACTATAAAACTGCAGTGCATTAATTTACTGCGTTTCAAATGAACGCTGAATAATGTCTATTTTGTCAAAAAAGTGAGCTAATGATAAAGCACGCAGCAATAAATTTTGGTTTTAAAAACTTGCATCCTTACATATATTGGAGGCTAATTTGATACAGATCGGCGCTCCACCCAAACCCAAGAGACTGGTGAGGTTTGTTAATGGAAAGGCTGCTGGAGCAAAACTGAAATTTGTCCTGCTGGAAGGCCTACGGAGATTACTGCAAAAAATATTGGCAGAACTAAAACTCACTGGCTTGAGAGAAAGAATGTACGCACCCGTATTTATGAAGCACATCATTAAAAATGACAACACAGAAGCCGTGCTGCATGTGAATTTATTAGTGTGGACTGATGGAGTCGCACTGTTTCCAGCAACAGAAACAAAAGATGGCTGTTAAGAAAGGCATAAGAACTTTGTCTCTTTGTGCAAGTCCTGCTTTAGACTTTGTTGTGGAAAATTTGATGTTTACACCTGCGGGCTAGCAAGTAAACTAGGAAGCATTTTAGATTTAGATTTTCAGATAAAATTTGGAATAATGCTTCATCATCATCTATATGTTCTGGCTGAAGATGCTCAGGTTTATCTTTGACCTGCTTCTGGTTTTCCTGCATCGCTGCATGGGACGATTCAGGTTCGGGGCGGCCTGCTGCGTGTCCCTGACTGTGACCCTGACCTCCTGCAGATTCTAACTTTGCTCTCTGACCTCACAGTCACACAGAGAGAGTCTGTGCAAGAAACTGCATGTATAGGGATATTTAAAAAGACATGGTTTGTATCTCTCTGTTTAAAAAGAATAATCCTGTCCACATGTACAGCATTTGTGAAAAATCTCTGTCCGTGAAAGAACACAAAAATAAAGAAAGAAAGAAAGAAATACACTGAAAAGCATGCCAGCCCAGTAAATGGGGCTAACACTGGGGTGTAATAATAAACCAAAGTTATATTAAAATTCAATTGTTATCAAATAAATTACAGACCACAACATCTGCAATCTGAATTTCAGCCATGAGATCTACATCTGATCTTCAGCCACAAAACACACAAACAAACGCAACACAGACGGAGTGTTTTAAAAAAATCAATACAGTTTTCTCTACTTTTAAAGGTGTTTTTAAAAAAGCTTCTTGTTTAGTGATCCATTAGGTATGTTCACGTCCATCCTAAACATATTCATATATTCATTTAGATGTGCGCTAAATATCACATTTTGTCTCATGCAATAAAAAGTTCTTTCTAATGGACACCATATATAAAATATAAAACACAACGACGTGAATAAACATACGCAACGCCACACTGCTCAGTATTTTTGAATCCGATTATAAATAGTCAGATTTGAGTGTTTACATGACTAATTTTTTCCTATTTACCAGATCTCTTATTTCAGATCTACACCACCCCTCTTTTACTCTGTTCGAAGTTTCACTCAGATCGAGCTCGGTTTACATGACGGCTTTTCAACCTGACTGAGTTCTCAATCCCATTACTACCTGATCATTTGGTTGCATGTGAACGTACAGATTGTGGCCAAAAGTCAGAGAATAAACTACGCTCTCAGAAATATTCGTAGCCACGCGGATGATTGTTTTGCAAGGAAAGGCCAGAAATAGTGAGACAGCAGACTGAGAAAAGGGTGTGTGTGCAAGAGTCATGTGCTAGCTCATGGTGGCATGGGGATGCCAGCCCAGACATGTCAGCGTGCCAGCACGGAGAGCACTCTACTACAAAAAAGACAGCAGAGCAAAGCCACGCACGGTCATCTTCTCTGTGTCAGAGTTTGACACACTGAAACACGCTTCTGTCCACATACAGACACACACACACACACACACACTGGCTTTCACACACAGAAAAAGAAACTGTGTGTGATTACACTTATGCAGAGGTGTTAGCCAAGGAGCAGGTGTGTCAAAGTGTGTGTGTGTATGTGTGTGTGCACGTGCTGGCACAGGTAATAGACATGTCTGCACGTCCTTTTTTAACATTCTGCTGCTGGTCTGTTTTGCTTTCTCCATAGACACACCGAGATGACTCATAACACTCGATAAAAGATAGTGTCGAGGAGGACGAAGCCATGCAGCAGCCACGTTTCACACACATCTCAAGCGTCCAAACACTCAATCTTTTATCTGCTTTAGTGCCATCCAGTGCATCCATTCTCCAACACCTGCACTAACGTGATAGTCTCACTTTCCATCTTATCAGTGCATCTATCAGTCTCTTCCTTTGTAAAGCAAACAAACCATCCAAGTATCAGTTCAACTCCAAATACCTTAGTGGCAGGCAGCACAGGGAAATCTGGGTATCAAATGAAAACAAACTATATCTCATAACTATCTCACTATCTGTGTCCAATGAAGGTTCTTATGTACATCTGCTGTTTAGGGTCAGTGTCACTGCAATCCTAACACACAAAGCAAAAACTCTATTCCATGTCCCATGAGTCTATTTATATGCGTTAATTAATTATGCTCTACAATTCTATTCCTTTAACTAAGAATACAAAAGATGCACCCCTGAGAGTCCCCACACTTCATTTCAAGCCTTTGTACACTTTTTCCCTGACTGTGTTCTTGCTTCTGTACAAAAATACTAGAGAAACCTTATAAAAGTCCTTTCGGTAATCAATCTACTCATTACGCTTGCACTAGCTCATTATTTAAGACCACACAAGGAATAATAAAGAACAAACGAGAACTTCGCCACAGAAAAAAAACAAAACAAAACAAAAAAATTTCACACACGCACTGATCACGGGCCAGGCAGTGATGCGAAAAGATCTTTGAAGCGGTGCTTGGCGTGGTTTGTAATTATCCCAGTTTACAAATCGGCGCGTTACTACGTGTGAAATATCTGCAAGCAATTTGTGGCCGTGGAGGGAGCGAAGGCGCAGCGTGGCATCGCGCTGCATCCCAACGGGCATGTACATCACATTCCAATCCCACTGCCACCACCGCATTATCAGGGACGGTTTATAAGATTCCCCGACATCATCCAAAAGCACTTTAAAGGAACATTAGAGAGTTTGAAGGTAGTGTCTATTGATTGCATCTGTAGTGTGTGAGTAATTACAACCAACAATCATTTCAACACATTCCCTGTACGAATAACAAAAAAAAACCAACGACCAAAAACCTTCTGTTTATTTCTAAGTACAGAAAAACATATCGGAAATTTTGGCACTGCTAAAATTGGTACAGACGAAAGAAAATCGGATAAAAATTTTACTTTAAGAAGCTAAAATGATATTTACTGTGGAAACAAACAATTCTAATTATTCTTGCATGCTTTTTTTCATAGAGATCCATCCAGTTCTTACTCTCTGCAAACTCTACAAACATCATTACCATAACATTTCTGCTGAAATATACAGCATTACACACTGTGTTTTCTCTTCATTCTCACATAACAGAAGGTGAGAAAATGTTGCATTGGGAACATTTGGGATTGCATCGTAAAACCTTTAGCTTCAGCAAATAAATAGAAAAATTAAAAAAACGTGCTTAAGTACTTAATACTGCAACAATGGAATACTATTGGACTACTTTCTCACCGTCTTTTAATTCTTTTAATAGTGTGTCTGGACTAAATACTGTTTTTTTTTCAAACACATTGCTTTAGATGAGAAATGAGAAGGGGATATATTGTTAATTACAGATAAAATCAGGGAATTAAAAGTTTAAAATATATATATAAACTTGGATAATTATGTAAATGGATTCGGCTGTTTTTCCAAACCTAATACACAGATACATTAATAACTGCAGTTAGTAAAACATTTTTGAAGCATGATGAGTAACAGATCACAGTTTAATGGGCAAAGAAATGATCGAAATCTCCCATGGTCAGATTTACTGGCTGTTTATTATTCCTCTTCTGGTTGAGTTGCTTTGATGTGCCGATAGCATTGTTATTGTAGCATTATCTGAAATCTCGAGCCTACTTAACTTGGGTCTGATTTCAACATACCACAAAGTTATCTGCATGGGCCGATGCGCGCGGCTGGCACCACTCTGATTTTCGTGTTCATTGAGATTCAAGCCGAGGCTTAGCATTGTCAGGCCTATAGAGAACGCTGGTGAGGAGAGAAAACCTTTGAAAACGCAATTAGCTCAGCATGTCGGCACAAATCGTGGGTTTTTATTCACGCATGAACATGCTACTTTGACATGCCTGGAAAAAAAAGCCAAAAAACGCAACACTTTGATTGTATACAAAAGGGTCTTTGTTACAAATTCTAGATTCATATAATGTTAAAAAAAGAAAGAAAGAAAGAAAGAAAGAAAGAAAGAAAGAAAGAAAGAAAGAAAGAAAGAAAGAAAGAAGCCACGCTGGTTGAGGGGAACAAACAAAGTATCACATCAAACAAATAGACTAGGATCCTATGACACTGACCGCCAGTGTTCCTCTCAGTCAGCCGAGCTCTGACATCATCTGACTACTCCAGGCTTGCAGCACTCTGGCTCTGAATGGACAAAGGGCAGTCCACATCATGTATAAACTGCTCTTAGACCTTCTAACCTTAACCAATCATACCCTGGATCACCCGTCCCCCCCCCCCCCCCCCACCCCCCAATTTTTTCCCCTTTGGTGTAGAATAATGAGTGCTTCACATGACGGGTAATGTAGTAGCACGTCCAGCCTGTAACTGAAGGAGTAAGTGCTTTTCGCAAGTAAAAAAAAATCTTCTGCCAAATTGATTAGCCGCACACCTGAGCTCCAGTCTGAAGATACGGGATCAGTCCGACCTCCAAATACCTGAAGAAAGGTGGAAAGGAGAAGAAGAGAGAGTTTACGTAGAGGATTCGAGCTTTTTCCTTATAGCTGGGAGAATCTGGGCAGCAGATGTGAAGATGAAAAGGAGTAAAAAACATATTCTTTTTTTTAATACTGTTTTTAAGATGCGCTCTTTGACATCACGTCATGACTCAGAAGAGGCCTCTTGCAGAACAAGAGAAAGAGCAGAGCGGATTTTGAGACAGGAATAATATGTGGTCCTTGTTAGGAAGCACAAGCATAAAAGAAGCTGTTTCCTTGAAGGAAATCGAATGTTTTAACAATATTAATTATTTCTAAGCATTTTTTATACAGCAAATAATGGAAATGCGTCAGGTCACAACGACAGCAAAGCCCTGTCCTGGAGTTTATATTTCTACCAAGCTCAATCCGTTTCCCTCCATAGGGCCATCTAACATACATTAATTGAGCTACTAAAGTAAAGAATTACATTTTAGAGTTTCCCGAAAGTCAAATGTTGAGGGTGCAGTGGACGTTAAAATAAAACAGTAGTGAAACGGGGCAATAGTGTACTGCATTGAATCTGATTTAAGGAGAACTACACACCAATTTAAACTGCAATCGTGACCGAGTGTGAATGGATTTGAAAAGTTTTAACCTCGCCCCACACCAAACCATCATACTCATCATAATTCTTTTTTTTTTTTTTTTTTATAAATTGAGCCACACAAATTGTTACAAATGTCACAAAACTGTGAGACCATGCTGATTGCATGACAACAGTGTCGTACTGCTAAACTCCTAAACTGTGGGACCACGCAGGTTCACACAAACAGGGCATTTGCCGAACGTTGAATGCTCCGCAATCAAAGAAATAAAGGGGCAATCTAGCACACAAACAAGAGATTTCCCCATCGCCAGTGCCAACGCAGCCGGGCCCTCCTCTCGCAGAACAAGGGAAGTACTATTGACTAAATCCCCCTCCTCCTCCTCACTGCTTCTCTGTCATTCTCCTGCTCTACTATTTTTCTCTCTTCGGTCGGCCCCCTCTGCCAGTCTGTGAGGCGCGGTGCCAACCCTTTCCACCGCTGGGCATTCTGCCCTGCCCTTTATGCAAATGCTTCAGTGCCGGCCTCAAACTCACAACCCTGCCTGTCTCCTCCTCTCTCACGCGCTTTCTTTCTCTTGTTCTTCTTGCACCCTTTCATTGTCACTCTTCATCACCATCCCCAAGCACTCACCGCCATTACTGATCCTCTTTATCCTCACACCACTCTCTTGCTTTTCTTAGTGACTCTTCTTCTTGTCTTTCATTCTCTCTTTTCATTCCCTACATTGTCATGCCCTGCTAAAAAACCCTTAGATATCAGGCTGTCAGGTCTGAGAATGTCTTCTCTTTGGTAGGGTGTCATTGAGGAGCAAGTAAAGACACACAACAGTAAAGAGCCTACAGGTGTGTCCAGACTTGGTCTTGGCAACAGAGTGAGAGAGAGAGAGAGAGAGAGAGAGAGAGAGAGAGAGAGAGAGAGAGAGAGAGAGAGAGTGTGTGTGTGTGTGTGTGTGTGTGTGTGTGTGTGTTTGTGCGTTTGTGTGTGTATGTGAGCGGGATAGAGAGAGAGAGAGAAAGAGAGAGAGAGAGAGAGAGAGAGAGAGAGAGAGAGAGAGAGAGAGAGAGAGAGAGAGGTGTGTGTGTGTGTGTGTGTGTGTGTGTGTGTGTGTGTTTGTGCGTTTGTGTGTGTATGTGAGCGGGATAGAGAGAGAGAGAGAGAAAGAGAGAGAGAGAGAGAGAGAGAGAGAGAGAGAGAGAGAGAGAGAGCGCGAGAGAGCGCGAGAGAGAGCGCGAGAGAGAGAGAGAGAGAGAGAGAGGAGAGAGAGAGAGAGAGAGAGAGAGAGAGAGAGAGAGAGACTTAAAAAGCATTGCACCATAGCCCAGACCTATAGGGGTCACCGTCCTCTCCGGGGTGACCCACAATTCTTTAGAGGAAAGATTTACTGACTAACATTTCTGTGTCTCAATTAACAAGTTCTAGACAAAAAGAGTGAAAGAAAGATTGAAGACCTAAAGAAAAACTCCAGCCTTAAACACATTACATACATTTATATTAAAATATTTAGGAAGTGCTTAGCAGGTCTGGTGCTTATCAGTGTTTTTGTTATGAATATAGTGGACTACTGGGTTGACGTCACATGGTAACATTGCTAGTGCAGTCACAATGAATGAGAAAAAACTTTCAGCTGTATTAAACAGAAGTGTAATTAATCAAGTTTCACTGTTAGAGCCTCAAAACCACAAAAAAGCTTCTTTCTCACTCATCCAACCTACAAAGCCATTTTAATGTGAAAAACAAAGTTGTAGAGAACGCTGAAAGCTCCAGAAAAGACTTCAGATAGCTAGAACCACGCAGTTCCACAACAGTGCTGATGGCAGCATTAACACGAAAGCTAAAGCTTTGGAACAGAGTGTAGCGATGAGCAGGTGAGACAGCTAGAGAGACTAAATGACTAAAGTGCTGCTGCATCTCTCTTCTACGCTCAAAAAAACAAAACATTAAAACTGTTAATATGGGCAAATTCAACTAATATTTGAAACAAATATGAGATTACTAAGCCTTTTTTCTACTTTTCTACTTTTTAAGGTCAGAAGTTCTTTTTCTTCATCTTCCTTTTCTTCTTAATAATAATATTATTATTCTTTTGGCAGATAATTTTGCTTTTTTAAGCATTTATCTAGGAGCAAAATGATCTGCCAACAGAATAAGCATAAAACCAGGAAATATGGCCTAGAATATAAGCCTAGAGATAGGCTTTAATGGTCTTGCATTATTTATATAATGATCTCAATGAGGAAATATTAGATAACTTTTTCTTTATTCAAAATATTGTCACTTGATATCATAAGCAGAGAGGAAGCCACGACTAATGGTTAATAAAAAAAGATGAGACAGACAGATAGATAGATAGATAGATAGATAGATAGATAGATAGATAGATAGATAGATAGACTTTTAACTGACAATGTCTTAACACCAAGACTGTACTAATAAATCAATCCATATTTAGCCTCTATTCCAGTCATTTTGTCATTGCACCGCTGTGGCTTGTTAACAGAAATGCATTTTATTACAGAAGTTTTAACTTGACACAAACAAGCGTCTAATAAAGTTACCCAGGAGACCTAAGAAGAAATATTTCCTGCTCAGCACTAGAATATTTAAAGGTGTTTGACGTGTGCAGTTCTCTAGTACACCCTTTTCCTATCGGTAAATATGACTGCCCACATCCCTTTCCCCTCTTCCTGAGCAAACTTCCTCATGTTGAATTAATAAAGATGCTGCGACCTCCCAGCAGCAGGAAACCAGAGAGCTGACGACAGACAGCAGCAGGAGGGGTAAACAAAAACACGGCAACAGCCAATCTGGGGTCTGAACTGTCCCCATGGCGATACTTAGACACCCGTAGCCAGTGGGGACACAGCATGCGAATGAGATGGCTTCAAACTGAAAGATTTCATTGGCTGGAGGGAAGCACAGAGACACGCCCCCTTTCTCAACAGGGCCCAATTTGGCAGTTGGAGGCCCCCAAAAGCATTAGCAGGGGGTGTTCATTTTACACAAAAATTTAATAAATGGAAAAGCACACAGAATTAATGATCCAAATGCCACAAACACGCTATACTTCAACCTGCTATTCCAAACAGGTGTTTCTCTCTCTCTCTCGCAATCACTCTCTCTCTGTATATACAGAAACTCATTAGCCACTTTAATAGGAACACCTGTACCCCTGCTCATTCATGCAATTATCCAATCATATGACAACAACAGACACATCTTCAGTCACTAGTCACATCAAACATCAGAATGAGATAATTAATTTAACCTCAGTGACTTTGACCATGTTATGATTCTTGGTGCCAGATGGGCTGGTTTGAGAAAAGAAACTGCTGGGATTTTTACACAACAGTCTCTAGAGTTTACACAGAACAGTAGAAGGAGAATGGTCTGACTGGCTTAAGCTCACAAGGGTACAGTCACTCAAAGAGCCACTCTCTACAACTACGGTGAGCTGAAAAGCATCAAAACGCAGGACACGTCAATGGAGGATGAGTAAACAGGATACGACAGGAGAAGACCACATTGGGTTCTGCAGCTGTCAAGAATGAACAGGGATAGAGGGAACAAGCTACTTGAAACAGGATGGTTAAAAATTGGAAAAATATCAGGCAATATATTTTTTTCAGAATCTCTGTGCACTTGTATTTTCATCCTGCAATTATGTAGCTCGGTGGCATGAAGCACAGGTTTAGTGGGCATCGCAGAAAGGAAATGAATAAGGTCTTTTACTTTAAGCTCTCAGATCAGGATTGGTAACTATGGGATTTACTAGAAGAGTCTCTCTCTCTCTCTCTCTCTCTCTCTCTCTCTCTCTTTTTTTGCTCTGGAGAGACGTAATTGGGTTATGGAGCACAACCACATCATTGTTTTAACAGTGGAGGGATTGTACCAGCCAAAGTCCCACTAGCGACATGCCTCACTCACAACAAATGTATTTTAAGGCAGGAGGCATCTCTTTTTTCTGGACATAGGCACCACTTCTTGATTCGGCTACGGGAGAGAAAAGAAGAGAGGACAGACCGAGTCTCAATTATGTGTACATATCTACGTTGCCCTGATCTTGGCACGGTGAGCGTCTTCTAACTGGTGTAATATGGTTATGATACATTCACATTCCTTCCAGTCTTGAGGGAAATACAATATGCCTGTATCGGCTGTTTTAATCACGTTGCACTTCCAGGGCAAAGAAAAAGGAGAATGCAAATAGCTTTGCAGAAGAAAAAAATCCTTCTGCAAATAGATCCCCTTAATATATGTACATATGTAATATATATATACATTCGCAGATGTTAAAGGTGGAACACATGATGAATGAACGTAAAAAGATTTTTAAAAGACAATTGTTACAAAACGGGACCGATATGAACAACCCAGCAGCACAGATGATGTTTTTGTATACATACTTTGAACGGATAAACTGATTAAAGAATATGATCTTGTTTCTTTATGTTTGTTTAAGCAGGACTGAAGAAGGCTAGATTTTGAAGCTAGCAGTCACTGCTACACTTGCTCTCCTGGTTGAGGTTTAAAAGAGGCTCTATGAAAGCCCACTTGTTCCTGTGCTGGGTGCATTTTCTCAGCTCACATATGGCTCCTATTCGAGACATATTCTTCTGGCACGTCAGGCTCTCTGCAGCTGGACTGAGGAGTGAGAGACAGAAGCAGAGAAAAAGGAAAGCGCGTGAGGCTAAAAAAGACGCCAAACCCAAAGTAAGGTGCGAGAGAGGCAGAAGTTTTACGATGCGACTAGTAACAAATCTGCATAAACGATTCTGTGGCCCTATTTAATCACCGAAGGCTGCAGTCTCATCTGCTCAATGAGCTGTAAGAAATCCACTCTGTCTCAAAATTTGCTGTCAGTACCAAAAAGGGAGAGCCTGGAGGAGTCTTAAATTAGCATTACTGTCCTGGCATGTAAACCTAAGGACAAACACACACCCAGCTGCTTCCTGCAGCCACGTTCACTCCACTTTACTGAACACAAGGCAATACAGCGGATGTGACTTTAAATTCAATCGCAATAAATCGTGTACTTTTTATATGATTCTGAATGTTAGCTGGGGGTTTAAACCTTTGGCTGAAGAATAAAAGCACAATTACTTTGAGACACCAGTCTGACTCAGTGACCTCTGCTGGTGTGCTTCCTACTTACAGGAAATTCTGAAAAAATGTCTTTCAAAAACAAATATGAGAAAATATAAGAACAGACACCTTATGGTTTGTTCGAGTTCGTAATTTGGACTTTTTTGCACAAGACTAATGTCACTGCATTACTGCACTGTGTGTGCAAGCTCTAAAATGCTATGTTATGAAATGTCTGTAGAGAATACTGAAAAAAATTAACTTTTGTTCACTGACAATGGGTGAAAGGGTCATTCACTTTGTTTTAGACATTCATCAGTAAGCACATTATCCTTGTTTTTGGACCACAGCTTATCCCACACATTTACACCAGGGGCATTTTAGAGTTCCGAGTAGTTTAGGAGATAGAAGAAAACACAGGAAGAACATGAAAAACTCCACACAGAGATATACTTAACCTCAATATACCATCTTAATGTATGTCACAGCAGCACATTATCAGAATACAACTGACAGAAAAGGTAAATTAAATATATGTCATTCCATTGACATAGGAGTCTGAAAGCTGGAAGCCAGCTCCGTCTCTGAAACGTCTTCATTGTGCTAGAGGAACCTTGTTAAAAACTTAATCAGGATGAAAAGTTTATTTATTTGTCACAAATCTTTGACTGAAGTAATCTGGATCAGATCATTGCACTACACGAGCCACAGTCTGGTTGACAGTACAGGATTTTTAGTAGGCGGGTTAATTAGTGTATAGAGATGACAATGAGTGTTCAGAGGCAGAAATACACAGGTTTGTGCAAGCACTAAGCAGACATCTAACTCTCCTAGTAGAATATACACACACCTTGCAATTGAAACATATTGAGAAAATATAAAAATACTAGCTAGTCTCAAACAATATTTTGTGAGGAGGGAACACCGCAGATGACACGTTCAACTATGACTCGATGACATTTTGTTGCTAGAATACATCTGAAAATTTATCAGCAGTGGATAAGTAACTCAGTAACTTATACTCTTGCTCGTTTCCTGAACCTCTGTCTTTTTTAATGCAATTAACTAGCTCGCTAGCTGCCTGTACTTTTAATTATATTACAAAAAATTACCAACCAAAAGGACTGGACAGCGAACTGGACTATCCAGTGGTCGTCTAACAAACTGTAAGTCCCCTAAATATAAATATGTCACATTTTATTTATACTGGAATACACAAGTATTAATGCAAGGAAAATATGTGCACCCCTGTGTATTTTTCTTGCATACAATTGCTGAAAATATTGAAGAATGAGAATGTTTGTCCCAGCTGCTGAACTCTTGAACAGTAAGAGACAGAAAGCGATCTCTGCCCTGCAATGTGTCACACTACACTGGGCCTGTCTGAAAAAGGCCTACAGCCTGTGGCCTGAAACCATAGCCAGCGAACACTCACAGGAATCTCTTTCCCTCACACAGACACACACACACACACACACACACACACACACACACACCACACACGCACACACACACACATACACACACACACACACACACGCACACACACATACACACACACCCTCCCTTGTTCTCTCTCTCTCTCTCTCTCTCTCTCTCTCTCTCTCTCTCTCTCTCTCTGTTTGCTCACAGCTGCCGAGTCTCCGCTAGGTTCATGTTAGGTAAAGATATGCTATATTATGCAACAGAGTATAGATTTCCACCGCTGGCTCTGGACCAACTTCCTGCTTGCACGAGAAGAAGTGAAAGGCTAAGGATGAGAGAAGAGGCTATGTCTTCTCGTCTATAATGTAGGCCAAGCACCATGAGGCCAGGAATCCAGAAATCACATAGAAAACCTTTTTATTATTGACTTGTGTTGTGGTTTCAAAAAGCACTGTAATAACAGTTATACTGACAGAACGTATGCTTCAGGACAGAAAAAAACTCCTGTCATGTGTTTAGCTCCTAAACTGTCTGACACTCCACATGCTCCCGCTTTCTTCTTCTATCACTCTCCATGGCTCTCACTGGATATCTGGGTAAACACTTTAGACTGAAAAGTAAAATTATACAACTTCCTGTCATGGTCACGGAGGCTTTCTGGCTTAATAATGCGTACTGAGATTTGCTTTGGGGAGTCCACAGCACTTATTAGTGTATCTTAGCTAACTCTAAAGTTCTATCACCTCATGGATACAGACAAAACACTCACACATTCGTCGCTATTTACCAAACGTGAAAAAAGGGATACATGTATAATAAGTGTACCAGCTTTAATGTTGGACTGACCAATCAGATCTCGTGTCATCTCTGGTAACAACCAATCACCGCTGCTGTGAAGTGCTTTGATGTTACTATGCTAGTGCAGATCCCTAATTATGGATGCAGGCATGTGTATTGGGAAATCACGCTAACTCAATGCGTTTGGACATGAAGACAGGTTGCATGGGTCCGAATGATTCGTCGTATGGGTTAAAAGTCAGCTGAGGCCAAAGCACACACGTGGCACGCTGGCAATAGTACCGCTGTCTTTCGGTTAAATTCTCTCATACACACCTCCACACACAGCACTGTGTGGGGAGGTGTGATGTCTCCAATCGCCACCAGATTGACATAGATGAGTCAAGAATGCACACCTGCGCCCCATGTGCTTAAGTGTGTGCAGGTGTGAGAGGTGAGAGTGTGCACAAGTGTGTATGTGTGTATATATGTGTGTGTGTGTGTGTGTGTGTGCGTAAATGCATTATGCATGAGGGCAGACAGTTCTAAATAAGTCAGTTTATTATGATGAGGAGGGAAAGAGTGAGAGATTTTACAGATTTCACACTTACACTGGGTCACTGACAGCGATAATGCTATATTAGGATCGGTCCATTTCAGATATACATCAAGTATTTACAGTGACTACATCTCCTACTGCCAGCAAATTCATGCACAGTCTTATAATAAAAGGTACAAACTGTACTTTTCCTTGGAAAGAGGATTTGTCCATGTTCCAAACAAACCATGAATGCATTCGCAGACCACGTTGAGTATACAGAATTTGCTAGTAAAGTGTACGAACCGCTCTACGCAGACAAAGACCGAACCAATGAAGCAGGAAGCCAGAGCAGGAAAAACTGCCTAGCAACACAGCGATGCTCCGCCAAAGCAACGCCAAGTCTGGCATAGCCACCCGGTGTAAATGTCCACACCCTCCGCCTGAGAGAGCCTCCTCACTCAATGTAAAAAAATCTAACAAACCAGACCGAACAGTAAAGAAACAGGCCCAAAAGACTGTGTAGCATTTATACTGATGATTAATCAGATTGAAAAACATGGTGCGAGGCCTCGTCTGACTTTTACCGAAGGCCCTTACTATTTTATCGAACAGATGCACTGAGACGCCATTTGGTCTGCGCCGTTACAAGAGGCCTTCACTGTTTTCCCACAGATCTTGGTTCTGATCAGCTCTGATCGTTTACTTGCTTTCCATCCAAAAAAGAGGGAAAAAATACGTTCTGTGGCTTATGTATATGCAGCCTCAATTATGTAATTTGCGCTTGTGTTCGAGTGTGTGTCCCATAACCATGGCAACAGCACAACATATCAGCAACCGCAGAGCCACAGTGGAGCTACGGGCACTGCCAGGGCTCTGCCAAGGCCTAATCCGTGCCAGGAGTGACATGAGCAAAGGGGAAGGGAGGAGGATACACACACTCACTCACATACACACACTCACTCACATACACACACCACACACACACACACACACACACACACACACACACTGGATATCCTCCTATTCTTCTTGGCTGGAGACTCCCATGGCAATAGCAGCAGGAATCCATTCTCCACGGATACTGGGACAGCTGTGCAGATAGCGAATAAGAAGCAATCGATTCGGCCTCTCTGCATACAGCTTGAGAGAAAAACACTAAATAGTCTTTAATCCTGATCTTTAATTCCCTTCAGCCAACACCATTTAACAAATTCAGGCCACACAGTTCCTGATAGCGAAACAACAAAAGGTCTTTAGGATTTATTCCCCAACAGAAATTACACCTTGTATAACTGTCTGTTAATGTTATTTAGAAACGTTCATTAAAAAAAAAGACTGTATGCAGTTTACAAAGAACAAATAAATTTAAATGATTTATTTAAATGAAATGACTCAAACTAAGAGCCATCTTTTTAAATGGCTGGTAAAAAAACAAGACCAAGAGCACCAGAATACCTCAGATGTTGCTGTTAATAAGCTGTGCAAAGCGAGCAGGAGGAGAAGCCATTGGGTGTAGAAGACAACAGGGGCTCGAGAGGAATGAATAAGTAAAAGGAACACAGTGTCCCGTTGCACCACTGACATTATAGCCATCCACTAGTCCCTTTACAGCAACGAGCCTAACTTAGTACTGCCAAATTTGTGCTCAAGTCCAATTACTATATCTGTCTGCAATTCACATAAAAGTGTAAGGCTGTGTGCTTTTGGCAAACAGGACAATGCTGGTAGATTTCCTTACATTACAGCAATTTACACTGCATTTGAGAAAGTAATGGTTACAAAACATAGTGCATTACTATTATTATTCATTTTATTACTATTATTGTTGTTTTTAACATATCTTAAATATCCTTTATTTATGTAATATCTGTGGTTCTCCTTCAACAGAGTCAACAGATTCTATTGAATTGCTGGAAAAAAAGAAGGCTCAAATGTAAATAGCTGTTCCAATCAAAAAACTAGGGAACTGCAATGCTGACTAATCCAGTGATAACACCACATGGACCTAATCTGCATTAAAGCACTGGTCTGCTGCATTGCAGAACTAAAAAGCAGAGAATGAGTGAATAAGTGAGATATTTACAGTGCCGTATTAGTGAATTTACAAGCAAACAGTGTTGAACGCGTGTGTATGTGTTTGCAACTTTAGTTTGAAAATGTCCCACAATTCTGTTTGTTCAGACCGTGGTTTCATCAGATTTTAATCCCCTGAACAGCTGTTTCAAATCATTTTCCAGGCCTGGGAAGTGAGAGAGGGCGAGCAGGGAAGCTGTAGATGGATTTAACATTCACCTTGGCAATTTGACTAGATGGAGTTTTCAGAGGAAGTCTATAGGAGTTGGATGACCGCAGTCAAAAATATCTATTTAAGCGCAGTGTATCGTGCGTCGGCCAACGTCTGTTCCAGGTACTGAATAAATGACTCTATAAACCGTTCAGCAGAGCTCAATATTGAATCGCAGGCACAAAAAAAATCAATAACTAAAAAAAAAAAAAAAAAAAGGTATCATATCTTGACATGAAAGGACTCAGAAAGGGTGAATGATTATTTTAATTAGTCCGATCTTGTAATTTAAATGTGTCCTTAGTGGAAATATTTACAATGTCTAATAGCTTTAGTGATGCTAATTTCAGAACTTTCTTTTGAACAGGAACATTAGCAGTCTGCACCCTTTGAAAACAATTTAAACAGCATCAGGGTTGGACGATTGTAGTGTAATAATTTCAAGCCGGGACAGCTGTAAAAGTTTATACACGTAATTAGGCCTTTATGAGAGATGTTCCTGAAGACTCCTTTATTTCTATGGTGTAAACCTCATCTGACATGGCCATCTTCTCAGTGCTTAAACACTGTACAGTAGCAAAAAATACATTCTAACCTAGACTCATTTTATTAGAATAAATCTTACACATACTATATAAAGCACTTCCCCAAAATCCAATGGCCAATAATCCCTGGCTCAGAAACTGTTTGAAAGATTTTTCAAAATAAGAGTGAATATAGTTTGCAAGAAAACTGACCAATAAGAAAACAGCAAAATAGCCAACAGAAGTTGTAAATAATGTTCATATAGTATGTATTAATCGCATGTACAATACATGTGACCTAATTATTAGCAAGGCTTTAAAACAAACCTGAAGCCAAAAATAAGAAATGTAATAACTATATCCAACCATAAAAACTGTTAATATTATTAATTATAATATAATATTTATGGCATTAATGAAGTGAGAAATCAAAATATGACTCAGTTCCTTTGCCGCTTATCAGAGCAACCTTATTTGAAAGCCAAAGCAAATGCCAAGCTATTATACATTGGAAAGATGTGAATGCACAGAATGTTTATCTATCTATCTATCTATCTATCTATCTATCTATCTATCTATCTATGTATAAAAGATGAAAGAGCCTATACTGTGCACTCTTATTTATTACATCAAGGGAAAATGTATAGTAGATTATCTAAAAGACCTCTATAAAATTGCTGGAGATGACTGCATCTTTTGTTTACCCTTACTGCATTTTTTTATTCAGATATCTTCCAGCACCGCATACGGAAGTTGATCTCTCCTCTAAACACTGATGTAGACGGATCTGAATTTTGGCATTTCCTAATCTCCATCATGCGCCGATCCCCCGCAATCCCGACAGCATCGGGGTCCAGAAAAGCTTTTATCCCGGTCCATTATTCATAGCACTGTTTAAACTCGGTCATCTCTGACTATATTACAGAAGCGATCTCTTATTATTATTATTATTATTATTATTATTATTATTATTATTATTGTAGTTGTTGTTAAGCAAAACGCGAAGCCTCTGAAAGTCCACAAGCAGAGCCGTACAGTCGTGAGGGCTTCTGCGGAGAGGAAAAGCGTGCACACACACACACACACACACACACAAAAGCCTGAAGAAAAGTTTTGTGACAAAATTCTTTCTCGCTTAGTGATGTCTTGAAGTGCGTGTGTGCAGCACGTGCGCGTTTGGGCGCCGCTTCTGTTATCAATTACTGTACATAATTAACGGAAAGAGCGCGCGCTCTGTAACGCCTTCAGACTGTAACATAGCCGCGTTACACCATAATGATGATGAGTAGTGTTAATGATGGATATTTTTTCATTCAAGAGACTTTACATAAAGGTGTCTGACACTGCACACAAAAAGAACTTAAGTCTACAAAATGTAAAAAAATAAAATAAAAAGCGAGGGAAGAAATATATATATGTTTTATATATATATATATATATATATATATATATATATATATATATATATATAATCTTGCATGCACAGCAGTTTGCTCTACATCCTTTAGAAAAAAAAAAAAAATCTTGGTCCAAGCCAGAAGAAGCCGGAGGCCATTTGGTAATGTTATAATATTGTATATTTGTTTTTCCAGTTACATTTCACTCACTAATGCTGTTTCACCTGGAGCGGAGGAACTTAAGGGTTCAATGAAACATAAGCTGGTAAATATGTGGATTTCAGGCACAGGAGATAAATCTGCCCTGATCCGCTTACAGAAACAAAACCCAAGCTAGAAAAACTCCCAAACTGAAACGTGTGCTAAATGTCCAGCCTTTACACGGTTTGCCTGAAGAAATGCGTGATGTAAGAAATGTATGCGACCTTAAATTTTTTCTTATCTACCTATAGACATGCACGTTTGATTAAACACTATGTCTCTGCAGTCACCTCTAACTGCAAGTGTGCCGATTACCCATTTCAGCTGATTGTGGCCATAAAAAAAGAAATGATTTACTGCTGAATTACACTGTTTCACTCAATTCGTATGCTAACTATTGTTATAAGTGTTGGAAATGGAAACCAGACCACAGCCTGCTAACCAAATGAACCGGCTACAGCGGCATGTGAGCAAAACTGTTTTAATAAAACCACTGTAAAATAAGGAATAAATTACATGTCATATGGACGCAACTGTCCGACGTGCCATGAATAAACAAGCATCAGTAAAAATGACCTAAATTTGTGCAGTAAATCTTCATAAAACGGCTGTGCGTGTGCCGAAAGGCAGCTATTTTTCCCACATGCTGTGCAGTAAAAAAAAAAAAGAAATGCTGCAGCTTCAATAAATGCAAACAGAGCTGTTAAATACAAGTTCAACCACTTGAGTTAGACAGGAAAAACCCAAGCAGGGTGACTCTGTTATTTCAGGTCAAAACCCAGACAAAGTGTACAAAAGTGTTTAGAAAAGTTGATGAAGGAGAGAGCTTGCGTTCTGCTTGACAGAAAAGAAGACGCTATAAGGAGATATTTGGATAACTGTGGCATTTCTCAGTAAAACAGACAGTTTGTGGTCCGTCCACGTGTAAACCTCAGCTGTCTTCCCCCCACAACCTTGCCTCGAAAATTCACAATCATAACTCTAAACCAGATCATTCTGTATGCTACAAGCAGACTAAAACACAATTTTAAATCTGCATTAAAAAGGGCTGAAAGAAAAGGAAATTACATTTTGGCAGCATTTGTAGAGAACACAGAGCATCATAATTATGAATTAAACACTCATAATTCTGCTGTTAATCTTCTGCAATAATAAATATCTTCTAGTTTACAGATAATGTTGTGTAATGCTCCATAAGTACAAGAAATAAACTGTAATAAATTATTAGAGTAAGTAATAAATGATAGCAAGTTAAATAATAAGTCCAACATGGTATTAAATTACAGGGTCAAAGAAGCCCATTAATTTCACTAGACCTGTGGGAAGAATTAAATGTTGTTCAAAATACTAACAATAATATCTATATAGGCCTTAAGTGCTATTTTAAAAAATAAACAAATCAATAAACAAGTGCTTACGCTCAACAATAATTGTAGCATATCTTTTATACTGTGTGTGTGAGATTCAATTCTTTTCAGTTATCAAATGCATTAATTGAGAAGAAAATGGAAAAATAAAACTGAGTGTGTCTCGAGGTAAGCTCAAGAAAATCACATCCTAGATAAACATCAAAATATTCAAAACCATAAATAATATAAGCATTTAGAATGAACTTGGCACTATATAAGGTTAAGCAGAATAAAGAGCACAGTTGTTAGTGTGTATAAACTATATATTACATATTTATATATATGTAATAGAGATGTGCGCCCACATTTTTAAAGCTCAAACCATATAATACTTTGTGTTCAGATGAATTTAAATCTCTTTCATACCCTGTTTAATATTATCTGAGATGTTATCTAAAAGCACCGAAGCATGCAACACTTCATTCAGTTTGTATTCAATCAATAGCTAGTCAGTACATGTTATAACAAAACTTTTCAATCACCTGAAATGCAATATTATATAACATCTCGTGTGCAAGTAAAAAAAAAATAAAAAAAATAAAAAATGTAAGACTGTCCCATTTACGAAGAGACAGTGTCAGTGACCTTTGGCTTGTCCAAAAAAAAAAAAAAAGCAAGAAAAAAAAAAGCAATGAGTTATCTAAGTAAGGGACTGAAGATCCAACACATTTACATCAAAACTGATCTGCGATCTGCCAAAGCGCCTGGCGTTGTCCCTTATTAAATCCTTTTTTCCCCTGAAGTTAAACCCTAAAAAAATTTGCTGTAACTTTAAATCCTAGCAAGTATTCTCGCTGTTCCTCATCCTCTTCCCTCCTTTTTTAAATATGAAATAGAATCGAGCGACGCGCCATTTTCTCTCGCAACCATGCTGCAGCGAAACGCCTACAAAAAAAAAAAGTTATTAAAGTGTTATTAAGAAGTGGAAACGAATCGCTCGGTTGAACCGAGTCAGTGCACAAACGACACCCGAGCTCGCGCGCGATCATAATAAATAATAAGAAAATCGCAAAAGGTACGAAAGGGCAGACATTGGACGGGAGGAAATAAAAAGGATCAACAGAAAGCAAGACAATTAAAATGAAAGTGAGCATGGTGTTTACCTGTGTTAAGCAGTACGGGGAGTACATGGTTATTGCGTTAGAGAGTGAAATCGCGGAGCTTATTGCAGACGGAAGGCAGTCGGCGGTCGCTGCATTGCAAGTTCGCCGCGCTACCTCGCTCCCTCCACGCCGCACTGCTACAAACCCCGCCTAGGCGACTCAAAGTGAAAGCTACACACACACACGCACACACCACGCACGCACACACACACACACACACACACACCAAGCGCACACACTAAAGTTTGGAAGAGACGGAACTTTTTCCTCTCCCTCCCTCCCTCCCTCCCTCCTTCCCTGCCTCCGCTGACTTCCTCTCTCCTTTTCTCTCTCTACCCCATGGTTTCCTTCAGCACACAACAGCACACGGTTAAATCAAGGTCGTATTGGAATTTATGAGACTTTATAAAGATACCTTAGTGAAGCTTTAGTATAAATCACGAGACATAATCAAATCAAATAGACAAGTTGAAACTGACAACCAAGCCTGCCTTCATATCAGCAGCTCTCGATCAACTTCTCGACTGTTCTGCAGCCTCTTCAGCACTCATCTTCAGTTCGGAGAAAATCCATTATTACTATTCAGATAGTTGACTTATTAATTAAATATGCATAGTGATCATAGAGTATCCTGTGTATTTGTTGGAGGTACTGAGGGTTTAATTCCTGAAGTTTCCACTCACAGTGCACTTGTTTGTAATGTTTGGATTAAACCCATTCAATTCAAGTGACCACAGGATAATAATTACACAAAATCTATCCACAGGATAATAATTGCACAAAATCTATCTATCTATCTATCTATCTATCTATCTATCTATCTATCTATCTATCTATCTATCTATCTATCTATCTATCTATATGCACGTGTGTGTCTGTGTGTTTGCAGCCATACAGAGAGAAATGACGTCTTATCATTTATCACTTTCAAGAAGACAGTGTCCAAAATTATGTGTCAATTAATATCATGCCCTCTTGTGTGTCATAATATTACATTTGTGTTAAAATCTGGAAGAAAAAGTGCAAAACTGGTCAGTATGTTAAGTGTTAAATCATGTGCCAGTCATATTGTGGGCTGCAATTTAATTTCACATGGACACTGTCTTTTAATAATCTTTGGCATGAATCCTGGTTAGTTTCATGCATGTATGGGAAAGTAGTCCTTGCTATATGTTTGAGGGTGTAAGCGTAAATCTTAATAACAGAAGAGTTGTAGGCCATACTGTCTTAAACAGTAATACCATTTAAATGAATTTAAATATAGGTTATACAAAAAGTCGTAATATAATTCATATTTGTGTATAATATATATATAACATAATATATAATATATAATAAAATACCTAGTAAAATGTGTTGACAAAAGGCCAAGCAGAGCGAAAAGAATCCCACTTTGCAAATGAGATTTAAGAACTCAGCAGGTATATACAATTGAAAATTATAATTAAAAAAATGGAATCATGAGACAATGAAAAACCCAAAACACATCAGGTGTACGCAGGCAAAGTAATAACAGTATTGTTAGTGTTTCTAAAATCCTAAACTGCTCGTTGCACCATGCAATACACATTAAAACAGGCAGTAAAGGGGAAAGAAAGCGAAGCTGTGGAGGCTGCGCTTGGGTGGGGAGGCTTGGTGGGGGTGAAGTCATTGTGGGGAAGCAGAGCTGAAGTTTGGAACTGACAGCCGAGGCCTCGGGATTTATGAGGCCTGCTGCCTGCACAGCACCACCACAAGCCACTGCAGGGGAAACAACCAGCAAAGCCAGCGCTGTGTGGCCAATTACCGCACACAGCCAAAGGAGAGAGGGAACGATGGAGGGAGCAGTCGGTCAACAGCAGAAGAAAGAGTGAGAGGGTGTGTGAGTGTGTTTTGTGTGTGGCATGGGTTAGGTCAAACCACATCAGCTGTAGATAGTGTTCTTGATTGAAAGTCGGGATTGGTGTGTGGTCACTGGCAACAACAGTGACCATGCTTGACCCTTGAGATTGCGCACATAAGTGGCCCTAAATAGGGCATATGTTCTATTGCGGATAACCATCTCAAAGCACCGAGATGTTCTGAACACACTAGAGACCGTGGGAGAATATTATTTCTTTTGCCACTTCTAAATAACGAAGCATTTTTTGTGGTAAAAGACAAAACCTGACGAAGGGAGATTAAGTAAGGAGATTTTCCTACATTTTACCCAACACTTAAGAGCGCTCATGTAGCATCACTCCCTAAATGAGCCTGATGTTTAGTGGTCAGAGAAAATGAAACACTCGTTTACTAACACATGGCAAAACCATATGCTGGGCCTCGATTAGGAGCAGTCAGCCATCTTTCTTACGAGGCAAAAATGCACACGTTGTTGTGCATTAAACTGTGATTGCTCAGCAGTTATGTGCATGTTGCAGCCAGCATCTGCAAGGTGTTACATTTACTGAATTACAGTTAAACCCTGCATGTTAAATCTTAGGATAAATCTTGCACGCTATACTTAAAAAGCTCCTGGTGATCTGTGAATAATGAGTCAATCATTATAGAGGCTTTTCATTACATGAGCTTGCTGAAAAAAATGTGATAGAAGTATAATATAGTGCACAGCTCGGAAGACGGACGATAAAATTTGGTCTATAATTGCAGTATTCAAACTATTTTCACAGATTTTCTTAGACTGTCAGTAAGCCCATGGATAACTCTTGATATCCAATATGGCTTTTAAATGCCCCGCCTCTTCCCATTGTTCCCACCAATCATGATTTCCTATTTTCCCTCCGTTTTCAGCTAGTCTCTGCACCCCGAGACATTCGATCCGATGGAGCAAGCCAGATTTTCTTTGAGAAACTTGGCAAAAGCTGCCTGCTGGAAACAAAAAGAAACAAAGAGTAGAAAACCAGCTCCCAGCTCATTAACAATCTCATTTTCAGTCATCCACAGACTCCTAGCACCATCCCTTCTTCCCTCCATCTCTTTATACCATCCTTCTATTTTTATGGCCATTTTATTTTACTCTCATTGCTGTAAATCCAAATGAGCTTGCAGGGCGGAATTTTTAAAAGCTACGCGCTGTTTTTTTCAGCTGTATGTAGTAGTTTTTAGAACCCCCTCGTCTCACATTCCCTCCCCTCTCTCACTGTGGGCTTCTCATTTTATACAAGTGCGCTGCACATTATCGTTATAATTTTCATTCCCACGAGAGAGCAGGGCTTCGGCAGAGTTGTAAGGTTTCTTTTTTTCCCCCCCGAAAGTGAGTGTGGAAATAATGACGGTAATGGCTTGCAGCTGAGGAGAGCTGTGAATGACATTATGATTGTGGCGCAATTAACAAGAGTATAAAAGTGCACTGTCCGTCACTGTAATTACAGCTGACACAAATAACAAATCAATAATAACAACAATAGGGATAATAAGAATTGCAGTAACAGGGAAAATAGTAATAATGAGGCATACCCGGTAGGAATCAGACACAACAAAGCATTCCGGCATCCCAGGACCTCTGGACGGGTCTTCATTAACCAGAAATGTTTCGGTAGCCTGAAATGAAAAAAAAAAAAGCCAAATGTCATCATTACAGCACTGTCATTATAGCATATTATCTTGAATATTGTTTGAATTTTGATGGAAAATCATTTTGAATGTTTTAAATTTGATGGAAAAAAAGTTGAAGTTAAGCAAAACTTAACAGCATTTTTTCAACAGTTATTTTACTGTCACCAACGAAGACACTTCCTGCATTAATTCTGCACATTTAAACAGCTACCATGAATAGAACCACCCATTTAACAAGACATCACACTGCAAGCGGGCTTTGTGCTCTACAGCCCAGGTGCTTTGTGTGTTTCTGTGCATGTCTGTCTCAGTTTGTTTCGCAACAGCCCCTCAATACCACCACACTCAGCCAGACCAGAGATCCCGACTGGTCCCGGTCCACACCTGCTGACTTTCCAGTATGTCTGTGACTTATTGGGCACCCCAGCACTCACACAGCGGGCCCTTTCTTCCTAATCGACCGTCAAGGTGGTTTGTTTTCCCTGAGTGTTGATCCCATTCATGCCAGTTCATTTGTATGCTGGGGAAGATCCTTGCTGGGACCAAGGGCTGAATACGCTCCCCATTCCCATTTCAGCCATTAGTGGAATCATGTTAAATCACACAGAAAAGCATGGAATAAAGCCATGACCAGGATATATGTTGTGTCAGTGAGCCACACCGAGTCCCAGTGAATTATACTGTTATATGATCAGTGTGGATAGCAGGAAAGTTGTCCCACATAAGTACACAGAATTGAGTGAAAGAGCACACCCATACTTATTTCATTATACAAATCTCTGATGAAACTCAGCTTTAATCTGAGGCCATAAAATCACTGAATTTAACCAATCAAATGTGCATCAAAGTTGAAGGTACGCATATAGAAATGTTTAGTGCTCAGGCATAAATAGACGTAGCATTAAAATAACAGACAAGCGCGCACACACATATACACACGCGCACACACGCACACACACAGCACTATAATAAGTCCCAGACACTGGCTAACCAAGCTGTGGCTGCAACACAAGCTATTCATATCCACAGCAATGAGCGGTTACAGGCACTTTCCCTTTCACTCTCTCAGGCCTCTACAGAGCTATGAATGTCTAAATACGCATTCAAAGGCAAACTGATTAAACTGCACTCGTACATTATAACGTACAAGTACTTCTCATCTACACAATAGTGCATTATTCAGAAATTAGGATGTATCCATACACATTGTCATTTTCTTTCTTTCGAACTCGGTTATGTCTAATAGACTGAGAAATGCAGAGGACACGGCCCAGATCTATTTCTATTAAATAATTCTATAAGCACTTTTCATGCAAACAAGAAAACAAACTCATCCTATCATTAACATATAACAGGGTCAGGCCCTGAAGTACAATCTCTAAATCAGATGGATGAAAACACAATTACCTATGATGTAATTTGAGTATATATTTTATTTTGGGCTTTTTAATTATTTTTAAAGAATGTATTTATTTAGTATTGCTTATGAGCATTGCTTAACGTGCAAAAGAAAAATGCAGGTACCCCCCAGGTTGAGACATAATGGATATTAAATTAATAATGAAAAGACAGTTAAGTAAACAATTTTTTAATTAAAAAATATATTAAATATCCATATTTTTTAATGATAGTGCAAGAGTGCAGGAAAGTATTTTATTAGAGAAACAAATTAGGGCTAAAGAAAGTAAAGATTACTAGCTAAATGTAAACATCCAAAAAATATGATGTACCCCATAGCTGTCCACATGCAGATTTTGTGATTGGCAACCAACTGGATATAACCACGGGACAATAAAATGAACACTGCTATTAAGTAGTCAATTTTAACATGATTAATCAATATCAAGCTCCATCTGAAGCCAAAGAACCTGTTTTTATAAAATATTTCCAAAATATTAATGAAGACAACTAAATTGTTCAGACCACACAATGTCATAACTAAAAATACCTACAAGCTGCCATGCCAATGTCATCATCCAATACATGTTTAAAGTCTGGCTACTTTTGATGCACAACACAGTAGAAATAGTTATTTGAATATAACATTAGTCCACACTTAGATGTGAAATTATTACGCTAACACTTACTATGCTCAAGTCATGAAAGCAGCTGCAAGACCTTCATCACTGACAACAATCTGACCGCCTTCTTATCTACATTCATATAACATCAACAATCACTAATCCAATGTGGTCTTTTTGTGTACCTACACTGGGTTTTAACACATTGCATAAGCATTGCATAAATATTTAACACTAGTGAAGGATTTATTTAAGAAGATGACCAAAGTGTTTATAAAGTCGATGACTTGGTCTATTGTCTGATGCTTTGTGTATTTTAGTAGAGAAAAGAATACGCAGTACTCATTATGGGTTGATTGTTGCTTACCTCAGAAGTTATTATCGTTGTTTTTACGGGCTGCATGTTATGAAGCATCTGTTATCTTAACTTTTGTTTTTATCTGCAAATATTTCTTACATGAGCATGGAACTGAATGTGTTTTCTGTCAGTGTTTTCAAACTGAAGATGAGCATTTAACACAGTTATAGTGTACTAGGATGTACTAGGTATATTTCTACATGCACATTTCTGTGCACATCTATAAGCATCATGAAACAAACCATACCTGATGTAACCATACCCATAATCTACCCATACTGATGATGATGATGATGATGATGATGATGGTGACTATTATTATTTATTTATTTATTTATTTATCTATCTATTTATTTATTTATTTATTTTTATTATTATTATCTCTCCTTTCTTTCATGTAAATACAGTCAACTAAATCCTCTTAATTCACCTCATGAGAGCTGATATAAACCTTTAATAACTTCTCCAGCACTGTTTTATAAAATATTTATGTAATACTTTTGAATACCCTTCAACATATTGACTGGGAATATGCAGGATAACTACTTATCCTGTATATGTAACGGCAGCAGAAGACCACATTGGGTTTCACTCCTGAATCTGTGGCTAGAATCTGTGGCTACAGTGGACACAGGATCATCAAAACTGGACAGCTGAAACCTGGAAAAAAACCAGGTGATATGTAGTGCAACCTGATGTTATCTTCCGTTGTAGCTCATCTGCCTCTGGGTTCATGATGTTGTGTATTCTGAGATGCTTACCACGGTTATAAATAAAAGTTATTTACTGTAATTACAGCTTCTCGTTCAGTTACATAGCTTTTTATGTCATCTGAAATCTTCCAATTTTCCTCTCTCATCAACAAGAAGTTTCAGTCCAGAGAACCACAGCTTTGTGAATGTTTTTAGCTTTTTACACCATTCAGTGTTAACTTTAGAGACTGTTGTGTTTGAAAACCCCAGGAGATCAGCAGTAACTAAACCACTTCACCTAACCCTTCTGGCACCAACAACAATGGCATGGCAAACTTTTTTTTTTAATCAGGTATTCCTAATATAGTGACCCGAGAACTGCCATACAAGTTTCTGTCTCTGTCTTTCCAGCCTAGATTGCCTTCACACTTAAAAAAGGCATCGTTTGTTTGAGTCTCTGCTGATTGTTTGATGTTGTTCCCTGTAGTACCGTCCTGCTTTTCCCCTTCTGTACGTTTTTATGGAGGATTGTGTCAATTATATATCGCAGTCTATTTTATTAGAGATATATACTGGCCAGTCATTACAGCCTGAGCAAAACAGCCGACATAAATTAACATGTTATGACTTAAAAGATGCATTCAAATTGCATTCAAGTATTCATTACGACAACTACGTCAACGTCCTAGTGATTCATACTGGGATTTTACATTAAATGTGAACTAAAAATCCACTGAACTGTTACGGATTAGTGATCGTTCTCTTACTTCAGTATATTTTCACACACATCGATTCGTGTTAAACTATATGGATGTGGTTTATAGAGAGGCCTACTTGGCACTTAGTCATGGCACTGAATAAATCACAAATCTGTTCATAATTTCTTTACTACATCGGTCTTGCTACACACACATGACAGCCCTTGAGAATGAAATACAACAAAATGCTCCCTTTTCTTGTCAATATTTTCTTATAACATCTTCAACTTCAACGTCGCCATCGAGTGGAAAACAATCAGCACCGTTGTGGTCCTCTTTTGCTTTTTTGGATATTTGGAGAGGTTGACTGGGAATCCACAGGAAACCTTATGCACCCATTAACTCTCTCCAGACTTAACAGGTAATATGGCAAATACATCAAAGACGAAGGGAGGGGGGCGAACTTGTTTATTAAAAACGGTGGAGTTGGGGGGATATATGAAAGGAGAAACGCATGCTGTGTGAACATTTGCCAGGGCCACTTCAGGGAAAAATGCTGGAAAAATGTGATATTTCATACCTACATCTCTGGAGGAGAGGGCAAAAGGAAAATGAAAGGGAGTGGGGGATATAATAGCAAAAGAAAGGGGGAGGTGTCGGTGGGAGACTGCTTATTGTTTGTTGGCAAGGCTGTTGAAGCTGGGAATGCTGTTACAATTGCCTTCTGTATAAGCATTGTGGTCTATATTGGCAGTAATTTCCGATCATGAAGTATTATGCACAGTAAAAAATTGCACTGGATATCCAAAAGCTTTCACGGAACACTATGGAAGCCGGAGTTACTGGAAGACTGACAAGGCAATTGACTGGGATATAGACTTAGGACAGTTGTTGGGACGTTATCATGAACTCATGTGTGGACAGAAATCGGTATGTTACCCAAAACAGTATAGTTCTCAAGTCAAAAGAGAAGAAGATGAGAAATGAATGAAAATTGAAGCAATTCCAAAATGAAGGAGATTAGCTATTGGTAGAAGACATTTCTTTCTCAAAAGAGTGACTCATCAAAAGACTCAAGAGAGAGAAAGAGAGAGAGCAGAAGGAAGATGTGAGTGCTATAAAAACGTAAAAAAAAAAACTTAATCAAACTCTCTGTTTCCTCTTTGCTCCTCACATAGTCTTCTAGAGTCATATTTCCTAGGATCTAGGTCTTTGGATACTTTGTATGGTATCCTGGATCCAGGCTATGATCTCTGACAATGATTCTTAGAAATGTCTGAATACAATTTTGAGAGAGGAACCACATCACTACCGAGAACCTTCCACGTAACAGAAAACTATGCCAAACACAGTTGATCCAGTGCAGCATTGGCAAATCAAGGGATATTACCCTTCTGTGACAAGTATAATGGAACTCTTGGAAGCTTGGCAACTTATCTCTTCAGTACATCACATTTTTGAGCATCCTGAAGAAAGTTCAATCCCATAGCCTCCAATAAATATGATCCTTTTTGACTGGTGGCAAAAACTCTGAACTAATGCGACACCTGTTCTGCATTTGATGTGGGAAGAATAAACATATTTACACTGTATGGCCAAAAATCTAAGGACACTTGCTTTTTTGAACATCTTGTTACAGATTTAGTCCCATTTTGCCGTTATAATGTCCATTTGCTGTCCACTTTTCTGGGACGGCTTTCCACTAGATTTTGGACCGTGCCCATTCAACCACAAAGGGGCATTGGTGGCTCAGTGGTAGGTTTCTCGCCTATCATGCAGAAGGCCCGGGTTTGATTCCCAGCCACTGGATGCAGTGCCGGTCCCAAGCCCGGAAAAAATGGGAGGGTTGCGTCAGGAAGGGCATCCGGCGTAAAACATTTAAAAGCTTACGGCCATACCACCCTGAGAACGCCCGATCTCGTCCGTCCCATACAACCACAAGTGCATTAGTGAAGGCAAGCACCGTGGAGAGACGAGGCCTGGGACAGAATACACATTCCAGTTCATTTCAAAGTTGTACAGTGAAGTTCAGGTCAGGGCTCTGTTCAGACCACTCGAGTTTTTCTATATAAACACTGGTAAACCATGTATTCCTAAACCTCACTTTGTGCACAGGGGAATTGTCATGCTGTCATGATTTGGCCCCTTTATTCTAGTAGGGAAATTGTTTTGCTACCAGATAAAGACATTCTAGACAATTGTTTGCTTCCAATTTTGGGGCAACAGTTTGGCGAAACCCTCAGATGGGAGCCATCCTAAGGTGTCCACTAACTTTTGGCCATATAGTGTACCTGTCTTCATTTTTAAACATTTTTAACTCTCCCCTTTCTGAGCCATTGTCGCTAGTCCTGTGTCTACACTCTGCTCCAATTAGCGACCTTCATTTAAATAATTGACACAAATGCATGTGACTGGATAAAACCGCAACAAACAGTCTTTTAGCTGTGATTACTCATGTTTAAAAAAATAGAGTCACTGAACTACAGCTATTTTTCATACATTTATCAGCTCTGAAACAGTATTTTTCAAGTACTTAGAAATGCTTTTATGGTTCTGCATTCAGAACCCAGTGCACCAGTTGATGACCCCTGGGTCATATTTTATTTTCAGGGACTCATATTTTACTTTCAGGCCCAGGACTTCATACCATGCACCGTCTTAGCCAAAATATATCCAACATGTCACAGTTCTGCTTCATGTCCTTGTCTTGCTCACAGGTCTCCGCCATGTGTTGTATAACTTAAAAGCATGTGCTCAACCAACATCGTTCACATGCCCTGCTCCTTCTCTCAGAACCTGTGTCAGTAAAAATCTGTTTCCTCCCTTTCCTCAACACCTCTATTCATTCTCCAGTGTTTATCAAAGTCTTTATCCAGAACCATTTACAGGCTTGTTCACTTCCTCTGTCTCAAATGTAAGTTTCAAGTCCTGTCTTTGTATCAGCTGTGGATACTAGCTCTAATCCTACATACTTCTACAGTTATATAAAGTGAATAAAAAAAAACATTTCATATCAATATTATATTTGCTATTGTGGCCATACATACATTGGTCACTGTTGATCCAATAACTGAGAGAGAGGAGGCATAATTTGGTAATCTCTAATGAGGACTGGACATGAAGGAATACTTCAAAGGTGGACAAAATGTGAAAGAGGCTGTATTCAAATAGTTTACCAATAAAAAGAATAGACAGTAATCTATAATTGGCACCAGAATCAGACCGGAAAGCATTCACACCATATTGCATTAGACGACATTTGATGTGTACAAGTAGCCGACACATCAGAAAGTCAGTCTGGATGTTCTCAAGCAACACCATTACCAGAATGCTATGGTCATTTGAAGAAGATCTAGACTATGGAAAATTATATATTCTATATTCTTAGATCATACACTAAGTATGTAATTATCCTGTACCTGTTCTTATTTAGGACTGTAACATATTAAATAAACACTAATATTCTGCACCAAAAGGATGCAAATTACAGTCTCTACCTAATATTACTGAACCAGCCAAGGAACAACATAAACGTTCCAAAATGTCTAGTCTAAGCTTTTGACCCCTAATTTGCATTTATAGTCATATTCTTCTTTGTTAACTAACAAAATACTAACTGCCATGGCTTCTAATGGCCTAAAGGCTCCACACATTTTTAAGCAGTCTGCATCCTTATCTGGGTTTAAAAAAAATTTTTATTTATTAAGTTGTAACTGCACTGGCCGGCATATAGACACAAGTTTGCTTTAAAATGAGATTAGGACTAATTCGCTGTTTATCGCTGTTTATCAATGTAAAAAACCTAGCACAAGAAAATTGAGAAAACTAAACGGTTACTAATTTAAACTGCATCATTCCTTCCCTTGCATAAACATTTGAATCAAAAAAGTTCTTGTTTCTTAAAGTGTGTGAATCTCAGGAAACTTCAGAGCTCTATACAGGAACTTCAATCCACCTGCACATTTCCTCACATTGGGCTAAGCATTCCTTTACAATGACCCCAGGAGAAACCAATCCCTTGAGTCACTCTAATTAATCCTATGTGAAAACACGATGACGGAAATGTCCCATGACGGCAATGTCCCATAGGGAGTATTCCAGTGATGTATTTAATGTTTGGTCTGTTAATCTATGGTCAAAGCCAGTTCATTGCCTTTGCTAAGCTTCATTGCCCTGTCCAGCTTTCATCCAGCGAACCTAAAACTATGCAAAAGAGCCCATTTGTAAACCTTACTAATTGATGTCAGGCAAAGAACTAATAGCCTTAAACCTTTATGAGTTTTGCTTCTGAACCATCCAGTCAGAAATGTGAAGATGTTCTTTCTGCAAAAATCAGTTGCGGATCATTTTGCAAAATTGGAGGATATGGAACTCTTCGTCTTGAACTGGTGTTTTGGTAAAGAGCAGCACACCATCAAGTATCTCTTCCCTAAAAAAACAGTCTCTTGCTCTCTTTCTTTCTCCAAGAGTCAAATATAATCACAGCAGTGTTTTACCAAACATACCAAACTGTTCCTACTTCAAAAATTAGAACCAAAATTGGGATCAACCCCACACCAGAGGCAAAAACGTCACAAGATCTTATTATACTTAATTCATCCATGTTAAGCAGAGGATACTGACCATTTGTCTAGTGGAAGACATGTCTCAACTTGTCTGAAGTAACTTGCTATACCTGCATCCTGTATCATTTCTATGATGGCCCATCTGTATCATTTCAAATAAATGTCATTGCAAAATGTTGTCATAAAATGTATACGCTTCAAACACAATTCCTCTGTGGGTCTGCATTTAATTATTATTAAGTCCTATGGGAAAAAATCCCACTTCATATTTTCAAATTTCAGTTGAACTTGTGTTTCAATGGAAATTCTCTCTCATGACTGAAAGTTAACAAATTTTGCACAACCCTGATGTTAGTATGTTATCACAAGGGAACATTCTTTTGGTAAAGACAGAAATATTGGAAAACTTTTTATTACATTATCAGAGAAAATGACTCCCCAAACCCAATACTTCAAAATGGATTATGTGACGCTGTACAGCAAAGCATCTCAGATGCGTCATTTTAAATGCAAATAGACATCTTTATATTTCTGTAGCAACAACATTTTAAAGTCAAAAGTAAGCAAACTGTTTTAAGATCACACATACATAGATGAGATGCAAATTAAGTGTAAGACTGTTTGATGAAAATATATATTGTGATGCCAACTCTAGGTTCATTCTGACATGTATCCAGTACTACAATAGTCTAAGCTGTCTGCTTTCAACTATCAAAAGTTTTTAGCTTTGATTGTTGTTTGAAAACAAGTAATTAAAGGCAGCTCTGTCCCTGTTTTTTGTTTTTTAAATGTTAATCCCAAGTGTAGCCAAAAACGGAATATACTCCCTCACTTCCTTTAAGATTGTCCTATTTGGCCTGGTGCCATTTATAAAAGCAAGCAAACAATTAATTATCCATATTAATGTGCCGATATATTGGCCCATCTGGAGGTCCTCTGCAGCTTCAAGGTTATATTTCAAAAGTAAACACAGTCGAATGTGGGCGATGCAATCACTCCTCACATTTCCAGACAGATCTGGAGCCAAATGACACATAGTCAGTTCAAAATCATTAGGATTTAAAGACACTGAAGTACTGGCATGTACACTTCGGCTTTTGTTTTCAGTGATAATAAATAGTGGGAATAATTCATACGGTTCGAACAGATTGAATTATTAATAATGAGCACAGTTCCAAAAAACAACATTTTTTTTTTATAGGTCCTGGGTCTGCTTGGTGACCTTCAAAAGCTGGAGACCTCTTCAGATATTCCAGGAGGGAGGAAGTAATTTTGCTGAAGGAGTCTGAGGAAGCGTATAAATAATCAATTCACCGAGGTGCTCTTTTTTTGCACAAATATTTGTCATGATTCCATCAGCAGAAATGAACTTATAGTGCAGCCAACATCCTACATTTAATGGTCTTGTTGGCATCTTTACACTAGTTCAAATGAACGAGTCTATGATTTTCATGATAACCATTTCCCCACAATAAACAGCTTGGGGGTGATTAATAGAACAAGAAATTGCCTTTTAAACAGATGCAGTATATTGACATTGACACTGCAGACATGTGACACGCAGATATGCTTGATCTGAATAGTCGAGTGCTGTTTTAGTAATAATCATTTAAAAAAAAACGCGCACGGCGTCGAAATACAGCGCGGGCCTTTCAACTACGGCAGCCTACAAGTGACATACTCGGCACTGCGGGAGCGTTTCAAATAATGACAGGACACAAGTGCATGTGGCAGATGAGTCCATATGATAGAGGTCAAATAGTCTAAAACAATAAATGTTTCACAATTCATGTAGCCATAGCATGATGAAGGCTGGAACAGGACTGTGATTTTATGATGTTCCTAGCCTTTTAGAGCCTCTGTTTTTAACCATCTGATCTTGGTTAACAGCTCGAACTAAACAAACAAGACCACAAATGGATCAAGTAAAATACCACAGTGTAAGCTGTTTTCCCTGGTGGTTAGACAAGTCTTCAATGACAACTTGGGGTGCTGTGTAGTTTACTTTGTAGATAAACTTATTATTACCAAACCCCAGGCATGCCAAGCCACTGACAGCGCGCTCTTTTGAACTGCCAGCTCTCCTGCACACATTCAGATGACTCAGGCGCGCTCCAGTCGCACATTTGACCACTTTAAACCCGAAGTGAGAAAGTATTTTCTTCTAAACAAAAATAGACTAATCGTCGTGTAAATAAACACGATTACGCGGCATTAACCAAGTCAACATCAAACACAGCCTAATCTGCATTTAAAAACAAACTATATTCATTTCTGTACTGTTCTACACAGAGTTCGTCAAGCAAGAAGAATATTATTTGAGTCAATCAGTGGAACTGCGCGGTCACTTCGCCTGATTTTGCATTACGAAGTCAAATTCTAAAAGATGAATAAAGAGAACAAAGTGTTAATTTACACAGCACGTACCATTGTGGAGCGGGGAATAGTGCCAACAGTCTCAAAGACCCATTTTTCTCCTTCAGACAAAAAAAGTTTCCAAAAAAAGTGTGGGAGAGGGAGCGCGGACGGCTCGGTTTCCTCGGATGATACCGGAAGCGAAAGCAGCGTTATTGCGGGACGGCCTGGGGGGCACCGAACATTTTAAAACTAAAGCACCACTTGATATGCGATCTCCGGTTGAAGAATGGGGATTTATGGGAATTTATCCGAGCCAGTTTTTTTTTTTTTTTTTTTTTTTTTTTGGTCTCGTTCCTGTTCCCTGACGTTTATGTTACTTTGTCTCACACGGCAAAAAGCGGCGAGGTAAGTCCGTGTCCGTTCAGTGAGGCGGACACCGAGCCACAACTTTCTGCTTTGAGTCGACTAAAAAAAAAATCTGTCGCTCTCTGCCAGACTTCATCCGTTATCAGCGCTCGATCTCCATCCCTTTTCGCCGGACACTTCTCTCAGTTCCCTCCTCTTCCTTTTGAATTGGCCGCACGGATGAAAAAGTCAGAGAGAAGCGGTGAATTTCGGGCGCGGCGGCTGAGCAGAAATCACGGCGCGCAACGCGCAACACGGTCGCACTCGGTAACGGCGCGTTACGGCGCTGACGCTCTGACGCTGATCCGCTCGCAAACAAATTCAGTGAAATATATCGGAATAAGAATGAGCGCGGTTGCCAAAAAAGAGCCCAACAACAACAAAATAACGTGATACCCGGTACTACGGTGATGGCGGACGGAGACGCACAGGAGCTGGTGAATTATTAATAACCGAGAGCGGCTTCGCAGTCTGTCGCGTTCCGCGCCTGAGCCGATCGACAGCTGGGGGGTTTAGGGGAATTAAATACGGGCTCGGAGTGAAGCATGGAGGGCAGGGGATTACCATTCACCGGCAATGGCAAGCACAACGAGAGCGAGAGGGGGGGTGAAGAGAGAGAGAGGAAAAGAGAGAGGGGGGCAAAGAGATGTGTGTGTATCTAACGCGGTGTTCGGAGTTTAGTTTATGACAAAGATATTAAAGTGTGAACTCCAGGAAGTATGGATAGGTTAATGCATATGCACGTCATAACCTCGACATAGCGGCGCATATAGGTGAATGATCACCTTTTCCTCCACTAATGATATAAAAATGCCATCAGTGGACTAAACGGTGGTCATGATCATGAGTCCAAAGCCCTAGACCAAGTAGTGGACTTAAAGAAGAGTAGCGTTCTTGTGCATAACGAAAAGTATACACAGAGTTTGCACGGGTCAAAGGAAGCTGTCTTTTTAAATACATTTTGCTGCAGAGTATTAAGTATATATAGGTATATATATATTAAACCTATTAAATATTTATTTTATATTTCGCCAACATTTAAAAAAGGTGTAGAAAAGTAGTGAAATATGATTAGTGGATGCAGCATTTGTTTTAAGATCAGTGTCCAGTAAAGTATGCAGTGCATGCTGGAAATGTGCTTAACTCAGAAGACCCACTAAAATAAATATTTTAAAAGCTATACCGAGAAGAATAAAAAATAAATACATGAAAAAGTGCAGCCAATATTGAAAATAAAATACTGAATACTGAATGAATTAATGAATAGGCTACAGCAATGAGCTACCTTCCATTACTGGAGACATGTTTCTTAATTAATTAATCAATATAATTAAAATTAAAACTCGACTAAACGGTTGTGCAGTGACTGTAGGATCAATACTTGGAAAAAAAGAAAGAATAAAGACCATTTAAAAGGTTAAGCACTGTATAAACCCCAAAACCCACCTCCCTAAATTCGGCACAGTTTTACAGACTATTAAACAAGATAATAAATGTGTGAAACCCTTAACAAACTAATATACACAAAGCTATTTCATAAACGTTTCACTTAAAATTTATTCTTAATAATTATCTAGCTCCATTGGCCCGCATTTTGGCCACAAGGTCACATGGTCTGGAGAAAAGATTTCCTTTATAATGCGGAAAGTATTAAAGCCGCGTTATACAGGTGTTTGTTGAACTGCAACACACATGGACTAAACAAAATTCTCTTCATTGGGGATAACAGAATAGGTAAATATCACAACAAATAATATTTTCAACAGGCAAATGATATTCTACAGATCTTCAGGAGAAATAATTGCATGCTGTATGTATCATGTATCATGTTATTTCTAACACTTTATTGGTCCCAAGGAGAAATTAAAGAGATACAGCATACATATACATATCTATACATACAGAAATAAGCGTTATTGGTAACTGGTATGTTGATTAATCATCTATAAACGAATATTTTAATAGAAATAATAATAATTAAAGCATAAAAAAACAGGATGCAGATGTGAACATGAGGAGATATGTCCCCAAACTGGGCTTTTATCCAGTAGTGCAAAGTAAACTGGAGCACAATGTTTACAACAGGCAGTTTTACAACAAATAGTAAAAAGTGTAAAGAATTCCTACAGAACATAAGAGCCCTCAACTGAATATATATATCTGTAGCAAAAAAACATCTTTTGTTTGTGTCATGTTGTTTATATTTCTTTGACAATTAAATAGTAAAGAGCATTTATATTTTCATTTTCCAGTTTCTTATTTTTTATGACATTGCATTTAGTTGAATCATCTTTAAGACTAAAAAAGACTATCATTTTATTCACCTGCATCATATTAAAATGTGAGCCGTAATAATTATATTTACAATAGAAATTTAAGGGGGGGGGCTTACTTTATAAGATATGATGTACCTATGAAGGACTTCGTTTTGAATTAAATTATATATATATATATATATATATATATATATATATATATATATATATATATATATATATATATATATATATATATATATGAATAATCTAATAATTTAAAACTAATAATGCACTAGGTTTTTAAACTTTCTTCAAGCAAGATTACTGAGCCTTACTAGTGCATTACATGTCCAATTACCTGTCTTTTAAAATAAACGAATTTCAGTTTAAAAGCCTCTGTTGTTGTATAACCAAATCCTCTTTGTGTTGTTTTTCTCACAGTGCAATATTACTAGAGGGGTAAATGTGAGTTTGTCCATTTTCAGAGCCAATTTAAAAAATCCTGCACAGTTAATAATAATAACAATAATTAACTCGCCAAAGGAATTAGAAAATACATAAAACCAACAGGAAAATCTTGCTGTATCCCTAATAATAGTTTTACTTTTACTTTGCTTTTTTCATTAAACACAAAATAGATATCTTGTCTTGAATTAATTATGTTAATTTTGTGAAGCTGCAACCTTTATTTGAGGGAAAGAAAATGAGATGGACAGGACGAAAAGGATCAATCACTTTGATGAAACTATTAATCAGAAGAATGTAATTCACATGAACATTTATATAATTAATCAATTAACGTGAACATTTATATAATTAAATAATTATTTGAATAAATTTTTAAATATAAGAATGAGTCTGTTTTTCCCTCTGTTTTTCCCTGTTTTATATATATATATATATATATATATATATATATATATATATATATATATATATATATATATATATATATATATAAACAATTTCTGTTATAATATTCCAGGGCAGGCCTATAGCAATATTTCCTTTATAATTATGGATGTGTGAAGTGTATCTTGTGTGTGTGTGTGTGTGTGTGTGTGTGTGTGTGTGTGTGTGTTTAATTATTGCGTAGGCCAAAATAAGACCATTTTTAAAATAAAATATATACCTAGCATAGTTAATAATGCCACCTGAGGGAATCAACACATGGATCATATTAGATTTCACCTAAATTGTGTGTAATAAATTACAGGATTTACGTAAAGAGCTGTGTCGGGTTTCAGGCCAGTCCAAATGATTGCTATATCGCTACCGTTAAAATGACTGCTCATTACATGTCCAGAACTGCCATATACACTACTTGATGTCAAGAAGTATTGCGAATCTTTATTCATTTCTAAAGAGAAATTTAGAAACTGTATGAAATATCTTATTTAAAAATAATTTTTAAAAAATCAGAGCAGGGTCAGGGCAGTAGATATAGATAGACAGCAGTGACCTTTCGCTCAAGGACAACTCACAATGACTCCGACAATACTTTTTGGATATTCCACATCCGAAATTTAATATGGAAATTTGAGTAACCTGTTGGTAGACTTTTTAGAGGACAGAGGCTGTTTTGGTTAGGGCCTATAGCCTGGGCAGAGAGGGTCTTGTTTGTGCAGTTCATGGTAAATTAGCTACGGACCTCCTGAGTTTCTTGGCTGGCGTTTCGCCTCTGCTCTGGCCGCCTTTCCTCCAAACAGGCCGTGCTGAAAAAAAGAAACCGGGAAAAGGGGATTCAGCTAAGCAACCACACGTCCAGGAATGCCGAGCTTGGCCAGAGAAACCGGTGCCTTTTCTTTTTCTAAACTCTCCACGAAAATGTGCAGTGCAAATTATTTCTCCTATCTGTAACTTACCTTAAACTGTCATTATAAAGCGGACGAGGAGCAAGGCGACGCATTTTTAAAACAAGTAGCCACAGTGCAACAAAAACTTCATTTTCTAATGAAAAATAGCCTCTGTTCATTAGAAAAAATGCGAAAACATGCGAACATCGTCGCATACCCATTTTGTATAGCCTCAGTGTGGTGGTTTAGTGGTTAAGGCGTTGCACTACTGCTGGAAAGGTTGTGCGTTCGAATCCCACGTCCACCAAGCTGCCTCTACTGCACCTCTGAGCAAGGCCCTTAACCCTCAGTTATTCATTTGTGTAAAACGAGATAAAATGTAAGTCGCTCTGGATAAGGTTGTCTGCCAAATGCCAGAAATGTAAAAAAAAAAAAAAAAGCATTTTAGCTAGAATGGTGCACAGGCCTTTATTGTCCATTTACCACTACTTACTCTAAAAGGTAATTACCCTGCCCAATTATGTACGTTAAATGTACAAGATATCTACATTTCCATGAGAATACTACAAGGTACAGCAACAAGGTACAGTTTCATACCCTTTATTTGTGAGAGTGTATAATAGGAAAGTGGGCTTTTAAAAACGAAGGCTAATCAGGCATGACCTTATAGAAGAACTGATAGCAGTTGTCGTCTGGTGGATGATCATAATTTCATTTTGCTAAGCTTTTGTACGTTTTAATATTAAAACATCTTTTTAATGGTTAGTAAGTGGCAGAGGTCTTTTTTAAGTGAATGGACACAGGTGTCTGGTTAACATGGTGAGTCAGCAGAACTCAAAGCTTAATCTGTCAATGCATAGCTAATGCAGAGTGAGAAAGAGATTATGACCACAATGCCATAACAAAGACATTTAGCTGCGCGTCAATTATACCTTTCCCGCGCAGCCAGGAGTTAAACAACACACCGTGAGCTGTGATTGGTCAGTTGCGACGCCGCTCTATCCGGATTGGAGCAGAGAGCGGCGCGCCCGTCTTATCAGGCTCGCGCACAGCACCGCTCCAGGAGAGCGCGTGCCGCGAGGGAACGCCTGCGAGCGCTGGGCTTATCTTCCACCGGCAAGGAGCGCTTACACATCGGAGTGTGTGTGTGTGTGTGTGTGTGTGTGTGTGTGTGTGTGTGTGTGTGTGTGTGTGTGTGTGTGTGTGTGTGTGTGAGTGAGTGAGTGAGTGAGAGAGAGAGAGAGAGAGAGAGCGCAAAGATGCGATACACATCTGTTTATATTCCTTGTATGGCGTGAGAATGAACTATGTACCTGTATATTTAATTGCTTTGGTTTTCAGTTAAACCTAATAAAAAAGACAGACACATGCTTACTTCTTTTTTTTTTTTTTTTTTTTTTTTACTGAAGATTAACTTAATTTTAAGTGCTTCTACAAAATGCAAACTAGTTTGTAAAAACATTTCTTTCAAATTTGACTTCTGATGTCAGAAATGCTAGGCTACAGTGTGTCTTGGGTGGGGGGGTGGGGTGATCTGGGCATGATCCAGCCAGATCTGGAGAGGATGTGGGGCTTAAAAGGCTGGGGGAGTGGGGTTGTCCTCCCCTGGAGAGACAGCCAGGTTAGGCTTGCTGTAATCTGCTTTCCTGGATCCCCATGAAAGACAGAATTGGACACACCAGAGACTGACCCTGTCAGTCAGATCCACCATTCCCCCATCTCCAGCTATCCTCATCTGGTATCTCTCTCTACCTCTTTCTATGTTTCTCCACCCTCACATGCAGGTCAAAGTATGCCCATCTCATGCTAATCAGTAGCTCCCTTTACAGCTCTACTTTCCACATCTTGTCCATCTGTCCTGTCTTTGTTTCTAACCATTTCTTTCTTCCACTCCTTTTTCATTTTTTAATTGCTTCTCCATAAACTCATGCAATTTCTTTGCAAAACCTCTCTGCCACACCTCTATTTTTCCAATTCTGAAGTTCACAGTCAGGTGAATACTTTTCATATCATTTGGCTCAGTCAAATTCTTAGAAATACTTATCTTCCTAGTATCTATATTATGCCTCAAACTCTGCTCATTTAGACCCTATTATGTCAGTGTATATGAGAACCATAAATTGAATCATTGAAAATGCTGTCATGGTGAATAAAGATTTTAGTATGGATTCTTTGAGGCTCTTCCAAATACCTCATGCTCTGGAGTAATCATGACACTTTATGGAACCATCATACTCATATTCTCTTGGCTTTTCCAATCCGTTCATTCTTCCCCAGTTTCCTACGCTCTTTCACACCTCAAAGATGAGACTCTTGTTTGGTGGAATTAAGCCATAGGATCTGGTCTGCTCTCTCTCTCTCTCTCTCTCTCTCTCTCTCTCTCTCTCTCTCTCTCTCTCTCTCTCTCTCTCTCTCTCTCTCTCTCTCCCCCAACACACCCTGATAAGGGGAGGGGCTTGCTTGGCACTTCGAGGCTCTGTTTGGTAGAATGGGTCCAAGTCAACATGAATATTCATGAGCCAGCCCCCTCCCCTTCGTTAATGCCACGGCAACACTTGGTAGCAGCACATGGCGGGACAGCTGTTGCAGGCTAAGCCAGGCATCTGTGCACAGAAAGAGCGAAAGAGAGAGAGAGAGTGAAACAGAGAGAGAGAGGCAGTGGTGTGGACTGACGGCTGGATGGATAGATGATTGAATCAGAAGAGGTGGAGAGAGAGAACGGGAGCAGGGCAGGTGAAGGGTAAGAAGAGCCTCCGAACAGTGAGGAAGGTGTTAAGGTGTCATGACTAACTCTGAGGTCAGAGGATTAGAGAGTTTAAAGAAAGTTCAAAGTTAGAGAGCTTTAAAGTTGTAAAGAGAAACGGTAAGTGAGTAACACGTCTCAATATTGATCAAGATTTTGTGATCACAAAATCAGTGTTTCAACCCCATTTAAAATGCTGATGTTTATATTAACAGGGTTCTCCAGCGGTAAGCAATAATACTCAGGTCCCCAAGCAAACGATAGCCTATCCTCTCATTTCTCTTTATCATACACATACTGTGAAGGGTTAGTTTAGAAGAAGGAATCAACACACACACACACACACACACACACACACACACACACACACACACACACACACACACACACACACACACACACACAGGACCTGCATCTGGGCTGCCCTATATAGTAGGTAGTCCAGGGGGTTCAAAGCATGTCCGTTCCCCTGACACAGCTGCATACTGAGCTTGTTCTGGGGGCTCAGAGGGTTTAGTCCTGTTTAATTCTAACTCCTTAATTAACTAGACTTAAGAGAAGAGAGTGCAGGTAATACATACACAGTTCATTTATGACCAACGGTTTACATTGCACTACTCTGGCAGGTAAGAGTGTGGTATGTTTCTTGCATTTTTTAATTTAAACTAAAATTGTATTGAGAATTGTATAATTTGATCAATAAACTATATGTATAAAAAATGCAAATAATGGAAATTGAGTTAAATGACCATGACCACAATCACCTGCAATTGCAAAATTCTAATTTAAAAAGAAAAAAGTCAGAAACCACTGAAACGTTTCAGACCACTGAAACGTTTCAGTGGTCCTAGCAGAAGGAGTAGTGAGTAATGCAGTATTTCTCAACATGACTGAATACTGTGATGATACCTGTGGTGATGGTCCACAGACTACTAAGTACCATTTTATTTTATAAAAGTAATCATTTTTCTAATCTAGTTGTTTTTAGCTATTTATTTGAAGTGAAAGATACAAGACATTATTTATAGGCCTACTTGTTTGTGATTTTGGGTTGGATTGACAACTGACCAATCAAACAGACTAAAAGAGTGTGAGGAAAAATAATCCGTTGGTCCCTATTTTGAGGATCACGGCTATACAAAACATTAGATAATGTAGGTTCTCTATTCAAAGTTAATACAAATAGGAACACATATATAACTCTGTCAGCTGTATCATTGTCTCGCATCCAATTTCATCCAATAATAATTGTACCTAAAACCAGAAAAAAGAGGCAGCAACTCTAAACCTTAACAGAACATGGGAATTTAATCTTTATGCAACATTACAGCTCAGACTCTGTCATCCAGACTACTGTGGGTTTGCAATGAGTTGAAAAGTGAGTAACGGTGAAAGAAAGAAAAGGAAATGGAAAAGAGAAAAAGTGGACATACCATCAGCCATGACCTGGCAGAGAAGTCGTAGCACAGCTGCCACCTGAGCCCTGGGTCAGCCTGTCTGTTTGCCGTCATTCACTCGCTTTCCCGCCAAAAATAGAGAGGGAAAAAAATAAAATCCTCTTTCTTGGATGGCTGAAAATTAATAAATAAAGGAAAATCACAAGGCAAACACCAATCAGAAGGAGTACACTAACAGGATGCAGGCAGCATGCATGGACGTGTTTGCACGCGTGGTGTGTTAGACGTGTAGGATATGTGTGTATGAGGGAGAGGGAAAGAGGACATTGACACAGAAAAATGCCAAGATGTGCAGTCCAAGCAGCTGCAGCCATACAGAGCCACTCCAAGAAGTCTGCCATGTTGAGGCTTACAGACATACCAACAGCGCACAGCCAACCAACACAGAGCTGTGGGTGTGATGGGAGTTCTTCTGCCGACATCAAAATATTTACTTTGAGGGCTACATTTGCAGTTGAGTATGAAACACTGCTGATGTGCTGGTATATAAATGTGTATATGAGCAAAGCTGAATTGCCCTGAAATGTACAGAGGAAGATGTTTTTCTACTCCTTCTTCACACAACAATTCAGACTCGAATGAGACAGCTACTGCCCTTGAGGTTTTTACACACAGGATCTTCTGTACTTGCAGGTGTTGCAAGGTAGAATAGAAAACTTACACCTGATTGGTTTACTCTTTCAAAAAAACAAGCAATTAATTTTTAATTTTTGCCCTGCGATGGTTTGGCACTCCGTCCAGGGTGCATCCTGCCTTGATGCCCAATGACGCCTGAGATAGGCACAGGCTCCCTGCGACCTGAGAATAGATCGGATAAGCGGTAGACAATGAATGAATGAATGAATTTTGAATTTTATTCATTTACTTGTTTCTGATTCTCTGAGTAAGATTTATTCTAGCCATCTGCTTGATGGTGCTCTTCCTAAAACATCGATGTATTTAGACATTTTAGAGAGGTGTGGAAAAGTAAGTGCACCATTTGCAAAAAAAATGAAAATTTCTAATACAGTCATTGTGAAGGTAATTTATCTCTTAACCATCCCTCACTCTCATACATACCGTTCTTGTTAGTTTCACTATAGTTACTGAATGATATGATTAGACATTAAATGGCTGTTTTTTTAAAATAACATTTTACATTCATTTGTAATTCAATTTCCTTCACTAAAGAGACCCTGAAGATAATCCTGATAGAAACAACGAAGGAGACAGCCAAAATAAATGGGTGTAAATCTTTCTGACCAGATGGATGAGAAGGATCAGTAATGTTTCTGTTTTTTGTCTTCTCTTGTTGGATGCAATAATACATTATTAGAATATACTTTTAGCCAAGACAAAGACTGCATCTTAACCTCATAGAAATGCTTTATGCAATACATGTCAAGCAAAAATTCTTTATAATGGAGTGGGTAAAAATTTCCAAGACTTATAGACAAGTACATAAAACAAACAAATTTTGCTAAATAGATCAATGTCTAATGAGTCTACTTATTGTCTATGCTACAGTTAAAAAAATACTTTTATATTATTAATCAAAATTATATATTAACACTGCTGGAATTGAGAGAGGTGGTATGGCTGCATTGTCTAGGGGGTTGACCGTGAGCTCCAGTTATTATTCCAGTGAGAATTTTTGTGTGTTTGTGTATTGCCTCTTCCTTATTTTTCCTCCCACCTCCACAAATGTCACTAGATAGATTGCCTACTTTTACTGCCGTTATAAAAAAGATGGAACCAAAATCTTTTCATGAGAGGTACTTACATTTGCAAAAAAATCTATTCCATACTATGTACTGCCGTTTCTAATAACATTTGCAGACCAGCACTATAGCTGACTACTTTGCCAAAGAACACATGACTGTTTCTGTGATTGCATTTTGGACACAGGACTAATCAAAAGAATGAACAAAAACAGTGTTTGATGATAAACATTTCAAGGCCAATTTTGATTTGTGCCTTAGCAGAGCTAAACCAGTAACAAATTATTATTTTGAGCATTAAGCTAGATTTTAGACACATGTAAAATTTAATTCTTTCATAACTTCTAAAGGCAATGTTTCAATGCCTGTAATATTGCCATATTTCTGCAGGGTGCCAAATGAATTAATTAACTATTTTCCGTTATGATATTTAGCAGAGTATAAGGGAGTGTCATTAAGGTTCATTAAAGAACCCTGAATGTCAAATGAGGGATAATTATAAGAGTAGTTCTGCTGCAGTTCCTCTTGCTGGCAATGGCACTTAGTTTCAGGGATATAAAACATGGTAGTCGTGATCCTTTGTGAACTGCACATCTAACACAGGTCTCGGTCGAAATAGGCCCTTAACAGTGGAAAATGTCCCAATGTCTCCATGACCCTTAGTAAAATGGAAATCAGTAGAATGGGGAAGTAAATGTGTGAAAGACAAAATTAATGTGTATAAGACATCATTCCTGTGATATTAATTACATTGTGTTATGTTACCACTCACCTGTATGCTAAAGTTTTACTTATAATTCAGCCTGAATATTCAAGACCCTTGAATTTAAGGTATAGATTCAATAGCAGGATGACAAGCAGCACCAAGATTATGAATCATAAGCCACACTGATAGAGGCGATAGACTGGAAACAAACTAAATGCTACAAATGTACATTGCTCTTTGAATTATTCAATGACTGCTGTAGAATCTACCAAGTCTCTGTTCATTCAAAACTAAACTAAATTTGTGCATTTGAAACATGATACACTGCAATTGTTCACTTTGTTTTCTCTCTCGGTCAGCCTCAGAAACTCTCTCCTGGCCACTCTCCTGTGTGGCCACTGGCTTATTAAGTTTCAAAGGTTTCTGGGCAATGTGAATGGGTTAATAAAAAAAAAAAAGTTGCCAGGCATTTTTTTGGCACACAATTGCTTGTTTTTTGCCCAGGACAAGAAGGTTACCATGGCATCAGTGGGCACCTCATAAAGCAAATCATTGTTGGGGGTTGGTGTGTGTGAGTGCCACACTAAACGCCCAAATGCCATGCCAGCATCTCTAAATACTAAAGGGCACCTGGTGATGCCAGTCTGGTTTTCATACACATAATCTCACTCTTCTCAGTCTTTCTTTCCCAAGCAAATTTTTCATCTACTTGGCTATTGGCCTGTCAGCCTGTTGTCTCTCTGTCTTCTGCAAAAATGTCATTGTCTGCCCTCTCACCTGCAATGCTGCAGTGGCCTGTCATTAAACTCACGTAATTGCCTTGCTATATTAACACTTACACAAATAAGTCTGAGATATACCTAAACTAAATTCTGCTGTAGTATTTTTTTTAATTAATTAATTATTATTGTTATTAATTAATTAATTAATTAATTATTATTATTTTTTTTTTACAAAATCTTTCATTTCTGGTTGTAAAATAAGCATTATGTGCTGCATATAGGAAATGACGTAAACTAACTGTGGAAGAATAAACAATGAGAAAGATCATCATCATCATCATCATCAACAACAACAATCTTCTTCTTATTATTACTATTGTTATTAGTAGTAGTAGTGGTATATTTGCAGACATCTATCTAATTATATATATATATGTATATTTCATAGAGAGAATCTGAAAAATAACCATCATAAGAGAATAAAAGTAGACTAGCGTCAATCAAAATAACTGTACTCAAACTTCATTAAAATTAAACTGCTTTAACAATACAATTGATCGCATGCCTTTAAAAAGGATAAAATAATATATACATACATAATATATGCTGCAACCTGTTATATTTAAACTTCTCCAGAAAAATACATTTTCATTGCAATATATTACATATTATACACTACATTGTTCAATAATGCTTACATATTTCTTTTAATGATTCAAAAGCACATTAAATGTAAACTCATTGAATGAAAACATTACAAATGTAAGAGATTTTAAATGGCCTCCTCGCATGCCAACATTACAGTGCTGAAAGAACATGTGTGCAAAAGCAGTTCAACCAAAAAGGCTTAAAGGCTCTAAGGGCAAGTTGGTTGATTTATGGAAGATGTTTTTTTTTTTTTTTTTTTTTTAAATTCCGTCTTATTTCTGTACGTCTTGCGGTTTTGAAATAAAAGAAAAACAAATAGATATTACTTTATAGGATACTAATACACTTTCTGAAATCAGATCAAATAAGGAATTTAAAGCTGCAGAGTGAAGCTTGAAAGAAAAGTCGATAAGCAAGAAAAAAATAATAATATATATGCAAACATATATATATATATATATATATATATACTGTATATATATACTGTATATTATATATATATACTATATATATTTCCCCAGTATATATAACAAAAAAAAACAAACAAAAAAACCCAAAAAAAAAAAAAAAAAAAAAAAAAAGAAATATATATATATATATATACTGGAGAAGTAAGATTTGAATGATTGACTTCCAATTTTACATACTTGTGTTTTGTAGTCGTTTAAATGCATAGGAAACTTTTGCGACTGACGTTTTCTGCAAGCCAACAGATTGATATAAATATTTCCTTAATACTTAAAGTAATACGTTTGTCTAAAACAGCCTTAATCAATACATAATTTGCACTATCTAGGTTTACCTAGAAGTTAGGAAAATAATGGCTCCATGCATATAAAGTATCCTGCTAAGACCACGCCCCTTTGCACCTGATGTTATAGAGAGTGTACATTTTGATATAAATAAGAAGTGTTAGGCTATTTGTAAAAACACAACAATGTTCTCAGTTTCAGTAAAGAAATTAGTGTGGGTTTATTTGCCACATGATCCGTTCACTGTGGTCAATATACCGCGCAGTTTCAAGGCTTCCTTTCATAGGAAGTGAATCCTCTCACGCCCTCTGCTGGCTGTCCATAGGCAGTGAAAGCCTGTCTTTCAACAGTGGACGCCACGTTCTCTGTAAATTATGGGTTATTTCACGCGAGAGAGGTATCACATTCTGCTTAAAATAAGGGAAACCCCAGTGTGGCTTTGGGGATTTGTGTCTGGCCTGTAAAATGTTATGCTTAGTTTTGAGATTGTGAATAATAATACGCGGACACGTTTACATCATGCGCCCTAACCGAGTGTTGGGAAGCGCATAAAAAGGGGCTGAATCAAAGGGAAGGACAAAATAGAGCAGGCCAGACATCACGAAGAGTTCGCGAAAGCTGGTTTGTGATTGTGTGTGTATAGGAGCCTATATCACTGCACATTAAATCTGTCAATAACTCTAAAGGCAATCTGCTCCTAAGGTTGTGAACACACACAGAAACACGGAGCAGCATGTTTTGAATAATCCCACATCATGTAAAGCCCAATTATAATGAGCGTCGACTAAGGAATAGAGAGATTTTTTGCGGGTTAAACCTGAGATTGTTTTTTTGTCTTGGCACAAGAAGGTCTCGCCCGTTTTTATACATGTGGAACACAGCTCCAAACAGATTTCAGAGCAAGACAGGTGCCAGCACAACCATCTGCTTTGAGTTTCACCCCCTCTTCGTGCGCTCGTAGGCCTGTAAACCCCTGTCACCGCCTTCACAGCCAATCACATCTCCTCTCCTGTCCGCTCTCCACCAATCGGGAAGCAGCAAGCGCTCTCACGTTCAGGCACCTGGCTGAAGTTGAGACGAAATACAATAGTGAAAGGGAGCTAAAGTGCAACGCGGTGCTTATGGACTGCAAATGCTGAATACGTTACTTGAGGGCAAATAGGTATTAGGTCTTAGTATCTAGAAATAAATAAACGATTTTTAGAGCGAGTATTTTGTTTTTCCAAAGAGACAGCTTTAATAAGTTAGCGTGAATCTGCTGAGTGAGTCTGCTGTTGCTGTCCTAGAATGAACCGAGGAGCTGCCTCCCATCTGAGGGAAAAGCAGCTCCATAAATCACCTATGGAAGTTATATGGGCCGTGCTGCAGCCAGCGCTCTGCACGGAGCCGCGGGAGTGCAGCCCAAGCACAGGAAAAACAAGAGAAGATTCCAGCTTTATGTTCCATACCTAGTGCTTTCTGCTTGGCCCACAACTTTGCACCGGGTGAAGTGAACACCAATCACATTTAAACACAGTACGACCCCCGAAAAACACCCCCACCCTCCCATCCTCCCACCATGCTCTAGTTCCTCATTGGGAATTTCAGCCTGAGCTGAGAATTCCAAAAGTGTGAGTTCAACGCCGAGAGTGAAGTCCAAAATATTTTTCATCAAAATAACCGTTTTCCGGGCAAGCTTTCGAGTGTGTTTTCGCTCAGACGAGCCGGTGTTATATGCAAACTTGGTTAACGCGAGGTGACAGGGCTCATTTCTCGCACGGCGCCTGCCTTTATTAGCCCTCATTATGGCGGCCCGAGGCTCTCGTTTAGCAGAACCATGCTGTTCGTTAATGAGCTCATTCACACCAAAGGTGAGCTCACGATGCGGGGAAGGAAAAAGAGAACTGGAAGGTGACAAAAACTGTTTGGGGGAATGAGAAAATCCTATCGCTAGAGTGATAGGCTCAGGCTCTGTGTTTATTTTCTATGCTTGGCTCAATAGGCCAGGGTTAACATTTCCCTGGTCAAACACCCACTAAACCTGGTACACTGTGAGCGAGGCTTTTCAGGAGAAAAGTCCCCAGATTACGTCTTAGGCTACTTTGAATGTTAATCGATTGTTGTGATCATTTGCATATCTAAACTGCCCATGAAAAAGGAAGACTTTCCAAAGGACAAATAAAATAGAATAATTAGAATAGAAAATCATATGACACTGTATTTGGTCATAGTAATACATATTCCTTATACAGCCATGAGACAGTCAAACCTACCCTTTATATGTTTACTAAATGCTATGTTTTCTATCAAGAAATACAGACAAATTAGAAGCAATGGTGGTAAACAGTTGGGAAATAGAGATGAAAGAAATGATTGGGAATTGTTACCTTTATAACTTGTAAATATAGGCATGAAAAGAATTTAAAACAGAATCAAAAAGTGCTGATTGGTCAAAGGCCATCAGTTATTAATTATTGAGAACACTGGTGATCAGTAATTAGTTATTAAGAACATTGGTGATTAGTGTTTTTATTTTTTAAGAATATTAGTGATCAGCGATTAGCTGTTAGGATCAAAGGCGGTCAGTGATTGGTCATTGGGCACAGTGGTTTGTGCAAGAGTAATTCAGTCAGGCTTTATGCACTGATGGTGAGTCCACCGAACCTGCTCTCTCAGCTCATAAGACCAGCGGCTGTGATGTGAGGCGCATCAAGCACAGGACACTTTTGAAATTAAGTCACTATATGGGTCTGAATAGTTAGCCTGGATTAGACTCCATCCATTGTAAAAATAAATAAATAAAATTAATAAACAACAACGATTTCTGCATATTATTCCTGAACATGGTCAAGCTATTATTTACTTTAGGCAGATATATTCCGTTATATTCGTTTTTATTTATTTGAGCCATTAGAGATTTTTTTTATATCTGAATTTCGCACTGATCAAACCTAAATTGGTTCTATGTTAAAATGAAACAAAGAGATAAAATAAAAATGTTATCAACAGCACTTTTTCTATTTTTTTTTAATTAAATCAATAATTTACATTTGTTTTTACATGACTAAGGGTTGGATTATACCCATTTAATTCAAATGACCAGTCAATTAGGCTTATAATAAAGCCTGCAATTAGTGAGTAATAACTCTAGAAATTTTTGTAACGATCAGTGTGTGATAACTACTTTATGTCACGTCATATTCTTTAAAAAGATTTACAGACCACTGGCTGTGCTACACTTTAAGAACCATGGTAAGAATGTACTTAAGAGATGAAGGTATATTTATAGCAGATTTGTAAAATTTAATGTGTCCCAAATTACATCTGTTTTACTCTTCATACTAGGTAGTACTGTAGAATTTGAAAACATAATGAAAATAACATAACATAAATAATAAAACATAATTTGATAACAAATTAGATGAAAAGGCAACATATGACATACCCAAATTTGTGTATGACCAGCAATCACTATTCAGGCCCTCTGAAAAGGTTGTCCAAATTTAAGGTGTGTCCAATGCTTTTGTGAATATAGGTTCAGACATTTCCCATGAAAAAACATATTTTTAACAGCAGAATCATTGAAAAGTGCCCCCAAGGCTCTTAAAATAAATAAATCCGTTGTGCAAAAAATGTAAGGGCTGTGAGGGTGACTAACTGTGACATTTTAGCATGTCTGGAAAAATTCCACACTTACGTTAAGCCAACAGAAAAATATGTTCACTCTTTGCAAATAAGCACGCTGTATGTTGTACTTGATTTAGGACACAGCTCTGGACTTTCTCGAGAACAGCTCTGGACTCCTGGACAGAAGCAGGGCCCCCTGGCATAGACCATCGTCTCAGTATGTAAATCACAAATGACCAGCCGGGCTTTCAGATGAGTGCCAAGGAAAAGAGTATGGATTCGCAGGTGCTTCTTTTAAAGACAAATTCTTCGGCAGGCCATATTGGCACAGCTTATTTAGCTCTACGTGGCATTATTTTACCTTTCGATTCACAACAGGCATCTTTTCAGGCTGTGAACATTACAACCTTTCCTATAAAAATGGTTCATTAAAGTCTTGTTCAGGATCTTGACAACCATTTGGTGCTTTAAAAAAAAAGGGAATAAACAAAACTGGAATTTTGCGCAAATAGTATGATGTTTGCAATTTGCAAAATTTCGAGCTTGGAAGATTCTCTTGAACAGTTGTGCTTAAAAATTTTTAAACAATAATCCCCCCCCCCCCCAGTATTTGTATAAGACATTTTATATTTATAAGTGTGTAATATATCTGCAGAATACTCTACATATTATAAATAAATAACCTACAGTGTTTACAGTGACAAAAAGTGAGAACCTTTGGCTAAGATCAAGTGTAATTCAGTTATCAAAACGTCATACAAACATTTGCTTATGACAAATAATTAAAGGCATTTTGGCTCTTCTTAAGACTATAGATTTAACCAGAATATTCAGGTTATTTCCCTTAACTCTCCTTGGGCAGATTTTTATCGAGACATAGTACTAAATAGTGGACTTTGTTTTCTATCTTCTTTACATGTATAATTAGCATGTACAATCTGTTATTGACAGGCTATTTACTGTGGTATCATGCAGATTTGAGCATAGCTTACTCCTGGTAACCTATAAACCAAGTGTGTGTTCCCATTTTCCTTCAGAGCAAAATTCCAGCTGTCCAACTGGACTCGAATCGGTACTGTATGGGATAAATCAGCAATGGAAGCATTGCACTAGTTGAGTTAAATCCATTCCTGTGTCCTGTCCAGTGCTGCTTCATTGAATGGCTATTGATTTCATATGATCAAACTTCCTAGAGGGTTTATTCGACACTAAACCTGATCTCATTTCACTGCTGCTAAACAATCGTGCAGTACAGCAGAAAACAAAAGAGTGCTTTGTCTTCAAATGGCTATGCACACATTCTGCAGGAAACCTGTACATGTTAAATTAAGCATGCTCCTTGCTCTAATGCAATCAGTATATATAAACTGATTGCAATGATTACATTTGTGCACAAATCATACTTGATATAAAGTGCCAGGCCTGCTGCAATCAGTCTATTTACATAAACTTTGTGTATTATTCCAGAAGTTTCCCAACAGCAACATTTATCAATGCAGTTTATACACAAGACAAAACCTCAGTGTCTACATAAATCTATAATTGTTTTATTCATTGCAGTCAAATGAAATTGCATAATTTAAAAGGATTATTTATTTAATGTAAATGTAAACGAATCAAAGGTCAAACTCTACTTTCTATTTTAGATCTGGATGTAAAAGGTATCTTTTATTAAATAAGCAAAAATAGATCCTAAAGCCACACAGTCATCTTATCTTCTTTTTATTTCCTTTTTATAGGTTTTTGTTTTTAACATATTACATTATTTCTGTTTCATGCTACTTGTTCCATGACATGCCTTGGGCTACTTTTGATTCCTAAATTCTAACATTGTGGCTTCTACAACAAAATATTACAATAACATAATGTATTAGAAATGTACAATAAATGACAGTAATATTTGGTTGCATTCTGAGAAGGGTTTTGTCATTTCCAGTCAAATTTCATGAAGAATTGTGGGATTGATTTTCTGTTTTTGCCTGATTCTTTGCCTGAAGTGATGGTATGTACTACAAATGGTATGTATTACAAATGTAAATGTAATTCAAAATCTTAACTTATTTCATTATGTCATGTTGTTCACTACATTGATATATATTTTTATTATTAATTTATTCTGCTTTTAGTTATTTTCATTTTATTTTTATTTAGCCATTTTCAGTTTTTCAGTTGTAGTATGTCATTTTTACAGTAGCTTGCCAGTAACTGAGTGTAAAATGTTTACGATGTTGATATTTAATTTAAAAACTTTAGTAGTGCTAAAATTGCTTCATAAAATGGCAAAAGTTTGTTTTCTGAATCAATATTTAATTATTTGAACATCACCATTTGTCTTAAACACTAATCCCTGTACATGTAAAGGTACACTTTTTATGTAATTGTGCTGTGCACAGCGTGTAGAGGACGCAGGGAGAATCATCAAGGCCTCACTGGAATACGTCGCCTTGAATCTCATGGACATTACCTGAACATACTGCACACTCAATATTCAGTAATTTGCTTCATTCGAAATGACTCAAAGCGAACTGATGAAGGGAAGGGTGGGGGGTGGCCATCTGTCTGTAGTGAGATGTAGGAGAGGAGTGAAAAAAAATCTGGAAACCGCACAGGAACCATAGCAACGCCAGAGAAGACCTAAAGCTTGTGAATGCCACTTTGTCTTAGGAATTGTGAACATTACTGCAGGTGTAGGACCTGCTTCTTATCACCTATGACTGAAAGAAGATAATACTTTTAACAAAAAGAAAGCAAGATGGTGCCGGTTGTCTCCTGAAGACCACAAATGAAATAGGGGAAAAGTAGTTTCAGATCAGCACAAAAGGAAGCTTTTGCCAACACACTGACACCGAAGACCCCTTATGCCACTAGAGTATATGGATTAGTGTTCAGCCACGAGGTGAATTTGCTCTTCGGAGATGTGAAAGACCCAACACTTTACTGGTGGAGCCTTTGCCCGAGCGGCCTTCCAATAGAAACGCCAAGCGGCTCACAGTAACAGTGGGCGACAAGGGCACCTTGGGTTTGCAGATGTTCGGCCTGATGACAGATGGCTGTGGCACAGGCACGGGGAGCGGCGGGATGGCGTCTGCGCCAGCCTGGTGCCACCTGCACCCCTCTGCCAGTCCCCATCTCCATAATACCCTCCACAATGGAGCTGACAGAGTGGGCTATAGTGGGCATGGTGGGTGTGTGCGTATGGGTGATGACTCAGCTCTAAGATATCTCTAGGTTCTATACAAATCATCTCCTACGTGTGGACTCTCATCGAAACGAACTGATGGCTGGTATATTGTCTGTTGCATAACAGAGACTAATACACCCTAAACGCATTTGAAATCTAATTATGTATTTTATCAGAACTCTTATGCTTATGAATTTAAGAGATAATCATAAAGGGAAAGATGAAAGGGTCATAAACTGATTTCTAGACCTCTAGAGGGCACAGACCCAGACAATGGTGACATTTGAATTCACTTATTGACCATTAACAGTATTAAATGCCTTTGGCAATGCAGTTGTTTTCAGTGAAGAGAGCTGCATCCGATTGGCTGACAATGCCTGCCAAATTCCCAGCGGTTGAACGCACAAGCGATGAAGGGCGAAGCAGACAGAACGCAGGAGGCAAGTTAGCGAAATGTCAAACTACTCATTAATGTGGACACACACAGACGGGACATGGTACAAAATTTGCTCTCCAAGGAGGAGGAAGCAAAAGAAGATCATGATATTAAGACTGCACAGATGATTGGATATTAAAGTGGACATTTCAGCTTCTCTGCTCAAACCAAATGAACTTCTAAAGGGGTGAATATAAATGTAAGTAAACTTCTTACCTCATTATGCCTTCATGAATGTAGTCTAAGGCATAAAGAATTCACACGTAGCAGAATATGGTCATTCGAGAGAGAGGCACATTGGCAGTAATTACCCCATCCATCTTAATGGAGACTGGTGGGCACCCTCTTTCAGATCAGTCCTCACTAGGCCCAGCATTTTGATAAATCTCTGCTTAAATTAGCCACCCTTGAAGCCTAGGGCCTCCTTCACTCTCTCGGTTTCCATTCATCATCTCATTAAAGAGTTAGGGCAAGACTGGCTGTGGTTCTCCATGCCCAAGGGGAACTTTTGAGCCATTCTTGAAAAGACAGTGTGAGTAAGTGCTTTTAAATTCTATGGCTTCGGGGAACACTGACGATGAAGCAAATAGTGAAACCAATGCACAGCAGGATTGATTATGTTTTGTTGGCGTAGCGTGCAGTCACAAGAATATTTCTGGCTATTAACAGTGACGGGTCTTCCTTTGAGATGTGTAATAACTGTAAGTTATTAATTTGATGATAGTGTGAACACAGTGGCTTAAATGACAAAGCCATGAACTCTGGACAGAATTTCCAGAGCAAGCCCATTCATTTCTTTGTTCAGCTTTAAGCCTAGAAACCACCAGAGATTTGATGTCTCAACATATGTATTTTTTTTGCACTGATGCCTGAAGGATGAAAAATAATGCCTTTTTATCCCTTTCCTTTTCCTTCCCATGGATCCAGATTCTCAAACAAGGGCCAAAAATCTCTGTTACATAGATATGTTTACTTTTACTTTAGCAAGCGAGATGACTATAAAAAAGTGATGAACTATATCGATGAGGAAAAATATTCATATGTTAATATTAATATATTTGGATGAACAATGGCATAAATATTAAACCCTGTAAACTTTTTTAACAACCCATTCTAAGCAGTTTACTGATGATTGTCATCTTTTGATAAAATTAAAGATCTAAAAACTGGACATTTAAACTGCAGTGCTTTGCTAAATGATTATTACAAATAATCATGGTTGAATGAGATTTTTCAATCTGTCATCATCGGTCATTATTCCTACAAAAAAAAAAAACCATACATAACTTCTCTAATAACAATGACTGAGCAGCATTACTGTATGTCAATATGTATTATTTTAAACATTAACTTGGTAAATCTCACTTACATTTATGTTTATTCAGATACTTTATATATAATTATTTCTGTGCATTCTGCTTTTAGTTAGTCTGCACCCATGCAAAGAACCAAACTACACAAATCTCTTGCACTCATTAATGGTGTACTCTTGCTTTCTCTTTGAATCATGTTTTAAATGGCTCTCACTACCAAAATGGTTGCCAGAAGGACCAGCCAACAACATCCAGCTCATCCACTCCATAAATAAAGTACTAATTTATTGGCCTAAATATTGTATGATCAGTATTTTTCAGTTGCCTGAGTTAAGTGTATATGTTTTTGTTAATTTGGTCAAATCATAGCACTTTTTCCCACAGGGAACAGTAAATGAAATGGCGGACATAAGACTCGATCTCTCAAGATGCATTTAACTGTGTTTTAGCAGCAAAGCGAGCAAAAATAAAACTTTCCTCAGGGTCCTTCTGGTCCATGCTAAGATCTATATTTTTCCATCTTTCTCTGTATCTCCTCAGTCTCCTGCAGTGACAGAAACACACCACTAACTTCACCACCATGTGTTACATCCATTACTCTAAAGCACTTCACTGCTCCCTGCTGAAATTCACCGTCCTGGAGAACATCATTTCTGTCTGTGGAGAACCATTGGGCCTATTCCAGTTTTAACATTTAGTGGTCGTATGTGTGCGTTAAAAATAGCCATCCACAAGCGCTATATCTCTATAGTGACTACCTAATCTGTGCAGACAGACACATGGAACACCTGTAACACATCAGCCTGAAACGGTGAACCCACAAACTATTTATTTTTTAGCTGACAGCTCAGATCAGTTGGAGTTGTTTGTTACTGGAAATAGCATTTGCAAGATCTCAAGTTGATTGCAAGATCTGAAGCTGCATTAGATTCATCCAGATTAATTCAAAACTTCACCACTTTTAATAGCTGCTTCAACAGCTAGTAAAGCTGCATAAAGCTGGTGAATGTGGCATGTATTACGGGTTAGTCGTTGCTTTTTTATGGCCCATTGTTGCAGAGAGACTATTATTAGCATTCATATATTAAACTCCTATATCTGCCCACTGAATAAGGCTTTTTGTAGCCAAGTCAATGCGATGCCAAATCAAGACATTGTGTTCTCTCTGTTTATTAACAACATTTGAGAGGTATGTGCAATCTCTTTTCATTGTAACACTACAGAGAAAGTGCTTTGAAAAATGCTTATGCTTCCTGTTAAAATACCCAAACGGCTGCTAATGCACTGTTTACAACTTGAGCATGATCTAATCTGCGACGGTGTAAGGTGAGAGGGCTTTAGAACAATATTGCCTTTCAAGATACCTTTAGCAAATTTTTACTTGTTTTTTATTTTATCTTATACCAGACCTCAGGAATGTACAGAAAAGTAAATTGCACACACTAATTCAAATGATTAAATTCTTTATTTATTTCAATACATTATTATTTAATTATTCTAATTATAAAATTATTATTGATGGTTTTTCAACCGATTGGATAAGCTGTTTTTATTTGTTATAACAAAAATTCTCTTAAAAAAAAAACAGGATCAAAATTGTCAGAAAATGTGTGGCAAAAATATTTTCAGTGTAAATGCAAACAAATTGCCATTTCTTGTGATTGTCATTTCTACTGGCATCATGAATTTTGTACCAGGGAATTTTAATTTAAAAGCTTGTTACCTGGGCCAGGAGGTTCAGGCTACACAACAGAAAAGCAGATCACATGCGCAAACCTAAGAATACAAAGCAACTTGATGGTTTCTGCATAAAAGCTTGTCCTCTACACGTGTCTTCAGCCTTGTTAGACATTTTGGAAAAAGCTAATAATTTCTCCAAATATTAATTGTGGAAGAGCCAATCAGTTTGAAAACAATGTTTTGCAGGAGTTTGAAAGAAAAAAAAATCCAAGAAACTATAACGTGACCTTATATGTTGATGTAATCACAAATTATGTGTACATCTTGTTTTGAGGTGCCAATAATTCTATAGAAAAAAAAAGTTGGCTTAAAGGTTCTTAAATTTCTTCATGTTGCGGCCCATACCACAGTGTTTCACTATCATAATCAAAGAGTGTTTAAGATACTATGTAAGACTTAAAGACTTAAATACATGAAGAAGCCTTAAGGAACCTTTCTGTAAGAGTGTGAAGTTGACTCTACTTATATCTGGGGCATACTCTATTTGTGGCATATTTCCTTCTTCCTTGGTTTAAGTTTTTGACTCAAGTCAAATATTAGATTAGTGATCAATGAGAAGAATTTTCTTTGTTCATATACACACAGTGCACCATGGCTGGGGAAGAGTGCCAGTAAGGCGGAATATGACCATCCACATCGCAACTTTTCCATAAATTACTCATGAGTGTATAAAAAAATGTGAAGGCATGTAAATTTTTAATCACAGGGCCATATGGATGGCCTCAGATGGTATACACTAAGGAGTTCTGACACAGTGAAAGTCAGTCCACAGCTTGTATAATCCGACCTCTCCTCTTCACAGGAAGTCTGACTGAGGGCCTGAATGACTACCAGGCTGCCATGCCAGAGGACGATGCTAAGGATCATCTCTTCAAATGATACTACAGTTTAAATAAAATCTATCTATCTATCTATGTATCTATGTATCTATCTATCTATCTATCTATCTATCTATCTATCTATCTATCTATCCATCCATCCATCCGTCAGATGATTGACAACCAAAAGCACACCATCGCTTGACATGACCCCTCACTAGGACTCACATGCTACTACAATGACTTTGTACTCTCTATCTGTACAACCTGTTATAAGTCAGTATCATTTCCGAACTTTTTCACGGTATCCTGAGATAACTCGAGCAGAAGCAGGTCATTACCCAGACAGCGCATCTCTTTAGCACTCCTCACTTGGCATGGGATCTCTTGTGCCAAAATTAAGCCCCATGTCATGCCCACCCTCGCCTCCTCCTCTTTCCCCACCATGGGAACGTTACATGTTTAATGACGAGTGAGATCTCTCCTCTCTCCCCATGCCACAAAAGCCCTGACATCTGTCTCTCCAAGAGCCGCACTCCAAAAGCTGCACATTTGTTCCTATCTTCTCCTTCTTCTAAAGAAATCAAAAATAAAAGAAGAGAGGCGGAAGAGGGTAGGGGTGCTTAAAGAGGGAGGGATGCAGGGGTTTAAAACAAAAGGCCTTTTTCCCTCTCTCTCTGAGTGTTAATTCCTCTATAAAGCATTCCGAAAATTCAAAGTAGGTGTTAAAGAGGCCCTTCCCTTTTCTGCTGCGGTGCTCATAGTGCAGCTCATCTGCCCACAGAAAGCAACATGTTTACATTCAAAGAAGGAAATGGAGAAAGTGAGCCATATTCTGGCTGTGACTATGGAAACGCCATCATTGGAATTTCAGACATGGTTTAACTAATATATTCACAGTATGAATGTTATAGTGACTAGTAATAGTTTTCAATATTTCCTAATATGAAGTCTCGTTGGAGGCATTATGTAAGTATTTAAGTGTTTAAACATTATTATGGATTAAAAATCGGGGTTATGAAATGTTAACATGTTATGATATATATAATCTTAACATTTTAGAATAATCTGACAGAGCTAGTTCAGCCCACCTGCTTAAAACAAACAAACAAATCCAAATTATACCACAGCAATAATGCACAATTGCAGCATCTCTAATTGCTAGAACACAGAAAACCATCTGTGAGAGGTGCAGCACACCAAAATATTGACTGTTTGACAAAATAGCAGCAATGTAAAAAAACAAACAAACAAGCATGTGGAACATGAAACATGAGTTGTGCTTCTTTACTGAATGTTTAGAACAAAATTAAATATGGGAGGAAACAATTAGCACTCAATATCTAAAATTGAACCACCTCAAAACTGTATCTGTATCTGCTAGGAGTTAGGAGTGCAGTATAATGAGTATAATGGCGTGTGCGCGCGCACCACACACACACACACACACACACACACACACACACACACACACACACAATATCTACTAACTACTTATCTCTTTTTGATTTATTAAATAGGTTTAATATACGTCTAATATAGACATAATCTATGTCTCTATGTCTCTATCTATGTCTCTATGTCTCTATGTCTCTATGTCTCTATCTATCTATCTATCTATCTATCTATCTATCTATCTATCTATCTATCTATCTATCTATCTATCTATTTCAATACAAGAACTTGGCCCTTAACCTTCACTGCTCCAGGGGCACTGTGTCATGGTTGACCCTCTGTTCTGACCCCAACTTCTAGAATTGGGATATGTGAAGAAAGAATTTCACTGTGCTGAATAAAGTTATATTATAACTTTATTATAAAGTTATTATTATTCTATAATAATAATAATAATAATAATAATACATTTTATGATTTAAACTATAACAAATTATTTATTTAATGTATAATAATAATAATAATAATAATAATTATTATTATTATTATTATTATTATTAATAATAATAATAATAATATTAATAATAATAATAATAAATTGTTTATGCTAATTGTCGAATAGTTTATGCTAGTTAAGATAATGATAATAAAAAAAAGTGTAGTAAATATTCTATTATAACATGTCCTCAATGTGCCTTTATAACTGTAACACATTCTTTGAGACAATTTCACATATCTATTTGTTCTTTGCTCTTTTTTATTGATATACTATACTGTAGAAAAGTGGCGAATTATATGCCGGCGTAGCATTAACAGACTCCAAACGACAGAGGGCGCTCTACATCTCTCACCACACACCACAATACTACCACACTAAATAGTCTGGCCAGAAAAGTAGGTCGCCACGCCCACATAGCACACTATTCTGACACACAGTAAACTAGTGCGCTAGTATAGACGTAGAGACGCAATCTGAAGGACGCAATCAAACATGGCGGCCTCCTTGCTGAGCAGGAGGGGGGTTGCGCTGTTAGGCATTTCTAGTGTAAAATCCTTTATCCCTGTTGTTTCTGGGAATAATGTCATACAGTTGATAGCTGGTTATAACCCGAAACCTCTCAGGCTGAATTTAAAGGAGCCTTATGTCCCGGACAGAAACAGTGAGAAGACCCCGGAGTGGCAGAAGACTGATAAATATGAGCGCAAGATTTTTGCACGTTATGGTTTTGCCTCCGGTGTGGATCCGGCTAAACTGTGGCCCACTGCCGCCCAGCTGGAGGAATTAATCCAGGAAGAGAAGCAGTGGCACCCCCCGCTTGAAGAAATGCTCAAAAACATCGCGGTTAAGGAGAAAGAAAAAGCTGATAAACGGCTAGCGAGGTAATGTAGCTGCTCGGTTAGCTCGCCGAGGTAGAGCCCGAGGTGCGCGTTTATACGGGGTTTTACGGCACGGTTTTACGGTGTCCTCTATGTAGTTGTTCTTGTTTAATTATCTTAAGCTTGATTTAGTGTAGTTTCTGTGGCGGTACAGTGTAGTTGTACACAAATGAATGTAAAATGTGGAAACTTAAGACTTGAATCTATGACCTTCATTTAACATAGATGTCACATTAAATATATAATGTCATGCTAACAGTTTGGCATGTTGAGACTAAATAAATGGACAGAATACACACATGCAGTGTAGGAGTGTTACATGTGGAAAGTACACCTACATTTACTTTTCTCTCTCTTTCCCTCTCTGTCTCTAACTCTCGCTATCTTTTTCTTTCTCTCTCTCCTTCCGTCTGTCTGTCTCTATCGTTCACTATTTGACTTTCCCACTTTCTTTCTCTCTCACACTGTCTGTCTGTCTCTCTCTATCTATCTCTCACAGTCTTTCTCTCTCCCACTTTCTTTCTCTCTGTCTGTCTGTTTCCCACTTTCTTTCTCTCTCACACTGTCTGTTTGTCTGTCTCTCTCTATCTCTTGCTATCTTTCTCTCTCCCTCTGTCTGTCTGCCTGTCTCTGTCTTTCTCTCTCCCACTTTCTTTCTCTTTCCCTCTGTCTGTCTCTCTCCCACTTTCTTTCTCTTTTGCTCTGTCTGTCTCTCACACTATCTTTCTCTCCCCCTCTGTCTGTCTCTCTCTCTCTCTCTCTCTCTCTTTCTCCCTCTCTCACTTTCTTTCTCTCCCCCTCTGTCTGTCTCTCTCACTTTTTTCCTTTCTTTCTGGCCTATAAATGAGATGAAGCAGACAGACTACCTGTGATGTCGTGTATACTCGTCTTACTTTCAGCATGGTGTGTGTGTTCAAACAGTTATAATATTGTTCAATTCTTCATAAATGATAGATTGAGGTGTCAAAGTGGGTTACTTTTGGTACTTTAAAAAAACAAAAAAAACAATAACAAGTTTGTTTATGATAAATTATGCATTACAGTACCCTTGCTGGTTTATTTGTAAATAGATTTAAATGATATACTGGCGTTTAACATGCTTGATTCACATTCAAAGCAGTAATTTTCTTAATAGCTCTTAAAAAAAAGAAGCAACACAGTGCAGACTGCAGTGCCACAGAACAGGTTCAAGGTTGCTGTGGAAGAAATAAAGCATGATTACGTGCTGATAAACCTGCACATAGTGAACAGGGAAGATAACGGCAGGTTTACTTTTGTTAGTAGATGATTCTAACATCACTCTTACTTTACAACAAAAGAGAATTTTAAAAGACTTTCTTAAAAAGTTGGTTTGAAGGAAATCCCTGGGGAAGATAGTCTGTGGCTGATTGGATGTTTTTTTTTTTCTTTTAATCCTCCCTACAGAGAGAAGTTGATTGCTGAAAACATGGCTAAAATGCCTAAGATGATAGCAGACTGGAGGAAGGAGAAACAGGAAGCGAAGAGGAAGCTGAAGGAGGAAAAGGCCAAAAAGGAGCGACTTCTGGCTGAGGCTCGAGAACGTTTCGGCTACACGCTGGACCCACGCAGTTCCAAGTTCCAGGAGATGCTCGCAGAGATTGAAAAGGAGGAGAAGAAGAAGAGGAAGCTCCTGAAACGTCGAAAGAGAGAAGAGGAACAGGGGCGGCCTCCTTCTGCGCCGGCTGCTGAAGCCTCATAGAGACTCAGACACACAGACTGTTGTATATACTGATATTGTAGGAACGTTTGACCATCGCAATACATTTTGGAAAACTCACTTCTTATCTCATGTCATTAAAAGAACCATAATTAAAATGTAAAGCCTGATTATTTGGATTCAGTGGCATTGACACTGTATACAGTGCTGCTGAAATAGACTGATGGAATGATCTAGATGAAATTTTTGCAGTCTGGAGCTACTACTCATTAATACATTCTCTGTTTCCTTTCTTTTACATCTCTTTCACTTTTCCTCAACTGATCTCTCATTCATTCTATTTTCTTTTTATTATTTCTTCAACTGTCCTTTTCTCTGTCTTTTTCCTTTCTATTATTTTTATTGTTCCTCATACCCCCTTTTCAACTTTCACTTATCACTTTCAATTTTATTTCCTCTCTCCTCAATCCTATTATGATCACACGGGCCAGCCTTCACTCCCCACGTGCATCAGAACCATGAGCCTTGGCCGTCCATGACCCTGTCACCAGTTCACCACTGCTCCTTGCTTGGACCACTTTTAATAGATACTGGCCACTGCAGACCGGGAACACCCCACAAGAGCTGCAGTTTTGGAGATGCTCTGATCCAGTCTTCTAGCCATCACAATTTGGCCCTTCATCAAACTCGCTCAAATCCTTACGCTTGCCCATTTTTCCTGCTTTTAACACATCAACTTTGAGGACAAAATGACAATATATTCCACCCAGTAACAGATGCCATGATAAGATAATCAGTGTTATCCACTTCCCCTGTCAGTGCTCATAATGCTATGCCTGATCGGTGTATTATTCAGCAATAACTGCTATAAACATTTACAAAGACAATAACTACTAGCTATAAAAACATCACAAGTGATTGAATTCCAGTGATAATATACAGAAGTGCCTTCAGATATGATTTACTGATTTTGCTAGGATTTATTTTTAATAAAAACCATACTGAAGATGTTATTAGTACTGTATTATGAGGGGCATTGGTGGCTCAGTGGTAGGCCTCTCGCCTATCATGCGGAAAGCCCGGGCTTGATTCCCAGCCAATGCCTCAACCCCAGCCACTGGATGCAGTGCCGGTCCCAAGCCCGGAAAAATGGGAGGATTGCGTCAGGAAGGGCATCCGGCATAAAACATTTGCCAAGTTGTTGTGCGGACCAGTTGGTCCGCTGTGGCGACCCCGAACAGGGAGCAGTCGAAAGCAACTTCTATTAGTACTGTATTATGAAATGACAAGTGTGAATGAACGCATTCTTCCTCCAGTATTTCGAGTATCATCACACTCCATAATCAGAATATTGTATACATGGCATAGCAGGTGTTGGTGCACAGTTTTAGTCTGACATACATCAACCATACAATCAATCCCACAGCCACAAAAACTTCTTTTTATTTCGTCAGTTATGAAAAGTTTGTCAAATTATATTTCTCAAAAAAAAAAATCATGCGAGTTTTTTTTGGAACGTTAAATAAATGGAAGTCAAAATGTGTCCCTAACCTAAAGGCATTATAGTGATTTATTATAATGTTTCGAACAGAGATCCATACAAATTAAGTGAATATCAGGTGTGCATTGTTAATAAATGGCCATTTTCATTTGACACATATCAGTACTGGAATAAACTACACATACAATTTTTTTCCTTTTTTAAAAAGAAGTTTTCAATAACTATTTCTAGGATACAAGTATTAACTGAATCAAATGTATATTCACTTGTCATAACTGATGATATAGAAAGTAACTCACTCCAAATTATGCAGCTTATGCTGCTTCTAAAGTGACTCCACAAAATTTTGGTTCAACACTGTCAGTTTACAAAATATCCTTTCAGCGTAAACTCTGGAAACACATCACGTGTAGCCAATACGGCTTGGCTTTCAAGAGAAATCCATTTAAAACTATCAGCAGTGTAAATTTGGCCTTCGCACCAAATTTAGTCCTTCCTGGAATAAAATGATCCCTTTTCAGCGGGAAATGTATCTCCTAGTTGTGAACAGTCATATGCTATATTTAGTTGTGAGCCTTCAATTTGTATTTCTTTCATTTGGAAGATGGTGTTTTTTGTAACTGAACAATAACCGCTTTATCTCATTTCCTAGATAAAAACAACACCATCTCACAATGCTTTTATAATATACCAAAGATGGTATACCAAATCATCTTCAACTAATCAAAAAGCCTGAGAAATTTTCCTCTCTAAAAGTGCTGCTGTATCTTAAGGTAGACTATATAATACTCTTTTCGTGTGGAAATTTCACCCATGTATCTAAGCTATTTATCCTAAAATACACACATCATGTAAATTGACTACAAACGCTGTGTTTTAAGTGTCCCTAAGATGTCCACAAGACTGTCTGAGTGAGGCCCTTTACATGTAGCCTTCCACTGGACGGAATTAGGGAGTGAGGATGACCGTGTCTCTTTGGCATCATAGTTCACTAGAAGAGTCAGTCCTCAACATGCCACTTCAGCTGGTAATATTTACAGGACTGTGATCTCGTCCTGGTCACTCGTGTCTGCCTTCAGTTTCGACAGAGCTGCATGGATCCTGAACTGAGTGCGGGACTCCATTGAGTACTCTTTGTAGTTATTCCTGAGAGGGAAGGAAGAAATTGGCTTTTTAACAAACATTTCTAGCCTAGGCATATACATGCAACCAGTGCATCACTTAATATTGTTTTACATCTAGAGTTTACTGTAATGAATTAACACAGCAGTGTACAAAATTTACAAAAGTGTTTGACTTCATCCTGGACTCTACTCACTTGGCTTTCTGCAGGAGTTTGATGGCTTGATCCCTCCTCCCTGTTTCAGTGTAGAGCAGGCCCAGCTCCAGCAGTGTGTTAGGAATCAGGTAGTGGTCATACTTCAGCTTCTTCTCACTGTACCCCACAATACACATATTATTAATCTCAATTTTAACATATCCCACATTCCAGCATACTTCAACAATTATAGCTACATTCATCATTCACATTACGCTGACATGCAACACACACACTATAACAGGATTTATTTAATGACAGCCAGATTACACAAGGACTTGTGATTGGACAATTTCTACACATATTGCACATAAATGAAGCACTGGTTTGATGTCTGCCATATTATTTATTAAAATGCAGTAACGTGCTTAGGGTGCACACTCACAAAAAACACCGGGAATCCAAAAGCAGAAGACGAAAATGGGTATCGTTTCTCTCAGCTAAGAACAGGAATCTGAGGCCCCAGTGGCCACAGGCTCAGTGAAACTGGAGAGGTTTGATTGATAATTTGATGACTAATTAATGGTATGATCTTTAAGCTCGTCTGTCTGGCACCAGCAACCATGAAGCTCTAAACCTGTATCTACATATTGTGTGTTGTACTGCTGCCACATCACAGACTGGCTGATGGGATAATTGCAAGAGTACACAGATGTTCCTAATAAAGTGACAGCCATTTAACAGTAGTTACATATACTGACTAATAAGCTAGGGGTCAAAAATTTTTAGTGAGGTGCCATAATGTAAGAGATCATGCCATTTCTATCATCTCAGCTCACAATGTATAATCAGCAGCACTGTGCAAATTCAGGGTAAGTTTCTTGCGTCTATATTTTTCACTACATGTACGAACGCTGTTGATAGATGTGTGTAAGGGGTCTGTAGGTGAAAAGTAGCACTGGCCTGCTGTAAACCTTGTTAAAACTTTCTTCAGCAAGGTGCAGTTTGTTTTGGTTCTTCAGGCACAGTCCCTTCAGCAGCAAAATCAGGCAGAGGTCATCTACACTGTACTCATTCTCTTCAGGACACACAAACAGATCACACTTAACACATCTGCTCCATTGTTTCCTGTTTGATACATTTTCATACGCAATGCCAGGGTCTGTGAACAGTTTGTGGGCTGATTTCTTTTCTTTTTTTGTCACCGTATTAACATTTACCTTTAATCTTGGTTAAGATTTTCTCATTTAATATTTTTTGGACTTTTTAGAAATGCTTTTTTAAAATATTCTTTTCTTTATCCATAACTGCATTGTATTGTAGAGTAAGCAAAACTGTAGAGTAAGCAAAACTGTGGTTACATACACCGATCAGGCATAACATTATGACCACCTCCCTAATATTGTGTTGCTCCCCTTTTGCTGCCAAAACAGCCCTGACCCGTCATGCACTGTGTATTCTGACACCTTTCTATCAGAACCAGCATTAACTTCTTCAGCAATTTGAGCAACAGTAGCTCGTCTGTTGGATCGGACCACACGGGCAGCCTTCACTCCCCATGAGCCTTGGCCGCCCATGACCCTGTCGCCGGTTCACCACTCTTCCTTCCTTGGACCACTTTTGATAGATACTGACCACTGCAGACTGGGAACACACCAGAAGAGCTGCAGTTTTGGAGATGCTCTGATCCAGTCGTCTAGCCATCACAATTTGGCCCTTGTCAAACTCGCTCAAATCCTTATGCTTGTCCATTTTTCCAACACATGTCCAACACATCAACTTTGAGGACAAAATGTTCACTTGCTGCCTAATATATCCCACCCACTAACAGGTGCCATGATGAGGAGATCATCAGTGTTATTCACTTCACCTGTCACTGATCATAATGTTATACCTGATCAGTGTACAAGCTACATACAATGTGGATGTCCCTAAAATTCTGTTTAACTTTTTATGTAAAACTTACCAGCCTTACTAATATCAGTTTAATTGCACCAAACATCACACTGAATTATGTGTTCTTATCGTACTGTCTTTATCAATAGTTTGAAGAATAATCTGTGGTTAGTGAAATCCATGAATTATATACTAGATCCATGGACGTGTAGAATCGTGTTAAGGTGCTCGAAAACTGATCTAGCAGCTTGTTATGGCTCATCGTCTTACTTTGAAATACTACCAAGCACTTCTATAAATTGTGTATAATGAGTGATGTAAATGTCACAGGCTACTGTAAATGTGCTTTTTAAATCATTACCAAAACCTGGCAATAATTCAAACACATTGTGAAACATGGAGTGCAGTACCGGGAGCAGCCTGCAGGGCTTGCTCTGCCTCCAGCAGAGTTTCCAGTATGCCCGCTGTGAGCTCCGGCTGTTTGCTTATCATGGAGAAACCATTCCACATGTACATCATCTCCTGAAACAGGCAGCACAGTCAGTCACCATATTTACACACTGTAAATGCTTTTTCTAACTTTAGTTTGGAGGAAGTGCGTCACAGATGCAGAACGTGCTTCTGTGGGTGTGAGTACACAATTATCTTTTGCTGACATAGAATTTTCCAGGAATTGTGGGCATTATGTCGAATTAATATGATTATAGTTAAGTATATTAGAAGAATGACACAGGATGCAGAGGTGCCTTACAAGCACAGGAACAGGGAGTGGTATGGGGGACCTGGCTCTGTAGCGCCGGGCTTTGCGAATAGCAAACTTCTCTGTAGGAGGAGACTTCCCTGCTATCTTCTGTTTGAAGGTTGGCACCTGCCTGGGAGTGAGACCGAGGAGAGAAAGAAGAGAAGAGAGGGAACGGAACCAGCTAATTACAAAACAATGTTATTTTGTATATAATAGCCCTTTATAGGCTTAATCCTCATTTATCAATCTTTTAGTAAAGTTATATATAAATGTTTGCGTAAGCCAACAAAACTGCTGATTTTCTTCATACACAAACGATGAAGGCCGATTACACTTAAAATGCAGCACACATTCACAGCACAGCGAATTTGCATTAGTATATAACCACCTGAAAAGGTGAATTATATGAAAATTGAGGTGAAAAGAAAAAGCCTTGACATTTCTACCCAATTGATCATGGTCAACAGACACATCACACAGGCAAACTGCTTTAAATATTTAATTGTTTTAAGTGTCTTGGCAGTTGTCTGCCAGAAGTGTGATGTCTGATGCTGTTTTGCTCTTTGGTCTCTCGTGCACCAGTACACCATCTTGGAAAAGGAGTGCATGTGTCATCACAGGAGACCTGATGTAATTAAAAAAGGGGCAAATGATGACACGCAGCACATTAGGGAGCACACAGCTCATTGCAGATTGAGACATACCAGGTCAGTCATTTAATTGCAGTTTAAAGTGTTGCACAGCATTAAAAAAAAGAAAAGATGCTGTGGCAAACAGACTTGTACACCAGCTGAGCCATTGTAGCCAATAAATTAAGGTTTCACATTAGTCAGTCTCCTTGGACATAAATTTACAGGAAATAGGATAGTAGGATATGAGAGTTTTTCCTGAAGTGACAGGATTTTTTTAAATTAACAACAGATTTCGTGTAAATGCTCTTATAAATGATTTATAAAAAATAAATAAATTGTGTCCTGTTTGAAAAATGATGCCCATTGAAAAGGAAGACACAAATACAAGGATGCCTTTGTAACTCTTTGACTGTAAATGCATCTGTGTATACCTGAAGAGCTCAATCTCGTTCTCCCCAAATGGACGAGCCTCTCCTTCTGGCAGCATACTGAGATAAGCAGCCTTCATGTACATGTACATAGCCTGAGAGAGGGAGAGAGAGAAAGCAGGAAAGACTGTCAAAGTAATTCAATTCACTGTCTCATTAAGATTTTTAAGTGAACTGCCTTCAACTTCAAATACCATTTCAACTTTTGTAATTGAAATAACTTTGAAGATCTGTTCATTGGACAGATGGACGCTCATGGACATGTATCACTTATATTTCTTAACTCTGCTCTTCAATTAGCATGTCTTGGAACTAGCAACTGATCTCTAGAATCTTAATTACAGCATTAGACAAAAGTGCTGGCTGACCTTGGACCAGCGACTTTCCTGGCTGAGCAGGTCGGCGTAGAAGTAGGCCATTTTCCAGTGCCTCTTGTAGGTGAAGCACCACATCAGTTCCCAGTAGCACATGTGGTGAAACTGCTTCCAGGCCTGCTGTGCTTTACATCCATTTTCAAATAGCATTATTGCCTGGATATGGACACAAAGTAGTTTTGTAATAAAACTAATGAAATTGGAAAGATTAGAAGCCTTGTTCAACTCGCCTTGACATTCAGGTGGGGATCTTAATAGAATTATTAGCTGCTTTGTTTATACTGCTGAAAATTTAGTTTGTGTTCTGTCCTTGGATAGTGGCTAATTATATTTCAAATAGAGAATGTTATCACAGAGAACAAGTACTCTAGGGCTTACTTTGTCCACAGACACATTTATACTTAATATAAATATAACAAAAATGCCCACCGATTTTGCCAGCATGAAAAAAAAAACACACCACGGAAATGTACAAGCTCTACAACACATAAATCAGAGGGGCTCCGATTAGCATAAAATTACAGTGGAAATCATTTCCTGACTCATTCTTTTAATAACCTTCTCTACACACAGCAATCCTCAATTCACTCACCTCATCAATGTTGCCTTTTATTTCCTCCACTCTGCCTGCAAAGAAAAGGAAAATTGCCCCCTGGAGAAGAGGGGCAGAGTGAAGAAGATAGCATGATACACAAGACTTTAAAAAGCCAGTTACAAGTTAGTGAGAGAGAGAGAGACCTACATTTGGATATTGTATCCGAAATGGCTTCAGCAGTTTCTCAGCATCAGCTACTTCTCCCTCACCTGTCCCTGCGAAGAAAAAAGACCATCCATTGCTCGTCAGTCATCCTGGGAGATAGAACAAATTGCATTTTCAACCATTCTCTGACGAACAAACATTTCTACTTGTCTACTTTTTGTTCAATATTTCCACTCAGGGTCATGATTGTACCATTTACAGCACACCTGACATGTTTGCAGCTGCTGTGTCTATATGCTGACTAAGTAGAACCCTTTCCAATTTTGTCAAAATGTGCACTGTTATTATTTATTGCCAAGGAAACAAGTTTTTAAGACCTGATTTAGATTTGTGCTCTATATTTTGACTAATGGTTTAAAGGTGTATACCATTAATAGGAAGATAATGTACCACAAGAGTAGGGGTGGGGGACAAAAATATATCATGATACGTGAAGACATTTCTACCATTTTGAAAAATGACATACCATGATATAAAAACTTGAACTAGCTAACATTTGATACGTTACGAATAAAGGTGTTGGTAATTAGCCTTAGCTCCACTACTTTACCTTCGGTAAAAGACATCCATGTTTAATCGCAGACGTCTCTTTCTGCTGCGACTCTTGCACTTTTAGTCAATTAAACACTATCCCTTTTTACTTGCATACACCATATTGCCAAAAGTTTTGGGACACCCCTCCAAATCATTGAATTCAGGTGTTGTTTTTCAGGGGTTGGGCTTGGCCCCTTAGTTCCAGTGAAAGGAACTCTTAATGCTTCAGCATACCAAGACATTTTTGACAAATTCATGCTCCCAACTTTGTGGGAACAGTTTGGGGATGACCCCTTCCTGTGCCAACACGACTGTACACCAGTGCACAAAGCAAGGTCCATAAAGACATGGATGAGCGAGTCTGGTGTGGAGGAACTTGACTGGCCTGCACCAGTCCTGACCTCAACCCAATAGAACACCTTTGGGAGACTGCGAGACAGACCTTCTCGTCCAACATCAGTGCCTGATCTTACAAATACTCTTCTAGAGGAATGGTCAAAAATTCCCATTAACACACTCCTAAACCTTGTGGAAAGCCTTCCCAGAAGAGTTGAAGCTGTTATAGCTGCAAAGGGTGGGCCAACTCCATGTTACATTCATGTGCATGTAAAGACAGACGTCCCAGTTTTGGAATGGCCCGCAGTCTCCGCTCTAATTCATCCCAAAGGTGTCCTATTGGGTTGAGGTCAGGACACTGCGAAGTTCCTCCACACCAAACTTGCTCATCCATGTCTTTATGAACCTTGCTTTGTGCACTGGTGTGCAGTCATGTTGGAACAGGAAGGGGCCATCCGCAAACTGTTCCCACAATGTTGGGAGCATGAAATTGTTCAAAATGTCTTGGTATGCTGAAGCATTAAGGGGCCAATCCCAACCCCCAAATTCAATTATTTGGAGGGGTGTCCCAAAACCTTTGGCAATATAGTGTATTCATTGATTAATTGGGCTTTTACTTGATTGAAGAAACTGGGTACTTATGGTAGCAGGTATAGCAAAGAAACACTGCTGTTACCTAAAATAAATGAGAGGAAGGTGTAGTAGCAGAGCAGCAGCAGGGCACAGAGCATGGAACGTAGGTTATGGGAGGTGGCTCCTTCATACAGCTGGGAAAGCCCATATTCCTACACACACCCATGAAAAAGGAATAAAATGCATGACAAGCATTGATTATGTCACTAATCATCATGTTACTATGCCACCAGAATTTTGTGAACCCTTTGCAACTTTCTGTATTTCTTCATAATCTTAACCTAAAATTTGATCAGCAGTCAGATAAAGAAAACCCAGCTACACAAATGATGCACAAAAATTCTGTATAAATTGAATTGTGTGTGAAAATCATAGATCAGCAGTTTCGTAAATATTCAGACCAGTCTATCTGATCAATATCCATATCGCAATCACAGAGGTCACTTTTTTTTTTGCTTCAACTTGATGTTTGATTGAACATTAACTGAAGATCTTGTACTGTATCTGCATGATTTTATGCACTGCACTGCTGTCCAGAATTGGATATGAATATGCATGAATATCCAAGTGTACAGGTGCTCCTGATAAAGTATTTATACACCATTCATTCACTTGAAGAAACAAACATGAATAAATAAATTGAAATAAATGTATTACCTTATCTCCAGAAAATCCAGCAAACTCCAAAACCTTGAGAATCCGTGCGGGAAACAAGGAAAGTGTCTGAAATAAAAAGAGACAAACCACTGAGAAAATCAATTTTACATCATTTAATTATTTCTGAAGAGTCCTTTTAGCTTGTGGAACATACCAAGTTGAACGCACCAATTCCGAATGCCACCCCTCCCTCAAGGTGCTTGTGACTAGGCCCTTTGAAGGAGTTATGTGACTCAATAAAGGAGTGGAGTGCCCTGTGGAATAGCAGCACAATTAGTTCCTCTAATTCTACTATGAGATCAGTTTCCTTTGGGCTTGTCTGAATGGAAATTCATAAAATATTATATATATATATATATATATATATATATATATATATATATATATATATAAAAATATAAAATTAAATCTTAAGCAGTTTTCCAGGCATCAGAATGAGTTATGGCACTTATCACATCCACGAATATAATGATTTGTAAAATGATATTACTTTTTGTGGCTTTGTCATATTTAATAAATCCCTAAAGAAAACACAGAACGTGTTAAGGTTTAACTGAATACTTCCATCTTTTCAAACCTTTAACTATGCCATAAACAAAAAAGAACCCAGTTCCCTGTAGTGCAAAAATTACAAATCCTCTAAAACTCACTTAGTCAATATTTCTTCAATCAAAGCTATATGTAAATTGAGCTCCTGCTATTTAGAATTTATGGTTTACTAATGTCTTCATCCGATGTCTTCAAAGTAAATGTGGAAGTGCATCAGCTTTCACCCGAGGATACACAATTACTTTTTACTGTATTGCTCAACGATTTAACGATACATCTGCAGATCACCGTCTGTGTGTTCTAAATAATCTGCCTTATAAAAATTGTCACGTAGATCTCACCTTTGCCAATGTAGATGGCCAATATGCACCAGGAAGTGGGATTTGGAAAGACACTTATGGCATGGAGTTGCATCATAAACCGTGTGGCACGTTAATTTTAAACATACATACCAAATGAAAACCTTTTGTTTGCAAGCCAATGAGCAGTGTGATTTTTTTTTTTTCCATTTTCTGGTTGTTGAACCTAGTAACTAACAGCCAAGATCTGATATTTCCTCATCCCAGGTGCCCAGGCTACAAACTTGAGTTGTAAGTCAATGTGTTGAAATAAAATTTTGTCTACAATTCAGTGTGACAAAATTGACCGCAAATGTGGATGACAGATGTTCTGCAGATGTGGATGGCAGAGAGGGATTGTTCCATTAATGATAATTAGGTCAAAAGCAAAGCATACTTACTTGTATATGAGGTAGCTATTGCGTACTTTGATTCCTCCTTTAATGAAACTCACCATGTTCTCATCCTGCCAGCAAAGAGTTAAAGGGAAAAAAAGACGATGAAGCAGTGGTGAAGCAAATCACCCACAGAATAAAAAAAAAGAAAAAGGTCTAACTGGATGGGGCATGGGCAGCATCACCAGTTCATCATGTAAAGGAATAATTAGTGGGAATCCTATAAGATTGACTAGTAGGTAGGTGTGTGGAAAAGCCTTAAATGTAAGAAAGAAAAAAAACAAAAACAATGCACATATAAATAAAACCCAAAAACTAAGAGTAGAATGTTGATGGTGCACTTTTTATGAATTACAATTAGGAGGCTTGATAGCGAGTGCATGGGTGAGTGAATGTAGGTGTAGTTTTCAGTATAACTGTGTGTGTGTGTGTGTGTGTCTATTTGTGTGTACAGGAAAGTTGCTGCCTGAAATCTCCAATATCTACCAACCTGTAAAAATGTGAGAGCGGCTCTTTGTAGCAAGCATTCGGCATAACACGCCTCAGCATGGAGCTCCTCTATAACCACACATACATGATAAAAATTATACTTTGACTGTAAGCATTTTAAGAAGGCATCTTGCAAAAGCATTTTCCTTGTAATGGAAAAGTTATGCTGGATTTTTCACACAAAGTATGCTGCATCAGAGGTGCAACTATACAGGGTATTATTATAGACCTTTTAGAATATTTCCAACACTTTCACAAATGCAGCTCATATTGCTTACCCTCAGAGAGCTCATCACCTGCTGCTCTGGCTGCCAGACTACCAGACCTCTTACGAAACCTGTAGGGGGCACAAACACAGACATTCTCACTGATCATTATCTCTAGCTATAATGTTCATATGATAGTGTAAACCCATGCTTATTTTTAATTTCATGAAGAAGAAGTGGCCACTCTTCCACATAATTACACCCCGATAAGAGACACAAAACAAAACACTGATGCTAGTTCATCCTCGCTCTATTTCATTTTACCCTGCAATAAACTGGATCACAGCGAATATAATTTTCACATGAAGCAGCAACTGTTGGAAAAACACAGCCCCTACTATAACCAAGGGCCTCTACATGACCACAGGGCAGCATTCATTATAGCAGGCGGGAAACGTTACCAGATATGATCAGCTGGTGACCATTTAAAGCTATTAACATTGGGGTGTGCTTTATCCCCACGCAAACACAGGCAAATCACTACTATTTAATAACAGTTCTGTTTCAGCTCATGATTGTACCAGTTTTCCTTAAGGTCAGAAAAGGCTTTTAAATCTGCTAGCACGTGGGGCATTTGGAAAGCTTAGCAGCACACACTATTAAAAGGAAAAAAAATATAATGTCTGCAATTTTATTTATATTTTATATATATAATATATACACACACACACACACACATATATACATATACATATATATACATATATGTGTGTGTGTGTGTGTGTGGGGCGCATGTGTGTGTGTATGCACCTTTGGCAAACATCTTGGGCACTTTTCATTGTATTTCCTGCGCTGACAATGTCGTCGTGTTGGAAGGTCATCATTGCCTGCATCTCTAACACTGTAGCGTAGATCAGAGCATGATACATGCTCTCTTTACATCTGCAACATGACATCACAACATTACAGACCAGCCCACATATCCACACCCAGTTTAAACCAACCTGCTTACTGTTATGTACAGTTGAGGTCAAAGGTTTACGAACACTACACATTTCCACTTACACCAACTTCACATATTTCATGTTACCACACATTATGCTATCATTAAGTAACTACTTTATTTCCTTAAGAGGTAATTTCTAAATAATAGCTAAGAGGCATATATATTTCAGCTTTTATTTACTATATCAGATTTTTAGAGGGTCAAAAGTTTATGTACACTTCTGATTATTTGATCAGCATTGCCTTCAAGCTCTCACCAACTCAAGGCTCACAAGCTCCCACCAGCACCCTGAGGCCCCTAAGAGCCCATAATCCCCTATAAATTCCCTTTATTATAAGGTTCACAAGCTGCCATCAACCTGAGCAGAGCAGAGAGAAAAAACTTATAAGCCTGTGATGGTGGTTTAAGCTTCTCACAACCCTTGTTTAGCTGAAAATATATCCCAAAGGACTTTAGCCACAGTCATAATCCTGCCACGGTCCCAATACACATAATCTGTTTCTGGTCTCTACAAGGACCTTGTTATTTTGGCTAAAATGAACCCTGTATCTTTCCAGGCTTTCCAAGCTGAACACCACATGCTCAGCTTCAGTAGAAAGTGATGGCACACATCTGCCAACAATATACAGATTAGTGTGGAACAGTAAAACAGTCCCAGGCAAGTTATATAACAACTTTTGTTTTGTTTAAAATAAGAAAAAATATGAAACGCATGGATATTTTTTGTTGACATCTTTTGCCATTTCCTTTTAATCATCTCAAGGTATTATGGAATCAGTCATTGTGTTCCCATTCACTTTAAATCAACCTGCCCCTGTATTGAAACTCTAATCCCTGTACACACTCACAGACTGTTTAATTAGCTTGAACTCTAAACATACAATAGTAAACTACTCATATAATAATGTATGCAGAAAGCAAGTATATTTCAGAACATAGATCAAGCTGTTTAATATGATCAATGTCTTTGTTTTAAAGATGTTTTCTGCTTAACTAGAAAAAATTCTCTTTCAGTGACACTACCGTCATAGATTTGGTTTTATTACAAGCAGACAAACATTGTCATTTTCTTTGTAGTTAACTGTATTCCTCATTTGAGGACCCTGTGGTCCATATCATTTGGCAGCTTAGTTTAACTCACATCAACTACATTTAAAACAATAAAAAAAGTCTCAAGTTATATCTGAATCAGGATTTATTCAAGAGAAACAAGTAGTTACTGTTAAAAACACTTTTCCCTGCACAAATCATTGACAGATAAAGGAGACATATACACTAACTAACTCTGGGTGGCACTGAAGCATTCTTTCTTTCTGATCAAGGCAGTCTCTATTTAATGCAGAAATGTGTGTCCTTGGGTGTGAACCTGGGTAAACACTTCACATCCTGGTCAAGGGAGTTGGCATTACACACACATAATCAAACAGACAGTGAAACATTTCAGCAGAAAGCTACGACACAGCTAATACTAATCCCTATCGAAACCATTTAAGGCATTTAAAAGTTTTGACGCACTTTACCACTGTCGTATCCATACCCTTCTCTCTAACTTCCTACTTTAACACTTCTCTCATCAGAGACATGATCACAACAGATTCTTTTATCAAGATCAACTTGGCTATCATGTTTTTACCTGGGGTGTAGTACATGTGAAAATTACACAACTATAAAGAAGAGTAAAAGACAGGCAGAACTACTTGCTCTCACCGTGGCTTCAGTTTGTCCAGACTCTCGCTGAAGTGGTTATTGAGGAACAGATCCAAGGCCTCCATACACTCTTCAAGACATGCCTTTAGGGATGTCTCTGTGGAGCTGAGTCAAGATATGTGCACAAAAACAGTACCAAATGATAAAAGAATTTAATTCTTGACAGAATGAAGGTTAGCCATCTGATGAAAACATTGAGTGTAAGAAGATGATAAAAAATTAATAAGCAATGTCTTCCGCTTTGAAACATGCCCTTTATTAATTATAAATTATGCCTTATGACACAGTATACCTAGGGCTATAAAAAGTCCCCAGTGTAATAGGAGAAAGGCAAATGGTGGTGATTAGTGTAAGAGGCTCAATAAAACATAACGATATCCATAAAGAGGAAAGATTTACTAAAGTGAGGATCCAGTGGATTTGTACCTGGTATCAAGCCTGTACCGTCATATCAAATGCAGACAAGCACACATTTAATGGTACATGCTCTTAGGGACATGGATAGGAAATCTCATGAGCATACATTCAGCACAGTGAAACTGCAACAGAGTGTTGCTGGGATGTCCTGGGAATTTTGTCACATGTAGAGCTTTGTGCAACACCATGCAAAACACGCGCACGCGCACACAGACACACACACACACCCACAATCTCTCGCTCTCTCATGCTGATAATTACTTTTCAGGTTCTTATATGTCAAACATGCAAATAACAAACAGAAATTAATATAATAATAATTATAATATTAACACAATAAGAAAATGCTAAATCACCATGTAGATACATGACAAATGTTTTTCATCATTATATCACAATGGAGAAAATGTGATCTTAGTGATTTTGACCATTAGATAGTTTCAGCATTTAGAAACTGCTGATCTTTTTGTGTGTTAATCACACACACACACACACACACACACGCACGCACACACACACACACGTCCACAGAAATAAACTAAAATAAAAAACAACAACAATGTGAACCAGTTCTGTGAAAAGAAACACCTTTATGACGAAAAAGGTCAGAGGAGAATAGCCAGGTTTGTTCGAGCTGACAGAAAGGCTCAAAATAAAAACACTTTACGATTACGGAAAGCAGAAATGCGTCTCTGAACACACAAAATGTCGAACCTTGCTGCGGATGGCCTACAACAGCAGAACAGGAATGGAAGGTTAATAAAATGTGGACAATTAAAGACTGGAAAAGATCAGTTAATGTTTTTTCCCCCTACAATCATCAACTGGCCAGTTGTGAGATACTCAAATCTGCCCATCTGGCATCAACGCTCATGCCATGGTCACTGAGATCACATTTTCCCCACCATGATGTTTGAGGTCAACATTAACTAAAGCTTTTGCCCTGAATCTACATGAATTTATACATTGTGCCGGTGCTACACAATTGGCTGAGTGGAAACTGACATGAATGAGCAGGTGTACAGATGTTCCTAATAAGTTTCTATTTGCATCCATGTATACACATTTTATGTCTGTGTTCTTGTATAGCCTTAATCAATGCAAATCTTTGAATCATATAAGGGAAATACAACATCTTGTAGTAGTAGTAGTAATAATAATAATAATAATAATAATAATAATAATAATAATAATAATAATGGCGACACACTGCCCACTTTGTATCCCGGAGTCGAATAGAAAGAGTCGACCCCCCCTCTCTCTCTCTCACACACACACACACACACACACACACACAACCTACACAAAAAAAGCAATTACACAACGAGGGAGGAAGGAAGAATCGAGAGGAGGAAGGGGTGTGAAAACTGACCCCAAGAAGGAAAGAAAATTCTCAACAAACTGCAAAACTCACCACAAACAAACTGAATCAGCCAAAATGGAGCCGAGCTCTTTACAGTGTTAACAACAGTCGCTAAAACCTCCATCGCTGTTAAGACCCTGGGCTGCTAGGCTGGCTGTGTTAAGCGTCACATCACGTTTATTTTTTTTTACGGTAGAACGCATAAAAGCCATTACTGTAATATAATTGTCACTCCACTGAAGAAAAAAAAAAAGGTAATTAAGAAAGCCGCCAGAGGCTGGCCATACTGATCTATTAGCAGCTTCACACAGCAGCGAGTGAGCGGCTAACGCCAGAGCAGCTGTTGCTACTTACTTTGCGCTAACAGGTGCATCTTTCCCGTTGGACATGATTTCAATTCCGAGTCTCCTCCGAGTCCTGGGTGTAACCGAAACACCTGTCAGAAAGTGCTCCGGGCTCGGCTCGCTTCCAAACAGCCAGTGACTTCGGAGAACAGAGCCGACAACTGGTGCGGAGATGTAGTTAGTCGCATTGAGTTGAGGAATCCTGAGGACTTGAGCAGGAGTGTTCACTCGAGTGAAATGAAGCTGCTTGCTTTTCTCCTCTGCGTGCGGTCGCTTCTTGGCTCCTCCTCGTCAACGCCGGTTTGGCTTTATGCCACGACTACAATAACTGTCGACATCACCATCTAGTCTAATTAAACTTCTCAGCTCTGTAAGTAAAAACTGAAAGTAGAAGGCAAAATGTGAAGCATTAGGCCTGTGATTTACTCTACACACCGATCAGGCATAACATTATGACTAATAATTGTGTTGGTCCCCCTTTTGCTGCCAAAACAGCCCTGACCCGTCATGCACTGTGTATCCTGACACCTTTCTATCAGAACCAGCATTAACTTCTTCAGCAATTTGAGCAACAGTAGCTCGTCTGTTGGATCGGATCACACGGGCCAGCCTTCACTCCCCACGTCCATCAATGAGCCTTGGCCGCCCATGACCCTGTCGCCGGTTCACCACTGTTCTTTCCTTGGACCACTTTTGATAGATACTGACCACTGCAGACCAGGAACACCCCACAAGAGCTGCAGTTTTGGAGATGCTCTGATCCAGTCGTCTAGCCATCACAATTTGGCCCTTGTCAAACTCGCTCAAATCCTTATGCTTGTCCATTTTTTCCTGTTTCTAACACATCAACTTTGAGGACAAAATGTTCACTTGCTGCCTAATATATCCCACCCACTAACAGGTGCCAAGATGAGGAGATAATCAGTGTTATTCACTTCACCTCTCAGTGCTCATAATGTATTTTCAAGAGTTTTAGTCAGGGATCCCTTTAGTTATTTATTTCACTATTTTATTTCAGTAGGCATTATGTATAGGTATAATAACATTTATAATGGAAGGTTGTGATTTTCACCACTGTAAATAAAAGGGGAAAAAATCATTCAAAATATTCATTATTCATTCTAACAGTGGCCAAGACTGTCTGTGGTATAGTCTAGTGTAATAAACCAACATTGTAATGGATAGTAGAGCTGAAAAAAATTACATCCCCAAAAGCAAACATACAGTTCCTCTCAGTTCCCTTATGACTTCAGTCAATCTCCGCACCTTTGTCATTTATCACACGCTGACATGTTTTACATAACTTTCACAGTTGAATTCAATCACAAGCTCAGTGGCTAGTTTTCTAAACATGAATCAGCTTGGCTGCTGTAGCAGATCCTCTAATGCATTTTATTTCACTTATTTTGCTGAATGTAGCTCACTCATTAAACTCATTAAACTTTTTGATCTGATTAGTGAACTGGTGACATGGTTTCTTTAAAAAAATGTTGATGACAAAAACAATGTTTAAAGAGTAATAGACAAAGAAGTATGCATTTTCCCATCAGATTTAAAACATGTATCATCTGTTCAGAGTTTGTGGTGCTAGTCAGAAGTGGTAGCATTAGACGTCACTAAACAACAACCACTTTTAATTTATAGCCATAATGCCATTAATGGTTTTAAATTAGTCATTAATGGGTATACCTTTGCTCTACATGTGTTAGCTGAATGGTCCTGCTTTGAAATATAAGTGATCCTGAGCTGCTGTGAGTCACCCTGCCAGGCCTGTAGTAATAATGCACAGTAAGAGCCATTCAGGTCAAAATTGGCAGTAGCTTTAGTAGATGCATCAAGTCAGCATGTCCAGGCCTTAGAAAGAACGAATTTTGGCTTCATATAGAGCTGATAATAGTAGGGCAAGGTGGATAATGTTAAAAGAGAGACTGGAGATCTCAAAACAGACTGCATTACAAAACATACTGATCAAGTAACAAATACATAGAGCAAAGATCAATTAATAAAATGCACACACCAAGCATAACCAACCTTATGAGTTTGGTTCGCTACACTGTGTGCTAAAAAGGTAGCTGACATTAAGCAACTAGGGCACTACTATCAGCATCAGTATATAATTGGGGTGTAACAGTATACTCACATAGTCACAATTATGATTCTGACTTTGTATTTCAATTTCATTCTCAGAATATTTTATACATCATGTGAATGAAGAAAAATGATGACTAAAAAGACTTTTGGGTGATCTTGGAATTGCTATGAATAGAGTCACTGATCAGGCATAACATTATGACTGCCCACCTAACATTGGTGTTGGTCCCCCTTTTGCTGCCAAAATAGCCCTGACCCGTCATGCACTGTGTATTCTGACACCTTTCTATCCGAACCAGCATTAACTTCTTCAGCAATTTGAGCAACAGTAGCTTATCTGTTGGATTGGATCACACGGGCCAGCCTTCCCTCCCCACGTCCATCAATGAGCCTTGGCCTCCCATGACCCTGTCACCGGTTCACCACTGTTCCTTCCTTGGACCACTTTTGATTTAAAAACAGATTAAATAAAGAAAGTCTGTGAGCCAGGGTAAACGATTGATTGAAACATGATGAGTTCCATAGTAAATCCCCAAGGTATCATTGTACCTGGAAATACAAGTCCAAAGTTAGCTAAAATGACCGATTCCACTGCGTCTTCCACAGGCACAGTACATTTTCGTGATGACTGTGTTGTTTGAAAGCTATGGAAGAGCTCTTTTTAAAGAATATATGGTTGAGTAACCATTTAACCTATAATGTGTGCTGGTTATAGTGTTCTAGAGCTAACGAGAACTTCACAAGTGCAGAAGATCCTGGTTATGATGCTGACTCTGCATGGAAAAATGAGATCATGTGACCAGCCTGTACACTCACTGAGCACTTTATAGGAGCATCTCACCCACACATTTATGCAGTTATCTAATCAGCCAATCATGTGGCAGCAATACAATGCATAGAATTCTGCTATTGCTTACATCAACAGTAAGAATGTGACACTGGCATGATTGTTGATGCCATACCGGCTGTTTTGAGTATTTCTGACTGTTGATCTCTTTTCACACGCACAATTCTCTAGAGTTTACTCAGAATGGTTCAATAAAAAACATCCAGTGAGGAGCAGATGGAAATGTCTTGTTGTTGAGAAAGGTGCAATTGTGAGCAGAAAATAATCTCAGAATGCACAACATGTCAAAACCTAAGGAGGATGGGCTACAGCTTCTGTCACGCAAGGACAGAAAGCTGAGGCTGGACAGCTGAAAAATGGGAAAATGCAGCCGTGTCTCATTAATCTGCTGAAGCATACAGATGATAGGGTCAGAATTTGGTGCCAGCAGCATGATTGCATGGGCTCTACCTGCCTTGTATCATCAGTCTATAGTGGTGGAGGTGCTGTAATGGTGCGGGAGAATGTTTTCTTGAAAACATTTTGGCCCCATTAACACCAATCAGTTATCACCTGAATGCCACAGCCTATTTAAGTATCGTTGATGATCATGAGCATCGCTTCATGACCACAATTTAAAATCTTCTAATGGCTAGCTCAAGCATGATAATGTACCATGTCATGAAGCCAGAGGTTACGATGGCAATCAAGCCTCTCTGATGACATGATTAAGAAACCTTTAGAAGAACCAAACTAGAAGTGATTCTGTTTTCTTTTGGGCTAGACCAGATTGGGAAATTATAAATCATTACAGTATATACTTATGGAAGAGTAAGGCAAACAGAAGTAAGTACACCGATCAGGCATGACGTTCTGAGCACAGCCAGGTGAATTGAATAACACTGATTATCTCCTCATCATGGCACCTGTTAGTGGGTGGGATATATTAGACAGCAAGTGAGCATATTGTGCTCAAAGTTGATGTGTTAGAAGCAGGAAAAATGGGCACGCGTAAGGATTTGAGCGAGTTTGACAAGGGCCAAATTGTGATGGCTAGACGACTGGATCAGAGCATCTCCAAAACTTCAGCTCTTGTGGTGTGATCCCAGTCTGCAGTGGCCAGTATTGGTCCAAGGAAGGAACAGTGGTGAACCGGTGACAGGGTCATGGGTGGCCAAGGCTCATTGATGCACTTGGGGAGTGAAGGCTGGCCCGTGTGATCCGATCTAACAGTCATGTTGTTCAACAGTCATGAAGTTAATGTTGGTTCTGATAGAAAGGTGTCAGAATACACAGTGCATGATGGGTCAGGGCTGTTTTGGCAGCAAAAGGGGGACGAACACAATATTAGGCAGGTGGTCATAACGTTATGTCTGGTCAGTGTATGTTTACACGGTGTTCTGTATAAGCATATTGTGAATAGATGTCCTGGAATAAACACAGGACAGACAGCAGCAGTTTGTAGACAGTGCAAGAAATGACAGTATTAGATTAATGCATTAAACACAAGCCATGTTAGAATATGTTCTTTTGAGAGTGCATTACAGATAGCATTTTTCTAACAGAGAAGTCTTTTTACTGCCAAATTTTATATCCAGGAGCTTCATCGAGTATTTTCACTCTTGAATATGGTTAGGGCAGAGGGGAGTCGGGAGAGGGGGGATTTTCAACATTAGCAATCACAAAAATAAAGATTTATGCCAAAAAAATATGTAAGGGTCAGCAGAGACAGCAACATATCAGAAATAACCTCTCTCTTCCAGACTCCCACTGGTATGATAATAATAAACTGGATATGCAAACAGTCAGCTAGAAGCATTGTCAATTTGAGCCTCTAAGGGAGCACATCGTTTCTAGAAATTTATATGGAGATTGATTGTTGAGAGGCTTGGTGAGTGGTACAAAATATAAGCTTTCAGAAATATAACCAGCCGAATAATAAGTTTACCTACCATCCATCCATCCATCTATCCATCGTCACAAGGAACCTGGAGCCTATCCCAAGAGACTATGGGCACAAGGCAGGGTACATCCTGGACAGGATGCCAGTCTATCACAGGGCCCAATCACACAATTTAGAGATGCCAATCAACCTACAATGCATGTCTTTGGACTGGGGGAGGAAACCGGAGTACCCGGAGGAAACCCCTGAGACACGGGGAGAACATGCAAACTCCACACACACATCGCAGATGTGGGAATCAAACCTCCAACCCTGGAGGTGTGAGGCAAACGTGCTAACCACCAAGCCACCGTGGCCTCCACAACATGTTTACCATATTTAATATATTGTTTTTAGTTATAGCATTGAGTTACCATATTCATTTTAATGCTACCCTGCATTATTAGCATTACCTTGATTACAAGATTTTATTTGCATAATATATGTATGTATGTGTATATATAATGTATGTAAAAAAAAGAAAAAAGAAAAAGAAAAATCCATGTGTTAAATCATTCACAACAACAAAACACTCATCAGTGCTCTGATAGCTTATGTAAGGTACATATGAGGAGGGGTGGAGGGTGTCGCCACCAGGGGGCGGTATAGCATTGCTTGACTGATTTGCATTCTGTGAAGCGTCTCAGAAATTGAGAGAAAAGACACATCATCCATCTATAGCAGACATGCACCAGAGGGATGCTATAGAAGCCCAGCTATAACCAATTTCATTTTTAATTAAATGCTGTGAAACTTATTTAAAATTAAATGTTCTTAAACGTGTTTATAGGCCTAGAATAAATATATGCTTTGAATGATATCTCAGAAAAACTGCAAAATTGTCATTCTGTGGATTTTGCCACAAGGCGATATTACATTTTAATACATATTGCTAGTTTCTTATCTTTATTACATTTTCAGTCCTGGACATTAGTTCTATCCCCAGGCAGAACAATGCTGCTCAGCTCTGTGCCATTTACAGCTCTGCAAATCACAAGACACTTAACATAATTAATTTTTACATTTTAGCCCTTAGTCCTGTGTTGTCTTATGTAGTTTTGTGACTTTATGTAACGCCAGGGTCCTAGAGGAATGTTGTTTCCAGTATATATGGTCTAAATGACAATAAAAGCTTCTTGAATTGACTAGTTTCAGAAAAGGGGTTGGTTGGAATAGAAAGCTTTCTAAGTTTTACATTGATGTGGAACTGACATCTATAACAACAAAGGGCTCAGAAAATGTTTGACTACTCCTTTAAAGTTACTGACTGACTCATACAGTGAAGGTGGTGTCATTCTAGATATCAGTAATGTTCTTTGCTTTTTGCAACAATTGTAAAGTGGACTAATATTTGAACACTAAAGACAGAAATAGATTAAATGCTGGCACAAGCTAGCTCATTCTCTTAATAATCACTGAATCACAAATAGCTAGATATGTGGATGGATCTAGAGTCAATGATAGTGGACACAAGTCAGGATCACAGCAGATTCAGTTCAGATGACAGGTGAGCATTTACTTTTTCACTGCATGGTATTAAAAATGAAAAACACAAAACAAGAAAACACAAATTTGGAAACTTTTCAGGAGTCTGTGCTCAGATCACATGTCTCACACTCCTCAGCCTTAATTACTAAAAGAATTAGAAACATTTTGGCATCTTTAGTGAGATCACTCACTAGGCTTGTAAGGTTCGAACTAGGTGCAAATGTCTGATAGTATCCTCACCAGCCCCCAAAAATGTCTCACCTCCATTCTTGGTCTTATGCCACAGGCAAGTCAATTGTAGTCTCAGTAATCTGGGAGCACACTGGCACATGACCCAAGTGAATGCCCAGGAGGTGGGGCAGCTGGGAAGCTGCAGGCAGGGGCAATCCCTTACAATGTGGTGCTGGGGTGGGAGGAGTTCTGGTAACTGGCACTAAGGTGTGATGTCTTGCTGTGTCCATGCACACAGATGTGTTGGGCTGGACCAGTTGGATGGTGATGGCCAATGAGTCAAGTTGATGCCACTGGACAAACTCAGATGTTCCTGCCGGGAACTGGGTGGTAATCTGTTCCAGTGCTACTCTCTTAATGACCTCCTCCATGTGGGAAGGGTCTAGCTGCATTCAGCATTTACTGGAGTCCAAGAGCTGCTGGGCATATGTGAACAGCTGATACCCCTCCATGAGCACCATGGTATAGAACTGCTGCCGATGTTCCTCTGGCAACAGTCCAACACGCTCAAGCATAGCTCTCCACACAGCCATGTAATGTAGCTGGCACTCCAGTGGCAGCCTACGGGCTACCATCTGGGCTTCTCCCATCAGGAGGGCATACATGTGCAGCCCCCACTCTCCCCTCAGCCAACTGCACACCGGGGTAGTACCTTCAAACATCTCCAGGTGTTTCTTTGCATCATCCTGGGTTACCAGAGAGAAGGGGCATAAAGAGAAGTTTGGGCTGAAGGGGAGGCTAACAGGCTTTGGATGGCAGTGTGGTCTTTAGCTTGCTTGTTCACAGCTTTTGCTGTTGTTGCTGTTGCAGACTCATGAAAGTGAGCCTGACGCTGCTGCTCCTGCATTCACTCTAGAGACTGAATAAACTGGGCAAGAGGATTGGAGTCCATGTCTATATGTTCTCTGAGCTGCTTTCTCCTGGGTTTTGGCACCAGTCTAGCAAATGATAACGGACACAACTCAGAAACACAGGTCTCAATTAATTGGACAGCAGCAATTAAAGGGTCCAAGCACTTTCTGCCCTCACCTCCAACAGAGAAAGACCAGAAGACAATGGGACCATTAGTCCTTGCCCCCAAACAGATACTCAAAACTTAAAGGACATGGCAATCTGTTTTTGAGATTCTGCTGCACCAAATCGAATTTCAGTACATAAAAGAGTTGCTGTGATGTGACTCACTTCCTGTTTGGCAGCTTAGTAAGGAAACGCTTTTGCAGGTTATGAAAAAAAATGTCTTACACATCAAAAATCAGAGGAACTGGTCTGACAATGTTGTGATCCAGATATTATCACAAGTAGACAAAATCGTATTTTGGTTGGCCACCATTCAAATTGCATTGTCATGGGACAGAAATTGTCCCATAACAAAAGTAAAAAGAAGAAAAAACAGCTTTTGTTAAAATTGGTTGACTTCCTGATTTGTAGTAGTAGTAGTAGTAGTAGTAGTAGTAGTAGTACTAATAGTAGAAGTAGCTTTGTGGTAGTGCTTTGTGTTATCTGTAATATTTCTAGAAGTTTAAAAAGCTAAAAGCTCATTCTTTTGGGCCAACTTCAGTGTGCTCAGCTGGAGTGTTTCAAATCTTTATTACAATCTATCAGTTAAAGACTTTCTGTCTGTTGCTGTCTTGCTGTCAGGTGGCAGATACAAGCACAAGCATGTGTGCAAGCAACATGAACAGGGCAGGGCAAAAAAAACTGAAATCTGACCCCTGAAAGACTATAACAGCAAGAACAGCTTGGTAGTGACTGGTAAGCATCACAGGGTTAGGTGAGGAAGACATATCATGTTTAAAGATTATGATATATGGTAACTCTTTTTTCACATATTATGTGCTATATGCTGCAATACATGCTGTAATTCTGCCAGGAGGTGGCAGCACAAGTTGAATGAATTTGTACAGTATATTGTGTTGGAAGAATGGATCATAATGTGCCGTAGGTTTTTACAAACATAACAATAACTAAACTGAGATTAAGTGAATCTGTCTCCATCTCCATCCATCCATATATTTAAAAATATATATATATATATATATATATATATATATATATATATATATATATATATATATATATATATACATATATACACAGGTGTATCTCAATAAATTAGAATGTTGTGGAAAAGTTCATTTATTTCAGTAATTCAACTCAAATTGTGAAACTCGTGTATTAAATAAATTCAGTGCACACAGACTGAAGTAGTTTAAGTCTTTGGTTCTTTTAATTGTGATGATTTTGGCTCACATTTAACAAAAACCCACCAATTCACTATCTCAACAAATTAGAATATGGTGACATGCCAATCAGCTAATCAACTCAAAACACCCGCAAAGGTTTCCTGAGCCTTCAAAATGGTCTCTCAGTTTGGTTCACTAGGCTACACAATCATGGGGAAGACTGCTGATCTGACAGTTGTCCAGAAGACAATCATTGACACCTTTCACAAGGCAGGTAAGCCACAAACATTCATTGCCAAAGAAGCTGGCTGTTCACAGAGTGCTGTATCCAAGCATGTTAACAGAAAGTTGAGTGGAAGGAAAAAGTGTGGAAGAAAAAGATGCACAACCAACCGAGAGAACTGCAGCCTTATGAGGATTGTCAAGCAAAATCCATTCAAGAATTTGAGTGAACTTCACAAGGAATGGACTGAGGCTGGGGTCAAGGCATCAAGAGCCACCACACACAGACGTGTCAAGGAATTTGGCTACAGTTGTCGTATTCCTCTTGTTAAGCCACTCCTGAACCACAGACAACGTCAGAGGCGTCTTACCTGGGCTAAGGAGAAGAAGAACTGGACTGTTGCCCAGTGGTCCAAAGTCCTCTTTTCAGATGAGAGCAAGTTTTGTATTTCATTTGGAAACCAAGGTCCTAGAGTCTGGAGGAAGGGTGGAGAAGCTCATAGCCCAAGTTGCTTGAAGTCCAGTGTTAAGTTTCCACAGTCTGTGATGATTTGGGGTGCAATATCATCTGCTGGTGTTGTTCCATTGTGTTTTTTGAAGACCAAAGTCACTGCACTCGTTTACCAAGAAATTTTGGAGAACTTCATGCTTCCTTCTGCTGACCAGCTTTTTGAAGATGCTGATTTCATTTTCCAGCAGGATTTGGCACTGCCCACACTGCCAAAAGTACCAAAAGTTGGTTAAATGACCATGGTGTTGGTGTGCTTGACTGGCCAGCAAACTCACCAGACCTGAACCCCATAGAGAATCTATGGGGTATTGTCAAGAGGAAAATGAGAAACAAGAGACCAAAAAAATGCAGATGAGCTGAAGGCCACTGTCAAAGAAACCTGGGCTTCCATACCACCTCAGCAGTGCCACAAACTGATCACCTCCATGCCACACCGAATTGAGGCAGTAATTAAAGCAAAAGGAGCCCCTACCAAGTATTGAGTACATGTACAGTAAATGAACATACTTTCCAGAAGGCCAACAATTCACTAAAATGTTTTTTTTAATTGGTTTTATGAAGTATTCTAATTTGTTGAGGTGTCAATGATTGTCTTCTGGACAACTGTCAGATCAGCAGTCTTCCCCATGATTGTGTAGCCTAGTGAACCAAACTGAGAGACCATTTTGAAGGCTCAGGAAACCTTTGCGGGTGTTTTGAGTTGATTAGCTGATTGGCATGTCACCATATTCTAATTTGTTGAGATAGTGAATTGGTGGGTTTTTGTTAAATGTGAGCCAAAATCATCACAATTAAAAGAACCAAAGACTTAAACTACTTCAGTCTGTGTGCATTGAATTTATTTAATACACGAGTTTCACAATTTGAGTTGAATTACTGAAATAAATAAACTTTATCGCGACATTCTAATTTATTGAGATGCACCTGTGTGTGTGTGTGTATATGTGTATATGTGTATATATATACAGTACTTCATAAACATTTCATAGACATCCTGACATTCTCTTCTGACCTCGTTTTATCAACAAGTCATTTTTACCCACAGAACTGATGCTCACTGAATGCCTTTAGTTTTTCACACCATTTTGTGCAAACTTTAGAGACTGTTTTGTGTAAAAATGAAAAAAAAAAAAAAAAGAAAACACTTAAACCCGCCTGTCTGATAACAACAACTATGCCATGGTCATAATCACTGAGATCACATTTTCCCTCCTGCTGATGTTTAATGTGAACATTAACTGAGGATTTTAACCTGGATCTGCATGATTTATGCATTGTGCTGCTCCCACATGATTGGCTGATCCTATATTTGCATGAATGAGCAGACATACAGGAATTCTTAATAAAGTGATCAGTCAGTTTATATAACCAAATATACAGACTTTGACATGTTTTTTCTCCCCTAACATTTTATGTGATGTATGATCAGTGAGCAGGGGATAAAGGAAGCTATATGAAGACAATTTCACACCAGATTTAAAAAATCATTATCCTATTTCAAGGCCACATTGAACCTATTTAACTGATTAGAAAAACAGGCGACGTCCATGTTGAACCAAAGTTATCTAATTACACATCACATTACTAGAAATATAACAAAGACAGAAACAGAGAAAGAGTTCTACTCACTTATGATTGTCTGAACATTTTTAAATTTATTCTATCAATTAACATCAATAATTTAGACTCTTAATGTAATAATGCAGATAAAAAATGGCAAACCATAACTAACTTTACCCTGTTCTCCGTCACATATAGATGACAAGTATGCAAGGACAGAGTATCCTCCAAATACTGTGTGTTTTGTTGTATTGTATTGCGTAATGAATCACATAATTTAGTCTTTTTAAATAGAATTTTAAAGCAATCTCACTTAATCTCACTTTATTATACAGTTGTGTCACTTACATCTGTCTGTGCAGATCCAAAACACAGTCAATGCGCACTGAACTGCCATAAATCAGAACAAGTGTTCATCCATGTCATTATCTTCTATCCATTGTCTGTACCGCTTATCCAATCTATTCTCGGGTCACGGGGAGCCTGTGCCTATCTCAGGCAGGATACACCCTGGACCGCAGGACACACATACACACACACACACACACACACACACTCACTATGCCAATCAACCTACAATGCATGTCTTTGGACCGGGGGAGGAAACCCCCAAGGGGCGGGGAGAACATGCAAACTCCACACACATATGTTGGAGGCAGGAATTGAACCCCCAACCCTGGAGGTGTGAGGCAAACGAGCTAGCCACCAAGCCACCATGCCCCCCCCCCATTATCTTCTATCATCAAGTGATTTTTTTTGTCTTTATCTTCTATTATCTAGTCATCAGACAGCACATTCGTTTTTTATTCTTATTTTTTATGTTACATTTTCTATTAAATTTGATTTCTTTTTATAGAATTATTAGACTGATAGATTGTATATTTGCTGTTTTGACAGCAGGGGGCGTGGTTGAATGCCAGCTGTGAAGCAGACGGTGGGAAAGAGGAAAAACAGAGAGTAATGACTGAGTGATTGTCTACACCACTGTGTGGTAAACGACAGCCAATTAATGTTGTACTTTTCCTCCTCACCAGGCTGCCAGATGCCTAGCAGATGCTAGAGAGAGATGGAGCCGACCTTACCTGCCCTGACCCCGCTGAGCTAAACTTGAGCCGTATGCTGCAATTAATTATAATTTATTTTGTTTCTTATCGTGTGTGTCTGAGTGTACCTTCATCTACCTGTGTCCCTAATTCCTCTTCTCATTGCCCAGTGATATCACAGTTCAAAATGCTCTCTCTCTCTACCTATCTATAGGTAATAATCATACACACATATATATATATATATATATATATATATATATATATATATATATATATATATATATAAAAAATCATTTTTATTGATCTTAAGCAACGAAAGCACTGAAATGCATTTATTGTGTTTCATATGCTTTTTAAATGGCTGTGTAGCCGCTATGACTTCCATCTGGGGCTATAAGGGCTTCCATATCTGGAAGTATAATGAGGACCATTAAAAGTACATATGCTTAGATTTGTATATACATATGCCCATTAAATATGGCTTTAACATTTTTTGGATATGACTGGGTAAACTTTTAGTTGTGAAACATTTTACTGCTATTTAGATTTAATTTAAAATGGACAAATTGATTTGAAAAAATTGATTTTTTTTTGGCTTTTGTTGCCATTCAGTTTACCACCAATAATCTATAATGACAAAGCAAAAACAAGTATGCTTTTAGTCATTTCTATGTGATGTTGGGGATGTGGTAGCTTAGTGGTTAAGGTGTTGGACGACTGAGTTGACAGTTGTGAGATCGAATCCCTGCTCCACTAAACTGCCATTGCTGGGTCCTTGAGTAAGGTCCTTGAGTAAGGCCCTTAACCCTCAATTGCTCAGCTGTATAAAATGTAAGTTGCTCTGGATAAGGGCATCTGCCAAATGCCATAAATTATGTTGTGTGCACTCTGTAGCAGGTTTTCATCATGGGTTTCTGTGTATTTTAATGCATCTGACCAGTCTCTCATCCCTGATGCTGAGAAGCACCTGCACCAGGGGTGTCTGATCTTGTCCTCAAAGGGCCGGTGTGAGTGCAGGTTTTTATTCCAATAAAGCCATACCTGATTCCACCTGTTTAATCAACTGATCTTGGCTTTCAGTAGACTCGTTGGAGTAAAAACTTTCATCTACACCGGCCCTTTCTGGATAAGACTGAACACCTCTGACCTACACCATATGATGCTGCCACCACCATGCTTCATAGTAGGGATGGTATTACCAGTTGTACCAGTTGTTGGTTTGCCAGATTTAATGCTTGCAGTTCAGCCCAAAGTTCATTTTGTTTCCTTGTCATACAAGAGAATCTTTTTTTTCCTATGCTCTTACTGTAAATAGAGAAACTAAATGTAGAAAAGAAGAAAAGGGAGGCACGTAAAAGGTGGAAGAGAGGAGAGAAAGAAGAGGAAAAGGTAGAGATGACTGATGAGAAGTATTCTATATTGGCTGCTACAAACATTCACTTCATTTGAAAGATTTATAGATTTTTTTTAATTTGTCATTTATTTACACAGAACAATGTTTGTAACAGTGCATTTTTAAGAAACATACTTATCACAAAATATATCTAATATTCACTGCAGATACTTTAGCTGCAAAAATTGGCAAAAAAGGCATTTATGCATTTTTATGTCTATAACACTATGTCAGTAGACACTGAATTATCTGAAAATAACATGTTTGAATCAAGAATAAAATTAACCATTAATCTTAATAAATCCTTAATAAAAGAACAAATATATTATCGAGCAGATTTCAAGTGTTCATACATGAAACAAAAACAAACAAAAATTCTAAAAATCAATTCATTTATTTTGAAAAAGCTTACAGTAAATATGCATTTGTAAATTTCAGATGTTGGGGTTGTTCTTTTGGTCAGGTTTCAGGCTTCTGTAGATTTTATTTGGCAGTACATAGTCATGGAGACAACCATGGCGAAGAGCTTATAGTTAAAAAACAAAAAACAAAAAACAAAAAAAAACAGAAAGAAGAAAATTTATTTATGAAAAATGACTAAATGAAATGGCAATATGCTATAACCAATAAACATATCTTTACTGGAACGTCTGATACATGAATTCTTATGAATTTGCATTATTTAGTAGACAAGGACATTTATTTAAAGATAATAGGAATTGCTAAATTACCTCAAGTGCTGCGATGCCCAAGGCCACAGCTATGATGACAACTGAATTTGAGTCAAAAATTTTGATCAATGTAGAGTAACATCCATTAACATTCTGTGGAGGAAAAAGATAAAATCATATAATCAGATAGTAGACAAAAAAAAGAATGGGGGTATTACTGATTTTCACATTCTAGTGCAAGGGTGTCTAACCATTTTTGTAAATAAGTAGAGTTAATATGCAGATATAAAATATGAGAATGCCAAAAACAAATGACAACACATGCTCTTCCTCAAGCTAACTGGTCATTGTATTTTAATAGGTCAATTTCTGGGAAATAAATCTTGCAGTACTGTCTTCAATTAGGTAGTCTCTGCTATAAAAGACATTTATAAAAAAAAGTTCTGCATGTTTTACCGCATTTGTAGCATTTTGCAAGCTGCAGGATTGAAGCTGACAGCACTGCTTTGGATACAGATTGGTATTTTGGACAAAAGGGGAACCTGTGAAATCTGTATAGTTGTTGAATCCACAGCACTTCAGCTACAAGAAAACACAGACAGAGGAGGTGTTAAACACAAGACATAGATATCAGCATTTAAATTTCAGATATTAATGACTATAATCATTACAGAAATTAATGACCAATCATTAGACTCTAACTGCTCCTGGAATGCAAGTATATCAGGCAAGGGTTTGTTTACTGATTACGTCTTTAATTCTTCACATGAAACACAATTAAAAAAGGGTATCAAGATTGCCTGTAATTAACAACAAAGATTACCAACCAGGTCCATAGTGGTGTTCCACAGACCCGTGACATCTGCATTACTGCCATAATCTTTTCGAATGCTGTCTACTACAGTGACTCCAACTTGAGCTATCAGAGTTTGTATCTGAGAGAGATCAGAAATCATTAATCAGCAAGTGATCAAAAGCAGCTTTCTGCATTTATAAAAGCTTGGGTTGCTTACCACTCCCTTAAAGACCAAAATCACAATAGCTCCAGCGACCTCAGCAATGAAGACTATCAGGATAATGACAAAGAACTAAGGAGAGAGAGCAAAAAAATTAGGGCACAACACCTCAACCCAATTCTACAGCTGTGTTAGACATACACATTACATCCTTCCTGTGTGTGGCTCATGTGTAAAGATGTGCCTTGAGGGTGATCTGGACTTCTGTGACCACAAATGTTGCATTTGAGTCATGCCAGATAGATCGTATTTACAAGTTGAACGCACGAGTGCCAACACAAAGTCGTAATTACGAGTAAGTAACGTAGGACTTTCTTTGAGTTTCAGAAGTCATAAAACATGATGGAATTATTGGATGCAACATCTGTAGTTGATGCTACTTGTCTTGAAATTGAATACTTACTTGTCTCACAAGCTGATTTCAGACTTTTTTTTAAAATTAATTATAATAGAACAAGCTAATTGCCTGCACAAAATATGACAGAATTGTGCAATTATGATATAATTTGTAACAGAAAGTTTCAAAAACAAAACAAGGATGCGTTAAAAACAGAAAAAAGCTAAACACACCGGATGGCATTCTTTGCTCTTAGATTTCTAGAAGTAGAGTTTTAAAATCATTTGTATTTAATTACTTGATCAATGTATTTAATTAATGACTTCACACCTAAAGTCATAATTACGACTTCCCAACTTGTAAATACAAAACTTCCCAGGAGGACTTGAACTTTTCACAGTTTGAAAATTGTATAATTAGTGAATTAGCGCCCTTTTAATTTCCTAATTCTTGGACAATCCTCTGGTGCAGCACCAGTACAACTATTTAAAATAATTCAGTTTTGAGACCCAATAAAAATAAGATGCTGCATGCTGAAAGTCTACACTTCAGTTTCTTATTCAGCAGCAGCAGTGTCAGAGACAGTAGAGACACCTGAGCCTGTGATAATAATCTGCAAATTATGTGAGCCAAATCAGTTGGAATTATTAACATTTCATAGCACAAACATCTAGCTAGAAAGCTGGGTGAGCTAGAATAGCTAGAAAGATTTGGATGCTTTACAATATTAAAAAGTGATGCTCAGGGTGATGTTCAAGAGCATATTTGCTAGATAGCTTACTACAAAGCTGGAGACATAACTAACATGGCTAGCTAGCTAAGAAACTTCAGTTTCTCCAGCACCATTTTGCTGCATTAAGTAAGCTAGCCAGCTAACTTTACCTTTCTTAATGTACTGTTGACAATTTAGGCGGGTTTTTTTGTTGCTTTTTTTGTTTTGTTTTTTACTTCAGAGTAGAAAATAGAAGATTAGTTGTGTCAACTGTACATGTAAACAAGTAATTTGTAAAGTTATATAAGTCAGTTTTTTTACCAAATTCCCTGTTTTACACAAGTGAATTATTCCTTGAGAAACAATACTTTTACTCAGTAAAGTATGTGTTGTATTTTTATCACCACAGTGTGAGCTTTATGTTTGGGTGTGTGTGTGGGTGTGTGTGCTCCCTACTTAAATAATATAAAGTTGTTTTTGTATTGTTAATTCACTAACATTATCCTTTGTAGTACTTTCCGTCACTGTTTGATCCTCGATCATAAGCATTAGTAAGGATTATAGTCTGTGAGAACAGAATTCATTGTCTGTGGTCAAGGTGATATCATCTGTAGAGAATGAACAGATCCTTACGTCACATTTTCAGGCTTTGAAAGCCATTACATGTTAAAAGAGACTTTTCTTCAGTGAGTAATGAATGTTTGGGTGTGAGTTTGAATGTGAACAGTATTATGTAGCTTTAAGTTTGAAGATAAGCACAGAATAAAAGCTGACCCTAACTTTTAAGGACACGGTTAATAGATCTGTATTCATGTAGTTACTGAGTAATAGTATAACTATATACCTAGAAACTATGTTCCTCAAAGGTATTTTGGAGAGTTAAGAGTTCTCAGCTTCCTAGTTCCGCTATGACGGGGGAAATACCCTGTGGTACGAAACTACAGAGTTTAACTACATGGATTGGTATAAAAGTTCGCAGTCATGCTAAGAAGAGGTCATAACAGTTGTTACATAACAGTTTAATGGTTTATAGCCATTACATTCTCTACAGAAATAAGAACACCAACATGTCTCAGGTACAGCAGGGTGGAAACACACACACACTTTTTGACTGTAGCAGCATCTAATATAATTAACATGGCAGTCAATCTTTACTGAACATCAGTTTAATACCAAGCTTTAATACTGTAAAGCATCCAAATCTTTCTAGCTATTCTAGCTCACCCAATTTTATAGCAATGTGTGAACAATCTGACCTCGTATTTTCATCTGTCTTAAGTTGCCGCTACTGGACATTTTTAAACTACCTGACTTACACATATTTCTCTTGCTGCTTGCTGATACTGGACTTTTTTTTTTAAATGACCTCATTTGCTAAGACAATCCTACTGTGTTACATAGGTTTTTAACTTATATGGGCCGACACTTTAATCTGTACAGTCTTGAGTACAATGTTTGTTTCCTCCGGGATCGATCGATCAAGTTCATGTGTCAAGGTAAATGCTGTAAACAAGGCAGCAGACTTACTGTAAGCAGCATGCACCTGCTCTCTCGAACAGCGCCACAGCAGCCCAGGAAGCCAAGCAGCATCAGCACACTTCCCACAGCAATCAGCAGGTAGCCTACATTCAGAACCTGCTTCAGCTCAGGTGGGGCTCCAGACAGACCTTGTAGAGCACCCATGATCGAGTTATTATCCACCTTTACCCAGATACCTACAGCCAATATACCTGCTCCAGCCAGCTGAGGAAGAGGGACAGAAGTGAGAGAGGAAAAAGCTCATAAAACAGGGACACTAGATCACATTTCTCCTTGATATATCACACGGCTTTTTATTCCCGCTTTATACAATATTTGGTGCATCCTGACAATGAGCCTGGTGCATAGAATAAATGAATGACGAATTTACACCGACCAGGCATAACATTATGACCACCTGCCTAATATTGTGTTGGTCCCCCTTTTGCTGCCAAAACAGCCCTGGCCCAGCCTTCGCTCTCCACGTGCATCAATGAGCCATGGCTGCACATGACCCTGTCGCCGGTTCACCACTGTTCCTTCCTTGGAACACTTTTGATAGATACTGACCACTGCAGACCTGGAACATCCCACAAGAGCTGCAGTTTTAAAGATGCTCTGATCCAGTCGTCTAGCCATCACAATTTGGCCCTTGTCAAACTCGCTCAAATCCTTACGCTTGCCCATTTTTTCCTGCTTCTAACACATCAACTTTGAGGACAAAATGTTCACTTGCTGCCTAATATATCCCAGGAGATAAGCAGTGTTATTCACTTCACCTCTCATAATGCTCATAATGTTATGCCTGATCAGTGTATTTATACATTGTTCACAAGAGTATACATGAAAATCCAGTTAATTCTGAAAATCTTTCTTATCAGCGAGAACCTTTGGGTAAATTCAAATCCATATAAGGAGACTCTCTAATGTGAACCTCTATTCATAGGCTTTAGATCATAAGATTTGGCTTGAGCTATTGTGCTTTATTTGTTTATGGATTACTGGGTCATGTAGTGCATGGTCTGCTCAGTAGGTACTCTTTCATCTTTGATATCATTAACATTTTCAGTTTCAGTATTGTTTGTAAAGTATGTAGTGTTTTATATGGGTTTTGTGTGCTCCATATGCCATGGGGCTACTAAATATTAATTAGCTGAATATCTTCATAAGTCTGATTTGTTTTTTGTTTTAACTTTATTCATTCCACTTCATATCCCTTTAGTGAGTTATGTTTGTCGACAAGCATCATAAGAATAATATATAAGGATAAGATGGAACCTCATTAACCCCTTTTTGTCCACCGAGGTGGTGGGATGGACCATTTGCATGCAAGAATAAATGTCAGAAAACAAGGAAGCAAAACTCTCACAACATGGAGGACAGTGCAGGTTAATTCAGTTACTTTGTTACTAATGTGTGTAGTGATGCATTTCAAAGTACAAAAACCCTCACACAGTTCAGTTAAAATGGGGATGTTTAAAGCTTTCAGAACCTTCACAAAGTTACTCATAAAGATTCTAGCATTAATCATAAAATCCATTGTACTTACAAAGATAATGCCGTTAAAAATAAACATCATTGTTTTCAAAAATCCAAAGCAGCCCATCTTGACAGCGTATGATGTACCTGAAACAGACATAAAGACACAAGTAACTTAAAATCAAGTCAGCACTCAAGGTCAAGGAGGTTTTTTGGTCACAGTTTTCTTAAGAAAGTCCTAATAGTTTAGTCTGTGTGTTTACTGTTTTATTAGTTTGAAGTTCTTGTTTTTAAGTATCTCTATCCACAAAACAGCTGATTGCTGTGATCAGTTATTTAACTGAATCCTTCTGCCAAACCTACTCCGCTAATTTAACCTTCCTGTTCAGTATCTAGCTTAGCCAAAGCAGATAATTATATAAAATTTTGTTATTCTCAGTCACTGAGTTAAGTTAGTGGTTACATAATGGTCTGATAGTAACTGGAAAACAACAGCTTTAATTTTAAAATATCTACAATGGTTGAACCATATAGAAAACAACAGCAAATAGAAAACAACAATGGCTTGCATTCAGGCAGCCGGTATCTATTCAGACTAAGCTGGACTTTTCACCATTTAACACACCATTTAACAAATAGTGTCTTTTATATTATAGGAGATTCAGACAAGGCCTATAATTGTTTGTTTACATTTAGTTTATTTAGATTTTGATTATTATTTATCACACGTAGGCAAAGATGACAAAGATGATGTGATGGAAAGAGGGAGTGACGTGGCATGACAATGGTAGGAATCTTTTGGTGGAATTCATTAAAGAGAGGACAATCAGTATTGCATAAACATTGTAAACAAGTAAATTGCATTTATAAAAAGGAGGAATGTCATTAGTGCTATCAGTCCCCTGGATCTGTGGAATAGAGAAACAGAGCCATTTGCATGCATGGAAAACAGGGCAACAAATCCCTAACAAGATGAATGACTGGTTTATTCAGTACCTAATCACTTTGCATAGTGATGTATTTTTTTTTTAAATTATACTAACTTTACATCTAAATGCAAAATGAAGATAAATGCAATGTGAATATGATATTATGGGTTTTTAAGGTTTAGGTAGTCTCTATATATGTTTTTTTTTTTTTTTTTTTAGAATTTATTACTGTGTAAGAAGTAACAGAAAGCAGGATTGGCATTTTACATTTACATCTACGCCATTTGGCAGACACCCTTAACCAGATATACTTATAGAAGTGCTTTTGAAATCTAATGAATACACTGATACTGCTTTAGTCAGCCAGGGACTCATACTGTCAGTCTAAAACTCTGTTGGGAGACAATGCAGAAACAAGTGCTAGTTCAAGTATTTCTTTACACATTGTCTTTACACAAAGACAGCCACAATGACTCAGCTGTTTAGACATCTAGGGGAAGTTCAGTCTACCATCTAGGTGCCAGAACAGAGAAGTGTAATGATGCATACCTTCCTTGTATCCTGAGAGATGGTGGGGTCAGATGAGCAGTGTTAGAGGATTGGTGGGAGCATGGTGCAGTGTGGAGTGTGTATTTTAGCATATAGATGTTGATATGCATGGGCTACCCTCTTTGTTTACCTTTATGAGAAGTCTAAATAAAGCCTTTACATTTCCATATTGTTTTCTTACTCATATATTTAACATTCAATGATCAATTTAGTCATGTAACAAAAAAGCTGATAAACAAATGCTTGGCTTGCATTCAGGCAGCCGGTATCTATTCAGACTAAGCTGGACTTTTCAGCTTCATCAGTGAAAATTGGCAGATAAAAGTCACACAGTTGGTGTGAAATGTCAACTTAAAAAGAGGAAAAGCATGGCCTAGGTCTTTATTCTAAACGAATTCTAAAAGTATTCTAAACACTATTATTTTTTTTTAAAAGAATATTACTGTATAACTTTAATACAAGATATTTAGTATTCTGCCCCACCTTACAGATTATAAGGTTATGCTTCCATGCCTGATGCTTAGGTTCGTGGTTTTCCATTCATCATGCAAAGAAGTAGTTTTTTTTTTTTTTTAAATGACCTATGTGCTTGCATTTAAATGCCACCCCTCATGCACTGCAAGCACGCAAACTGGCAGTGCGATCATGAAAACGGCCTTCATAATCTATTCAGCCTATACCACAGCTCTTAATCAGGGCTTATCCTTAATTGTTAGTCCACTAATCTGAGATCACTTAAGTGTTCTACAAAATAATTTCATGAATGATCTGTTTTTTATATTTTATACTTCATGCTTTTTTATATGAAAAGGGATTTTTATTTGGCACGTCTGCTTTTATGTTTATAGAACAGTGGCGAACCATGAGGAATCGTAGCGTGTGAGCCAAGAGACTAAATGGTGATAAAGAGCTTCTATTCCCATCTCATTTCCAATAAAAGCCACTGACCGTATTGAGAATTTGAACCGTTGGTGTTTAGAATCTCTAAAATTCTGACCAGAGCTGTCACTTTCACCATAATCAACAGTTATTATCAGATGCCATCTTATCTTGTTCTTCTTTGTTACAAAAATGTCCTAAACAAAAATTTGCGCAGCCCAAATATCACAGATCAAATATCAGATGCGGAATAATAAACTTTATATGTACTTCCCTTCACAAAACAAAGCAGGATTTACGCAGGCTTGTTCTAATTATGTCAATGTTTATCTAGTGTTAGGTTAATCAGAGCAACACTGAAATCTCAAGAGCTTTTTTTTTTTTTTCCTTCACTCTGTCTCCCTGACATGGCCTACTGCTTGCATGTATAAATATATGCATAGAAACAGGACGCTGTCCTGTTCAGCATCACACTTGAATAGCTAGTGAGTTACTTTAGTGATGTATTAAGTACTCCTGAAGCTTGAATCTCAAACCATTCACTGAAAACAGAAAGTAGGAAACTGGACTTCTTCAATTGCATTTGATTTCCTTTGTATATGGTATGATGCTCACTGGAGTTTTGCATTGTCGTTTGAATTAGCGAGTGCCCTGATGAGATCAGGAACATTCATGTTTTGTTTAAACAAAAAACAGCAGTGAGCATTCAGCTCAACTCCTCTTACTTTAAATAACAATTCTATAAAAAAAAAAAACGTTGGATGTATAATTGCAATAAACCTAACACATATTAGTAACTAAAACCACTGAGAAGACATGCTAGTGAGGCTCTCCTTTATTAATTGTTTTTATTTATTTCCTGTTATTTGTTCTCATCGCTGGTTTGTTTGGTTTTTTTTTTTTGGCGGGTCAATGAGCTGGAAATTTCAGGGCACACCTGGTGACAATCATATCCTGGAGATAGCTAAACCTGTGGAAAACCCTTGAGAGCTCAGAGTGGGAAATGCCAAGCCAATTACATAAACCAAACTGACAAAATGTTCAGTATCCATTATGGTAAATGTTCATGGGAAATATTGAGATACACATCAAACTCAAAATAATTACACAATGTCTGTTTAGAGTAGCTTGTGGTTGAAGTCCAGAGAAGAAGCTTAGTGTAAAGATAAAAGAACCTGCTCCAGGAACATTCATGTAAGATAGAGTGAGAAAAAAAAATTCTTACCTTTACTGAAGACTTGAAGAGACTAAAGAGAAGGTAAGACTGAATTTCTGAATGTCCACAAGAAACAGGGCTGAAAATACAAAGCTCCAGTTAGTCTTTTCTACACTTGTGCTTCTATCATTCTGTCTGAAGTGCAGCAGGTTTACAATTGCCAGAGAGAGAGAGGGAGGAGAGAAGAGATGAAAGAAAACTAGTGGGACAGCAGGTTTTCTGTTCCCTGTAGAGAAAGTCCCACCTGAGGAGGGAGGGGGTGCATTGAGGTGGTGGCCATGGTGATACACAGGCTTGTGTTTATATACATCATACGGCTTATGTTACTGGTACAGAATAGATTCTATTAAATGGACTAAAGCTAAACAGTATGGTTACTGTATATATATATATATATATATATATATATATATATATATATATATATATATATATATATATATATATATATATATATATATATAGCTAGATAGATAGATAGATAGATAGATAGATAGATAGATAGAGATAGATAGATAGATAGATTAGAGAGAGAGAAAGATTCAGTAGGAGTCTGGAGTATTCTAAGGACTGCATGTTAATGTAAGCAAGCCTGTGATATTTTAAATACTTCATACAAAATATCAGATTTTCCTAAAGTCATTTCCCTTATTTTGAATTTTGTGAACCAATGCCCAAGGTAGCTTCAGATTTTTGTTTTTGCGTGCCAAGACTGACAAATATGGTCTTCTTTTGCTGTAGACCATCCATTTTAAGGTTTGAAATGTTGTGAGTTCTGATATGTTTTTCTGTTGAACCACTATGACTTTGAACCAGTCTGGCCCCTCTCGTCCATCACATACTGAATGTTTTGTATATATCTTTCTGTGGACATTCTAGAGACGGTCATGCGTGAAAATCCCAAGTCAGCAGTTTCTGAAACACTCAAACCAGCTTGAGGTCAAAGTCACTCAGATCAAGTTTCCCCCTCATTCTGATGTTTGATGTGAACATTGACTGAAGCTCTTGACACGGTTGTATTCACTGCACCACTGCCTGATGATTTACTAATTGGATAATTGCATGAATGAGCAGGAGTACAGGTGTATAGTGCACTGAACAGGATGAAATGTTCTTTCATTTAAGTGTAAATGAAAATCAGTACATAACATTAATGTGCCTATGCCCATCTAATGTCTGTAGAATTAGATTACATTTTTAATAAGTGTTATTGTATATAACGGAGTTGTACATAGAGAATAAAAAAGTTTTACTGTTAATTTTGTATTCATTATTAAACACAGATATAGAATAAAGCATTATAACCCTTCATCTTTAATAATATTAATTGTTTTTTTTATGAAGGCTCATCCAATGTGTAAGCTGGCAGCCAATGCCAGACTAGAAAATCTGGTTTCATTATGATAAAGCCCACAAAGAGTTTCTAGAAAGCGGACCAACAAAGCAAGGTTATATCCAATTATCTGAACATCTTTTGTTTTCCTGCGATTTATATGTCCATTATTTACTTCAGGTTCATCTTAGAGGTGTGGCAGACTGCAAACTTGGTCACTGCCTTCAAAGTTAGTACAGAAAAGTGAACAGAGAAGTTTGCTATAAAAGCAACGTCGAACATCATTCTTATTTAAAATAGAACAGCTCTAATGAACTCCAAATCCCTGAGCATTGTTATGACAAAGATGAATGCTTTTAGTCTATTTCCTTTCAACACTCACGACATATGTTTGAATTCATGCAAATTCTTGTGTGTAATAATTTGCACATTTATGCACAGTCTGACCAGATTAACAAGTTTATGTGCACGTAAGGACAGAAGATCAAGATGAATGCAGTTCAGCTGTAGCTTAATCCAGTTGTTAAAAAAAGGGCCTCGTTTTCAGATAATGCACAAGAAAAACATAACAGAAAAAATCATATTTAATAAACAGTATTAATATTAATACTTTCCATATAACTTCAACCAAATAAGACCGCTATTGTAAAGAAACTCACAGAAGGGAATTCCAGAATTACAGCATTGAACTGTTCAACATTTGGCATTTAAACACAACGATTGTCAACTCAAAGTGCTTAGATATAGCAGAAACAAACGAACCGGATCATAAAAGCTGAAGGTTTCAGATAAAGGAACGAGTAACACAATAGTTGCTGACTGTTTCCCCTGAGAATTGAAGCACTGTAATAGTCACTTCCTTGTAAGATTAACAATGCAGTTTTATTTCAGGACATTAAGCAGGTAAGTGAGTTTTTGAAGCACTTTCTTCTTCTTTTTTGTTGGAGAACATTTAAAATGGGCTGTAAACATTATATGTAAATGCATCAACATTTTAAGGGGGTACCAATCACAGTATTTACACGTAACGGATCACTGACAAAAGCTTGAGGCTTCCAACACCTTGAAAACACACATCTGTTCTTCTCAGTGTATCTAGGAGGGTAAACAAATAAGGTACCACTGCTAAAGTGGTTTCATTTAAAATGAGAAAAAATGTATTTTTCTCCAGAAGCTTAGAATAATAAAAATGCCAGCATATACTGAAGATATTGTATAACAGTCTGATTTAAAAATCTATTCTATAAAAGACACATAATAAATAAAACAGGTTTATAAAAGAACAAACAAGTCCAGTTATGAATAATAATAATAATAATAATAAACTGACCCGTACGTTCATTCACCATTAGTCCGTATTGCAATAAACGTCTGACATATTCCCACAATTCACTCAGCTGTGTGAGCGTGTGTGTCTTTGACGCACAAATTAAAAAGCAAAGCTTTAACATGCAGTTAGACTGTTACATAATTACTGGCACCACTAATGAATCTTAACAATAAGTGTATGAAATGAACACGTAATTTGTGGCACCGTGAGCTTAATCATACAGAAATACTGTATGGTGGTAATAATAATAACAGTTCTTCCTGTAATGACTCCATTCATTCAAGTCTTTATATTATTAAGATTGCATAAGAGAGCTGTTCTCATATACTGAGGCCATTACTGCAAATCAATGTGATTCTGTCGATTTTGGACTTGGGGTCATTTATCTAGCTTAAAAGACCCTTAAAAAGGCAGGCTTTTACTTCCAGGCAGAGGTAGCCAGGTTATGGACAAATGTTATGGTACTTAGTGGAATCTTTAAACAACTCCTAGAGCCACCATATTTACAGTTCCTTCTAATTTTTGCCATATATGGTTATGGTGTGGCCAAAAAAGTTTTATTTTTGGTCTCAGTTGATTACACACTCCAGTGACACACAGTCTTAAGTATTTCTACATCCATTAACCTGACATGCGGAGGTTAACATGCATTCTTATCCACCAAAACTGTTTAGATCCTGTAAACTAAGGGATATCAAAATGACTGTGAATGATCTCAATTCTGACAATATAGATGCATTTCTTTTAAATATTCTTTAAAAAGAGCTGAAATGATTATGTATGCAATAAAATGAAAGCAGATCTGAGGTGGTGCTTGTTTAGACGTTCCTTGAACACATCGATGTGAAGCACAGCTAATCCTTTAGGTTCCTACTTTTTGACACTGGTAAGCTGGTGTTGCAATAACCTGCATAAGCATTTTGGTTGGAACATTCATTCGTCTTCGGTAGCCGCTTTATCCCGGTTAGGGTTGCGGTATATCTGGAGCATATGTTAGGAACAATGGGCACAAGGCAGTACACTCTGGCTGAGCCATCAGTCCATCACAGTGAAACATAACTGGCCCTTGTATAAAAGAAATTCACCTGTTACGTGTTGATAAATAACCGTTTGCAGCCGCAATATTTCTTAAAATAATTTAGCATAAATTCTGTAGTGGCAATTTCTACACTCTACCCACACTGCACACTCACCTAAAAGATGTTACTTGTAAAAAAAAAAAAAAAAAAAAAAAAAAAAAAAAAAAAAAAAAAAAAAAAAAAAAAAAAAAAAAAAAAAAATCTGAACACACCTAAAATGTGTTTGAAAATATGAATTAAACACATTTTATAAAGCTCAAGATGAGGATTTGGAGTAAAATATGAACATTCAAAACACTTTGTAAACAATACTTCACAAAGACATTTGAGAACCATGCAACACCATATTCTGGTGAATAAAAGCTGTGACCAGCACAGCACACGGAAAATAATGATGCTTCAAACTAGCACACACAGGTTTAACTTCTGCTGCGCTGGGCCTCTTTAGACCACTATTCTGATTAGGTTTACCTTCATCTGCTCCTGCTTGTGCACTTACTCAGAGCCCAGTCTACAAACCGTACACTCTGCCCACCAGTCACTAGCCTCAATAAAACTGGTGTTGACAGAAGCCCCTATACATATATTTTATTAAATATATGCTTCTTGCCTCCTCTCTACACACTCTTTCAAGTGGTCTGTCTGTCAGGGTGGCTTTTCAGTTTATGGAACTTTACACTGTCGAGCTTCTCAAAGCGCTTGCCGCAGTGCTCGCAGGTGTAATTGTAGTGTGTCTCGGAGGTGTGTTTCTTCATATGCCAGTTGAGGGAAGCCCGCTGTCGACACTGATAACCACAGATCTCACACCTGCAATGGAAAACCCACTATTTTTCATACTGTTTCACAGATATGGCATGCAAGATAATTAAGTAATGAATTATTGTAGTGATATATATTATTATTAATATTTCTACCATAATGTAGTATGATAAGTGCATTAAAAAAAAAGTACTGAATAACTTAGGATTAATTGCATAATTTCAACTAATAAGGGATAAACTCAGAAGGACTCTATTAAACCTACAAAGTCGGAAGCCCCCTATGAACTAATACGGCACATAACTTTGTAGCCGTACACATACAGCAGACTATTTTGGTAAAGTCTCTAAGGGCTGTTGGAATAACATTATAGCTTGCTGAACAGGTTTAATTTGTTTCTAGATTCATTCATTCATTGTCTACCGCTCATCCGATCTATTCTCGGGTCATGGGGAGCCTGTGCCTATCTCAGGCGTCATCGGGCATCAAGGCAGAATACACCCTGGACGGAGTGCCAAACCATCGCAGGGCACACACACACACACAAATCACACACTACGAACAATTTAGAGACGGCAATCAACCTACAATGCATGTCTTTGGACCGGGGGAGGAAACCGGAGCACCTGGAGGAAACCCCCGAGGCACGGGGAGAACATGCAAACTCCACACACGGCAGAGGTGGGAATCGAACCCCCAACCCTGGAGGTGTGAGGAAAACGTACTAACCACCAAACCACCGGGCCCCAGGTTTCATTTGTCTTTTCTAAATTAAAAAAAATAATAATAAAAAAAGCCCATGCAGAGTGTCAACACTGACCTGAAACACTAGATCAGTACCGGATCAGATTTAAGAGCCATCTGGCAGATTTGATACCATAAAAGTTATACTGACTGAAAGCTGATTTTGTACACAAACAAAACATACCTTAAAGCATGCTGTCACTGTGATTATGAAGTTCAGTCACTTACAAGGTGTCATAGATCAAATCAGCCGAAATCTCGAGTTATGTTATCGGTAATTATTAAAAACCGCAAAGGTTAGACCCAAAGCAACAACAAAAAAATTCTAATTGTTTTGGAATTGTGTTGTTACGTTTTCACACTGGCCGATTGTCATATTTCATGTGTCGCATTCTGTTGGATGGAGTTTGCACTATTTGTGTAAAGCACACTTACTATATTTTAATATTTGATTGTGTTAATAAATGTGTCTGAAATGTAATTACAATGTGTTACATTAGTCCTTAACAAATTGGCCAGCAGCTAAAATGTTCCATGTATTTCTTTAATTTCTTTGTTCCATGTAATTAAAAACCAAATTTTAGTTAAATGGACCAAAATGAATCAATATTACAGAAACAAAGATTTTATATTTTTACACACACACACATATTTTAGTCCTGTAATATATACACTATATTGCCAAAAGTTTTGGGACACCCCTCCAAATCATTGAATTTGAGTCCTGACCTCAACCTGATAGAACACCTTTGGGATGAATTAGAGCAGAGACTTTGAGTCAGGCCTTCTTGTCCAGCATCAGTGCCTGACCTCACAAATGCACTTCTAGGGGAATGATCAATAATTCCCATAAACACACTCCAGCTCCTCTGGGAAGGCTTTCCACAAGGTTTAGAAGCTGTTATAGTTGCAAAGGGCGGGCCAACTCCATATTACATTCATGTGCATGTAAAGACAGACATCCCAACACTTTTGGCAATATAGTGTACATAGATGATTTTGAGTTCTGTAATATTGATTAATAATACTGCTATGAACAATAAAACAGGTTAAACTCTCAACAGATATTTGAATGCGATCAGGTTAAACTCACTGTAAAGGTGTCTCTCCTGTGTGAGTGCGCCTGTGCACCTCTAAATGGTTCTTGCGTTTAAAAGACTTGCCACAGGTCTCACAGATGAAGTCTCGCACTCCTGAGCAAACAAACACAATAGACAAATGCCCTTATTTATCAGACAGTCAAACGAGCATACTCATTCAAATGTATCTATTCATTAATTTAATCTTTGGCATATTTGTATGATCAACTTCACATCTGAATGGAATGCATGGAAATATGAGCATACCATTTTAACAACCTAAAAACTGCTCATTAAATTGTCAAGATGAATATACTGTACATCACATATACTCAAACACTGTAGCAAGATAAATAGCATACATAACACCAGAAAATGCAAACAGATTGATAACCTTGAACAAAAGTATCCCTAGTTTCACTGTTTTTTCCCCACACAGCTCTTCACAGTCTGCTGAATGCTTTTTTTAATCGGCTCACCAGCATAAATTAGGGTGTGTTTGATGTAAATTAAGTGTATATGAAGATAAATTGGCCTGTGGTGTATGCATATGACATGTAAATATTTGGCTTGGATCTTTGCAGCTAAAGTAGAGACATTTCAGCTAAAAAACACCATTCATTTTGTTGATGTATATTGTACAAGTGTCCACATCCCCATACTTAACTTTGAGCTACGTGAATGTGACCATGAGCAGAAGTGTAAGTGCATTTACCCGAGTGAATAATCATATGGCGATGCAGATGGTTAGACAGGTAAAACTTCTTCCCACAGCCGGGATGTGGACACACTTTTGTCCTGCCTTTCCTGTGTACCAGGTTCACATGGTTCTGCAACAGACAGACCAACAGATCAAATCCATTTACAGCCCTTCATTTTTAAGAAAAAACAAACAGAATTGGTGCACATTTGGTATTATTAAACAATCCTAAAATGAACTTACATCCACTGTCTGAAACTACTGGAACAGCAAAGCCACATAATTTGTTTATGATACACCAGCACATTTGGGTTTGAGATCGAAAGTTTAATATGAGAACGAGAATTTCTTAGTGTGCTTGCATATCCCAGGCTTACAATAACTAAATCAAGCCTGCAACTCACTGACGTCAACAAATTGTTGGTTTCATCTTGTGTGATGCTTTCCCAAACTTTTACAACGGCCTCTTCCTTTTGTGCTTTTCTGTTGTCCAGCACATCAGTGTTTTCTTTGTTTTTCAGGACAAATTATTGTATTTGCTATGCCCAATGTTTGCGCAATGCCTCGGATAGATTTTCCATCTTTTGTCAGCTTCAAAACAGCTTGCTTTGCTCCCATAGACAGCTCACTTATCCTTTATTAACAACAAATGCCATCTTCAGGCAAAACTGAAGGCTAAAACCAAGAGCAAAATCTCACAGCTATTAATTGCTTAAACAATCAATCTAACAGAACACACCTGGGTAACAAGAAACAACTGTCAGTCACATGTTACAGTATTATTCACCTAATAACTGGGTGGTCTGATACAAAATGTGATATTCCCTATGACCTTTAACACATCTACATAGACACCGATCAGGCATAGCATTATGACCACCTGCCTAATATTGTTTTGGTCTCCCTTGTGCTGCCAAAATAGCCCTGACCCATCAAGGCATGAACTCAACTAGATCCATGAAGGTGTGCTGTGGTACCTAGCACCAAGACGTTATCAGCAGATCCTTTAAGTCCTGTAAGGCCCCACCTCACAACTTACAGGACTTCAGTGACACAGGTCTTTAAGGATACTTTTGATAGATACTGACCACTGCAGACCGGGAACACTCCACAAGAACTGCAGTTTTGGAGATGCTCTGATCCAGTAGTCTTACCATCACAATTTGGCCCCTGTCAAACTCGCTCAAATCCTCACGCTTGCCCATTTTTCCTGCTTCTAACACATCAACTTTGAGGATAAAATGTTCACTTGCTGCCTAATATATCCCACCCACTAACAGGTGGCATGATGAGGAGATAAGTATCACTCACTTCACCTGCCAGTGCTCATATTGTTATGCCTGATTGTGATGTCTGTATTGTAAATACCAGGAAATAAAATCTGAAATAATAAACTCTTATGATATTCATTAGTTGATCTCAAACCCAAATGTGTTCAGTCTACAGCAAAAACAAATGACTCTGCCTTGCAAGTCCAGTGGTTTTGACATGGACTGTATAACAGCCAGTTCTCTCAGGTAGCAGGTTCACACTCATGCTTTGTTTCTCATTAATGAGAGTGAACTAACTTTCTTTGGTAAACATGTCTAATACACTAAGTGAAATCAAACCAACACAATGACTTTAAAGTGGTCTTCAAATTCAACATAAGGGAAGAACAAAAAAAAATTCTGTTACAGTATTAGGTACAGGTAACAGACATTAAACAATAAATCAAATTACAATTGCAAAAATCATGTTTGCACACCATTTCTCTTGCCTGTAAATGCAAACCAAATAGGTTTCTATTTTAAGGATGGCACAAAAAAAAACAACAACAACAACAAACCATTAACTAGCAAACATAGGAAGTTACACAGTGATTAAAGTGACGTTAAAAGTTAAATGATCCATAAATTACAACTTTGCTTTTCCCCCCAGTGGCCAAGGTACTTCCCATTCCTGTAAACACCAGAAGGCAACAATAGAATTACAAACAAAATACACACTAATGTAAATAAGTGTAAAAGTTTGAGCAATTTATCACATGACAATTAGTTTTAACAGTCATAAGGAGTGTTCTTCAAGCAAGCCTCTAGTTGCCCATTTTTAGGCTGTGTAGCACCACAGTAACATTGGTTGTACTCACCTGGTAGCTGCTGAGGGCCACGTACACCTGGCTGCAGCCCTCATATGGACAGTGGAACATTTTCAGCATGCCATCTGCTTCAATAACTGGACCTTGACGACTCCTCTTAGACCTGAACATTGTATCCATACATACATGATTTTTATCCATAAAGCATGCTTTTTCAAAAAACACATCAGCAGTGATGCCATGACAACAGGCCTTAAAAGATAGCATCATCGCTAGGAAAAGGTTAGATTACCTTGATTGATCTCAACAATAATAAAGACAGAAAACAAGTTTATTGTAAGCTTCATGGTCATGAAGGGAATAACTCTGTTGTATAACTACACAAATGTAGATTCACACAGACCTGCTGAGAGAGCACTGAATATTTTTCTGACTGTGGGATTCTTCACTAGGCTCCAACAGTTGCTTTTCACTCAGGTCTGGAAAACAGCACATTAAAATCACATTTTTACAATGACAAAGTGCATAGCTTATTTTTAAATGAACACATGGATGTGTGTAATTTGTAAGAGTTACATTTCAAACACAAGACCCAGTTGCAGCACTTTTATAACGATTAAAACACATTGCAGCTTTATTGCACCTGTTATGGTATCTGTATGCGAGATGCTGTTCTGGACTATTGCGTCTGACTGGCACATCTGATTGTAAGACATCCCCTCTATCACTGTGCACGTGACCCCCTCCACGTCTCCACCACCCACATTGAGCTGAATGCCTTCAGATGTCATTGCTTCATAACTGGATCCTGTGATTATGATCAGCTAGAGAGAAGTGAATTTGAAACAGGAAGAAACCAAGGTAGCTGGGTAAAAAAAACAAATACATAAAATAAAATACAATTTGATTTGCACAAAAATGTATTAATCAACTACTGACCAACACTACAATAATGCAATGTTTTTGTGCAGTGTAAAATTGGCCTTACGCTGTACAGTTTTCTGTAATTGAGCATTGACATATCTCCAGAGTGGCCTACCTGTGAGCCCTGAAGTGTAGCATGCTGGTCTGGTAGCTCACAGCTGCCCACAATGTTCTGCAGTGCCTGGGATTCATAGAGCTCTGCTTGTACCGGAGTGGCTGCTGTGTGGGTGTGGGTTATACTACCCGAGACGGGTCGTGCTCCATTCTCTTCTATGCCCCCTGTCAAATGACTGGCTCCGTCCGGTTCATGCAGGCTTTCCATCAAAGCCGCTGTGACCACCACACATTCATAACCATCTGTCCCAGTACCATGACCACCTAAAACCTCAGGCTTGGAGTTGCTCGCCTCCATCAAAGGAAAGTCATCTCTTGCTTCATTTTCACAGTCAGCCAAGGCCAGCTCCTGTTCTCGTTCTGCTTCTGTTTCCCACATGACCTGGTCTCCCAGGGGGGTTGAGGATGCAGCAGTTTCATTGTGGGATTCTGGGAGTTGACTGAAAGCAGTGGAGGACATCAGTTGAGCCATTTTGGAAACCTCTGCTGTGGCACTCTCCAGCTCATCCTCTGTATCTGGACAAATCATGGGCATTATATTTCCAAGCAATGACAGCACAGAAACTTCATGGAAATTATTAGATAATTCTAAAATTTCATTCATTTTCAGAATTTCAGTTCAAAAACATTTAAATAATAATAAAATGTAGACATTTAAAAAGGAATCCCAAAAGCAAGTCAAATAAATCAACTTGTGGATACAAAATTGTCAAACAATTTTAAGTATTCCTCATTGTCCACATTCTGCAGTGCTTCAGAGAAAGCCAGGCTTTCTTTAGTTTATGATTACTCATAAAAACCACACCTGCCAGTGTCCTTTGGTTGCTCTCAGCTGCTGCTTTAGTCTGGACAGCTGTGTTTTTCTCTGGCTCTAGCTCAACATTGTTGTCTTCCTCATCAGTCTCGCTACTGCCACACACAGGCCATGAAATGTGCTGTATAAATGAATGCTCAGCATCACACTGCCAAAGCACGGTAGTGCACAGGCCCAGCGTTGGCTCCACAGACCGCAGCTCGGGCTCATGGGAACACATCTGGCAGTGCTGCTGATACCAGCTCACCAAGCTGTGCAAGCTTGTGGCGACCACCTTCTTCCCTAAATGAAAGAAAAAAAATGCTCTTCATGTACATTTACAGCATTTAACTGACGTACAGAGAGACCTACAGAAGCATTTCATAATCTCCATCAGAAAGATATCCTTAAACTGGTTAGAGAGAAGTTTGTCAAACAAAACACACACAATATACATTTAAAATGAATTCATATGGGAGGGGTTAGGTCTTCAAGCTTCAAGTCTGCACACAGAAGAGTCCTGATGCATGTCTACCGTGGGCTTTGAGGGATTGTGTGTCAAATTGAGCCATGCCAGTCTAAAAGAACCTGGTGCAAAGTGGTGGGTAAAAAGTGCCTTCATGTAGGTGACCTCTGGTCTGTTTTTGGGTTTGTATGTGAGCATCAGCAAATTAACTCTAAAGCAGGTAGGTACAGGAAACCAGTGGAGGGAATGTAGAAATTGAGTGATGTGGGAGAACTTGGGGAGAATGAAAACAAGTCTTACAAAATCCTAGATCAGCAGAAAAAGGTGAGACAGCAGGCAGGGGAAGATATGACGGAAGATATTTGCAGTAGAGTCACAAGATGCCAAGGTACTGAACAAGCACCCAAGTAACCTCCATAGATAGAAACCGGCAGATCGTCCTGATGTTGGAAAGGACAACCTTGGATGACTAGTCAAGTTAGCAAAGAGAGGAGAGAATGACAGCTGGTTGTCCTGAACTAACACAAGGTTACAGGGAGATGGCAGATGGTGTGATCCCTGAGATTTTCTGCATGGATTTTCACAGCTCATAAATCACTGAACAGAGTTCTGTTGCACCTCCGATATTCTGAGCTCATACACCAAGAAAGTTGAACATTTTGACCCAATTTGTTGAGTTACCAGCGTAAATGTACATGAGTTCGTGTGAGTGGACAGATTTACTCTGTGTGCACACGATGAATGATATGAAAGGTTTGATGCATGCTCATGAAATTACCTTTTTTCTGATTTCTGCAAAGTTCTGGGAAGTTTTTCCTGCCAATATAAGAGCAAACGATAAGAGTGCTGTTTTTAAGTATTGCTTTTAACAATAAATAGCTCTTACGTTAGTCATTAATAGGGTGAAATGTTGCACATACACGCAGTATTTCTGCTGATATCTTTCTCCGTAAGCTGAGTTCAGCAGGATTAAATACTCGGCGAGTCCGGCGTCGCTCATGCAGGTTTTCTGTCTCAGGTCGCTCCAGACCTTGTGTGATTCTCCGAGGTAAACTCGTCGAACATCGTACTTTTTCCTGGATTCGAGTCGTCTTCGAGCTCGGTCTGTGTCCGACAGCCTGGGGCGACCCCTACACCGCCGTAAAATAGCATGAATTTCATTCCCGGAATCTTTCGAGCCCAGACTAGCGGCTATTTCTGAGCACACAGTCGCCATCTTTACATCAGCTGTTGAGTTGTTGTGGTTTTTCTTAAAGGGATTTGAGCTGAGCGGAAATACGAATGTACCTTTAAAGGAAGTGGATTTTTTTTTTGTCTAGAATGTGAAATAATAGATTTCACACACACGAATATGTTGCTATTTATTGTTTGAGTTGTTTTAATTTGAATATCGAAATGATATAAAACATCAATAATGCACTTATTTGACGATGACAAGCACACAATGTTGACACTGCAGTGAATTGACGTATTGAATATCCAATCGAAATAAGTAGATTAACTTTTTACTGTCCAATCACAGTGAAGTGGGCGGTACTCTATGTTCGCGGGCAAAACAAGCACTAGGTGCCAAACTTAGCCTGCTTGTTACTATGCTACTTTGGAGCTTTCTGCAAAGTAGCTCAAGAGCTGGTTATGTTCTGTAGCCAAAGTAGCTTTATATATATTTATGCCCTATATATATTTGTGAAATAACCATGGTTGACATACTGAATGTCGTTTTCCAACGGTATGGTTCACAGCTACACGCATCAGGTGATATAAAAGTCGCTCCTCAACAGGAGAGCAGCACTTTAATGGTGGGAGATGAAAACATCAACAGGTCGCTGTTACTCCTGACAGCTATAACAGCAGCTTCAGAACTGGGATTCAGAGTGCTGTTTTTTACACAAAATCAAATTCAGAGCCTTCCAGTAACTGTGCAAGATTCATTCGCGTCTCTCAAGCCTGACAGTCTAAAGGTAACGTAAAAGGTTAAACTTGGGTTCATAGTGTCATAACCATATTTAGGGATATAAAATTGCTTAGTGTGCATTCAGTAACTTCAGAAGAAATCAGCTGAACGTATTACCCTGTGTTTTTATTACTAATACCATCCTATTTGTGATTTTTCTTTTTCCTGTGGTGTGATGCTGAAGTTTTTTATAACGTGTGAGTGGATCAGAGTGCTCCTCCTTTAATGAACATAAATGGAAATGTGGGCGTGTATTTGTGTCCATGGAAGTATAAAACGCACTATATATTTCTTTTGGATTTTGGAATGTTGGTCATTGTCACTGATTTTGATAGGCAGTTTACTAATGTGAGGAGCATATAAGCTGATTGGTTTGAGCAGAGTGTACAGATGAGGTGAGAAAGCTGGACAGTCTAAAGTACTAAAGAGCTGCTGCATCACTCTTGCTCTTTAGGTAGAGATGAACTCCTGCTGGTGTGTCTATCAGCATGCAGTCGAATACAGTATGTGGATATTGTAGGTAATTGTTAGCCAAAGTCCCAATGGACCAAATTGTTGTTGAAAGAATTTTTTGAGCAAAAAAGTCATATTGCAATCCATTTCAATTGGATTTTTGTTTCGTTCTCTCCTTGCAGAAAATCAGGTTTGTGTATCCTAAGACAATGGAGGATCTGCTGGAGGATGTGGCATCCCTTCACGAGCTGGTGCCTGAGACTGCACCGCTTCCTTCCTTGCTAATTGTAGATGGAGTGGAGCGCTACTTGTGTGTTCAGGACAGGCCCCAACAAGATTGTCAGAGTGCAGCTGCTCACATCGTAGCCCTCCTGCATGACACGGCTGCTTTCCTCAAGGCCAGAAGTGAAAAAAGCCAGCAACCGGCATGCAGGGTCATTGTATCCTATCAGCGTGAGTGGGAAGGACGAGGAAGTGATGCATTTGCCCTGGATTCTATCCTCTCAGTCCTGGAGCGCTATCTGAAGTTGAGGTGCAGCTTACACAAAGTTATAAATAGTGGAGAAGCACTGAACGAGTGGATGCTGTATCTTTCGGGTCCAGGACTGCAAGTTGATGGCTATGGTGATGGAGAGAAATGTCTGGGTTCGTGGCGTGTGGTGATGCAGCTTAATGGTACACTGGAGTTCAGGCCAGAAAATGCACAGAAAAAGGAGACCTCACGGGTACAAGAATCTGACTGTGGAAATGAAAAGTGACTAGCTACATTACACTAGTTATTTAATTTTTTCAAATAAATATAGCTTCAGAAAAAAAAAATCATTTTGCACACAGAAACAGTGTAACAAATAAAGTGTAAAATATGAATTTTCATGGTTTTGTTAATGAACCAGATAAAGTCATGCCAAGACAACACAGGCTACTGCTGGGTGACATGATGTGATAAATGATATCACAATGTGCTTTTCTGATATTTCATGGATTTTTAAAAAAAATTAAAAAATTAAACCACCTGCCTAATATTGTGTTGGTCCCCCTTTTGCTGCCAAAACAGCCCTGACCCGTCGACGCATGGACTCCACCAGATCCCTGAAGGTGTGCTGTGGTATCTGGCACCAAGATGTTAGCAGCAGATTCTTTTAAATCCTTTAAGTTTGGTTCTGCCATCCATGTGAATGTTACTTTGACACGTACCACCTACCTAAGCAATGTTGCAGACCATGTATACCCTTTCATGGAAACGGTATTCCCTGATGGCTGTGACCTCAGCAGGATAATGCACCGTGCCACAAAGCAAAAGGTTTAGGAATGGTTTGATGAGCACAACAACGAGTTTGTGGTGTTGACTTGGCCTCCAAATTCGTCAGATCTCAATCCAGTCGAGCATCTGTGGGATGTGCTGGACAAAGAAGTCCGATCCATGGAGTCCCCACCTCGCACCTTAGAAGACTTAAAGGATCTCCTGCTAACGTCTTGGTGCCAGATACCACAGCACACCTTCAGGGATGTATCCTGGTTCTGATAGAAAGGTGTCAGAATACACAGTGCATGGCGGGTCAGGGCTGTTTTGGCAGCAAAAGGGGGACCAACACAATATTAGGCCATAATGTTATGCCTGATTGATGTATAGAGTAATGTTGGAACCTGAATATTGTGTGTGTGTGTGTTTGAGAGAGAGAGCTATAAAATAAAGTGTGGAATCTGTCTGACTATTTAATTAATCTTAATAAATTAAGCTATAATGACCTCAAACAAACATAAAACATGTTTAAGAACAGATTTTTTTTTAATTTTGTATGAAAAAAATAGGGTTGCTTACATTTAACAGTTTCAAAACAATTTAACAAAGGACTTCTTTCTTTTATATAAGCTTATATAAGCAAGGTTAACACGTACAATTTCATAAATGCTCTTATTACACAAATGCATTAGACTACCAAAAAAAATTTCAAAATCAATATTTCTTCACATGTAGTTTTTGCTGTCAACAATTATAGACTGTTAATTTCAAAAACATACCAGATGATTGGGTGCAACATTAGTATTTACAGTAAGTTCTAAAGAATCTATAGAATGATATTGTTTGACATGATGCATTACAATATTTTTCAGACTTTTCATATATTTTGTAAGGTTGCAAATACTAATTTTAATAAAAGTGACTTGAACTGTAACTGTAGGAATATATTTATTTACTTACATGACATGATACACAAAATATGTGACATTTCAGAGATGACTTTTGTCCCTTTTTTCCCCAGTTTCTTCTGGAATTTGTAGTCTGAAGGATTCCATACACAAATGACATGTTTGTCACATTTAGTGATGTTTCAGCTGCTCTTGTAAACTTTTTTTTGTACCAATAAATCGTAGATGAATAATACCTATATTCTGCAACATACCTATTGCAAATTTACAGAAAGCACAATATTTTACAGAAGCTCAAATGACTGAACTGATTGGAAGATTTTTAGATGACACCGTTGCTTTGGTATTTGTTGTCATAAATGAAAAATATGATGGCACCTGATCTATTTCAAAATCTGATTGATTTTCTGCATTTTCAACCCGTTTAAAGGCAGTTGAAAACTTATCTACATATTTTACAACAGCTTTTAATATTACAAGCCTTTCAAGCCACAAAGCAAATGGACACACAGTCATATAAACTCCAAAACAACATATAGGAGTTGGAGACCAGCCTCTATTTACAGCAATTATAATCTTTTTAAAGGCTACAGGTAGTATTTGGTGTTTTGTAAAAAAAAATAATAAAAAAAAACATTTAAAATTTCAACTGCTGCCAGAGCTAACAAAAAAAACTGTAGTACAGAAGAGAAAGTTAGCTTATTTATTATTAATCCAAGTGTGACTGTCTGTCTCCACGAGATTCGTACATTCCACAATTGTTGCTGATTCAAACTCCATTATCTCCATAAGCAGATAAAAATCCAGTGTTTTGCATGACTTCCAAAAGATTTCAGAAAGATTTTTGATCAATATCCATACTAGATGGGTTGACCAGTGAGTGGTTGCTTGTGTCCAGGAATATAATTTTTGTACTCATTAGCGTAGATGGTGCCATTCCCCATGTCTGTTATTCTGCTGAAGCTCATTGGGCTGTAGTCCATGGAGACTCCTGAGTCTGCCACAGCCATGTAGGTATATCCTGGCCCTTTGGGAGGCCATGCATTGTTTGAAAATTCAAGGCTTGACTGTGATGAAAGTCTTCCTGAGCCGGAACTTTGTGGGAGGGAGCCGATATCAGAATCTGAGGCCATCAAGGAGGACCCATTGCTAGCAAACAGGACCTGCAGGGGCAATGACTCCTCAAAGCTATCATCCCTTTGCACTTCTGCCCGGGCACACTGGGAGTTCTGGTTGAGGGTGACGTAGGTGTCTTGTGACTCAAGTAGTGATGAACGGGAAATGATCTCTGGATGCTCCTGAAAAGCCCTCATCTGCTCCATCAACCAGTGGCTGTGTGGAGGTTCTTGCCATCTGTCAGTAAAACCTGCATGTACGTCCTGTCTCACAAACTGATTGTCTGTTTCTTTCATGTTCTGCTGTTCTTCTCTCAGGAAGTCAGCTGCTCTAGGGGTTGATTCCGGCCTCAGGGTAGATGTGTGACTTGTCAGTGATGGCGCTAAACTGACTTCAGACAGCACCTCCAGAGCGGAAGGAAGCTCCTCTGTGTACACATGAACTGGCCACCTGCTGCCGCTACTGTGTCCAAGCCATTTCTGAGGGTAAAATCAAAATGGTTAATGGAGAGTTCTCTGTAGGTCATGAATGCTGTTCAAGTAAAGATATTGATTCTGCAATTTTCTTATTTGAGTACAGAAAGAGGAAATGTTGGCACCTCTTGAAAGGAATTTAATTCAAGCAAAACACAAGACTGCTTTTTCTAGACATAACTTAAAGGACATGTTTGTGCTTTATCATTTCATGTATATGACTACTAAAAAGCAATAAGAATTCACTATAGCTGTACCTGGAAGTCTCCTTTGTAGACTGTGAAGAGGCCTGGGAATTTGTGCTCAGGAGAAGGGATGTCAGGCCACAGTTTCTTTAGCAGGAATCTGTAATGTTTGACAGAAATTCTCCATAAGACTCCACTTGCTCCTCTTTTATATTATTAATCAAATGTATGATTATAAAACATTACTACTTTTGTTGTTCACAAAAAGAATGTTATATTGTATATTACTGCATTTTACTGACTTGTGGTGGGACAGAAGCACAGTGATAGACAGCAGGATGAGGATCAGAAAGATGATGAGTACTAGTACCACAATCAGGGGGTCTAATGAGAAAGAAGAGCAGTATGGTCACTATAGTGACACTAAATTCATTCATCCATAAAGAATAACCAGCAATAATGTGTACCACTTGGGGGTGTAGTCCCAAACTCAGGATCTGACCAAGCACTCCAGTAACCTTCATAGCTGATGCCGTCAGGTTTGACACGGACTAACACCTTGTATTTGCTGCTTGGTTGAAGGCCACGCAGGGTGAATTTTGTGCTGGTTACTATTTCCTGAAACAGAAAAGAGGTTAATGGTCCACTCCACACTCATGAGCCTTATTAATGGTAGTGGTGTCTGATTATAGTAAACATCTAAATAAGTAAATAGTATAGTATAGTAAGCTAAATAAGAAACAGATTCCTTAGACCAGGTCAACTGGACACCCAGTAACAATATAACAATCTGATGTTTTGGATAGTTTCATTTGTTCAACAACTGGTGTGTAAGAAATACTTAACATTTTAAAACTGATGTGTAATAAGTATACTAGGCTAGCAAATGGATTTACCCATAACTCTCACACTTTTAAAATAGTCCTTCTCTAGATCATCATAATGTGTGAATTAATGGTGGATCTACCCCAGATATTCAACTAAGTGGGTCAGATGTCCATCAGTGCCTAAAGCAAATGGCATCATATTGTACTGTGCCAAATTTAGTAATGCTATCAAATACTGAAATGTTCACATTTAGTATGAAAATGTATTCTTGAGATGAAACGTCCAAAAGCTGAGCAGTTTTATGTTTACCTTCCTCATAGGAATCCCTTTCGCCACATATCTGATTTCGTATATCAGACTGTCAACGACGTACTTCACGGCAGGAGGTAGCCAGCTCACCATCAGTTCCCCTTGTTTCCCTGTGCTCACCACAGTCAGGTTAGTAGGAGGATCTAGTAGAACTGGGGGAAAAAAGCAGGAGGAGAAAAATTAACTTGGTTACCGCCAGTAAAACAGAAATGATCTACTGGATTTCTGGGACTCACTAGAACGTTCAGTGGTGAGGGTGCGGTTGAAAAGTTCTCTTCCCCCCTGAAACACACGGAGCCTGAGGGTAACGAAACTGAACGCTTTGGGGATATTGCAGAGGAACAGCCTTTTACCACTAGCTCCATGTATAGGCAGTTCAGACACAGCACACCCACTGCTGTTCTCATTCCTAAACACAGAGAGCTTATTAGATCCATGTTCTCATAGTCACACCATATGGAAGGCCTATAGCTATCTGTCCAAACGTCTGAGCCCACACTGAAAATCAGTGTTTTATTTATTTCATTTAAAATTAAAAACAAATGTTTAGAATTGATTTATATTTAAAAAACAAAGAAAGCAAACTTTTTTTTTTTTTTTTTTTTTTTTAATAAAGATTTCTAGGTCCCCATTTAAATGTAAGCAAATGATTTGATATTGACCATGTGCATTGACCATCTGCTTTGTACACAATGTGCATTTGCTCCAAAATCATTCGTTAATCATGGAGTGTCCATGCCAGCTTAAGTGCACACAGCAAAATGTGAAAAATACCAAACATTAAGCAACTGTGAAATTCATGTAAAATTCATTTTAAAAATGTTTTTCAATTTGCTCAAATAAGAAAAAAAAAATTTCACTTGCGCTCTCAGACTTTTGGACCCCGTTGATTGATTGATTGATTGATTGATATACAAATAGATAGATATTTTTATATTTCATATACAAACAAAGCAGATCCTTAATCTATCATTGCTTTAGTATAAAGTTATTGACCTGTATATAGTAGAAAGTTAAAGTATGGATAATTCTTTTGCATGGGATAAACTGACATATGGTTATATGTTAGGGATCTTCAAATTCAGCCTAATCACACAGTTACTTACTGGTATTGGTATGTGAAGGTGAATGGTTGTTGGTCGTAACTATTTTCCCTCTCCCCTTCCCAGAAACAGGCGAAGTCCTTCAGAGTCTCAGTAAAGCATTTAATGTTGTCCTGCTCATCATGAAGCAACTGAATAACTGTCAAATGAGATTTTACTGACATTATTGTTTCATGCTGATGAAACTATGCACTACATCGTGACACAAAACTGGAGATGAATAACTAATTAATAATTAAGTTACCACTTTTAAAATACAGATAAAATCACGCCCTACCTTTGCTTTCAAAATTCTGCCCCGCGTTCGCGACTAAAGCCCAGGAAAGCGCACACAACACCAGGACCTTTATCCTGTCATTGGACATTTTTTGGTCGTGTAGAACAAAAGCGGTGTCGCTTTCTGCTCCTCTGCATAATTACGCAGTTACCGTTTTCCGTCGTGTTGTCCTCTGTACAGCTTGTCCCCTGAGATAGCCTACCGCGTGTGCATCGTGTCAGATAAAAGCGCAACTGAAGTGTTTACTCTCTTTTTTTTTTTTTTTTTTTTTTACACTAATAAGGAGGCGGAACTTTAAAGTATCTTTGTTTGCTGAAGTTGTTTGTGGGCGGGGCTTAACTTGAGCGTATAAAGTCTGTGATGGAGAAAGCATGTGATCTGGCGTCCTGCGATATAGAGAAGAAAAAATATTTTAATGTGGTTAATGAAGTATTTATGAGCTATAAATAAACTCGAAATGTACAGGTGTATTGGTGAACTGGTGAGTGTGGACACTTGGGAGGCTCAGATGCAGTGCAGAGAGAGTGAGTACAGAGTGTACAGAGTACAAGAGTCTCACTGGTCTGTAACCGGTCTTCTTATCAGCATGTATCAGGCGCGCTTGTTTTGCGCTCAGTCCGCGTTATCGCCTGTCCGAGAGCGCCCTTAACGCATAGATAAAGTGAGATGGAGCCAGCTTACCCCGCCCCAACAGTGCCAGAAATCCATCTTATTGTTCAACCACATCGCTATTATTATTTTCTTTTAAATACTGACACCCATATTAAACTGTAAATCTGGTGAGTTGTACATAAGCACCATACAGTTCACTTGAAGAACAGACCCAGGTTTATAGAAACAATTTATGTTTGCTTTGCACTAACAATCCTCCTAAACCTGGGAATAAACGGATGGGTTTAATTTTCTGTCCAAGAGCAAGCAAATGACAAATCAATCTATAATCTATAATGTTGCTTAATTTTCTTGAAATGTTTTTGAGTATATTGTTCCCTTACCTAGTAAAACGCCTTTGCTGGGAATTATATCAAATAAATAAATAAATAAATAAATAAATAAATAAATAATAAGAGTTCTTAATATTAACTTTCACATTTTTTTTTTATAGTTTTAAATCAATTTAGAATTTTACAAACAGTCTTTGTATGCTCTAGCATAGCAATTTCCCTTCAGTGGAAATTGAGGCCCAAACCTGTTGATGTGGAATAACACCAGTTTCCTGCACAGAGCCCTGACCTCAACCACACCAAGCACCTTTGAGATAAACTGGAACTGCAACCCCAAGATCTCCTCTCTTGACAACAGTACCCAATTTCACAATTGCTTCTGTGGTTGAATTTTGCCACAGAAATTCTCACAGGCACACCCCAGAATCTAGTGAGAAGCATAAGCTGCTTTAGTAGTAAATTGGGGGGCAACTCCATGTTAATGCCAGTATTTCTGGAATGGGTTCGATGACAGGTGTTCACATATCATAAAAAGTATATTTGACTAGAAGAATTAATAGATCATGTTAAATAAATATGTTTTAGATCTGAAACACTACAATCAGTAGTTGCTGGATGTTTTAATGTTTTAACTTATCAGAAGACCAGACTTTGTTCCAGCTACTGGATTGACAGAAATGTAGTTTCCATATATATGATGCAGAGAACAATTGTGTCTTGTTTTTATGTGCCTCAGGAGGATGTGGATTACCGGTAGCTACCCAAAAACATGCTGCAGGAAGCTCTTGCTGTCATGTGCACTTCTCTGGATATTTAGATAAAACACAGCATGGCAGCCATGTGACGTACAGTCGTAAATCAGATGTTATCAGTGGCCCACTGTACCCTAAATTTCTTCACGAATGGTAGAAAAAAAACAGTACCGTCTTAAAGTTAATAAACAGTCGACTAATTTCATTAGAATGTGAGTAATTATGAGCTTTATTAATAATGGAATATGTATGAGACATTGCAGGGCCAAAAAAAAAAATGATTTAAGAAAAAAATTGAGACCAGAGTAGCTCTGCTTAGTGGTGCCAACGGATCATAACAGTTAACTGTATGTTTGGCAATTGATAGAGAAAAAGGAGAGGGAAGGGGTGGAAGTTAGATGAGATGCTGCAGAGTTTTGTCTCGTTTCTGTTATCACAATAACCAGGTTACATTACAAGGATGTCACTTATGCCTGGAAAGCATTCTTGACTCCCAAAAACCTTATATAATCCAATTCTGTCTCACACAGCTGTGCACACGATCATTTAGTACAAACATAAAGATGAGTAGAGCCTGAGTCATTACCATATTGCAGATTTTAGAGCAGTCCCTGAATATGGAAAGTCATGTAATTTACACATTCTCACTTACTAAATGATTCAGACACACAACGGTGGTTTCTGTTCTGTACTTCACAAGATTAATGTGTGATATGGAGGCAAGTACAGCTGGCATGTTCTTACACAAAGAAACACAGGTAACAAATGAAAGAAAAATAGAAAAGGTTTAAGTGCAAAACATGTGACAAACATAACCCTAAGCCCACATAAGCCCTAAGCATATACATCTGATCTTTCTTATGCACTACTGCCTAAATGCAGTGATGATTTAACCACAAAAACAGCACTTAAAAGCTTAAACGTTTAAAGCATATTGAGTCCATAAGGTTCACATCAGCAAATTGAACATTAATGTAATACTTAAAAAAAGAAAGACTGGCTTTATAGTGAAATGAAAAGAACTGCCATTTAACTGTAAGCTTTGTAAGCAAAATACAAAACGCAGGATTAGTTTAAGGTATTCAATACTTAGTGTAACAAGTTCAGAATATTTATATAAGTTTATGTGATGAGTCACATGCAGCATTTTACTATAAATATCTACTAGGACAAACACATTCATCATTCCCATTAAGAAAAATATTTGACATGAAATGTAACATGGTCACATCTAAATGTAACTTCCTCTTGTCTTCATTTGTTTTTCATGCTTTGTGCATTGACATGTGGTTCCTGTAAAACCTACAGTTTTTTTTAACAAAACAGACAATATGCTTTCCATGTCTGGTTGGCAGTTGAAAAAATGGGGCTATCAGCTTGCACGTGACACAAACACGTCCATTGTTGGCTAAGCCACAGAGCTCTCCCAATTTTTATTATTTTTTTTAGAGGAGAGACAACCTAGAGAGTGTGTGAAGGCTAGAAGCAATGGATGGGTGTGGATGGACAGATGTTTATCTCTGTACGCTGCTAACACACAGACTTCTAACAGCCTGTGTGTTTCTTAATGCAGAGTTAAAGTGAGCTGCAACAAGGTTTAAGAATATTTTCATTGATTTAATGCACTCTGCACCTTAGCTCAAGTTCAGAGAAAATGCACTCTGGACCTGAGCTGAAGTTTAAGTTCTGCACCTACCATGACCTTAGTTCAATCCCAAAACACCCCTTTTCTCTTAGCAGTAAGTGATGCTTATAAATGAGACATCATGCAAATGGACTGCTGTTCAGACTATATACACTTTCACCTCATTGACCAAATGAATTTGTGTTAGAATAATGGCTTGACAGATGCCAAAGAAATGTGAGAAAGGTTTACGGGATCTGAATCAGAACATGTCTCAATCCAGAACAGTAGTCAGACAGCTAGACAGAAGTCTCTGAAGACAGGTGTTTTGCAGGGGCACAGAGACAAGGGTGCAGTTTGTAGGGTGGAATGGAAGCAAGGTGGTGTGGAGTTGGTATTTTAACAGGCACAACTGCCAGGTCCTTCAGTGGAAGAGTCCTGTATGTTGGAGTCTTTGAGGCTGCTGAGTGGACCACCATCTCCCTCCATAGTTTCGTTCATTTTCTCACAGATTACATCCACCAACCGCTCAAACACCTGCTTCACGTTGATGTTGTCTTTGGCACTGGCTTCAAAGAACTGGAATCCTGGAAGAAAGGAAAGGTGAAACTATAATATATACTATTGCTGTACAGCAAATGAGTAATTTAGTGAAATTTTGTATGTTTACATAGCCATTTGTGCAAAGATGTGGGTGTGGTCTGTTTGCCATATGTTATGTCAGGATACAAATGTATACTTACCTAGTTCATCAGCTAGTCTCTGGCTGTCTTCTGTTGGAATAAGTCGGTCATCCTCTAGATCACACTTATTCCCCACCAGGATCACTTGTGCATTGTCCCATGAGTATGTCTTAATCTGGGTAGCCCTAAAGGCAACACACAGAGTAAGGAGAACAGCTAATTAAGTGATCTTACTGCATACATTTTGCAATGCATATGCATAATTCTCTCTCCTGTTCTACTGTATAATCTACTGTACAGGTACTCTTTCGGTTAACTCAGTCAACTATGTAGATTAAACATGGACCGCTCTCTGTGCATAGATTATTGAGTTGGACTGGACTATTGACAATTTGACACTTGGCACATGCAAAGTGGCCCTGGCCATTAGGGCCATCAAATCTCTGCCTCAATAAGCCAATATTCTGCAACACAGCCAATAAATATAAAGTCACTGAAACTGAAATAAATTCAGAAAAGTGTGCATGAGCCTGAATTTCTCCCTCATTTATCATTTTAATTTTGTCATCATGCGACTGAAAACCGGGAGGATGAAGCCTAACTTCCTCCCAAAGTCCATTGTGCAAAGTGTGAAGCCAGCCAATCACAGCTATTTGAACTGTTGCTCATGCTGTGTCACAAGGCAGTATAATGCACCACAAGGAAAGCACTATCTGCCCTCTTCTGCATATATTAGCACACAGACATTCACTATTGGCCAGTGTCACTATGACTGACAGGGGAGAGAATATGAAATTCCCTATAACCAGAGTGCAGGACCTTTGGCTTGTGGGAACAGATGGCTGCAGCATTGCTAGGATTCTGTTACAGTCTGCTGAAGATAGGGTGGATGCTTTTCGTTAATTGACTTAATTTCGTTAATTGCCAATTGAGAGCTGGGTCTGAATTTGTAACCACTGAGTAGTCAGTTAGGCTCTTAAAAACCCCTGGATAGAGTGAGTTTAGGGCAAGGTGGTCAGGACTCCTTGCATTAGTTTGTGTGTACTGGTGTGGGAAGGAGAACTCTGCCTAGGAGCCCAGGATATACTGATCTGTCCCTGATTTGAACAGGTATCCCTTTCTTCTTCTTCCCTTTGCCCCTCACTTACCAGTCCTGTACAGCATTAAATGAGTCTTGATTGGTGATGTCATACATTAGCAGAAAGCCCATGGCTCCTCTGTAATATGCTGTAGTGATGGTTCGGTAGCGCTCCTGTCCTGCTGTGTCCTAAAACAAAACAAACACAAAGCCATGTCAAATACAGTATGCAGCACAACACATTGCAACTCATCTGTTTTTACAAGATATCTGTGGGAAGATTAAATAACGAAGTGGAAGTTGCTTTCGGCTGCTCACTGTTCGGGGTTGCCACAGCGGGCCAACTGGTCCGCACAACAACTTGGCAAATGTTTTACGCCGGATGCCCTTCCTGACACAACCCACCCATTTTTCCGGGCTTGGGACCGGCACTGCATCCAGTGGCTGGGGTTCGAACCCGGGCCTTCCGCATGATAGGCGAGAAACCTACCACTGAGCCACCAATGCCCCTGTGGGTAGATTAAATAACGCTTGCTCCATTTTTATCACAAAGCTCTGTTTTGTTTATGATGGTTAACTCAGGGATTCAAACATGTTGAATCATAAGTTTATGCAACTAGGCCTACTTCTAAACTGGAAGTTGGGAAGAATTTGGTGAGGTAAATGCTGCTGGGAACCAGCAGAGGGCAGCCACTTCTAATTTTCCAGTGTTATACTGACTGAAATGATAAATGACATGATAAATGACACCATAAATGATGCAATATATTTACGTTTAAGGCATTTGGCAAATGCCCTTATTCAGAGTGACCTAAAAGTGCTTTGAAGTCTTCATCAATGAATATCTCAATATATAAAATAATAATTAATATAAGCACTTAAGTATAATTGTTATTAATAATTGTAAACATTCTGCACCTTAATTCTGTGTGTTTTAATCTATGATTATACACTCTTGTCCACTTTAATAGGAACACCCGTACACTTCCACATTTATGCAGTTATAGAGTTAGCCAATTATGTGTCACAGCATTGTGTGTCACAGCATTGTGATCTCCGTCACGTTAACTGTGGCATGTTACTGGTGACAGTGAGTATTTCAGAAACTGCTGCTCTCCTGAGATTTTCAAACACAACATTCTCTACAGCTCACACTGCATATTTTCATACTCTATGGCCACCTTAGTCACCACATCTCAACACTGCTCAACATCTAGAAGAGATTTTGGACTGGCATGTAAGCGCTCTCCACCACCACCATAAAAACATCAACAGAGGGAATATCTTTTGGACGAATGGTGTTCTCCAGAGAGGTGAAGAAATTTGTGCTAAAATGCATTAGGAAAGTTCTGGTCTAGTTCATGGTGCATCACCTTACAGTAATGGCCTTTCCCTTAATTTGTCACCAGTGTGTACAACTGACATACACTTTTTTGTCTACGGGGTGTCCTAAAAGTTTCAATACAAAAGTTCAAATTAACCCATTTAAATTTTCGTAAAAACTTTGGTGTGTTCATCCATGTATCATGTGTGTTAAAGCATAAAGTTTTTGCTTTCCAATTTGGCTTAAAGTAATGTGGCTCTGGCTAAAATTCATCTCATAAATAAAGTACTTTAAGCAGCTTAAACTTCAATCTTATGTACTGTATTTTAAGTAAATATATACATCATATAGTCTCTATCCAGATGTAATCATGTAATGAATGGTTGTAAACAATGGGCACCGTATTATCAGCAGAGGACACTCGAATCTGACATCAGAGACTTTTGTGCCTAAAGTAATTACCAAATAGAAGAAGTTGCTTTCGGCTGCTCCCTGTTCGGGGTCGCCACAGCGGACCGACTGGTCCGCACAACAACTTGGCACAGGTTTTACGCCGGATGCCCTTCCTGCCGCAACCCTCCCATTTTTTCCGGGCTTGGGACCGGCACTGCATCCAGTGGCTGGGGTTGAGGCATTGGCTGGAATCGAACCCGGGCCTTTCGCATGATAGGCGAGAAACCTACCACTGAGCCACCAATGCCTCCAAAGTAATTACCAAATAGAAGAGCTGAAATCAGACAGGTAAGGGGTTTGCATGGCAACTATCCCACTGTCGCCTGGAAACCTGGTTTGGCACCCTCATTTGCATACGAAAGAGGGAGAGGAAAGGTTGCTCAGGTAACCATAATGCCGTAGTGTATCACTCAAGTTGGACATCAAACCCCTGTATGTGTGTGTCACATTAAGATTGCATTGTAATAAATACTTATTGCACTTATAAACAGTACTTTTAACTGAAAAACTAAGCTGTGTTAGTAGGAGTAGTATTAGTTTGTCATAGGCAAACTATGCGCACACACACACACACAAACATAATTTGCCTATAGCTTAGTTTTCCAATTAAAGAGAAAATAGGACACTAGTTTTCCATGATAATGCTGTATGATGACAGACAAGTCAATAGTTTAAATGTCATTGTGGCTTTAACAAACGTGTCATATCCTGTTTCCTGTGGACACTTTCAATTAGCAGGCATGTCTCCATGCATGAGAAACCATGTTTGGATAAACACATTTACTTTATAGAACTTTGCATAAAACTGACCTTTCCATATCATGTCTATCTATCAACATAGTTTTCTGACACAGACACACACAGGTGATGAAAGTGCTCAAATTATTTGAAGCTTATTTGTTAAACTGCATCCACATCTAATAAAGTATCTAAAGCATTTGATTGGCATAATGCAACATAATGCAAAATAACTTTTAAAAGGATACCAAAGGAATTGTATGTACACTTTCTTGCAAATTTCTCAGTACAATACTGGTCAGTGGAGCAAAGTGAAAGTACTTGTGCTAAGCTCCTCATTGAAAGGCTGTGAGTATGAGTCATGGCCTAATCTCTTACATCTACAAAAGAATCCTGTGGAAATCTAAGAGGTAATGTCGAGGAAAACCACAGCTGCTGATAACTCTTGATGACCTTTGCCAACTACACTTCCTGGCATTAGAAAAGGAAAAAGCAGAGGTGTGGTTTGGTCAGGAAGCAATTCATGCCAACCTTTTTGGGCCCCCTGAAAAAGGTAGTGCAAGCAAACAACAGCCCATTTTATCTTTGGATTGATGCCACTGAGCACATTAAGGAGGCTCTGGACGCACCGAGGGTCTGCAAGCATTGCCACTTTACTTCATCTGCCTGCTATGAGAGTGCAATCAATTATCCTACCTGTTACTGCTGCTCTTCTGTAATATACAGCTTCCTGGATAAGCTTAAAGTACACCTAATATTTCAAATGATGGGATTACAATATATGCATTGTGTAAAGAAAAGGTCTATAATGTTGTACCATATTTCAGAGTCAGATGAGGAAAGAGAAATCATTTGAAAGCGCAACAAATGAGAGATTCTAACTTTCCCTGGGGACAAATGTGACGCACATCCTGGTCACAAAGTAGTATTCAAGCAGCAGTGAAAGCTTGCTAATACACATGAGCTATTTCAGATCATTAAAGCCTGTTACAACTATGTGTTTGATGGCCTACAATAAACAAGAAACTAAAACAATGCAGCAATTAGTCAAAGACAAAAAATCTGATATTTGTCTTGTTATTGTTTTATCATCAGGTGTGTGTTCAGCCTATTAAATGTGATCCAGTTTTACTAAGGTACAACAGGTTTCAGGGTTTTTTCAAGGGAAGAGATGCTGGAAAAAAGTGATGCAACAATGCAACAGATGCTGGAAAACTATATACTCCTAAATCATATACATATGTTCGTAGATAGGATATATCTTATCTTATATCCACTATTCAGCTCAACAGAAGTAATAATAATGCTGATGTAGGAGAAGGTGTAGTACAACCGAGACAATCAGACATATTAGTTTCATACACCTGATATATGAAGCAGTTGATATGAAACTCTTAAGGGTTTTTACACACCAAATAGCACCTGCTGATTTGTTGCTTCTAAATAACCAAATTAAACAACTGACTAAACCAGACCTGCACAGATGCCTCAGGATCATGCATGTGCAATGTTGTCTTCGGCAGAAGAGCAAAATGTTTTTATGTCTGCTTAAGAATCATATATGTAAAGAGCCAAAATCAATGAGTAATGGCAGCAATTTTGCCTACATTGTTATAATAAATAGTTCATTCCCAGAAGAATAGGGTTCACTTGGCACCATATTACAATTAGAATAAAAAAATTCTTAATTAAAACTAGGCTAATGTTTGATTTGATTCATTGTTTTGCTGAGTAATCATTAAGTTAGTGTCAGGTATTATATTTCAACTTCATTTCTGTGGCCAACAGGAAGAAAGCAGAAAGGCCTGAGTAAACAAAGTGCCAATGCTGATTTCTGATAAGTGCTGATTTGTGGCTTGGAAAAGGAACGTCAACAGGCGCAAAAAAGAATAAACGCTATGATGCATCACGTTAGAGATCTTTTTCTTTGTGAGGTTTTTCTATCAGGATTATAAGTATTTATGGTCTACAAAAATCAGCTTGTATATCAATTAAAGGTTTGATTGAAAATCACAGTACTGTCCCTATGTGTGTATTCTCTGTTTTTTTTAAATATTGTAGCCATGTACCAGGGAAAGCAAAGGAAAAGGAGCCAGATCTTTGTATCTGTGATAATAAAACAATGAGGAGTGTCCTACAGGACATGAAAGAAAACTCATGAAAGTGACCTCCCTTTGGGTTTTGTACACTATATCCATTACCTGTTCTAAAAACATGTAGTCTAAAGCACTTAAGTCTAGAACTAAATGAATTTAAAAATAGACTACATTGGAATTTCTTGCAGAAACTATAAAAAACCAATGAATTCTGCAGAATTCTAGTTGACTCTACAGGCATTAAAATAAAACTTAAGTCTTAGTCTTAGACTCCTCAAGCTCCAACAGGAACAAAAGATGCCACAGACAAAGGTATTTTTATACAGATAATACAGATACATCATATAATAACTATAAAACTTTGAAGAAACGATTAATTCACGTGTACTCAAACATACCCAGATTTGTAGCTTGATCCGCTTGTTGTTGCGGAAGACAGTTTTGACCTTGAAATCAATGCCTACGGTGCTGACGAAGGCCGAGGTGAAGGAGTCATCGGCGTAGCGGAACAGGAAGCTGGTTTTTCCCACACTGCTGTTGCCAATAATCAGTAGCTTGAACATATAATCAAAGTTCTGATCAGCTGCATCCTTCTGAGAGGGCTGCTGCAGCAGGCGCGAGTCATTCACTGTTGCCATCTAGAGGACATGAGATGTTAAAACGTTAAACAACAGGTTATCACGCCTCACTGAAACATTATGAAAAACTCCAATCCAGTTTCCTGAAATTGCATTTTATTCTCACATGTAAGTATTCACACGAGTGTTCTAGCTAAACGTTCCCTAAACAATCCAACACATGCAGTTAATTAATCTGAAATCTGAATACTTTGTTACCCTCTGAGCATAACCTTCAGAGTCTATCATCTCCAAAAAAGCTAGACACCCTTACTACAGGCAGAGCTTGACAGAGAGAAGAGAAATCCTCTTGTCCAGCCCTCCCGTATCCACCCTACCCCCTTTTCTCTCTCTCTCCACCCTTTTTCTCCTCCTTCCGTCCTGACCATTCAGGGCTATGCAGCACTCAGCTGGCCTTTGGCAAGGTGTGTCTCCATGGCGACAGACCCCCGAACAAAACGTGCTGAGCCATTAGAGAGAGAGAGCCGAGTTCGCTGGGAACGACTCCTCTCCAGAGGTGCAGATATTACATAACAAAGAGCGTAGATGGACGGTCATTGTTCTGAATGGAAGAAGAGGCCTTGTTTAAATGCTAGCTCTGTTTGAGCACCTGCAAACAGGTGAGTGTGTATGATGGGGTTGGATGGCAGACCCTTAGCACTGGAGTGTGTCTGCAATTGAGAAGTTCAAAGAAACAGCAGAATGCATTAAATATCACCGGCTTGTTGATGAAGCTTGTAATGAGTGTCAGCTGTATTTGTGGTTTACTTCAGGAGACTAGTTCCTCATAAGCAGCCTGTTCTGGCAGTTAGCTAACGCTGCATGATGAGAGCAGAGTTTGCATGTGGGCAATATTGCAGGAGTTGTTGCGGAAGAGGAAGAGGGCAGAAGTGTGAGGGAGGATTTGAAATGCATGCTAACCAGAAGAACTTCTTTAACATTACAAATACAATGCAAATAATGCAATCAGATCTTCTTGGTATCCAGTGAAGAATTAAGCTTTCATATCACATGGAGTTGTTTTAACTAAATAATTGAATTCATTTTTGTTGCTTTTCCCCCCCAAGACTAAAATACAAAATACAGTAAATGGATCACAAGCAGCTTTTCTCATAAAAGGATACATGTGAAGTGCAATGACCAGTCAGCAACCAGAGGCAACCAGCATTATCACACACAAAAACATCACTAAACCTCAAGACGTCGTTAATGACTTAACTGTCTTTTGTTCATTTAATTCACTTTTGCCTGTTAAATAAAACCAATAAAACTGGGTACCATAAAAAGGGTCAAATAATGCAGTTTTCCTCAAACCCATCATTTTATTGTTCAGACTAGTATAGAGGAGAAAAGTTGATTGATAAATATCTCCGTGAAGTCTGAGACTTTCCAGAGGGTACAACCCACCAACAACAAACACTTTCCGAAAAAGGAACTGAGCTGATAAACTATATTTGTGGCTTATCCGAGAACGACTGTCCGGAAAAAAAACCCATACTTGTCCATATTGTTTCACACAAACTGGCAATACTTTGAAACTGTCCAGGTGGATTGGTGATGAATTTCAGAAGGAATGAGGAAACGGGCCTCTTCTGAGAGCCTAGGTGTGGGTTTGTACATCCACAGAGTTTAAAAGCTTAAAAACCGGTTAACATTTTTGTCTGAGTAGGAGTGTATAACTGTAGCAGAAGGACTTAGGTTATAGCAAAAAGATTTAGGACATAGATGCTTGAAATGCATCTCAAACAACCCAAAGAAAAAACAACAGGTCTTTTAGTTTGTACATCAGACTGAATAATTAACACCCAGGCACCAAGTCTGGATCTAAATGGCCTCAATAAGAGGTTTATTGATTATTTGACAGATGGTTCATCTATCCTGTAATCTATATCCAAGACAGCACTTTTAAATGGGACTTTTACTGTTTGTTTTTTTGTATGGTTAATGGTTCTAGCTTTCTAAAGCACATCTTCTTGGGACATTTTCTAAAAGAAGCTCTCTGTTGTAGAGTCCCTTACAGACATTTCAGGGTTCATACAGACAAACCAGATGCCACTTTATGTGTCCGGTACAAACAGTACGTAGTTTTCAGCGTAGTGGTCAACGTGGTCGAACAACACAATAAACGTTTTATACAATGATACTATTTCCACAAACTGTTTCCATTGTCCTCTGTAGCTTGCACTTTTGTGTCTTATTTATAAATATTAATCTTTTTTTATTTAATCCCGGTTGAAGTTTTGGACCGGAATCTAATCTTTTTAACCTTTTGATGCCATAAAACAAAACGAAACAAGCAAAGAAATAAATCAAAAAGAATACAAACAGGGTCTGTAACAAACGTTAGCTTGTGACTACGTTTACAGCGTAAACAAAACTCTTGTGTCGTACAGCCTCAAGGAACGCAACGAATTAGGCTAAAACAAATCGTTACGCAGGTTGCGTTCATCTTTCATCTGCTCCTGAGTAGCTGAACTTGTACATGACACGCAAATCCCCCCTAAAAATGAAAGTTTCAATGCCTACCTCCTCCTTCTCACAGTGAGAAACGCGAAAATCCGCCTTGTGCGTGTCCGAGGCTGATCTTACCGGATATTCACAGCTCAGTGGGAAGGGTGCTTTGCCGTTGCTAGGCTGTGGCGTGAACGCGGATCGTAGCAGTTTTCCCGGATCTTCGGTGTGTGAGACAGCTGCTCTACCCAGACCCACCTTCCACCTTCAGACACATCCCAACCCACACACTACACCACTTTCCATCAGTATGCATATTTTAGACGTAGCCCAAAAACTGGTAGGCAACTATTTGCCAGTTTATTAGGCGCGCACACACACTCACACAGATGTGTTCAGTGTAGCTTGTGAAAATGAAAATCCCTTTTACAACTCAATGAAAATAATTATACAGGTCAATATCTTTAGCTCATGTTCACATCAAATATCAGAATTGAGGGAAATTATCTCACTGACTTTGACCATTGCATGTTCGTTGGTGCCGGGCAGACTGGTTTGCGTATTTCAGTAACAGCTTTAAGTTATCTGAGATAGTAGTTATTTGAGTTACCGTAGACTTCCTGTCTTCAACTTTGCTGATAAGACAAAATCCTGGGACTCATCACCAATTGTGATGAGACGTCCTGAGGTCAGAGCACTGTCAACATGGTGTGATGACAACAATCTCTCTCTGAATGTCAACAAGAACAAGGAACTCATGGATTACAGGAAGTAACAGAGAGATCACACTCATATCCATATCAATGGGCAGGATAGACCCATCCTCCACATAGACACAGTACTGAGAGGAGCCTGCCAGTGTCTACACTTCCTGAGGAGGCTTAAGATGTTTTTCATTTCCTCTGATATCATGGCAAACTTTTACTGCTTCCTATAGACAGCATTCTGACTGGTACATGACCAGTTTGGTATGGTAGCTGCTCTTCCTCTGTTCACAATGCTCTTCAGAGATTGGTGAGAACAGTGGAGCTCATGACTGGAAAAAACTCCTGTAAACTCCATCTGGCACACACTTCCATTGTATGCAATCACAGACAACCAGACCGAAGAACAGATTTTATCTTCAAGTCATCAGACTACTTAAAAGCCAGTAGCCCTTCATCTATTACTGCCACTCCTAGATCCTTAGATACTTTCTATTCAGATTTACTTACAGATTTATTTAATGTACTTACTGTTTTGCTGACATAATATCACATGCCACTTTTACGCTGCCTTTGTCCACCAATGTTTTTATGTACCTTATTACATTACAGCATAAGCTCAACCATTAATATCTAAATATATGTTTGTTTATGTGTATAATGTGCTTGTACTGTCAAAGTCTGAATTGTCACAAGCATTTCAAAGCTCAGTTTCCAGTGTAAGTGTGCGAATGACAAATAAACAACTCTTGACTCTTGTCTGGCCATGCTCCTCAGACCTCTCTCATTAACAAGGTTTTTCTGTCCATAGAGCAGCCATGCGCCGGGGGTGTGTGTGTGTGTGTGTGTGTGTGTGTGTGTTTCAAATGCAAGGACCACCCACTGGCCCAACGACGGAATCCAGCGGCGTGGGTGAAGGGATCTCGTGTTCTACCTTTCCTTGGCGCTTCTTGAAGAATTTGCTTAATTTATTAGAATTTGGCTTCGGTCTTTAACCTCTGTGTATAATTTTAATTTATGACTCTGATTAATAATTAATATAATATAATCTGATGCTGATCACTATTTAGAGGGTTTGACTATTCTTAATTTATTAAGTAGATAGAAAACTGAAATGATTGAACATAACTCCATTTAAACTCAAACCTTGGTTTCTCCTTATATGTGTAAGTTTCGGTTTGTTCTAGATTAACTTTAAACCGAGGCATTCTCCAAAATACAAAATACAAAACACACTAAAAATGAAAATGATCAGCATAGTATGAAAAACACAAGTTACAGAGTCTGAGTCATACCTGGCAATAGAGAC